>OX352731.1:21207500-22407500 GCA_947095525.1 Trisateles emortualis | reverse complement strand
CCGTCTACACGCAAATACGCATGTATTACCTACATAAGGTTGTATTTTAATTAGTCAAACATAAGTACGATAGGAAATACTTTAATATATATTACCCGGTAATAATAGCTGTTGGAATTATAATTACTTAGTGTATAAATTGTTATGATTTGAATTGTAATTGGATATTACAGAAAATCTTTTGTTTACGCTGGAAGGCGCCGTCTGGGGCGGTTACCATTTTATTGTACTCTTTATTTACTGTGATTACATCATTAGATTATGGAATTCAATGGTTTTATTAAAAGTCGGATATTTTAGATGAGTCAATTACTTTATTTTCTTGTTAGTAGTTTAAATGAGATTATGATTTGTAAAACTCATCGTTCTCCGACCTTCTTGTGAACAAAGGCCTACCAAGTGTTTTGAGTCATTTTTTTTTTAAAAGGCAACTCCTTCACTAGAGAACAAGCTCTGTGTCGCGGGGTACTTAACAAACATACAGTTAACGGACACAAATTACACCCAGACTCGGAAAAACTCTTTGTGGGCCACACAAAGATTTGTCCTTTGTGGGAATCGAAATCTCGTGCACAGCAGGCGCATACTGCTACCACTGGACCAACAAGGCAGTCAATCAATTTTATATATGTTTTATCTGTTACAGAAACAAAATTAATTTTTTTAGTTCAATTATATTATAAAGAAAAGATACGTGAGGTACCATCACACTGAGCGCCGCTGCGTTGCTTCAGTTTTGTTTCTATTTTATTGTCCGTACTAGCGTACTAGCTTTATATCAAGTATGAATGGTTTCTGTATCATTATGTTCCGTAATAGATAATACGATACAGTAATATATAGTAACAGATGAAATGAAGCTACTTAGCTACTGTTGAAGACAACAGTTTCCACGCCCTAGTGCAATATCTGCGTCTTTCTTACTTACTAACATACTTTATATGAGCCTTTGGAGTTTTTGGTGAATCACATTAAAAGGATAAGTTTTTTTCTCATCATCTTAAAAAGGACGCTGCGAGCACAATGCCCACGTCTCGTGTTAAATGTCTCGGGTCGTGTTCTCGCACGAACCAAATATTTGTACAGCATACATAGGTACACAAACTTACAAGGTTAAATTTAATGAGTAATGACACCTACTGAATATATATGACAGCTCCAAAATTATTTAATGATACTCAAAATATTTATTTTTTCATGTTAGTACGTGTAGGGGTTGTTGGTAAACAACAACCCCTACACGTACTAACATGAAAAAATAAATATTTCTTCTTCACGTTATCACACTGGCTCGACAATGCCCTGTTCTTAGTAATCGGTTTTAAAACTAACTTATCCTGTTCATATTCACGTCCGTGGCTTACCTTTTGCCGCGCTTTTGTGTAACTGTCAAAGTGACGTTTAGCACATACACTACAAACTCAAACTCAAACTCAAAATTCATTTATTCATTTAGGTTACAAAGTAACACTTATGAAGGTCATAAATTATGAATAAACCAGAAAGATGATGTCAGCAAAATTTTCCTACGGCTAGTTCGCTGACGTGGAGCCTTGAGAAGAACTAGCAAGAAACTCAGGCCACTCTTTTTAATCGCCAGATAGTTACAATCTTTTGTAAAATACAAGTATGATAGCATGCAAGCTGATGCAGTCAAAACACGATACTAACTATATTGGTAAAATATGATAATCGTACTTAGTACTGGTCTTGCGAGAAAAAAAAAACCTAAAGTATGTGTTAAAGTCTGCTTCAATTTACATATTGCTATTAAAGAATAAGGCAATATGTGAATAGTGACAATTTTTTTTGTAAATAACGTTTTGCTACTAAATAAAAAAACAACGAAAAAAAAGAAAAAGTACAGAATTATCACTAGAATTCACAATGTGCCTCACGTCACAAATTAGAACTTAAGTACTAAGCTGATTTATTCTAAATTAAACAAACAACTATATAATACAACTAATTCCAAGACTTTTTGTCGTTCAAATAATCATTTATTGTATAATAGCCCTTTCCTATGAGATGATTTTTAATAGTAGGTTTAAATTTGTGTAAGGGCAAATTCATTATCTCTTTCGGTAATTTGTTAAAAAAGCGTATACCGAGTCCTACAAAAGAATTATGTACTTTGTGTAAGCGATGGTACGTGCCAACTAACTTATGTTTGTTTCTAGTATTTACTGAATGAATATCACTGTTCTTAATATATAGTTCAATATTCTGTTTAACAAACATAATATTCGCAAATATATATTGTGAGTTACAGTTCGTATCCAATCTACCACAGCAGCTTACCTTTCATATTAATTGTAGCTTTTACGCATCTGTTACGATCCCACCCATACCTATCACAGAAGGTAGAAGCTTGGAGCCTTATTCATAGACATCTGTTTATATATCTCTGCGTTGACAAGCTTTGGGAACCTCAGCATTAGATCTTTAACAGCTACATAATAAACAGTTAAAGATCTAAGATAGTTACTCGTATGTGCGATCTTACAGCCGCGTTCACAATTTCTACAATTTACACTGAAGTGTGTGAGATTTCGCATCATTTAGTTGTATCTGTGATTGCTGTTGAGAGTGTCACATAGTCTGTTAGATTTACATCTCATTTGCGCCCATGTTTGTTGATTGCTTTTTATTGTTTATTACGAAAAGGGAAAGGTAATGACTAACGACGGAAGGTAATGAATCTTAAAACAAGAAATCTTAAATTACTTGTTTACATGCTTTTAATGTCTGACGGGCTCGTGGGATACTCTGCTGCGGTGATAATGAAATTTCGATTTCCTTTCTCGTAATTGAGTTAAAGTAGTTGTTTGTAGGGTAAGAGATAGATCTTGTATTTAGCTATAATATGGGCGAGAGCGAGTTAGTGGAGTTTATATGTACTAATCTCATCTCATATGTTAAGGTGAAGGAAAACATCGTGAGGAGAACCACATGTTCAGAAATTCTACAAACATATCTGATGACAGCGTATGTGAATTAAGGCCTATACCCTCTCTCTCACTCTTGATAGAGGAGTGGAGACCCGTGCCCAGCAGTGGGACATATATAAGTTGCTATTACTATTATGAGCAAGAGCGTCTTTTAGTGAAAAGACGCTCCTACACATGACACACTTTAACCTTTATTTTCTGCTTCGCTTTTTCAATATTGTCATATTAGATCAACTTGAAATAATTGAAAAAAGCCTCGTTATCATTCGGGTTCGCTTGCACATCCCTAGTTATGTGATATCTTCGTGAGAGATTTCATTGCGTTTGTAAATCTCAATAAAATTATAATAACTGGCTAATGGAAGCCAGTTATTTTACGTCTGGTATTACATACCTCGTTAAGTAGATAATTATGGTAATTAATTATTATGTAATTGTATGTAATAATTAATATACCTAGTTTCTAGATATCATAGAAATATTTCTAACTAGCGGCCCCCTCCGACTTCACTCGGATTAAACTGTTCCATAAGAACCTTCTAAAGTATAAGAAAGCTTTAAAAAAAGATGAATGAAATCGGTAACGTCTTTCTCAAGGTATATTGTGATCAAGGGCTTAATTTTTTTTGTTTTTTTTTAATACACTTTCTGCACTAGAGAACAAGCTCTGTGTCGCGGGAGACTTTACAAACATACAATTAACAGACATAAATTACGCCCAGACTCAGAACAACTCTTTGTGGGTCATACAAAGTTTTATCCTGTAAGGGAATCGAGCCCACAACCGCGTGCACAGCAGGCGCATACTGCGGTCACTGTACCACCAAGGCAGTCGATTTTTATATATTAGATAGATTATAAATTTAACAAGAAGAACGAAACACAATTGTTATAATATAAAAGAAAATTGCTGTAGGTACTGTAGGCCAATAGAGGTGCTTCCCTTGTTGTCAACATAATAAGTTCTTGTTTGCAGTCAATCATAGTTTTATGACTGACTGCAAATGAGAATGCCCAAAAGCTAAAGGGTCAACATGCAAGGTCAGTATAATCACTATACATTACAAAATATTTTACCTAACTATCATCTAACTCTTGTTGTTGGCTGTAAGCGATGAGTTTTTGGTTAACAACAGCAAAATTTCATGGACGGTTTGCGTGTGTAAGCCGCGTTTAGCGGTCTATCCTATTGTGTGGTCGAGGCATTAGCTTTGAGCGACGAACTTTATATATTTAGCATATTTACTGGTAGATCCGAGGCTAGTTTTAGGATACTGCGATGTCCTAAAGTGGCTTGCCAGTTAATAAAAGGTGATTCAACGCCTTACACAATAAATTCATTCTTTTCTTTTTCTTTTAAAAAGACAACTCCCTTACTAGAGAACAAGCTCTGTGTCGCGGGGACTTTAAAAACATACAATTAACGGACAAAAATTACACGCAGACTCAGAACAATTCTTTCTGAGTCACACAAAGTTTTGTCCTGTGTGGGAATCGAACCCACAACCTCGTGAACACAGCAGTCGCATATTGCGGCCACTAGACCACCAAGGCAGTCAGATTCTTATGATAAAAGGTATTGTACGCTGTGATGCAGGTTTTCCCTTTTTACAAAACCTTGGTATGTTTGGTATACGAGAACGTATACTATAAAAAAGGTGGTCAAGTTTTTGTGTTAGGCAACAAACAGACAGTTGTCGAAGACCATGGCGAAAATTGGAACAAAGCAGGTAAAAAAACTGGATAAAAAAATCTCACACTGTAACTAATTTACCCACGTATAAAATCCTTCAACACACTTTAATTTAAATACTAGAGTATCGATCGCGATCATAGTATTTACGTAACCCCCTACTATCTTTTAACCTACTCTTGATTACGATACTGGCATACAAATTTGTCGCTAAGAGTACTGTGTCAAGAATTCAGATCGGTTAGATCAGACGTAATAATTAATATTCCATATATCGCGGTCTCGTATAATTTGGGCCAAAGATCACAAGATATATAATTGTAGTCGCACGCGCAAACTCGAAGCGCTAAATTGCATAATACGATGCGCAGTTAGACGAGTGTTCGACTGTTATGTGTCTATGATACATTTGACATGGCCCCGATTAGATCGGCGTGATTAACTTGCATGTCTCGCGTGGGAACAAGCGGTTGCAATTCGGTGATTGATCTTTTTCGTACGACTTGCTTTAGTAAGCGCTAAACGATTCAAGGTTTGGCCTATGATGTTGTAAGTATAAAAATAATAGCGAAGGAATCCGCTAAGGACCTGTCGGAAGACCACAGCCAAATAACTACACACAGCGGTGTAGTTGTGTTCCTGTGAGATGCGTTCCTCATTTAGGGATGCGTTTTGAAAGAAACGTAGTTCTATCCCAGGGTTACTTCCATCTTAAAGCCCTGGTGTAAAAAAATGGGTTGGCAACACGCAAGTGATAGGTACCTCTGGTATTGCAGGCGTTCATAGGCTACGGTTATTGCTTATCACCAGGCGGGCCGTATGCTTGTTTGCCAACCAAGTAGTATAAAAAATATGTATTACACCTACGTTTTGGCATGTTAGGTTCCATTTCATATGAATTCCTTCCATATCATAGGTAGTAAACCTATTGCCATATCATCATCATCATCTCAGCCAAAAGACGTCCACTTTATTTCTTTATTTAAAAAGACAACTTCCGCACACGAGAACAAGCTCTGTGTTGCGGGGGACTTTACAAACATACAATTAACAGACACAAATTACACCTAGACTCAGAACAACACTTTGTGGGTCACACAAAGTTTTGTCCTGTGTGGGAATCGAACCCAGAACCTCGTGCACAGCAGGCGCATACTGCGGCCACTGGACTACCAAGGCAGTTTAATTTAATTAATATTTACATCTTGCTTGATAGCACGTTGTTGTACCTCGCAGGTTAGCTACCTACCATGTCGCGTCGTAGTGGTCGGTCGGCGAGTGGCGACCGGCAAGCTGCTCATGCGCAGCTCTGTCTGCACTACCTGCGTTATAATACTGTCGCGACAACGCTAACTGTTCTCATTAAGGTTTGTGATGTAGTAACATATAGCTAAGCTATAAACTAATTACCACCATTGTGGTGTAGAACTGTTAAATATTGTCTGTACTTTAATAAGAAATCAGACTTTTTAGCAGTGTTATAAATTTTTGATATACTTATTAGTCAACATTATCATGCGTAACCTCAAGCTACCTCTTCGCACTGTCCTATATTCCAGGACTTTTTTATTTGAAATAAGTTCTTTACGTTTCCGTGTGGTGACGGATTAAGAATACAAATGTCACCATTCCATTCATCCCGAGGGTGTCGTAAGAGTCGACTAAGGGAGTAAGTGTTATCCACCGCAAGAGAGGGAAAACTCGAAACAAAACCCTATACCAACCCGTCTGGCCAGCGTGGTACAGTAGGCTAATATCCCTCTAAATGTTTGGAGGAGACCCGTGCCCAGCAGTGGGACATTTATGGGTTGAGATGTAAGTTCTTTACGAGTAATATTTTTTTAAAGACAATTCTTTTGATTTTAAAATATGTTTCCAGTGGTCATTTAGCTTTAAAAAAAACTTCTTATCACAAAACTATTGAACTTGTTGTTTTAGAAAATATTTTGTCTAACACTGTAGAGATATTTCTTCACTGACAATAATCGAATAAACACTGATAGATATCCAATTTATATTATAATCAATAGTATAGCTTTGAGTGAATAGCGGTGTCAACTGACACAGTTGAAACGAACGATCGATGCCGTTATTGTTTGAATCGAGTCGATTAAGGGCGAGATGTTCCCTCGTCCCGCGCTCGCGCTCATGTCGGACGGTTCGATACGGATTCTATCGATTCAATTACAACTTAAGTATTTATGTGAATTGCGCACACCGGGACTTTGTAGGAGTATGTAGTACTCGTGACGTTGGTAAGGTATAAACTTAGATATTATATTAAGTGCTGCAGTGCAATAATATTAGCTTTTTTATTAATAGAGTGCGAAAATATTTATTACTAGTGGATGCCCGCGGCTCCGCCCGCGTGGATGTCGGTTATCGCTGTTAAAAGTAGCCTATGTGTTATTCCAGACCTTAATCTATCTCTGTGCAAAATTCATCCAGATCCGTTGAGTAGTTTTTACGTGAAAGAGTAACAAACATCCATCCATCTATTCTCACAAACTTTCACATTTATAATACTAGTAAGGATAAAAGTTGGGAAAACAGTTACCGTAGCCTATGCAAGCATGTAAAAATAATAGATTTGCAACATTATTTGATTCTCATGTGTTGTGATTGTGACACATGACGAACCTACACAAGTATGAGGTAGGTACTGTAGCGCCCGCTGCTGCCAACCTTTCTTGACTCCTATAGATTTATAGGGGACACTCGTCGGCTACGAGAGGTCCTGTAATATCGCAGCGTCGGATGCTCCAGCTATAACTTTGAATCCTCCACAAATGAAACGACGTTAGGACTTTTATATTCACTTAAAAATTTTCCTGCTTATGATTATCAGTACAGTTTTTTTTTAATTTATTTTTCCACTCTTACGTCTATTTTTACAGGTGTTAACCCAATACAATAGAGTAACTTATCCTAATTATCAAGGTAACCTGTTATCACCATAACTTATTACAAATAATGCAGTCTTTGTGAATTCAGTCAGAGAACAAGAAAACAATTCAATTTTATCCGCCACTTGGTTAAGGGCGCGTAGTGCACACGTGAGCGGCGCCCTGTCCAGCAGGTTGGTACGCCCCTGCGGTACAGCCAGTAGTGGGGGACTACGACGCACGACGCCACACATACCTATCCGGGACATAATAACTCACAGCCCTAAGCACGAGATCATTACTAATTTTTCCCCTAATTAATTTAAATATATAAGATACTAGGCTCAATTGACGTCGTACACGCAACTCAGTATACCCTACCATACCCAGCACAAACAAATTAGGGTACATAAGTCGAAAAAATGGGTACACTCCATACTTCCTCATATACACATACCTGATAAATTTATTCTGAATTCTCTCCAACATAAGGCTATATTTAGTCTCATGTGGAGCCCAGACAACTGCATTACCTTCGAGAGTGCTTCTAACTAAGGCGTTATAAAGAGTGACAATCGCTCCAATGATTGTAAAACCGTACGACCGACGAAGTATGAACCCTAAGTTCCTGTAGGCTTTCTTACAAACATTGACAATATGACTCCTAAAATTCAAGTCTGTCGTGAAAGTAACTCCCAGGTCTTTTACTTCAGATACTCTTTTCAGTTTTACAGCATTGACTTCATAATCATAACGAACTGAATTATGCTTTCGAGTAAAAGTGATGGTTAAACACTTCGAGGTATTGAATTTCAACTTATTAGCCTTACTCCAGGTCACCACTTGTTCAATATCCCTCTGAAATGTCTCACAGTCTGCAGTGTTTTCTATTGACCTAAACATCTTTAAATCATCAGCGAATAGCAAACAGTTAGAATTTTTTATAACCTGCGGTAAGTCATTGACCATGATGATGAATTCAAGAGGTCCAAGATTACTGCCTTGACTTACTCCTGACCTGACGAAATATGGAGTTGATCTGTATCCTGCGTACTCAACATACTGACGTCTATCTTTCATGTAGTCCGCTAAGAACTTTAACAAGTGGGGGGTGCAGCCACCAGGACACCAGCTAATTTCCTCAGCAAGATGTCATTATCAACAACATCAAATGCCTTCCGGAAATTGAAGTAGGCGGCATCTACCTGGCCCCCACTGTCCACTGCAGGCACGAGACAAGTCATGTAACTCAGTAGGTTGCTAGTCGTACTGTATCCCGGTCTAAAGCCGTGCTGTTCATTCGACAGCTGCGCATGAACTTGATCATACAGGGACTTTTGCAGCGCCGATTCAAATGCCTTGGCAGGGGATGATAGTACTGCAACCGGCCTGTGTTTTGTTTGTTTAAAGACAACTCCCGCACTAGAGTACAAGCTCTGTGTCGCGGGGGACTTTACAAACATACAATAAACGGACACAAATTACACACAGACTCACAACAATTTTTATGGGTCACACAAAGTTTTGTCCTGTGTGGGAATCGAACCCACAACCTCGTGCACAACAGGCGCTTACTGCGGCCACTGGACCACCAAGTCAGTCAAAGTATCAAAACGAACTCAAGGAAACCCGTGCATGACTCTCCACGTCAACCGACCAAGTCTCATCCTGTCATTTCTTACTTCTACTTGAAAACATTAGTTTTTCTAAATCAATTTTTACACTGCTAGCATAATTTGGCCCTTACAAAAGAGCCTGAAGAAACAAGCGTTAGTGCTATGTTTATATTGTAACAACTTTACTATATCCATATCCTTACGTTATTTATGTTCCACAGGTAGATAGTCGTCAGTTCAGAGAATTTATTCCATTAAATGAAACATATTCACACAGCTTTATAGTAACATAATTGATAACTCGTAGCCCCGTCTATTACGAAACGTCACCAAGACATTCTAGTTAGTAGTTCTGCAACAGTACCAACGTATAAGTTATGTAGTTGTACCTTCTGTTGGCGAGTAATGGTGGTATAGTACCTAGTGAGTGTTGTGGTATTATGTGCGAGTGTTAAGTGATGAGGAAGTGCAACGTTGTGTGTGCAAAGGCAACGCCCTGATTAACTAATACTAACTAAGAGTTTGTTTATAGTGCCTTATTGCCTTGGTAAATTGTGTTAAAGCGTGGTTTACATACTCAGTGTTTATTTAGAAGGAGTATTAGATGATACTATTTGACGTCATGATAGAGAAAAATGCTTTAGAAGAAAAATGTCGTATGATTGAACATTGTAACTTTGTAATCTGAACCTTATAGTAACAGAAAGAAGACAATAAATATGATGATTCGATGTCGAATCATCATATTTATTGTCCATCCCATGGGTGTCGTAAAAGTCGTCTAAAGGAGAAAGTCAAGCAGATAATACCCACTGCAAGAGAAGGAAAACTCGAAACAAAACCCTATACGAACCCGTCTGGCCAGCGTGGTATAGTAGGCTAATATCCCTCCAACTGTAGGGAGGAGACCCGTGCCCAGCAGTGGGACTTTTATGGGTTGAGATGATGATGATGATGATGTCGAATAGTGTCTAAGCATAAGTTCTATCGGCAGCCATTTTTTTCCTGTAATTGAAGCATAGGCTTTAATTACGGGAAAACAATGGCTACCGATAGACCATATGGCCTATGCCATGCCCAACAAATTATGCTAAGTATATTCATTGCAATTCAGTCTTAAAAGCGAGCCTAAAATGTAGATAGATACGAGATATATTTTCACAATTACAATATTAAAGTTATGGATTCATTTATTATTTTCAAATTAATTCAAAAGTTAATTGTCCTATACTTACATAAAATTACACAATAATATAACATATAATACTATTTAAATACGACATTTATCTGTTGTTCGTGTGATATTAACATTCCTACATCGCTGACGCAAGCGGAATCGAACGCGTTGACAAGCGATCGTCACGTATGTATTGACAACCTACTGAGACACTGCACATAGTTGTGTTGTAATTATTATTAATTGTAATAGGTAATTAGTGTTAAATCGTTACATTGAATATGGTGAAGTAATTAATATACCTATTATTATTTGATAAAGTGGTTATGTATCAACTTAAAGGTATCCAGTGCTTTCGGGCATTTTATATTTACATAATTACGAAATCCGAAATCGTTTCTATAAAAATATATTCCTAAATGAATACTAAAGATCTTGTGGTTTGCCAATTGTCATTCTAGACTGGAAGAAATCGCTTATAGCGATAAGAGCGATCTCATTTTACCATTTGGTATACATCTCAACCCATAAATGTCCCACTGCTGGGCACGGGTCTCCTCCATTAATTTGGAGGGATATTAGCCTACTATACCACGCTGGCCAGACGGGTTGGTATAGGGTTTTGTTTCGAGTTTTCCCTCTCTTGCAGTGGATATTGTCTGCCTGACTTACTCCCTTAGTCGACTCTTACGACACCCACGGGATGGAATGGGGTGGTGACATTTGTATTCTTAATCCGTCACCAAACGGGCTTTGGATTTGGTGTACAATAAAGCATATTTATTATTATTATTTCGCCTAAATCAAGTAATGTGGTAAACTGTAATCACTGCAGTAAAAATTTATCTATCTGCTGTCTTGTACTTTTATCCCACAACAGAGAAAAAGCCGCGATCTGAATAAATTTACTAATAAACACATAAATACCTGGACCAGTTTAAATTAGTCATCATAAACGAGAGTGCCATATTTGACACTCGAATCTGAATCATACACATTGTCTTTTGTCTCTACGAGAGGCGCGCGCGGCGCCTGCGCAGGCGCACAGGTGACGTAACAAGAACAAGTGATCTACCGTACATGTACCGACGATCTATAGATCTAGATCTTGCAGTTAAATATCGTGCGAAACGCGTAGATATGGAGATGACATTTACAATAATAGTTGTTAGATATGTGGTAATGGGTCGGGCACATAGCTCGCAGAACTGATGGCCGTTGGGGCAGAAAGGTTCTAGAGTGGCGACCACGAACTAGAAGACAAAACGTGGGCAGGCCTCCAACAAGGTGGACCGACGACCTGGTAAAAGGTTGCGGGCAACCGATGGACAAGGTCGGCTCAGGATCGAGAGTTGTGGAAAACCTTGGGGGAAGCCTATGTCCAGCAGTGGACGTCTTTTGGCTGAAATGATGATGATGATGATGATGTGGTAATCCGCTTTATTATTGTTTATGTTAGTGCCAAAGGATTTGTAGATGGTGGAAATTATAATATATAGAAGCAACCTAAAACTTATCGCTTGGAAACAACCACCAAACAAGCCAGAACAAGGCACACACAAGCCAATGTATTTATTATTATTTAATTGCTACCAAATGACTTATTCACATGGGCAATTTCCACGTAAATTAGACTGATCGGGGCAGTTGACTGATAGGTCCTGATGCATTATGCTGACTATTCGTTCTCTGGTTCGCTACAGTGTGAGCCCAGCTTAATAATATATAATTTACAAAAAAATATAATGTTAATGATGTATAATTCTTTTTATGTTACATGATATGGAAGTAACAATATTTTTAATGAAGATCTTATTTAGCCTGTTAAAAACCTTTTTATTTTTATCAAGCGAAAAGTTAGTGTCTGATCGGAGCTTAGTTCTGTGATCTGTCTTTTTATTAAATCAGAAATATTTGATAATATAAGTGCTTTTTATATATTTTACTAGCGGCCCGCCCCGACTTCGTCCCGGTTAAACTATTTTCAGCGCAACTTTCTTTTTTTACATAAGAATCTTCTCCTGACAATAACAAACAAAACAAAAAAACTATTACTGAAATCTGTCCAGCCGTTCACGCGTGAGTGACACCCCTGGTTTTGCAAACGTCCATAGGCTACGGTAACTGCTTACCATCAGGCGGGCCGCATGCTTGTTTACCACCTTGGTAGTATAAAAAAAATAATAATAATAAGGATTCAGTTTTATATATAAGATACGAGAACCATCAAGCATCTGTCTATTTTTCTACTTTCACTATGAAATATGAATAAACTTACGTAAAATACATACAAGTTATTGACACAACATCAGTTTCTCGTTTTTTTCACAAATCAATACCCAATTACACTACAATAACCTCTTTATTTTTCATTAATAACATCCTAAACACCATGTAATATGTAAATCGTGGGATTCTTCAACAAAAACGCATGGTTATGAAGTAATAGACGTGTGTTGCTTCTCACTACACATGCACACAATGCACTCGATGCCACGGCTTTCTATGATGACATAACCGTGTACTAATTAACGAAGAAAGAGCCGATTACACCCCGCAATGGGAAATTCACAAGCTTTAGGGAGAACAACTAGTCTTTCTCTTTTTGTCGTCGGTATTCTAATTATATTCTCCAGTGTGAGGTAAATATTATGTATATGTTAGGTAATAGTGTAGGTATATATAAATGTTTAGTGATGTGAAACGTCAATAGTATTGTAAATAGAGACTGTGTGTTAACGGATGTGGGTGGTCGTTTGTTGACATCTTTGAATTTGCGGGTTATGGAATCTTAGCAAATAACTTTCAGTTTTCCTTTTATTTTCCTGGTTAGATCATTTTATCATCTAATATATGAAATTCTCGTGTATAGTATGCATAGTGTTCAACTTTGAACTCCTCCGAAACGACTCGACCGAATTTCGTGAAATTTTGTGTGCATATTGGGTAGGTCTGAGAATCGGACAACATCTATTTTTCATCCCCCTAAATTTTAAGGGTCGTCCACCCATAAATTATTATTTTTATTTTTTAGTATTTTTTTTTTGTTAAAAACATATTATTATACACATTTTATTTGTGATTCAGCATTAAAAAATACATACAACCCTTAATTTTCACCCCTCTACGATCAACCCCTATATTTTCGTAGCAAAACAACGTTTGCTGGGTCAGCTAGCTAGTATCGATATAAATATCGATATACTGCTTACCATAGTCCATAGATATTTGTAGGAACTGCCGTTGCCGTTAAGATGTTCTTAAGTTTCACATGCATGGGCATTTCTACTCAAAGAACTAAAACACATTCGTGCACAACGAACTCACTACTGCTATAACTACTCTGCGATAAAGTACCTACTAAGTGATACTACAATTGTATTAACCACCTTGAAGTCCCTTGCAATAATATGCCTACCAAGATACCGTTTTTTTTTAAATTATACCTTTACTTCCCTTTAATCCCTTTAAGAAGCCAATACTTTATTATTAACTAAACCATCTATCATAAGGCATCTACATATATCATCCTATATCTCCATAAATATATTCTCCAAAAAAGAGTAGGTAGATGTGTTTATGTGAATAAATAACCTTCCAGAGCCCAAATCGACTTCTAAATGCGTAATACTAGCTCTAACATTCAAAATTATCTATTACAATCGCGTATAGTCAATAAATCAAAAGCGTGCGCGCAACTTTCGGTTAGTAGACATAGTAGTAAACTGGTAAGTAGCCAGTTGTACGCGCTCGGTCCGGCGCATGCGCGGTGGTACAGTGCGCGCGCGTCACTTGCGTAAGGTGCCGGTACGGGCTCCCAAGTGATACACTGTTAGCGGAGGGCAGATACTTATATGCTTTTTGAGGATTTTAAATCCAACATCACATCTAAATCACTAGTCAGTGTGTTAGTTTTTTTTTTAATGTAAATCATTGTGTTATTTATTTATAAAGTTATGTCTAACACTGGCAAAATGCGATAACCAGGCAAAAACCATGAGGTGTATTTTTATGAAAATTTCACAATCTTAAAAATAATTTAATTTAATTTATTTTGATAAACGGTTTTTTTTCATATTGTGTTTGGTAAACGAAGATGTTTTTATTATCCGAATAAACTTGATTGTCGCGCGTCGTTCGCGCGGTCGGTCGCGAGGAGTGACGCCAGCTCTTCCTCACTTGCTCAAGGTCGCTGGCATTAAGTGTCGCCTAAAAATTCTTCTTGGTTTGATAACTTATAATGATGGAAGAAATTAAAAATGAGAGTAAATAATTACTTGCTTATTACTCTTATTTATGGTGAAGCAAACCACATGATGTAGAAATTAAATTAATATTGTTATATTTCATAGAGTTTTCTGTCGGTATCATAGAATTCTTGTGACTTGTACCACAGTCCTTACCAAATTCTCCCACGGCTACGAGAAATGGTGGAGTCTCACCTTGGGCGAGCTGACGGTAACAATTGCCACAATTAGCCAATTGTTTTCGCAACCTGTTTGTTTGTGTTTGTGCTGGGAGACTCAGATCCAGATACATGTAGGGCTGATAACGACGCATGACGCGGCGACGCTTTGGGTACTAATAGGACACCTGACGACTTTGACCCTAGTCAAACACAAGAGTATCCTCAATATAATGTATACAGAGGATTTATAACATAAGAGGAAAATATAAATTGCAAAATGAGTGAGTGAGGTGCTTGGGAACAAATTGTGACTAGTGATGGGTTTTAGTCCGGGCGTTTTGGCCGTAAATCCTTATTTCCCCGAAAACAAAACGCCCGAACAGAAATCCATCACTAATTGTGACGCATCTTTGCAATGGCCAAATTATACTATCGAATAAAAGAAGAGCAATATAATGTTGCTCGTTTTGAATAAAATGACAATAACCAATCGAATCTCGAACCACGTGCAATTCTCATCGATAACAAATAGTTTAAAGTTGTAAAACACACACTTCAGGATATGGCGGTAATTGAACAAAGTTGTTAAGAATCGGATTGTGTGTCTAGCACCTTCCAAAGTTCGTCGGACGAGTCGTATTGTCGGGTCGGTACGTTCATAGGTCGCGGTCAGTGCGGGGAATAGATTGACTATTGCCAAATAAGGAGTTATAGCCATCATTGACGGTCCTTGAATGTACAATACAGATGAGATTGGTCACCTTTGGCTTCTGTTATTTTTCAACTTAATACATTAGGGAATAGCCGATGACAGTTTTAAAGGATGCTTTCATAAGGGACAAGTTTTTCGCCTGAAGCTATTATACAATCTATGGGTTGCAGTTGCAGGTGCCATTTGGACTTCTAAATTTCAAAAAACGAAGACTTTTTTCTACTTTATTTTAATAGAAACTTGATCTTATTGTAAAACAAAAATCTGTTTTTTGTAACGTCGAGTAAATGTTCGCAATATAGAGTTACAAAGGATACAAAATATTAGATAATCAATGCAATTGTGCAAATGTATTTTTTTGTCTTTCGCTGGCAGAGTAGGTATCCAGTGCTTCCTCTTCGTATTTTTTTCTTAATTTTGAAGGTTTTGTACTATTGTTATTTCAGTAATAAACCGTTGATTATTTTTCCACTTTAAGGCAGTTTTGGCTGTGTTCCAATGTGTGAATGTGTCTGCCAATGTCATTGACCAAAACAGGCGATTACCACTTACTTATTGTCCGACTCATTGTCTCCACCATTAGTAATATAAAAATGTATTAAGTACATTTTGTCGCCTTGTGGCAGCCCTATGACTTCAAATCGTCTACCGCAAAATATGTTGTGACGTTTAATTGGTTGTAGTATTGTTCCTTCGCTTACTACACACCACAAGGTATTGTAACATACTACAGTCTACACGGTCAACATCGACGAAGGCATGTGGCCTCATATGACCTCACGAGGTCTCAAATATAATGACCTATGGGAGTCTAATTATATATATTTATAATAAGGTGAAGCCTTTTCTATGTTATTGTTGCGTCATATCGAGTATTTTCGTCTTAATTACCGTTTGTATTGGGTGTTAATTGTCGTACTTTTACGTTGACTAGTTTTTTTAGCGGATAGGTAACTATTTATACAATAATGAAAGTAAAAGTAATATAAGTATAATTTAAAGTGACGAAATACGTGCGTCTATCTAAAATAGATAGGTGTACGAGTCCTCGATTAAGTAGAGAAATATTAGTAGCTTAAGAATCCATCCACATTTTGTTGCTTACCCTAGTGTTTATGAAGTCGTTAGAACTTTTTTAATTTGCTTTTTTCTTACCTACACATTCACACGTGTCGGAATCAAATACCAAAATATACAATCTTTTCATAGATGAGTGATACCTATTAATCAAATTAATTAAAATTTTAAATATTTGATTTGGCCATACATGATAAGACTAGCTCTCTGGTCAATTAAATAATTTAGTTAAAAAAATATGAAGAATTTAGGATTAAAGAAATGCTTATATTCTCTTAACCCTTTCGTTGCGGCTGCTGGACTATTTGGACGAGCTGGGGTGAATAGAGTGACCCCCCCAGCTAACCACCCGCACACAAAATACGCGCATCAGCGTGGAATTGCGGACAATAGCCCGTCATACCATACCAACCCTTTCGTTGCTTATGAGCTGTAATATTGAATTTAATCAGCATATAAGCCGCTGCAATAATGTAAAAATCAGATACAATAATTAGCCAAATTTATAACATAGCCCAGTAGGGTTATCACACACGGTCAGATGTCGGAGGCTTTCTGTACGGCTATTAGATACACAAGTAACCCTTCCTCGGTCGCGACGAGCTTATCGTCGCATATCGCATAAATATCAAAAGACACGGACGCCAATTACATATATCTGTGTGTGTGAATTACAGGGTTGTCAAGTTTCTCTGATTTAGGGTTATTAACACAGAGTCCTTTTGCTTGACTTACAGTCACAATGAAAGGGGTAGACTTAGTGTACCTCATGTGGCATATATTTTTTAAAATATAATGGAAATCTTAGGTTGGCAGGCTTTCCGGCATAGTTTTAAATAATCTTAATATATATATTTCTTGTGTGCGTGTGTATGTGACTGAACTCCTCCTAGACGGGTGGACCGATTTTGATGAAATTTTGTGTGTGTGTTCGGGTAGGGCCCTGGATGGTTTAGATTCACAATTGGACCCGGTAGGTGGCGCTGCTGTCGGTATTTCAGCTTTTTCCGGCAGGACGACGTCTGCCAGGTCCACTAGTGTACATATATATGTTATAATCGAAATTTGATTTATATTTTAATTGTGCTAACTATTGATGCATATGCATATATAGTTAGCAAAATTAAAATATATTTCTTGGTAGAGTAATCTGTGGTAATGTGAAATAATCTAATTATTATAGTCTTGTAACTAAGGCTGATGTTGTGGACCTTAATAAATAATATTTTATTTGAGGCAAAGAGTTAAACATGAAAGAAGATAAGCAAGCCATATTACTATTTTTATTTAAAATATATAGACAATATAGTGTAGTAAAGTGTGACACCCCTATTTGTTGTATACGGCACGCACGCTGCGCCTACGCAGGCGTCTCCTCACCTCAGATCAAGTGATACTGTTGGTATTAGAAACTTTATCCAAGTTTGATCGATTCTCAGATCTCGTTATAAGCTATGATTATGACTTGAAAGAATAGGGAGAAATAGGATATTTTTATGTGTAGGTGGAAAAGCTCAGAAGGACCATGAACATTAAAAGGATAGTTTTTCTTAGCAATGGGTGAAGCATACGACCCACCTGATGTTAAGCAGTTACCGTAGCCTATGGACGCTTGCAATACCAGAAGTATCACTTGCGTGTTGCCAACCCATTTTTTACACCAGGGCTTTAAGATGGGAGTATCCCTGGGATAGGAATACGTTTCCTTCAAAACGCATCCCTAAATGAGCGCTGGAGACCTGTACTCACACACAGGAACACAACTATACCACTGTGTGTAGTTATTTGGCTGTGGTCACCTGTAAGGTGGAGGTCCTTCCCCAGTCGGACTTGCTAGCTAGTACGATGTCCTACCTCTTTAAATTAAATACTTTGATAAATAAATACTTTGATTTTCATAATTGACCAAAGTTGCATACAAATACAACATAGGATCAGCCAGTCTTCACTTTCTGGAGAAAAGAAAGGAAATCTAGCTTTCAACAGCTTAATGACATGTAAAAGCAGCAGCACAGCACCCTGTGGCTAACTTTTCTATCACATTAACAAAGCGATAAGTTGGTAATTGAGTGTTAGTAAGAGGTATTACTTGATCATTTGTCGCCGCCTGTCATCGTTTGTCCACAACTATTAGAAATCTCACTAATAGTGTATTCAACGTACAATAAATAGGGAGAGCTATATGATCTTATATTTATTATTATTCTTGTTTTGTATTGTCATTCTGTAAATGATCTTTTTAAATAACTATTTACTACATCTCTATGGTATTGACATATTATTAAGTAGTATTTTCGTTACGTGATTAAAGTATGTGTG
Organism: Trisateles emortualis; assembly: GCA_947095525.1. Classification (NCBI taxonomy): domain Eukaryota; kingdom Metazoa; phylum Arthropoda; class Insecta; order Lepidoptera; family Erebidae; genus Trisateles; species Trisateles emortualis. The sequence goes on along the minus strand of OX352731.1, from coordinate 22,388,662 downwards.
TTTCAGTTTCTTCGTTTCCCACCGGCTGATTCTCTAAAAAACAGCGCTGGCAAACTGACAGTTGTGATCGCAAACTGACAGTTGTGATTGCTCGGTGACGGCACAATCTATTGACTAAACGTCAAAAAGGGCTCTTACGGAATACCGATTTTCAATCTGACAGCCGGATTTTGCTCGGTTTTTGCGGTGGCTCGGTTTTTGCTCTTACGGAATACCCCTGCCGGTTTAATTCCAGGAAACCCTTTCTTATCGGCCATTGACATTACCTATGCGATAATTATAAAAAAAAACTATTCTCTATCAATAGAGGAATACAATTATGAAATACCCGCGCAACATTTTAGATATACCTTCACTTGCTTCAGTAATTTTTGTATAACATTTTTGTATTTGTATAACATAATTATATTCATATTTAGTATTCAGAGAAAATAATGTCAGCCTCCAGTCAAAATTAATTTGAATTTATTTTTACATCATCATCATCATCTCAACCCATAAACGTCCCACTACTGGGCACGGGTCTCCTCCATACAATTGGAGGGATATTAGCCTACTATACCACGCTGGTCTTTATATTTTTACATAAAATTGTAAAAATATAAAGACTGAATTACTTTAGTATCTACATAATAAGACGATTAATAACTGAGGACTTAAATATATCTTATGACATCCTAAAGCTATTTTCACACAGTTAAATAATATTACTGTGAATATGTCTCCACGCCCACACATAAAACGATCAAATATCGGAAATTGATAATAAATTTCTCTAATAAATTATAACTTTCTCTGTCTAATAAATGATTGCTTTACAAAGTGTCTTAAACGATTGTTACATAATCATAATAACGCTTTAAGATAAGTTATTATCGAACAGATCTGACCTCACCGTTTCGATCGATTTAGCTAAGTAGGTACTTACATTAGAAAAGAATCTCACTTCAACCCATAAACGTCCCACTGCTGGGCACGGGTCTCCTCCTTACAACTGGAGGGATATTAGCCTACTATACCACGCTGGCCAGACGGGTTGGTATAGGGTCTTGTTTCGAGTTTTCCCTCTCTTGCAGTGGATATTGTCTGCCTGACTCCTTTAGTCGACTCTTACGACACCCTCGGGATAGAACGGGGTGGTGACATTTGTATTCTTAATCCGTCACCACACGGACAAGAAAAAAATACGTATAAATAGAAAAGAATACGGACACTTTATGACACAATTTACATTCTTGTAATATGTCAGGTTCATGATATCTATTCTAGCCGGCAGAACCAATATAAATTTGTTATGCCAGCTAGAATGTAGTGTGGAAATCAAAGTTTTTTTTTAAAATTTTGATGCCTGCAATTACATGCAGAGCGCCTTTTCGGATGATGTACCTAATTAGTTCTCTTTTATTTATTTATTCACGGGTTGCTAGCATTCGTTACGTTATATTTAATAAACTTATTATAATATATTCTGTAACAATAATATTCAAATATGTATCTTTCTAATTCGCAAAGTGAAAACATGAAATTATTATTTATTCTGACGCTTCATACATAATAACATTTTTAATTAAAAGATCTGTGCAAAACAAGTGTTTTTGCATATTACCTTTGATTTTATCGTATATATATTTATTTTATTAAACCGCATTTATAATTAATACCAATAATAATTGCCATAACATTAGATTTAATATCACTTCCCATGACTAAAAGCTCATTTAACCTGTTATTTATTATCTAAATCGTTAGTCTTAATAATCGTACAACTATTTACATAATATTTAAGTAACAGTCAATAAAGACATAACTACCAACAAACGTTATATAATCATTAAATTTAATTATCATTTACATCACTATTACACGTGGTACTAAAAGTCGTATCCATGATACAGAACTCAAATATAATTGATTACTCATTGAGGTGTCACATTCCGATTCCGACAATATTCCATGCGATTTATTATTATGTAACTTGTATCGACTTGTGAATGGTCAGCTTTAATGTCAGTGAAAGCACCCACCGTATTGATACGTCTGTGGTAAAAAATCGCACATTGAACAAATATATTTTATTTTTGTAATCGTGAGTTGTATGCCTGACATTCAAAATTAAAATATTATGTTCGATTCTTCGACTAAGTGGCCTGAGGTTTGATTATATTAAAATGTTAAAGGCCATCAACATTTCTTTTTTAGGGAAAGCTGTCCTGTATGACAGTTATTCGTTTGTCAAAAAGTCGTGTCCTTGTATTTGACCAATAGCTACAGTGATTTTCTTAAGGTTCTATGGCATTTATAACTAACTACCGGCCCGCTAAACTTCGCCCGGGTCGATTTTTTTCTGCGCAATCTTTTTTCTGTAAGAACCTTTTACAAAGTAAAAGACGTTATAAGATGAACCCTTATAATTGATAGACGGGAGATTGCTAATTTATATTTTAAAGGGATGTTCTTTTTTATAGCTATACCTACTCATTGATTGCAATAATTTTATAGCAACATACCTAGATCGGCCACATATTGTGTCTATTGACTGATTTAACAGCTAAAACACCTGTTTAATGAATTTTGATACTTTGATGATAAATAAATTATAATCTATCGTACTGTCTCGGTGATGCACTGATCTACAACTGGTATGTTGAGGATCAGCCTGAAAATGTAATAAAATAAATAAAAAATATGGCACCAATAGCAATAGCAAACAGCACAGCGCTTATTTATAAATATTAATCGCAACACCTTATTATGTTATTATACCAACGCTTTAACCAAATCCAGCCCACAGCACTACAAGGGTTGAACTTAGCTCATAATCCATAAATAATTCTAAAGCACACAAATGTCCCATCAACACTTATGGCTGTAATTTCCATGAACAGTGGTCACATTTGTAACAAACCAGTACTTGGTTGCGTTGCGACTAATGTGTCGGCGGCTTGTACAAAGATATGAGAATGATATTCGTATGAACAAAAACTTGTAGCACATTGACATGACTTTAATAGGGTTAGGAATGTCGCTCCATTTATAAAGAATGCTTGTTTTATTTTCATCTTACACAATAATCTGATGTAAAGAGGAAAGTAGAGCTGTAATATATTTTATTAAAAACTACAGTAAAAAAATCTACCTTATATAACAATAATAATAGCAACCCATATTATGTCCCACTGCTGTGCACGAGTCTCCTCTGCTCTATCAAGAGAGAGAGAGAGAGGATTTAGGCCTTAATTCACACATGCTGGCCTAATGCAGGTTGGTGAAACAGACATGTCTTTAGAATTAAGTAATATTTAGTAAGAGTAATTTTAAAGTCAAGAAAGCTAGGGCACCGTACTAGCGAGCAAGCTTGACTGGGAAAGGGCCTTCACCTTATAGAAGACCACAGCCAAATAATTAAACACACAGTGGTATAGTTGTGTTCCTGTGTGTGAGTATAGGTCTTCATCATCATCATCGTCAGCCTATCGCAATCCACTGCTGGTCATAGGCCTCTCCAAGTGCACGTCTCCTAGCACGATCCTCGGCTTCCCGCATCCAGCTACTCCCAGCCGCTTTGCGAAGATCGTCGCTCCACTTCGCCTGAGGGCGTCCTACATTACGTTTGGCAAACGTAATAGATCTTCAGCGCTCATTTAAGAGACCTTTTCGAGACCTTAAAAATGGGTGTCTTTCAAGACAGCTTAGTTAAGTGTTAAGTTTTCTTACTAAACGTCGGTTAACTAGAAATTCAAAAAAAATCTTCGCAGTTATAGTTAAATAGAACAATTAGACAAGGATGCTGTGTTATAACATTGGCTTACTTTGTAAGAACGTAATCTGTGGCATTAACTAATATCTCTGTAGGTAGAGACAGTAAATTACTAAAATATATGTTTCGTCGCCACACCGCGCCCGCGCCGCCTGCCGCTGCATTATTATCAGAGCATCAGATATTTGATGCGCCTGCGCCACGTTTTACAGCCAGTTTGTCAACGCATAGCACATTAAATAAATGTTTTATTTTTATGTTATTGTTTTATGTTATGTTTACGAGATTATTAAAGGTTTGTTTCTTTTTTACCAGGTGTTCTCTTTGGGGCTGTGAGCGGGAATTTGGTGTTTGTGGAATTGTAAGTACCAACCTTTTCAAAAAAAATATATAAAAATCTGGCATTTTATAGATATTATGAATATAATATATTAATAGCAACCCATATTTGTCCCACTTCTACTTCTTATCGTTTGGTTCGTGGCCAACCTGGTGACTGAGTTATATACTCGTAGATTGCCCATATTTAGACTTCTGTCGTGATCTAACGACTGTTAACAGCCGAGACCGACTTTTAACGTGCCCACTGCTGGGCACGGGTCTCCTCTCCTCTATCGAGAGAGGGTTTAGGCCTTGGTGGTTGGTAAATCAGACATGACTTCAGAATTTCTTCTAATGTGGGTTTCCTCACGATGTTTTCCTTCACCGTTAGCAGATGGCAAATCATAATATATTTAAATGGATATTGTAAGATAAATATGTATTTTATAAGGGGTAGAAACTTGTCTCATACATCATTATAATTTACTATAAGAATCATCAAACACCCATAAAATATATAAAATAAGAGCAGCTTTCCTCTCATTAAGACATTTCACCCGGATTCTATCACAACGGTAGATCTATGTCAATAGTTATACAGACCAGCGCGCATGATCACACGTGCGTATGAGTTGCGATTTTTTGTCGCGTGTCTGTTAACACACTTACTTCATTGTTGTGGATATAAATAATTATCAATAGCAATAAATAAGTGATAACATAAAGGAAGTACGTAAAACTAATGTTAGATTTTTTGGAAATGTTTTGGGCATTTTTTTTTACTTATAACTCTCGCATTAGAAAACTAAAGCCCTATATCACAGGTACACTTTACACACACAGCACAAAGTAGGTATACTCGCACTCGGAACAACCATTTGTGGATCACTTTTTGTTTCTTGCTTGTTTCCCCTTTATATCATGACTTTACTCAGATTAAATACTTAGTATAATATTGCGTGGTATTGTATAACGATATTTTTCGGCCCCATCGGTCAGCAATTTTCCTATACAGCACAAATTTAAAAACATCATAGATGATATCGCGTTCAGTTAGCAAAGATTTTAATTGTTAGGTCTTTTTTAGATTCTGTCTCGCTTACCATACTAGTGCCATACTATCCATGTCATCATTACCCTCATCATATCATCTCTCCGGCTTTTCTGTGCCTTAACTTATGACCTTCGTAAGTGTTATTCTGTAACCTAAAATAAATCTTGAGTTTTTTTTATTTTAAAGACAACTTTCGCACTAGAGAACAAGCTCTGTGTTGCGGGGGACTTTCAAACATACAATTAACGGACACAAATTACACCCAGACTCAGAACAACTCTTTATGGGTCACACAAAGTTTTGTCCTGTGTAGCAATCGAACCCACAACCTCGTGCACAGCAGGTGCATACTGCGGCCACTGAACCACGAAGGCAGTTTTAATACTAGAAAAGTAATATTCTGCAATGTATGCACTCACTCATCTTTGCAAATTTAGCGTTTTTGCGGAAGAAATTATTTTACAACGAAGTACACGTAACTTTTGTTATTTTAACATAAACAAACTTCTTGGCCTTGACACTAAGATACAGGCTGTATGTTATGAATACCTACTGAGTACCTAGGCACTAGGCACTAACAGTCAGGTAGGTAGGTATAACTACTGCGTGTGTTGATTGTTAAACAATCGTTTGATGGTATTTACGCAAGCTTGCTTGTTCTCAATGTCATTGAGTGGCAATAATGTAAGTGTAAACATGCACAAATGTAGAATAATGATTAATATGCTAGTAATCATGATGACTAAATGTGGGTAAATGTGGGTAAATAGTGTAGACACGGAACAGCGGGAGCAAAAAGGGACAATAGAGCCTTTCCTATTTAGGTACTTCTTCTGAGACATGATCATAGATTTTTTATTTTCCCAGAACTGCTTATACAGTCATTTTTTCAAGTTGTTTAAGTACTTACATTTAAATAACTATAGATAGATGTATGTAGTATATAGGTATTTGAAATAACTATTTTATAAATATAGTGCAGTACAGTATTTGTATTTTTTTTTGTATTTTTAAATCCTCGTCTAGAGGAAACTACTCCTCTAGACGAAGATTTAATTAACATCATAATTATTAATGACGTAAAAATAAGACAGCTGTACGCGATATATGGAAATTTAAAAATAAATTATATTAATAGAATTATGAAAGTAACTATAAAAGTTACCATAAACAATCCAGAGGTTCCTACAGAATCACCTATGATAATTTTCCAGCTGTCCCAAGTCCTACCGCCTCCGTACCTTCGCCGGTAGATGTCGCTCAATTGAGCGTGTCATCAGTAATGGCGGGAAACGCTTGCTTCCGCTGACTACGCAGATGCCGTTTTAATGGTCAGAACTCACTGACCATCACTAATACAAGTACTTAAGATAGGGCTGTCATACATCCCCGCCTACCGGAACATATGCCTGTGTTTTAATATCTATCTATAAGCACGCAATAAATGAAAAATATAATACTTACAGCGAAGAAAGGTTCCATACCAACCACAGTTAAAAATCCTAAACATTCGTAGTAATACAGTGCGACGATAGCGAACCAAATCTTGCATATTTTTATGGTGCATAATCGTGGGTGATTAGAGGCTCTCATGGCTAGATGCACCCGCTGTTCGGTAAACGATCAGCGGGTTAAGCTACCAAGGCTACTATAGATGGGTGACCGAATAGTGGTATTTCATCTGAGCGTCTCCGTGCTTCGGAGGGCACGTTAAAAGTCGGTCCCGACTGTTGACAGTCGATAGATCACGACAGAGGCTTAAATATAGGCGATCTAAATAACTCTAACCCAACAATAAGAAGAATAAGAATTAAGTGCTAAGCACAATATATTCGCTGATAGCTACATATGCTGTAAAACAGACTCAAGTGTCCCATTTTGTAGCTATGTTAATTCCCCAATTTACCAACAATGAAAAAATCGTGAATGAGGCAGCCCTAACAACAAAGGGAATGGGTCGACGAACGACGTCTTTACATTAATTTGTTGATGTTTAAATGTCTCAAAAATATATCGCGGTTTAGCTGCGGTTATGGTGTTACACTTTTGGTGAAGATTAACCTTTATAGTCTTTTCTCTGACCCAGTTTACACTGCCACCTAGTGTCAGAGGTCAAAACTTTTGCTAACTCAGTATATGTGATTAGAAATGTTACAGTAAATATAAAATTCAAACATTAAAAGTGACATAGTAAAATAAAAATGAATAAACAGTTAAGTAAATTATTGTTTAATAAAATCTGACGGTTGTTTTTATACCAAAATTTTTTGGTTTAATATCCAAATTGACTGCACGTGTGGCCTAGTGGATTAGCGGTTAGCTCACTACTAAGACCGCACCTATGCGGTTTATCTAGATTTTTTTTTATTTATTTGTAAAAACTGCCTTGGTGGTCCAGTGGGTGCAGTATGTGCCTGCTGTGCACGAGGTTGTGGGTTCGATTCCCACACAGGGACGAAACTTTGTGTGACCTACAAAGAGTTGTTCTGAGTCTGGGTGTAATTTGTGTCCGTTATTCACGGAGTACAGTAACCAGGTATTCCGTGCCGTTAATTGTATGTTTGTAAAGTCCCCTGCAACACAGAGCTAGTTCTCCAGTTGTCTTAAAAAAAAAAACATTTGGTTCCGTTTCGATTCGGTAACTACGAGTATACCGATGACACACATAGTCACGAATACTGTGATTAAATCTAAGGATTGCGTTATTTTACCTCCTAATCAAAGTATACATTATCCGTATATGTCCGCCATGATGGAAACCAGTCGTCTGATCGTTTCATCTCATCATTTACTAAACACATCCAAATCGGCAAAGAGCTTAGTTACTGCTATTGCCACTCGTTGACCTTATTTTAAAATAAATTTGTGGTTAAACGTGACTACGATTTATACATACATATCATCACGCCTGTGTCCCAGTGGGGTAGGCAGAGACTATCGTACGCTACCTGCTTCGATCCAAACATACTTCCTTCGCCTCCTCTACATTCATCAACCTCTTCATGCATGAACGTCGATTCTGGGTACTTTTAATTTGGCTCCTTTTTAGCAAATCCCCTACTTTGTCGCTGTATGTTCTCCTAGGGCGGCCCCTACCGACATCTCCATTCATTCTTGCACGATATACCTCTTTAGTTATTCGCGTTTTATATTTATCTCGAAATTCGGTGTAGGTCTTATATTTAAGTATTTAAAATATTCGCATTCTTATAAAACATGTGGCAAAGCTAAGTGATGAATGGTAATGGCTCGAGTATATTGCCAATTTTTTAAGCCTCTATTATTGCCTGTTTAGTCAGCGAATCTGGCAGAGCAGGCTAAATAACTGACGTTTATTACCAGCATTACAATTAGTTTACATTAACTATTACATATGTGTATTCATTAGCATGATGGAACTAACAATTGAATTGGTGCAATTAAATCTATTCCCCGGATACCTCTACAGAGCCTCTAGACAAGTGGCATAAGCGATAGTCGAATCGAAAAGTCAAAAAATAAAATGTATGGAATTTGACGTGAGTCTACGATTTAATGTCGTAAACTTCCGTCAAATCCCATACATTTTCATTTTTGACTTTTCGAGTCGACTATCGCTAAATGCCACTTGTCTAGAGGGGCAGTACGGACTGCTATCCTAGGAAACAATTACTTAAGTTGCAAATTCCTCAATCATATAAAAACGTATAAAAATTGATAACATTGAGTATGATAAGAATATATCGACAATATTATTTCCCGTCTATTCCAATTTATCGGATTCACACAGTGTAATCTATCTGTCGTCATGATCTGCGATGATCGGTAACAGATTCCTCTGCTACTCGTATAGAGGGTCGGTATGCGTGAGCGCATGCGACACGTCAACGATTAGATCGCATCTTCACACGATTCAGGAAGCTGAAGAGATATGTGTGTAAATTATTTTCTTGTAATTTTGTAACTCTGTTAGTTATAAAGTTTTTAAAGGGTCGGCAACGCGTGAGTGACACCCCTGGTGTTGCAAACGTCCATAGGCTACGGTAACTGCTTACCATCAGGCGGGCCGTATGCTTGTTTGTCACCTTGGTAGTATAAAAAAAAATGAGAAGAGGGTGGAATAGGAATACTTTTTTAAAATACTAAACGAATAGTTATAGATATAGTTTTCATTATGTTTGAAGGCACACAACATGGACAGATTTAAATCTATACTAATATTATAAAGCTGAAGAGTTTGTTTGTTTGTTTGGTTGAACGCGCTAATCTTAGAAAGTACTGATTCGATTAGAAAAAATCTTTTTTTGTTGAATAGTGCATTTATCCAGGAAGGCTTTAGGCTATATAACATCACGCTATGATCAATAGGAGCGGAGCAGTACTAAAATATGTTACAAAATCGGGGAAAATATTCCAAACTACCACGCGAACGAAGTCGCGGGCGACCCCTAGTCTTTTTATACTCATGTAACTTTATATTTCTTTATTGAGATCAGTATGATATAATTTTATGTTAAGTGAGGCGCTATGTGTGGTATGACCATTATGTCTGACATTATTTTTATGTTTTAGAGTTTTATTGCGTTTATTTATCGACTGGACCACTCCATCGTAAAAGATGCCAACATTTCTTATGTTTAACATTTAAATCGGTATTCAGAACTACCTCCGAATAAAGATTTAGTTGTACCTATATTAGGTTCATTAGATCTTATATTGCGATTAACTAGACTGTAAATATCTACACACATCGAAACGTGAATTTTTAAACTAAATACATAACGTTTACTTGAACAGAATACTAATCATTAAAATCAACGTACGTAGACAATAGAAATACTAAGTGTTCTGCACACATGACGTGTAAATGATTGGGATAGGGTTGTCGATTCCAAAAACCTTTGCCTTTGTTTCTATTTACTTATGACTTAGCACTGTGTGGAAAAAGTGCTGTATAACGTAAGCGTTTGCATTGGCATAAGGGCTAGATTAGAGTGCCTAACTTAAATGTCACTTACATAAAGCTATTACAGGCATGATACAGGGCCTCTTTTCTACCGTTTTTTATTTTTTATACTACCAAGGTGGCAAACAAGCATACGCCTAGCGGTTACCGTAGCCTATGGACGTTTGCAACACCAGAGGTGTCACTCACGCGTTGCCGACCCTTTAAAAACCTTATAACGTTTTTCTTACGTAAGTGATATTAAATGAGTACCTTCTCTACATATATTTTTTTTATATTTCAATAGTCTATTTAATGCTAGTGTGAGGACGACATACTATTTAGCTTGTATGTGTGTTGAGTATCGAGCCGTGACCGCGCAGCTTCTGCGTCGCGCTCCATTTCCTGCGCCTGCGCACACGTTGCACAAACGCCGCGCCGGACAATGGCGGGCGCTACTCCACATGCGTTTTAGCGCGAATACTACTTGGTTACTGATCAGCATTGTTTCTATATAGCATAAATAGTTGTATTCATGACAATAGGTTATGATTTAAAATACTGAGAAAGCTTGCGTGATTTCCGAACGTCGCCGTCGCCGCAAAACCGGGCAGAGTGGTAGTTGTTCAAATAATATTGTGGTAGGATTTTTTATGACGTATTTTGTAGAAATATTTGCAAGAGTAGGTTGACAGACAATTAACTAAGTAAAGTTAATTCCCGGGGGATACTATGTGGGATAGAACTTGAGGGCGAACGAAGAACAAATTAGGTACTCTAAATAAGTAAAACCCAGAACGTAATAAAGAGAAAATCTTATGTACCGATAAGGTTTTTAGTCTTACGAATAAATGATTTATTATTATTTATTTTTATTTAAGTATAATGAGATTGCTTCCGAAAACCACCCTTTTTTCATACTATTTGACCTTCACTTTTTGATTCTTCACTTCACCGTTTGATTGATGAAACCTTGCAAATTAAGAATTTAACTAAAGTAGTTTTCTGTAAGTAATGTAATGTCAGCATTTGTTACACTATATATATATATATATATAACTTTAAAAAATACTATTGATTTAATCACATAATTATCCACTAAAGCTTTTTAAAAAAGAGTGGCCCGAGTTTCTTGCCAATTCTTCTCGAGGCCCAACCCTAGTCAGCGAATTGGCCTTAGGAAAAAAGTATGCTGGCATTTGTTTTAATGACGTTCATAAGTATCATGGATTTGATCTAAATGAATAAATGAGTTTGACATTTGACTTTTTTTGACTTTTAGCATGGGTTTTATACACTTATGTTTTATGCATTATTAAACAATTATACTTATCTGAAAATAACGTAGGTAAAATAATTTAACAAGTCTGCTTACCGTTTAATTAATTTAGCATATAACTACTATACTACTGATTAGTTAATCACTGCGTTTCTTTTAGCGAAAGATTCATGCTCAATAGAAACATCATCAATCTTATAGAGCAGCTACAGACAGGCTAGACTGGATCCATGAGACTGGCATATAACACAACGTGGTTAACCCTGTGAAGCTTTTCACTTTCGAAAAGTAGATATGATTGAAGTGAAATCAAGTTTTAAGATAATTAAAAATTATAATTTAAAAATTCATAAATCGCCACCGGTGGTTTATTCGGGTTATTCCTTGAAGCGCACCCATTTGGAAACGCACCTAACAAAACGCACCATTCATGCACAGTATAATAATATGTATTACTAGCTGTTGCCCGCGGCTCCGCCCGCGTGGATGTCGGTTATCGCTGCAAAAGTAGCCTATGTGTTATTACAGACCATAATCTATGTGTGTGTCAAATTTCATCCAGATCCGTTCAGTAGTTTTTACGTGAAAGAGTAACAAACATCCATCCATCCATCCATTCTCACAAACTTTCACATTTATAATATTAGTAAGGATATTAGTACCTAAGGATTATACTGTGATTCAGGTGCGGTATATTTTTATTTTCTTACGTTACCGCACCTGAATGGTGCGTTTTGAGGAATACTTTAGGTGCGTTTCAAAATGGGTGCGCTTCGAGGTCTTCGAGGAATACCCCGTTTAATTCAAGCCAGCACGCAGTAGTGTAAATTTCACTCTGGGAATTCCTTAAAAAATAAAATAATTTACTCGCTCTTTAGTAAACTGATCCCGCGGGATCAGTTGACCTAATGTACATATATTTTGAATTGGTCAACTGATCCCGTTCCATAAATTTTATAATTTGTATAGACACCGAGAAAAGTGTTAGACTACTTAATATCGCCCAAATAATATTTCAGTTCACTTGTATTACTCTCAAGTTAGATGGGTATAGCTTAATTTTGTATTTTCATCCGGCAGAACTAAATATAGTTACGATCTTACGACTCGAGAGGCGGGCCGTGGGCACGACAACAAATATATTTTTCTACTGGGCACTAAATACGTTAAACGTTTTCTGCATACCTGTACACATATTTCAAAATATACAATAGAGTTTTGCTTGATTTAAAAGCTGGAACAGTTGACATAAGAAAAGTAAAAAAAATATTAATTTAGTCAACTCATCCCGCGTGATCAGTTTAGAGCGGGATCAGTTTACTAAAGAGCCAATTTACTGCTGAACTAGTTCAATAAATATCTGTAAAATAAACTATATAATTATATAAGAATACATTCTAAACCCGCATTGGGTTAATGTTTAGGATTCTTCTATACTCAGATTTAGTATCTACAAAATCTATAACATGCACCAGGCTTAGTTTAAAAGTGTTTTTGCTGACTGCACTCATAACCAGTCATTAAAAAAAGCAAATTAGCATGTATGCACGCATTCCTTCAAGTAGCTCCTACTAACTCAGCCTTATTTTGTCTCTTAATTTAAAATAGCAATCTGTCTAACGCTCTCAGTACGAAAGCCTGCTAATATGCGAACGAACATACAGATCTATGCATAAATCATTGTAAGTAGTTACGAACAGCATCGAGTAAAAGCCAACTAATTTCACAATCACAGAATTAATTTCTCCACAATCTAACTGTACACATTTATCGTAATAACCGATTGATTAGCTTGAAATGAATTAAGCACGCTTTGATAAACCAGCTTTATTGCTAACTAACTTTTGCTCGCATAGTATAAGGGCTCGTTATAGCTAAGTGTTAGCGGATCAGATCGATAGATTTGAAAGATTAATAATAATAATAATAGTTTAATGATTTGCTCTCTCACATAGAATAATGTAATTTATAAAGCTTTTGTTTCAGTCATACATGGACACTACTCGTTTATAGATAGCGATGAAAATTTAATAATTCGATGTTGAAGTATGAGCTGCAGGATATCTTTTTATCAGATTTTTATAAGTTTGTTTAACAATTTACCTGTATAACTTGTCAAATATAGAATTCAATTCGACACTAACGCCTATTACGTAAAGCTTCGAACGCGTTAAAAAGATCGCGGCGGTTGTCAATGTGTATTTTTTTTAAAATTGAAAGCTATATTTCAGCATAATTTTAATACAATTGGTTAGCGGTTTAGCCACGATAATGTGACAAATATACAGACAAACAGATAAACTGCCATTTATTACTTTAACCATGCATTTTTCATTGGATTGCATAGCCATTTTCATCACGATATGTCAGAAAAAAACGATAAATATCTGCTGCAGTAATTATTTATTAGAAAAGTGAAATCTGTCATTAGTAAAAGAGCTTTAACCTTCAGTTTACCTTATAGGCACCTGTTATAGTTGATTTTTATTAACTTAGAAAGTCAACTAAGTTCGAAAGTGGTTTGAAGTGTTATCAAATGGGAGTATGTGGTGCAAATATCTATTTGCTGTTTGAAAACTTGTTGTTAAACGAATATAGACTTTATTTCTATTTATAAAAGATTGATTAAGGAAGTTTGAAGTGTAGTTGAAGTTATTGAATATAATTTCGTAGATAGTGACAGTGGTATGGCCGGACAAGGCGTTGTTCTTGTCCAGTTTGTTTTTGTGCGGTAATAGTGTATTGATTGATGTTGAGTTGAATTTGAAGAAATAGGTACATTGTTTAAGTCTTATGCAGTTTTTTTCTCGGGGTCAAAATAATTTCATCGTACTCTTGGTTTACTTTGTTTTGTTTTTTGAAAAAGACAACTGCCGCACTAGAAAACAAGCTCTGTGTCGCGGGGGACTTTACAAACATACAATTAACGGACACAAATTACCTACACCCAGACTCAGAACAATTCTTTGTGGGTCACACAAAGTTTTGTCCTGTGTGGGAATCGAACCCACAACCTCGTGCACAGCAGGAGCATACTGCGGCCACTGGACCACTGAAGCAGTCAAAGTGTGAAAAAGTGAGAGTTCTATGTATTGTTTTACATTACACTGGATGTAAGTACCTACTTAGCTACATATCAAATCATTTGATTTTTTTAAGCGGTCATGATAGTGACTGTACGAAGATAGGTGATAGTGTTTGTACAATCGAATTAGATACTTATCTCACTTTACACAATAGTCACGTTTAAAATGAATAAATAGAAATAATAAAGTTTATAAAAGAATATATATATTTTTTTTATAAGGTGACGTCAGTCTATAGACAGCAGCGACATATAAAAGTCATTTGTAAAACGAGCTTTTATAGATGGATAAAACCTCGATTTTATCTTTGTCTTATTTAAAAAATCAGACATAAATATTCTTTAGTCACGCCATATTATAAATCAATCAACACAAAAAACACAATAAATGTAAACATCGTGGATTTAACGGCCTTCATAAATTTAATTGATGAATAGCTATCGAACATCCATTTTATGATAATGTGTAAAGTAAATATGCTCATAGATGCACAACCTCGGCTCGTATGTGATTTACATATTTATTTTGCTTGACCCACTGACGATTCAACCTCCATGGCTTTGGGAACGTTTCAATGTAATGTTAATGATGCTTTAGATGAAATAGTTTTTATGTATGTGCCTACAGCTGACGATTAAGGTTGGTTTCTCACTCTCATTGAAAAAAGGCATACGTAAGATGCAATACGGCTATACCTACAGCAGCTTGCTTTCTGCGCTGTCAGGTAGTAAATAAGTACATTGAAATTACTCTAAATTCTCAATCTCAGGTTATTTCTTGCCAATAAGGGTACCTACGAAATTTTGACTGTGCTATTGGCCAAATGATTCTATATATTATATATATTTTTTGCAACTGGATGAACCTTCTAATACATATAAAAAATATACACATTATGCAATGAGCAGTTTCTCTACCGATTTTTGGTTAAACAGTCAGAAATCTTGGCGCACGTGCCTACAACTTTTCATATCAATCGGATACGCGAATGCATTGAAGACGAACAGACAGATAAACATTCATGTGTTTTATCCACATATAGACGTTTTCAATGTATTTATGAACAAATCACATAGTTACATTGTTATTTGTCATATTGTTTAGAATCAGAAAGCCTTTTTCCAAGAGAAACTTTCAAATACTGGCAACAAGAGTGTATAATACATACATTATTTTCAAACATACTCGCTGAATGACCACAACATTATGTGGTTTATACTTCATACTAACAATGTGTATGAAAAGCTTACAATATTTAACTATAGAATGTACTATAACTCACTACTTATTACATGAAAGTAATACCTATAGAGTTTCACTAAACTTGAATAGTTTAGAAGTTGTAATCTTGTAGTTGGTCTATCGCAAAGTTAAAATTCCGCGGTGTTTATCCGTCGCGGTCTGATACTGGCATTATTAACAGAAACTTAAATTAATAAGTACAAATGAAAGCCTTTATAAAGTGTCTTGAAAGGGTTTTCATTTGTACTTTTTTTAGAGTATATTTTTGTTTATGTCCGTCTGGGGAAGGACCTCCACCTTACAGAAGACCAGAGCCAAATGACTACACACAGCGGTGTAGTTGTGTTTGACCACTCTACTATCTGTGCAGTTATTAATTTTTAACAATGAGGCGAATTTATAAAATCAGAATGGACAGTTCAAAACTATTATGTAAGGGAAGCCTTGAGCAGTTTTCTGCCTACACGAACAGAAATATCAGAAACAGGCGTGACGACATTAAATCTGTTTCCATTCACTGCATAAAGTACATGCGAAAGCACTACAGCATTACATATACTTTGTGTTTCTATTAGCATAATCTCACTTTCTATTTTCAATTTTAAGTAAACACATTGTGGACAAATAACATGGGTATTACGATTTCTCTGCTCGTTACAGATTGTTCGTAGCTAAAGCTTGTTATATCGATGTATTGATTTAAGTGTTCTGTTCTATTTGTACTGAGTAATTTGTACGATCGATGCTGGTTTTGCTCGCAGTGTAACTTAAAACAAAGTTGAGGTATAGCTCAAGATGTAGGTACAAATGTGTGTGTGTAAGTTGTCTTATCTACATACTGTTCGAGCGATTAAAGTGTTAATCTATATCTGATTAGCGGCCCGCCCCGGTTTAACACGGGTAAGTTTAAAGTTGATTATACCGATGGACAAGGTCTGCTCAGGATAGAGAGTTGTGGAAAACCTTGGGGGAGGCCTATGTCCAGCAGTGGACGTCTTTTGGCTGAGATGATGATGATGATGATGATACCAAGAAAACACGTTGTTCCATACAAAGTTTGCACCTCCGTTTTACCCCCATACAGGGTGAATTTTCAAAAATCCTTTCTTAGTGCTTCTCTACGTTATAAAAGGAAAATGTGTAAAATTTCAAGTCTCTAACTCTTAAAGTTTACGCCCTGCGTTGATATGTCAGTCAGCTTCTCCTTTTATATACCTACTAGGGGTCGCCCGCGACTTCGTTAGCGTGTTAATTTGGAAAATTTTTTCCCGATTTTGCAACATATCTCACTACTGCTCCGCTCCTTTTGATAATAGCGTGATATTATATAGCCTTCCTGGATAAATGCACTATTCAACAAAAAAAGTTTTTTTCTAATCGAAAGCGTTCAACCAAACAAACTCTTCAGCTTTATAATATTAGTATAGATACTTATAGATAGATTAGCAAAGCGGTCTCAGTTCGATTTCAAAGTACATTTGACTTTGAACTGATCAATCGTTCCATCATTATACCTCATAGTATTTTCGTTAAGGTGTCTGCCGATGGTGGACTGTGACTTAATGACTTCTCACACCCTGCTGGGTGGTCTGTACAGGTACCAATAAAAATCATATATGGAATTAATAAAACCCAATCATATAATTAATCCATTCACTTTATAATCTTTAGGCACGAGTCTCTACAGTCACGCAAACGCGCGTGCGCGCACATTTACGAATGATCACAAAAAATATTCGCATCACAATTTATTGGTGAACGCATCATTTGTATGCGTTTTATGTTGTTTAATGTCTGTTAAGTAAGAGTAACTACTTAATGATATATGTACTTGTATCAGAAAATTTGCACGAACGTTGATTCGAATTTTATTATGGTGGTTAGGTATTTCAACTCCTGCGCAAGTCAATGGCGTAGAGACGCCATAGACAAGTAAGTGAGTAACACAGTGACAGTCGTACCTACTACCACTACACTACTAATTACTGCCTTGGTGGTCCATTGGCTGCAGTTTGCGCCTATTGTGCACGAGGTTGTGGGTTCGCTTCCCACACAGGACAAAACTTTATGTGACCCACAAAGAGTTGTTCTGAGTCTGAGTGTAATTTGTTTCCGTTAATTGTATGTTTGTAAAGTCCCCCGCGACACAGAGCTTGTTCTCTAGTGCGGGAGTTGTCTTTTTTAAAACAAAACATTTTTTTTTCCAATCAGTACCTACCGAATACTTAGTATTCTGCAGTATCGTTTATCTGAGTCCAATTTTCCACCATCAGATTTCTCTTCTGTTCCTATTGTTAGTTTCCGCACGGAGTGACGGTGTCATCTGATAGGAACCGCTGGTATTGAAGACAACCGATACAATATCGGAGATGTGGCCCGTTGCCGGCTGCTTGCCTTGTGCTTTACTGAGAATTATACGAGATTATTGTTAAATATACGACTATAACTTGTCAGCAAATTAGCTGTAGAAAAAAAATACTGACATCTATTGTTTTTTATCACGTTCATAAGTATAATGCATAATTATGATCTTAATGAGTTTGATGTGGACCCACCGGTACAATCAGCAACAATAATAGCATAAGTTAGCTGTTGCCCGCGGCTCCGCTGAAAAAAATAGCCTTAGTGTTATTCCAGACCATATTCTATCTCTGTGCCAAATTTTATCCAGATCCATTCAGTAGTTTTTAAGTGAAAGAGTAACAAACATCCATCCATCAATCCATACTCACAAACTTTCACATTTATAATATTAGTAAGGATGTGGACATTTTAGTTTTTAACAATGAATTATAAAGAATGTAATTTTGAGACTACTTAATGTTATTTTTGTGCTTGTAGCTATAATTTTAGTTCAGTTCTGTTATTACTTATTTTCAATTTTCAAAAATATTAGTATAGGTAATGCTGGAACACTTCCTTAGGTACCTACATATTTTATTATCTGTGTCACAAATCTGACGGTTACCAAACAATGTTTTTTCTCAGCCCAATATTAGCGCTTAGCGACTTAAATGTGAAGGTTTGGTCAACATTTCACGAAACGCGACAACAGCCGCGCCCGCGCACCTCTAAGTACTAGGGTTGTCTCAGTCAAGGGCTATTGTGTCGTTGTAATAAAATTCAGCTCTTATGCTTTATAAAATAATGATTTGGCTGGCTGTATGAGTACCTATGCACTTTAAATTACTGTTGAATAGTTGACGCGGCTTTAATGAGATCTGACAAAAAAAGTATAATGGAAATGGTATCGTAAGTATTTATTAGGTACTTGCTTCCGCCCGCGGCTTGGATCAGAACAGAGTATTTTCCGGGATAAAAATTGCCAAATTTAATCCAGATCCGTTAAGTAGTTTTTGCGTGAAAGAGTAACAAACATCCATACATTCTTACAAACTTTCGCGTTTATAATATTAGTAGGACTTACATAGGGACGGCTCGGGCAAAAGCTACAAATAATATTAAATGTTTTTTAGGATAAAATTTTATCTTCCTATGTAATAGGATGATTATATATAAATGCTTATTGTAGGTAGGTAATGTGACAACCCTACAAAAGTTTGTTGTATTTTACTTGAATATTGATACAGTATATCGATAGTGTTAAAATTCCTGGGTCAATATTCAATTCTTACAAACTGTTTGGTTAGGATTTCGAGAAACTGTGGACGTTAGATTATCGTAGAAACGTCTCTATTATATGAACACAAACTGTGATAATATTATATACAAAATTGACAAATATGCCTCTAACGCCTTTTTTTGATGGTCTAACGGATTTAATTGCCGCAGTACATATAAATAAAGATTTCTAGATGATGTATAAGTTAGTTTAAATTGGCTAAAGGCTCTTTATTCCTCTATGTACATGGGAAACTGACATAGCTGACACAAATTTGGTGTCATAATGAGTAGAGGTAGTTTCTCTATCATCCTCTTCATGAAAAAGGCGTGATGTTTTTTGTGTCAATTTTCTTTTATTTTGCCCTGTGTTGCGGGGACTTTATACAATGACACCCAGACTCTAAACAAACATTTATGAACCACACAAAATTTTGTTCCATGTGGGAATCGAACCCACGACCTCCGACTTAGCTATCAAGGGCACTTACTACTAGACCAACAGGCTAGTCAATTGTTCTGAGGTCTAAACTATTCCCTCATTAGCATAGCCTGATGTCCACTCACACAGCACAAATAATATTTACAATATCTATAACAGTACGTAGTAGTCAAGCCTACTTTCTGCCTACACTTGTCATTTCCTAGTACCTTCAATGAGTAATTTCCATGGTGAGATCGTACCGTCTGTATATCCACTAGCCACTATAGCCAGTAGGTAAGGTAGAAAGCCCCGGGCGGCGGCGCTGGCGCACCCATCACGAGAAAGTGTTTAGACAAGTCAACGATCACCCACACGACTATAATTGTTGTTTTATTATAATGTCATAACTTTTATCATGACATAAGTAGGTATTGATTAAAGGTAGTAGGTTTCGGGGAATAATAACGAATGTTGCGGATTAGGTTGTGAAATGAGCTCCCTACCAAGGTTTTCCCCAGAGACTATAGCATCGGGTTCTTCAAGAAAGGAGTTTTATGGTTATGATTGGCAACGCACGAGTAAAATATAGCGTCAATCTCTATTTTATATATCTATAAGCAGATATACATATATTAATTTACTTTACGTATGGAAACAGCATCATTCAACTTAGTTTGAAAGGCAGAGGTGTGTCTTATGCACAAGTCCCATGGGGGTGTTCCTCAAAGCGCACCAATTTTGAAACGCACCTAAAGTATTCCTCGAAACGCACCATTCAGGTAACGAAAGAAATTAAAAATATACCTCACCTGAATAGTGCGTTTCGAGGAATACTTTAGGTGCGTTTCGTTAAGTACGTTTCAAAATGGGTGCGCTTCGAGGAATACCCCGTCCATGGTGAGCAAGCATATTGAATTATATACTGAGTACCTACCTATAGACTGGCTTGATCCTAAGCACTTCTGAACAGAAAATTCATACATATTTTAAATTTTTATTTTCTACTTTATACCTAAAGTAGGAAATAAAATTTTAGAATATATATGAATTTTCTGTTGTTCCGTGATCTAAAATCGTAAAAAAAACAAAATTTTCGCCTTTTATTATTTTATTGACAGCCCTTAAACCTAATCCTTATATGACTCGTCTATCCTCAAATAGATAGCAGCTCCACGACCACTAAAGCTTTCACGTAAACCAACTAATAACATAAATAATAAGAATACGTATGATCTAATCATTAGGCCTATAGCCTAAGATATAAAGCCATATTATGTAAATAACTTGTATAATATCCGAGATGACTCACAAATAAACCGAAAGACTTTCTCCATAATACGGATTTGGAAATGAGATTTATTACGAAAGTAGATTTGATTTACGATTGTCTTCGTTCACCTGTCATGCGTTTAGTATTTTATTTGATAATGTAGTGTGTTAGCGTGTGAACTGTTCCTTTTGATCAAGATAGTTTGATTTGGTCTTTATCTACAACCCGGATTAATTTCCCGGGAATTCGTCAAGAAATTTTCAGTCTTCTTCTTATCGTGTGGTTAGTGGTCAACCTGGTGATAGAGTTATTTAGATCGCCCATATTTAGGTCTCTGTCGTGATCTAACGACTGGTAACAGTCGGGACCGACTTTTAACGTGCCCTCCGAAGCACGGAGACGCTCAGATGAAATACTGACACCCATCTATAGGATTACCGTGCCTTTGGTAGCTTAACCCGCTGTCGTAATCGTTTACCGAACAGCAAGTGCACTATGAGCGCCTCTTTTCAGTTGCAATGGGGATTTCAAATCCCTATGGGACTATAATTTACATAATCAAAAAAAGCCTCTTAAGATTTGTTTTTAATGTATTTTGTGTTATAATATTATATATTTGTCTATTTTACCTCTTGCCCTTGTTATTTTTATAATTGAAATGCTACATACATACAAGACTATACTTCAGTCAGATATATAAACCACATTTGAATAATGCGATCTATTTTGATTGACACTAACCGAATCAACAATTTGTATAAAAAAAGCGCTGAGTAATTGTTGGTAGTGGCGTAAAATCGATACGTTTTTACATCGACCGTTGATACTGAATGTTTTTTATCGATGTTTTTGTGGTAGCTGAGGTCGGGACATCCTTGGGCGCGGGTCAGCAACCATTGATGGCAATCATCTATTGTTGGGAAGCAGCTGAGTGTGAGGTGAACATGTTTTTGTTACATTCATGTATACTTTGAAGTCAACAATAAGTTTATCATGTTATTGCATAAATTAAGTGGTTGGTCACTCGGAAGATTAAAATAAAAAGACTTTTATTGACTGGCAGAATGACGTCGTGTTTAATTGTAATATAATAATCAACTTATTTTAGTTTTACATGAGTATTTATAACGAATTATTGCTAACTTAACATAAACCTTAACTAGTGGATTTGGTGGGGAGAGTTGTGTTGACGAAGCTGATATTAGCTGAGTCAGGACACTTAACACACGATATTAAGTTTTCACAATGTCACACTCAGTAGAAATAAGCCTAAAAATGATATAATATTTATACTCTTGCAAGATAGTTGCCATCTAAGTCATTATCATCTCAACCCATAATCGTCCAACTGCTGGGCACGGGTCTCCTCCATACACTTGGAGGGATATTAGCCTACTATACCACGCTGGCCAGATGGATTGGTATAGGGTTTTGTTTCGAGTTTTCCCTCTCTTGCAGTAAATATTGTCTGCCTGATTAACTTCCTTAGTCGACTCTTACGATATCCTCGGGATGGAACGGGATGGTGACATTTGTATTCCTAATCCGCCACCACACAGACCAACTAATGGATGGTGGTAATCGATCAATAGTTGGTACAGCACACGCAGGTAGCTCAATGTGGGCAGCCGCTGGGTGGACCACTGACGTCATATCAGGTTCCGGTGCTCCACCCTAGAAGGAGGGTGTAGGTGCACAGGGGGGTTTTAGTCGGTATGCCGGCCGCATACGGGCGGTATGCGTAAAGCATTTCCCCTCTACAAAAAAAAATGGTTTTGTTTCGAGTTTTCCCTCTCTTGCAGTGAATATTGTCTGCCTGACTAACTTCCTTAGTCGACTCTTACAACACCCTCGGGATGGAACGGGATGGTGACATTTGTATTCTTAACCTAAAGCGGTTATCTTCTACTAATCAACGTGGAATTGTGAATTGTATGGTATGATAGAGAAAATTTGGAAGTGGTTGCACCTATCTAGCATCTCTCACTCAAGTAGAATATCATATCTAGAATTCTTGATATCAGATTACTTTATAAATAAAAATGTTATACAATGAGATTTTTTGTAGTGGGCGCATATTTTCGCAGAGTCAGACAGCTGAGAGACATGAACCGAGGACGAGGCGAGGTTACGCTAATGTAACTATTATACAATTTGAGATCAACTTTACAAACTGTGTTTTGTTCTACCTATACTTAGTTTGTTGAATTTACAATGAAACGTTAAAGACTTTTCTTTCTTCATTCTATCAATGCCTCTCTTCTGTTCTGTGAGGCCTAAAACTTACGTAATTAAATAATTTGATAGTGAAGCTTTTGTCTCATCTCTCTTCACCTTCATTTTAAAAAGACAACTTCCACACTAGAGAACAAGCTCTGTGTCGCGGGGGACTTTACAAACATACAATTAACGGACACAAATTACACCCAGACTCAGAACAATTCTTCGTGGGTCACACAAAGTTATGTCCTGTGTGGGAATCGAACCCTCGTGCACAGCAGGCGCATACTGCGGCCACTGGACCACCGAGGCAGTCATCATCATCATCTCAGTCAAAACACGTCAACTGCTGGACATAGGCTTCCCCAAGGATTTCCACAACCCTTGATCCTGAAACTATAGATCGATAAACTTAGAAATTTAAACGACGCCTTCACGTTACATTACTTTAATAAGTAGCTATTTCTCATTTATTTGCTAGTTTTGTCCAGGGCAAAGTTTCCTTCCACATCTCTCTATCCAGATCCAGACGGACTATTTATTAAATCACTCCAACTCATTCCGCTATCTCCGCCTGGGTCTACCACGATGGCTATTCTTACTTTTTAATATTTATATATAAGTATGTCATTCTATAGCCTGCCATGGGTATCTTAATACTTTTTTTTTAAATTGCCACGATTTTAAGCAAAAACCGTGACTGATACAATTATATTAAATTGTGTTGAACTCCTAATCAAAGTTTTATGTTTCTTTTGATACCCTTGAAGACTATTAAAGAGTTATGGTAATGAAACTTGTTGTGCGGGCTATTTAGCGTATCTAACGCAGTCATGGTCACTGAAAGAAAATTGTTTAAAATGGCATCGTTTTATTATGTAACACTCATTTCATTTTATAGATGAGTAGAAAACTAAAGTGTATGTATTGTTATATATACCTTATATATACCTTAGGTGTCATTCACTCAGGTGCCATTTCTGTATTATTCAGCGTTCACCTAAACATACAAAACAGTTCCTAGATTTTGGAACCCAGGCGGGCCGTATGCTTGTTTTCCTAATGGCAAACAAGCATACGGCCCGCCTGATTTTAAGTAGCTACCGTATGGACGCTTGCGTGCTTCTGATAATTTTATTTTACACCAGGGCTTTAAAATGGATTTAAGATCCCTGGGATTCGAGTAGGACAACGTTTCTTGAAAAACGCATCCGTAAATGAGCTCTTAAGACCTGTACTCACAGACAGAACACAACACAACTACACCACTGTGTGTAGTTGTTTGGCTGTGGTCTTCTGTAAAGTGGAGGTCCTTCCCCAGTCGGGCTTGCTCGCTAGTATGGTGCCCTACCTCTCTTAATGCTGGTGGATTGTAGTTACGATGGGTAATACCATCACATACCTCGGGGGACTTTTACAAACATACAATTAACGGACACAAATTACACCCAGACACATAACAACTTTTTGTGGTTCACACAAAGTTTTGTCCTTTGTGGGAATCGACCCCACAACCTCGTGCACAGCAAGCGCATACTGCGGCCACTGGACCACTAAGGCAGTCATCATTTTCACTTTAATTCACTTAATTCGCAAACAACCCGTTTATAATAGGTTAAACTCAGAACATAACGTTTAAAAACCATATTTCACAACATTATGTTGTAATAACAGGACCGTGCGAATGTTGCTACTGGTTTCATTCATTCATCGTTTTTTTACACACTTACAAAATGAGGTTTATCTGTAGCACAGATAATATCGCTATACTTAGTAGAAAACTGGCGTAACTTGAGAAATGTCACTGGGCAATTTTGAACCTTAGCTATTGAGAATAAGATGTAAATTGCAAAACAAAAACGCTTTAACTTAAGTAATTTTTCAACTGTGGGTGCGTATAATATTATTATATGTAGTGATCAAAATAAATGAATAGACCGTGGCAACCGGTTATTTTTTATTTATTTACTTTGCTTAGTATTATTTTTAGAGGAAAAGTGATTTATTTGATATCTAGGCCAATATAAATTGAAATTAAATAACGATACTGCTGGCGCTATCTCTTGTCACGTCGCTTTTATTATACAGACAGATTTTTAAATTCTTCCATGTATTATGTTTAATAACACTTATTCTATAGATAGATAGTGTAGACATTTAAAAAGGATGGAAGAAAGAAGAATAACAAAAGAGGTATATCGTGCGAGAATGAATGGAGATGTCGGTAGGAACCGCCCTAGGAGAACATATATCGACCAAGTAGGGGTCAAAGGCACGGTAACCCTATAGATGGGTGACCGCATAGTGGTATTTCATCTGAGCGTCTCCATGCTTCGGAGGGCACGTTAAAAGTCGGTCCTGACTGTTAGATCACGACAGAGGCCTAAATATGGGCGATCTGATTAACTCTGTCATCAGGTTGACCACTAACCAAACGATAAGAAGAAGAATGTAGAAGAAGCGAAAGAACTATGTCTGGATCGAAGCAATTGGCGTACCATAGTCTCTGCCTACCCCAATTTAAGACGGGCATGATGCTATATTATGTATGTTTGTATTCTATTGTATAAATACATACCTATAGAACTTTATGGACAAATCATTGAGAATGTAAAGCTAAGTGCTAAAGGTCTTTATAGCAGCTGGTGTACTACAGCCTGCAAGTAGCGCGGTCCTGAATCATTCGAAATACAAAACGTTGAATGAATGTGAACAATTTGTGTTTAAATGAAAACGTGCGCACGTGTGTCCCAAACCTACATTATGCAATACAACGTGCACTGGACAAGTTTAAAGCGAGTCGCAAAACAATATTATATATCGCACCCTTAGTAGAAAATTGGCGTAACTTGAGAAATGTAACTGGGCAATTTTGAACTTTAGCTATTAAGAATAAGATATAAATTACAAAACAAACATGCTTCAATTTGAGTCATTTTTCTATTGTGTTTGCGATATATTATTATTAAACTTTGTGTCGATACAGCTACTGCCCAGTTTCTATATTATGCCACAAATTTTGGACCTCTTTGACTTTTGCAAGCTTGAACTTCTCTTGCAGTATTTTTTGTGTATCAGCCCCATTCTCTCTTTATCTTGCTATATGGGTTAGAGGCCCAGATGGCAAGTCGCTAGTTACTACATGAGCGTTTGTACTTTAATTAAAAATTTTGTTTAGTTGCAGAGATAAAATTTAGATTTGAAAATAGGATGAGTATTCTACTAATATTATAAACGCGAAAGTTTTTAAGAATGTATGAATGTTTGTTACTCTTTCACAAAAACTAGTGAACGGATCTGGATGAAATTTGGTATAGAGATAGATTATAGTCTGGAATAGCATAAAGGCAACTTTTTCATCGCGATAACCGACATCTACGCGGGCGGAGCCGCGAGCAACTCTAAATAGAGGTTTAAAATTTATTCTTATTTATTATACAATTTTTATAAAATATTTCGTTAAATAAGTTTATCGCTTGCACCACTGGCCTCAGCATGCAAGTAGCCAGCCGCCAGCCGTTATCGGCAGTGAAAGGTAATCAAAATATCACATGTTTGTGACCACGCCTCTGTTTGCTCCTGGCGTAATCAAAATAAGCTAAATATGGCTTACAGAGGTTTACCTGGAACTGTCAGATGAAAATTGATTCAGCGTAATACTCTTGAACTGGATTACTCGATGATTAACCTTTTTTTTTTGGTTTCCTCACGATGTTTCCTTCACCGTTAGCAGATGGCAAATCATTTGATTAGAACATATAAACTTCACAAAATGAAACTCACATTGGTACTGCCACTCGGGATCGAACTCGCACCTCTTGCGTGTAAGTGGCCATTCGGTCACAACCGCTTTTTAGATGCGATCAAGCAATCCACATCGCATACTTAAAAACGCCAAACACGGCGATTGAGTCGCTTTTTGGAAGCTCGGCACAGCGACGAATGCTACACTCCGCAAGTCCACACACATACGGTCGCATCGATTTAATTCATAAATCCATATTATATATTACGATCCATCCATACCATCCACGAACACGACCCAACGGAGAGAGTCGCCAAATCGCGATGCAGCATTGATTAAAAGTAGCAGAGCCTCTAGACAAGTGGCATAAACGGTAGTCGAATCGAAAAGTCAAAAAAGAAAATGTATGGGATTTGACGTAAGTTTACGACATTATATCGTATCGATTATGCCACTTGTCTAGAGGGGCAGGTCTGCTTGAAGCCTAAGTCACTCAATAAATCCGATAATTTATTTACCTTTCTTTATTAATTCAATAATTATCTGTGAATAAAATAAATATATTCTCAAATTAATGTAATTAACGTTTTGATATTAAACGTGAGCTGTAACATTTATTAGTTTACGATCAAGTAATAGTTTATTTAATTGACATCAATTAACTGAATAAATACAAGTGTTGAATGTCGTGTTTTTATTTTAAAATTATTGAAAGTAAACGTAACTTCATCTAGGTACCTATCTAATATAATAAAAGCGAAAGTAACTTTATTTGTCATTTTATTTGACGTGTTTTTGACGAATCGGTTGCACTAGTTTTGGTGTCATTTAGAAAGATGATACGAGTAGCTTCGACTGTAAGGATTTTGACATTGCATGAGGGCTAAAACAAGCAGGTAATATTAAATATTGTTATGTAGCATTACGCATTTTTCCATGTAGAGGTAGGCAGAGGTATATTACACCCAAGCCAAGTTATGTTTGGTCGCATATACCTAACTAACAAGGAACTTATTGTTAGACGGTGGAAACAATTTCAGACTCTGGACTTAAACCCAGCGTTTCCTAATAGAAAAACCTGACCAGATTATCGACAGCGACAGTCACCACTAATTTACACATCCTTACTAATATTATAAATGTGAAAGTTTGTAAGAATAGACGGATGGATGGATGTTTGTTACTCTTTCATGTAAAAACTACTGAACGGATCTGGATGAAATTTGGCACAGAGATAGATTATGGTCTGGAATAACACATAAGCGTAACGTATTTTTACAGCGATAACTGATATCCACGCCAGCGGAGCCGCGGGCAACAGCTAGTTTATAATAAAATCCGACATACGGAAATATACACGAGAAAGCCTACCGCGGCACACTTATAATTCCGCTACGATCTATGGTCGTTGCACCATAGTTTTTCCATTATTTCCAAGTAACTCATAGTTTTAAGTTTTTTTTTCATCAGATAACTGTTTGCATTGTGTTGGTGCGATTCGATCCGAGAGAATTTTCCTCCTAATTGTTTCATCATATTACAGAAGTTAGTCACGGTGTGAATTAGGATAAAAACAGATTTTTGTTGCTGATGTTTGACGGTAAAGATCGTTAAAAGTAATCACTCAAGTGGTTAACAATACGGTCCTCTTAATTATTTAAGCAGTAGGTAACCGTAGACTTTGGATGCTAGCAATAGGAATCTGGGGTAACAGTCACGCGTTGCCGATTGTGTAAAAATAAAACGTGGTGACAGCCTGAGAGAACAGATTCTCTATTTCCATCATTGCGCTTCTTAAAAGAAGCACTCTTTTTGCCTTAAAACAGTGC
Organism: Trisateles emortualis; assembly: GCA_947095525.1. Lineage (NCBI taxonomy): Eukaryota > Metazoa > Arthropoda > Insecta > Lepidoptera > Erebidae > Trisateles > Trisateles emortualis. Next base: position 22,359,890 of record OX352731.1, on the reverse strand, counting down.
CTTGGTATAGTCAGATAAAATATTTTAAAACTACTTTATCTGACTGTACTAAACTGCTTCAATAAAATGTCAAGAATTTTTAGTGACAAAAATTTTAAAATTGAATTGTGTAAATTCGGACAATGTGTCCGATTCGCCAGCAAGTTACCCATTTAGTTATAAAATACATACACTACCCTTGTGGCGACTTAGTGGTTAAGGTAGTCATATTGCTTCTTAAATTCGCGAGTGGCGCGAGGCCGCCCGCAGAGCCATCATGGCCCAGTGGTCAGGTCGGCTGGGGGCTCCACGGGCCGGTTTCAAGACCGTGGAGGTACTCCAACCGATCTTGTCGGAGTGGGCAGGGCGGCAGTACGGGACCCTTTCCTTCCGACTGGTGCAGGTTTTGTCCGGGCACGGTTGCTTCGGGCACTACCTGCACAAGGTCGCTAGGAGGGAACCTAGTCCTGTCTGCTACCACTGCGACTGCGATGACGACTCGGCGCAGCATACGCTCGAGTCGTGTCCGGCTTGGGCGGGGCAGCGCCGGGACCTCGTCGCAGTCATTGGAGTAGACCTGTCACTGCCGGCCGTGGCACGGACCATGGTCACCAGCGACAGGGAGTGGACGGCGGTCGCAGCCTTCTGCGAGGACGTCATCTTACAGAAGGAGACGGCGGAGCGGATCAGAGAGGAAAGTCTCCTCGCTGATCCGATCCGTCGCCGGCGAACTGGGCGGCGTCGGCGCGCCTACGAGCGTCTGATGCCGCCATAGTGAGGGTGCGGAGAGACTGGGGCAGCAGAGTCTCACCCGCACCCTTCCGCGAAGGGACAGTGTTCCCGGTGCGCCCGGACGCTGTCAACGGGGAAGGAGTCCGCGTGAAGCGGGCAGCCGCTGGGTGGACCACTGACGTCATATCAGGTTCCAGTGGTCAACCCGTGAAGGCGGGTGTTGGTGCACAGGGGGGTTTTAGTCGGTATGCCGGCCGCCCACCATCTTTGAGCCGGAGAGTCCGACATAACCGCCTTGCTGCCCCAGGCAAGGCGATATGCCTAAAGCATTTCCCCTCTTAAAAAAAAAAAAGTCATATTGCTTCTTATACCACGGCGAGTGTATCTATTTATCACTTGAAAATAGCTGTTCCGAGTCTAGGTGTTATGTCCTTATGTCTGTTAAATGTATTTTAACTAACACTAACCCAAACTAGGCAAAGCTTGTACTATGGTAACCAGACAACTGTTAAACAGACACATATATTTCTAAATACATACATATTATAGATAAATTACACCCAGACACAGAAAAAACATTCGTGCTCATTACACAAAGATATGTCCTGGATGGGAATCGAACCCACGACTTCCGGCGTACGAGTCAGAGTCACCAACCACTAGACCAACAGGCCAGTCGTATGTTTGTAAAGTTCTCGTGGCACAGAGATTGATTCCTACTAAAAACACAAAAGTCTTTATATTTTGCGGTAAATTGGACAGCGATAGCATAGAAATTGCTTTTCTTTTAAAAAGCATTCGTCGTCTTCAGTAGCATCATGAGCTATATACGCATCGAGAAACTGTCCCCGTATAAATAATCATCATCATCTCAGCCAAAAGAAGTCCACTGCTGGACATAGGCCTCCCCCAAGGATTTCCACAACTCTCGATCCTGAGCAGACTTTGTCCATCGGTTGCCCGCACATAGCTCGCAGAACCGATGGCTGTTGGGGCAGAAAGGTTCTAGAGTGGCGACCACGAACTGGAAGACGAAGCGTGGGCAGGCCTCCAACAAGGTGGATCGACGACCTGGTATAAATAATAGGCCTTTAAAATTCATGAAAAAGTTTTATTGGTAATTTTTTCCTCACTTTCACTCACCGTTTGTGTGTTTCTTATCAATAGACAAATACGTGCACCTATTGACAATACTACGTGAGGTAAGCAGAGGTTATAGTTATACAAACATTCAGTAGAAAGTTAGGAAAGAAAAGTGATAACTTTTTTACATAAGGGACTTGAAGAAAACTTACGACATTACTTTGTGTAGGTTGTTATACGAATCTAAACATAATATTATAAAGCTGAAGAGTTTGTTTGTTTGTTTGGTTGAACGCGCTAATCTCAGAAAGTACTGGTTCGATAAGAAAAAAAACTTTTTTGTTGAATAGTGCTATGATCAATAGGAGCGGAGCAGTAGTGAGATATGTTGCAAAACGCTCCAAATTACCACGCGGATTCTCTTGCTTGAATGTGTAGGCTCTAGAATGAAATAACTGCTGCTGCGTTCAATTCCTTAAACAAGGCTTAGAGCAATTATTTCGCCGTAGATGAAGGTTTGATTGTATATTACCAAAGTCCATAAGCGGCAAAAACTTTTTAAAAACTTACATTTTTACAAATCCCTTATCTTATTACTCGATGAACGATTATTTTGTTCCGTGGGTGCTCGCGAATAGGCGCGTAATAGAATATTTTTTAATTATTTTTTAATCGATTACAATCGATTGTAATCGTCGATCTATCACGAATATCACCAACTGGTACCGTAGATACTAACACTCACAGTAGTTGCTATATAAGATGCTAGACTTTGTCAGGTTAAATATTCACTTAAAATACTTTAGCGTAAGATTACATTTAGAATAGCAAAAACATAATTATCGCCATACGTGACGTGATTGAATAAATGATACTAATTATAAATGCGTGTGTTTCGACTGAATAAAGTCTTTAATTACTGATTAGGCTACCATGTCAAGTAAAATTGTAAAATTTGCTTGCATACCAACACCTACCATAACGTATATTCCTGATGCAGTCATGCATTCCACGCCAATACACGAATTCAAAGAAATAGCTTTTCCGTTCATAACTGTTCTACTTCCTCATAGTTCTAGCAGGTACCTATTGTCCACTTTGTTTTGATTTAAACATCTATGATAGACGATAAGAGGGTCTTATGGACGCTACTGAAAATGCAAAACTCGTAGCTAGGTTCTGGGCTGACACAATTTAGATTGCCATCGACACGCTAAGATGAAGAAGAGGGTCTTTAATTAGTAATAGGCTTAGATTAGTAATAGGATTTTGCCCTTATACCTCATTACTGCAAAAGGGTTGTTATGGCATATGCATCAAAGTTTAAAATCAATTCCAAATGTATTTAAGGAAGAGCCAACGACACCTTTGACTAAAAAATTACGCAAATGGCTGATAGAAAACTGCTTTTATGATATTAGATAATTTCTTACTACACAATTTGCATGTTAATATATGTTAACAAAATAGAGAACAATAATATTGTAAGTAACATATCTGAATGTACCTATTTTACGCAAATAAATTTGACTTTGACTTTAAATATTCAGACATTAAGTGTTTGGTACTCGCTGAATATGTTACCAAATGGAGAAATAGACAATTTCGAATTAGGAAGAGGGAATTATTTTTTTTACAATTAAATTTTATATGCACAGTTTACTGTAGCGTCGCTACTCTAATTAAAGGTACACTACTAAATATTTTTATTTGAACAGTTACTTAGTATTAGTCTTAGTTAGTCACCACTTGATTATTTTTTCGCTTATTCTCTTTTAAATCTAAAATCTGTAAATCTATATTATTATCTCCTTGATAATATTCAACTACTAAAGTTTACGACTCTCCTTACCTTATTAAAGACAAAAGGCTTAAACTTAGCTAAGTAAAAGAAAAAACAATCATAAGTTATGAGTTAGCTCATAAACAAAAGAGTTAGCCTGCGCGCATGCGCACTGGAACTATTGCGCATTGTGTGGCTTCGGTGAAACAATAGTGTGTAGTTTATAGTTTGTAACATTGTAGCAAATATTGTAATGACCAGTTTAGAACTGTGCACCAACTAATCTTCATCTTCATCTCAACCCATAAACGTCCCACTGCTGGGCACGGGTCTCCTCCATACATTTGGAGGGATATAAGCCTACTATACCACGCTGGCCAGACCTCAGTATCTAGGGTTTCGAAGTTTATCCTTCAAGGAAACCCCAAGCATAGCTCACTCCATAACTCGCTGCGTAAATTACTAATGCTGTGGAAATCCTTGGGTGAGGTTTATGTTCAGCAGTGGACATCTTTTGGTTGAGCTGGTGATGATTAATCTCGGTACTAATTTGCAAAAGAGTATTATAAAAAGACATCCTATATATTATTGCTATGAGTACTAACTACTAGCCAGAATCGAACTCCCTCTTCATGTATACCATTTTTTTTCTCCCGCACTAGAGTACAATCTCTGTGTCGCGGGGGACTTTACAAGCATACATATTAACGGACACAAATTACACCCAGACTCAGAACAACTCTTTGTGGGTCACACAAAGTTTTGACCTGTATGGGAATCGAACCCACAACCTCGTGAACAGCAGGCGCATACTGCGGCCACTGGACCACCAAGGCAGTCAAAATTATATTGTGTTTATTTTGCAATGGCTTTTGTTTGTGCGAATAGTCAGCCCTAATGGATGAAGAGTACCAAATCCCTTGTATTATTATAAAAAAGTAATTATTTTTGTCTGACTGTTGACCATTTACAACAAACGGCTCAAGAACTTAATGTCATTAGGTTTCAGACAAGTCCGTAAACCACAAATAGTGTTATTTAGTGCTAATTGTGCACAACAAATGTTTCAGGTTCACCGACGAGTGAATGATGACTCTGCTTCTAATATTTATAAACGTCCATAGGCTACCATAACCACTCACCAATAACCCCGCCCTTTTAACATAAAACACAACAAGTATTCTAGCTTCACTCCTGTTAATAACTAAACACTAAACAGAACACTTACATTTGATTAGTAATAAAATAAAATCTCATTTTAACAAGGCGTGTCTATCTGACAGGTCATTAGCAGTTCATTACATATGTCAATCACTGGTTAACGAAACAAGCAAATTAACACTGACCCCTGTTTCGTGATTACAATAATAAATTAACAACTATTATGTGCATGTATGGGATTATAATATATGATGTATGGTGATCCGAGGTCGTCGGCCGGCGCGATCTGAAATTTCACTTTCGATAGCTTCGTCTGGACTGTGTTGCATCGGTAATAGGGTTGACACTTGACTATTTACTACAATGTAAAGTAATAAAACTTTACTTTTCCGTGTGGTGACGGATTAAGAATACAAATGTCACCACCCCGTTCCATCCTGAGGGTGTCGTAAGAGTTGACTAAGGGAGTAAGTCAGGTAGACAATATCCACTGCAAGAGAGGGAAAATTCGAGACAAAACCCTATACCAACCCTCTGGCCAGCGTGGTATAGTAGATTAATATCCCTTCATATGTATGGAGGAGACCCGTGCACAAAGTGGGACGTATAAGGGTTGAGATGATGATGATGATGAAAGTTTTTATTATTACAGATGTTTTTTTTATCATACCACAATATAATAATGTAACTACTGAGTATTTACACCTTTTTTTACACATCGGGCTTTAATATGGAGTATCCCTGGGATAGGAATACGTTTCTTTCAAAACGCATCCCTAAATGAGCGCTGGAGATCTGTACTCACACACAGGAATACAAGTACACCGCTGTGTGTAGTTATTTGGCTGTAGTCTTCTATAAGGTGGAGGTCCTTACTCAGACGGGCTTGCTCGCTAGTATGGTGCTCTGCCTCTCTTGGATTTATTCTCGTCTCTCTTATTTAAAATTGCAAAAACAAACAAGACAATCCTGAATTTGAAAAATGTCATGACGCTTCTTAGAATTGCCAACAAGTGGGTACCTACCTGTTTATTACAATCTTAAACTTGAAAATATAAAATGAAAGTCAGTTATTAATCATTATTATAAATTGTTATGCTTAAATTATATTTCCAGGAGTTCATAAAGAGAAATGGTATACGTCATTGAGCAATAAACAAGTCAAGCTTTATTTGAGAATGGATAATTATGATTTATGTACTTTAAGGTCAATAACTTGTGTAGGTGTTTAATATTAATTCGCATTAAGTTTATATTAAGAACGTATATTAATTACCTACTTAATCGATAAATATGTTTTCTAATGGCTTATTCCCGCCCGCTCCATGATTTTGTTCCCAAGGGCTCCAAGACTAAAATTAAATATTATTATTATTTTATAAAATCGTTCTCAAGAGCTCCAAAAACTTATGATAGGTTTTTTCTTCAAAACTTCTTATCTCCATACATCAATTCCCAGGAGCTCCATCAATTTAAAAAGACCCACATAATACTGTGTTCCCAACAGCTCCAAAACAAAGTGTACGGTTAGCAGAATTAAAACATTTAATACTATAATATTACCTTTTTATTAGGTAACGGTAAACATGGTTTTATATAGAAAGTAATAAATAAAGAGATTATGTTTTCTTTTATAAATAATACTAACATTATTTGCTTTAAATTATTTATAAAATCATTTGGTCAATTATAGTATTGAAACTATACCTGTTTGTCATCACAACCAACATTATGTTTAACGTAATTTGTATAGTATCAATTAAAAAAAAACAGTTTGGGGTTATCACAATCAGTCTTAAGCGATTCCTTAAAAAATCTAAGTTCACAAATATTAAAAAATCTAAGTTCACAAATATTAAAACATCTCAGTTTTTTAATTAATGTAACAAAGTTTTCAATTAAAGTTTTTAAAAGTAATAAACAATAAAAATCACAGTTTCTGTACTAACTATCAGTCATAGCTATTCCTACAACAAACAAAACAGAAACTTTAAAAATCTAAATTCACAAATAATAAAACATTTAGTTTAGGTAATAAAGTATCTATCAAAAGTTTTTCAATTAAAGTTTTAAAAAATAACAAATAATAAAAAAAGCAGTTTCTGCAGTAACAATCAGTCTTAAGCTATTTCTACATAAGGTAAAAGCACTTATGCCCGACATTGAACTAATAGATGATATTTTCGAAAAAAAACTTTTCTAATTAGAAAACAAATCATTTATATAACAATGCTACTGATCTTATAGACACCTAGTGCCATCCATGACACGTGTTCAAAAGCTTGCATACATTGTCAAGCAAATTTTAAAGTGGCGTCAGTTGCCAACAAACAATATGAGCAGGTTAACATTATGCGCGTAATACTTAGCGTTTTTCTTAAGGCAACTGACTTTTAACAGGTATGATTTTGTTTTATATATATGATTATTGGCTACTATTGGTTTCAAAATTATAAATATATGAAATTATTGATTTATTAGGACCATTTCCTTGTTATTTTGGCTTGTTTTTGTATAAATTTTAAGTGACAGACAAGACCTAAAAGATGACACGTGTGTCTTCTACTAGGGTAACATTGAACTGAATTTGTGAGCTTATTTTAATGCAAATTTAGCCTTTCTGTTGTAATAATAAAGTTTATGTCTGAGTTTTGTTTGTTTTACACTAGCCTAACTAAAAGAAGACAGTGTCAACTATTAGGTTATACTAGGTGTCAACTATTAGAAGACAGTGTCAAATATTAGGGTATACTAGGTGTCAACTATTAGTATCCATTAATTCAGATTATGGTTCAAGCACGATGCCTCCAGTAAAGGGTCAGATGTTTCGATACTCCGAAACCAATATGGAAGCAGCCATAGAAGAATGCTGCAGCAAAGAAATTTGGAGTAAATTTACTAAACAAAGTAAAGGAAAAGCTACCTATTAGATGTAAAATAGGAAGAAGCTGTTATGTGACTGAAGATGTAGAAAAAAAAGAAGTAAGAAAAAATACCCTCTGTTGTCTCGGTTTTTTCCAAGCAATGGCAATAATATTATGAAAACAAGGAGGGAAAAAAGAATGAAATGGAAGGAAAGAAAAAAGGAGATTAGAAGAAAAAATAGAAGAATGAAGAAGAAAGAAAACTTAAAAATGAAATATAAAGATTAAAAATAAGCTGCTAACTTAAGTTTTAGTGGTTAAATTCCATTAATATTTCTATTTATATAGTTTAATTTAAAACCTTACATTTTCATTGTAAAATTAAAAAATTTTTTTTTATAAATAATATTTTATTTAAAGAAATTAATAGAAGTTGCTCAGAAATTAGCTAAGGAAAGTCAAAAGGTTGTGCAAAAGAAAACTAATTAGACTGATATCTGGAGATAGCTTAAATGATCTAACGAGCGTGAGATTTACAATGAAGAAGAAAATTTATATACCTACAGATGACGAAAATTACCATAAGGAAAATAAGATCACGCCTGGTGATTATAGTGATGTTATTTATAGTCATGTCTACTATTAGTGCCAATTGATGTCTATTTTTGGTGAATTTGATTTTTGATGCTGTCATCTTTTAGTGTCTACGGCGAACCTAAGAAAAAGGATTTTTTTAGCTAAAAATACGACAATTTTAAAATATTTTATATGAAAAAGTTAATTTCTAAATGTTATTCTAACAGTAAAAAAAAATTGTAACTGTAAATTTTCAATAGATACATTTGATTTTTGCGAACGAAGTTAGATTTGTTCTTAAAGTGTCTAGCATTAGTGCTTTTACCTTAATATTAAAAACAATAAACACAACAAAACAGAAACTTTAAATATCTAAATTCACAAATATTAAAACATTCAGTTTAAGTAACAAAGTATCTATTAAAAGTGTTTCAATAAAATTTTAAAAAAATTAACAAATAATAAAAATAACTGTTTCTGCAGTAACAATCAGTCTTAAGCTATTCCTACATATTAAAAACAACAAACACAACAACACAGACACGTTAAAAATCTAAATTCACAAATATTAAAACATTCAGTTTAAGTAACAAAGTATCTATCAAAAGTTTTTCAATCAAAGTTAATAAAGTAACAAATAATAAAAACATTATAATCCTTTACAAAATCTGGCTGAGCCGAGCAGGCCATGTTTCAAAATCTTGTCTACAAAACGAATTCTTATGCGCAAGAAGATTTAAAATATGTAAAATTTTTCATTATTTATTTAGGTATCTACTATATATATTATAATTATTTTTAATGGTTAGACCGGTAGTCTAAATCATACACAGTTAAAATTGAGGTACGGGTTAGAATAATTCGAAATAAAGCATTGGTAATTACCAAGTCGTATATTCGTAATGCAACTTATCAAGGTTGTCAACTTCTGAAATTATTTGAATGGCAAAATAACCCAAAAAAGGCATGATCTGAAAACAATACATGTTTAGTCCCAGAAGTATATCTCTTAAAATCCTTATTCTTAATCTATGCTCAAGTGTGGGCGTCAAATTAAATATATAAAAAGCGATAAGGCCGCCCATTGTACTTTATTTTCTGTATGTATCTAACATAAGTTTTGTCATATCGTGGTGTACAATAAAGAATTATCTATCTAATTGTTGTTTCTCTCTTATAAACATTAAATGTACTTACCATCTCCAACAACGAAATTAAATTGTTTAGGTGTGGAGGGACCGGCAACTGCGTTATTTTGATTGTCACACATTGTGCACGACTCACTTAAAATTATTATTTGTGAAAGATGGACGTACGCATTGCAAGGGCGCAAGGTCAACTATTTGTTTTGCACATCATTAGGCAAAGTTAGATTGCAAGGAAAAGGTGCGGGGTGGGGGTGACGCGACAACGCTGAGTAGACGCACTGATAGATTTCGTTCTTCACTATTACGTTCGGGATTGTTTTGCCTACGTTACTTTAAAATCTTTGGAGCTCGTGGGAACGATTTATATATTGAAGCATTGACTTTTTTCTTGGAGCTGCTGGGAATAAAATCTCAAAGTACCTAGACAATGTTTTGGAGCTCTAGGGAATGAAAGTGGTAAATGTGGCTTTGTTTATTATTTTAATACAAACATCCTTGGAGCTCCTGGTAATCAATGTATGAAAATATCAATTTTAGAGAACAATAGATTTGGAGCGCACGGGAATAAGCCTTTCTAATGAACTTTCCAATTTAAATTTGCGATGTGAGCCGAAGATACGTGCGTGGCAGCCCTGCCGTTTGCAACTTACGAAGGAATGTTGTTAATTAATTATCCGAATGTTTGCTATCTGTACTTTCTAAATCGAATGATTTCTCATGGATTTCATATTTCTAGGAAATTAAGTATAATGTTCAAATTTATTAATAAAAGTATAAATAACATTTCTTCCGATGTTAAATAATTTTAATACGCAAATATATTTTATTGTGTATTAAAATAATTAAAGGTTCAAAATAATCTCTATCCAAAACGGTGGTGGCTGAGTGGGAAAGTAACTCACTGGCACGCAATAGGTGCGAGTTCGATCCCGGGCAGTGCAGTACCAATGTGAATTTCACTTTGTGGAGTTTATATATGTACTAATCAAATGATTCGCCATCTGCTAACGGTGAAGGAAAAGATGTCTGATTCACCAACCCACAATAGGCTAGCGTGTGTCAATTAAGGCCTAAACCCTCTCTCTTGATAGAGGAGAGGAGATCCGTGCCCAGCAATGGGACTTATATGGGTTGCTATTATATCATCATCATCAGCCTATCGCAGTCCACTGTTGGACATAGGCCTTCCCAAGAGTACGCCACTTGACACGGTCTTCAGCCTCTCGCATCCAGCTAAACCTAAAATATGTTTCTATCAAAAATAGTGTATAAAAAATGTATTTGTTCACAAGTACTTGAACAGAATATACAAAAAATATATTTCTTAATGAAAACTTGCATAATCTGTAAATGGCAAAGTGATGCAAAGCACTCACGTCCATTCAACCTCAAGAATTTGTAACGAACGAGAGAATACGGCGTGAAAACGTTATCGTATTTCGCGGCATCAATAAAAACGCTAAAAGCTCAGGTGCGTCGTATAAAATTAAAGTAACTTCATCAGAAGAATGTGTTACATAACAACGAGGTATGATAACGTCAGTAATGTGTAATTAACAACACGGTGTGTGTATCTAAAGTGTTTCGTAAAGCTGCGCCCGCGCAGGTCAAGTGCTTCGTTACGTCATTATGCAGTTTCGGCGTAATAGCATCTTTTGGATGCATGCTGTATGAATGCATTATGTTATGCATATATTTATATGTAATATGATTTCGGATAATTTTGTTGATATAAATGAATGGTGATTTGTTAGTTGTTTAGGATTTACTAGTTGTTGCCCGCATCTCCGCCCGCATAGATGTCGGTTATCGCAATAAAAAGTAGACTATATGTAGCCTATATTATATTTATTACTTCAGTTCTTAGCATAATCCTACTAATATTATAAACGCGAAAGTTTATAAGAATGTATGGATGTTTGTTGCTCTTTCACGTAAAAACTACTGAACGTATCTGGATAAATTTGGCATAGAGATAGATTATCGTCTTTATCACAATAACCGACATCCACGCGGGTGGAGCCGCGGGCAATAACTAGTAGATAATAAATGTGGAGTAATAACAAAGTAGAGAATGCTGTAGTATTTCTGAATCAAGGCGAGGGCACGGTTTTATCATCCATTTCACAAACTATAATTGTTATTTTTATATTAAGTAAGTCCAATACAATTTCGTACAAGTAATATAATTATATGTACCTATTTGTTGCAGGTGTCAGATATCGTGTTACATTTACTTACCAACACAAACGAGCGCCATTTTGTCTGCGACGTGACCGACACACACTATTTTCTAAGGTAAGGCTATCTTATAAAATATTATTAATAAGTGAAGTAATAAGTTTGCAAAATTGTGTTCACTATAAATATAAATAACAAAAACAATCCTTACTATGTTCGACTGCAGGACACGGGTTTGCTCTCTTCTATCAATCGTAAAATCAATACCTACTGCAAGTTAAACTTTCCACCCGTCTTTTATTTATTTATTTATTAATCGTTTGGTTAGTGGCCAACCTGATGACAGAGTTATTTAGATCACCCATATTTAGTCCTCTGTCGTGATCTTACGACTGTTAACATTCAGGACCGACTTTTAACGTGCCCTCCGAAGCACAGAGACGCTCAGATGAAATACCACTATGCGGTCACCCATCTACTTCCGTCTTTGTCATTCATCTATGATAAAACGGAGACATGTTCTTACCATTTTTCAATAAGTAAGGTAATTTTTTCCACAAACATCAACCAGGTATTTTTCTCAACAAAATAGGTCGCTATTCATTTCAAGAATTAGGAAATTATAATCGTATGCATTCTTAAGACAACAATCGTTGAGGTTGCAGCAGTGACCTGGATACCAGCAGCTCGTGGGGTGTCCCACGGCGCGAATGCAATCTGAGCCATTGTTTTAGTACCACGATTATCTGGAGCGATATGTACGGTACGCCATGATATGTTGTACGTACGAGTAATTGTAGGGAAATGTGCAATGTTGCACGTGAGATCGTTTTATGAGGGTACCCTGTGATTACATTGATATCGGCAATGACTTCTTTACTAAATTTCTTGGATCAACTATTACATAATTATGCTGTTACTGTCGCCTCGTCTTTGTGGCTAAACCATCTACTTTACAAAATACCCATTTCAGAAACGTTCATTTTGGAAATCTTTTTAAGTTAAAACAACGCGATGAAGTCGCGTCGCAAGCCTGCCATATTTTTCTCAGAATAAGTTTTCTCATTAAGTTCTATGTATTATTATAATTTCCATATACCGGGCACAATTTCCATCTCTGGTCTGAAACTAAGCACTTCGGATCAAAAAACTCCTTCAACTTTAGCCGACCAGGATATCGAACCCTGGGCCTCAGGTCAATCCTTATCCAATATGAAGCAATTATTATTTAAAGATTAACAAGCATTAAAAACTGGTTAGTTTACAATAATCTGCAAAGCTTCTGGCAACGCGCAACGGTAGGTACGCCTTGCTCACTATGTATATTATTTGTCGTTACATTATGTAGGTACCAAGTCCAAACTAAATTTAATCTAGTAAGATTGCACTATTCTAGCCGTCCGATAGTTATTATACCCATTGAGTCTATAAAATAAAGTGTGCGACCATTACATACGACAATAATATGTATATCTGCTACCTGCTTCACACTAAACATTAAATCGTCTTTAATGCATGTTTAATAAACATCCACACACAAACAAATAAATTCCCAAGCAACTAGAAATAGCAAAACATTCCCAAGAATAATTTCATTCAATAACTAGTCAATAAAACGAAGAGTTGAGTCAGATAAACATGCGGCTAATATAAAAGTGGTTGTGGGATTAGATAGCGCGGCGGCGCACGCGGCCAAGTGCCGTCCCACCGGACAGAGCGTCCGCCCGGCCGTCCGTCCGTCCGGACGGACGCCGGACAGGTGCGGGTGATCAATTAACAAGGATCGATGGCTGAGATTACTCGCTGCGCGTGCGCCGGCCCGGACGATTTTATAGCGGGTGGAGCATGGCTTGAGCGAGAGCGATTTTATCAAGTGCTTCGGCGTTCAAATTATTTCAATTTTAATATGACTATGTAATGGACAGCAATATTCTAAGACAATTGTTGTAATTTACACTAAATGAATCACGAGCGTAATTTGTTTAATTACTGGCTTTAGTAATCATGTAATTATTACAGTGATGAGTTTGTTACGGGCACGGGTCATTAACTCATTACATAAGTAGGCATGACGATTTAAAAATACAGTTACACTAATAGCCAAATGCGTCATCAAAGTCATGTTAACGAATACCTACTAATTATTAATTTGAGTTTCCACGAAAGCCAAAACACGTTCAGTCGTAACTTGGTCTATCTTTTAAGTCTTTCTTAAGGTTTCCAAAGTTATTTAGTTACATAAAAATTAACACGAATAAATTAACAGACATAATGATAATTTAAATATGTATACTGTCACAGTGCGATGAGGCGATATCCGCCACATCGCACTGTGACAGTAATTAAATAGAGTGCATCTTCATCTGTGTTTGTGCACACTATAACATTACTCTTCGTTAAGATTGACAGCGGCCGCCTGCTGCTGTTCTTTAACCCAAATATCTCATGCTCTATATACATACTTAAACTACCATTATATCTGTTAATTTGTTCTTGATAAATTTTATGTACTTAACTAAATAACTTTTCCTTCAATACATATACCATTGCAAATTCTATCTACTAACAGAACTAAAGATCATATTATTATGATCCACAAATAGGTAAATTTGCCAACTCTTTTCACAGTACTACGCTTGTCTGTAAAGTGAATTATAGCTATTGTATTTATTCGTTTGGATATTTTAACATAATTTATAATATAAATAAGTCACATCTCTCATCACATGTACCACGCCCCGTGTTACAGATATTCGCGGCCATTCCAATCAGTCGGCAAGCGGTACCGATCGTAGCTGCCGATAGTGTTAAAAAATACAACTGAACTGGCTGTGGGAACTCGATACACACTACATGGCCTATCTCTGGTATTTTGAGAGCGAAATGAAGCTTCGTTTAATTAATATGCAAGCTGGAATGTAAAGTAACATGTGAATGGATTAGTTTTGCAGGGAAAATATTCAGTTTGCGTTGATAAATTAATAGTGTATACAGAATTAATTCAGTTACCTTTTCGAAGATCTTATTGAAGAATTTTGTGACCTTTATCACCAACGTCACAGTGTTATACCTACCGATACCGGATGGTGTAATATTATTACTACTAATATTATAAACGCGAAAGTTTGTAAGAATGTATGAATGTTTGTTACTCTTTCACGCAAAAACTACTAAACGAATCTGTATTAAATTTGGCATAGAGATAGATTATAGTCTAGAATAACACATAGGCTACTTTTTATCCCTAAGAAAAACTCTCAAAAAGCTAGTGTTCCTAAATTTTTAGTACAAACAAGCGCGAGTAAACCATATGCGGACATTTATTTGTCGATAGAGACCTACAATATAGAGCTCCGTCCGGCGGCTTACTTAGTCACAGGAACTTACTAAATTTATTTGGTTGCGCTCTAACGCAAGGATGATATCCTTTGCAATTCCCTATATAATGATATTTTGATGTGCATTTCGCAATAAAATCAGAGAATCGTAATATTTTTTCGACAACGCAATAATTACATTCATAAATGTCAAAACAGTGTCACAACACTAGAAGAAAAACAAGTAAAAATGAATGCCTAAAGTGGGTCGAACGAACGCGTGTGCCTTAAAATAAAACCATGAAATGTCTTTATTTGTAATTCCTAAGCGTTGAGCAAGTTACCTCTAGTGGCAATACCGGCTATGTATAATTTTGTGGTCATGTGCGCATGAGTATTGCGACAAAGACTTTCCTATAAGCTTATGTCGTTGTCGTGCATGTCTTTAGTCATAACATTCCATAATAATTGCCAATTAATAGTCGAAATTTCATGTCTCTTGTGAGAAAACACAGTTACACGCAATGTAACGCATACCAAATTATCAATAAAGAATATTAACTGTACTGCAACAAAATACTGTTTTGTGCAGGCGAGCACGTTTCATAATAGCAGATTATGTAGTATACTTACGCCTCACAGTCACATCTAGAAGATCTAAAAATCATGTAGTATCTGTGGTGGCATCAGGCAGATCTTTAAATAAGCTTTAAACAGCCTAGGTCTAGGCCGAGGGAAATACGTACAAAGTGTTCGGACATAGACCTAAGTAGTTTAGTTTAAACAGTGCAGTTTAAGCGCGGGCAGGCCTCCAACAAGGTGGACCGACGACCTGGTAAAGGTTGCGGGCAACCGACGGGCGAGGTCGGCTCAGGATCGAGAGTTGCGGAAAACCTTGGGGGAGCCCTATGTCCAGCAGTGGACGTCTTTTGGCTGAGATGATGATGATGATGAGTGCAGTTTATCCAACGAATCCTTAATGTATCATCAACAAAGTTGGAACTCGATGATTCATACAATCCTACTAATATTATAAATGCGAAAGTTTGTAAGTATGGATGTTTGTTACTCTTTCACGTAAAAACTACCGAACGGATCTGAATGAAATTTGGCACAGAGATAGATTATGGTCTAAAATAACATAATATAGGCTTTTTACAGCGATAACCGACATCCACGCGGGCGGAGCCGCGGGCAACAGCTAGTGTTTAATAATTTCTTAATATTCAAGATTCTTCAATATCTACGGATAAAAGAAATGAAGGTTTTTAGCTAAGGAATTTTGTTTCGTTTATTAAATCAAAACTCGCTTGAGTAGAAACAGTATTCCCACTAAAATATATAATACATATATCGATGAAGTGGACATTCAATCGTAGATAATATAATAATATTACAAACTTTCACATCCGTTAAGGTAAAAATCGCGTGATTAAAATGTTATGTGTGGTCGAGTGCCAATTTTGTCGATAGTACATAGTAGGCAACTATTTATATTCTGACCTTAGTAAAGCAAGAGTTGGCGGTGAGAACAACCACTCAATTTATTATTACGAAAGCGCTATTGTAATCGATGGTATTCGATAGTACATACCTCTGTAACGCATCTAAACATTCGGCAACAAAGCTACAATCAGGATGCAAAATTGCCCTTGAATAGAAATAATTGTATAATGGTCCACGCATTGAATGCGCTATTAGTGAGTGCCGAAGGTTGGCGAAGACGGCCGAAGCACGCCGAAGTGTGGAAAAAGTGCGGTGGGTGGTGGAACAATAGACGCGAGCGCAGCTAAGAACAATGCGCTAGCGCCGCCGGGCGTACTGGTACAAATGGACGCTGAGAGGATGGAGATGGTACTTGAAATAGATTAGGAATTAGATAACTTTATTTTACTATACATTTTTTTTATAAAAAAAGGTCTGAGAGGTATGTTTGTCTCTTTCTGACATGAAGAAAAGTTCAACACAAAAGCATGAAGTGAATTGATAAAAACAACCCTACGAAAGAAAAAGATGTAGTGTAGGCGTAATTGACAACGTTCTACGACACCGACGCCAAATAATTTACATTCCCTGTCACACTCTGACACAGTACTTAAGGTTTAGATTTACTGATCTGTGAGATAGACTTCCAAAGCGTTATTCTGAGAAAATAATTAACTTTAAAATTACTATTCATCCGGACATCAATATGGCCACCCATATAATTTGCCATATCGGCAATTCTCACATCTTGTTCGTACGCCAGCTATTAGAGCGTTTGGTAGACAATATAGGAGATGTTAGATTATGTCTATTGTTCCACGCCTGGCGGCTGCCGCGCAAAAAGAGCATGCGCATGCGCGGACCACACCGACCGAGACGCCTGCGACGCACGCAGCGACCGACGCTGTGGGCCAAACACGACATCATACAAAAATTACAAACAATTCTTAACGCTGACATCATTTCGGATGTTGCTGAAGCCTGTTAACACAAAATTTTCCTTTTCCGAGAATTTTTTGAAAAGGTCTTTTTTCAGCGAAAAAAACATTTCAGACTTTACACCTTCAGTACTTTTAACCGTGCAAGTATATAGCAGTTAATTAGCTTCTTCTATACAAACGAACATATATATTTTTTCTTATTTTGTTGTCACTGACAGAATTAGTATCAGTATAGATGTAGCAATGTCCTTTTAAGCTAAAACAAAATTAAAAATATTTTGCTTACTCTTTTCTTTCTATTTGACATTTTGGCCGCTGAAACGATTTTGATAAACTTTGCAATGGAACTTACTTAGTACCTATCTTTATATTTATACACATGAGTTAACACTATTGCCCGCATATTACGCCGAGATCCCTCAGATGTTCAGATAACACCTGACATGTGTAATCTTCGCTCTATCACTAATTCCTAGGTCTAAAGTTTCCTGTTCACGTTTCCTAGAGGCTGTCTACTGACTGGCTGTCAGACAAGGAAGGTAACCTGAGTGGAACAGTCGATGTGTGAGGAGGAAGCCACTGTGGATGAGTGTTCAGTTACCTGTGGCGGCAATATCTGCCCATATTGCTGGATATATACGAGTATGTATGTTACTATGTTGATTTAGAATAGATATTTTAACATTTGAAGTGTTATTTTATTTGTTTTGTTCGTAAGTATGACTGCCTTGGTGGTCCAGTGGCCGCTGTATGCGCCTGCTGTGCACGAGGTTGTGGGTTCTATTCTCACACAGGACAAAACTTTGTGTGATCCACAAAGAGTTGCTCTGAGTCTGGGTGTCATTTGTGTCCGTTAATTGTATGTTTGTAAAGTCCCCTGCGACACAAAGTTGTTCTTTAGTGCGAGTTGTCTTTAAAAAAAAAAAGTTATAGCGACATGTCCCAGCTTTGCAAGGCTGACCATTTATTTAGTTTTCATAGGCGTCCCGTAATTTTTTTGCCTACGTTAAATCGGTCGCGTAGTTTATGAGTTAAATCGTAACGAACAAACAAACAAAGAAATCCTTATTTTTCTCTTTATAATATTGATTTAGATTGCCTTCTATTAGCGACTTTATCCGCCCATATTTTATATGTTTATTACAGCCGATGTGCAATAGTTACTAATGTATAAATTGAGTAAAGTTTTATCAAAATCCGTTTAATAGTTTTTGAGCGAGTAAGTAACAAAGTATAGTAAGTAGTAGCAGTTAGTAGGCGAGAATCCACAAGAAGTAAACCAATTCGAATCTTGACTTGCTTAATATAGGATAGTTAGCAAGGAACTGGGTCTTCAGTAGATTTGATTTATTAAAATTATGAGGATAAAATGACTAATTAAATATCAAATTTAATATATTATAATCAAAGTGCTCGGCGTCAACAGTTCAGCGTTTGGATAGTTCGATTCATACAACTTTTTTTTTGAGAAACCGATAGAAACAATGTTTAATTTTGGAATTATTTGCTGTCAGTTGTACGCAGACTGTCGACAGACTGGCCATATTATGCAGCATATAAGAAAAAATATACGACATAGAAGTAAATAAAATATACAATTCTGAACAAATTAATAATAGCATCATTAAAACTTCTAGTACTTACAAAGACTACATTATTAGAAATATGCTCGCGCGAACAAAAGCCTACAATAAAAACGATTAAAGCCGCTAATATTAATATTACTCTATAATGCCATGTTACTTTTCTTCCATCATCCTATAGTCTGTCATCATCATGTTGATGACCATTGTACTTAGACCTGTATCCGTTGAATATGCTTCATACATGACCAACTACCCTTGCATATCAAGTTTATCTGGTCAATTTTTCTTGAGCCCTTTTGTGTGTGGCATTTTTAATCACCAGTACTTGCGCAGTCATGTATGTGTTTATCTAAGTACTTTTTTATTCTGAGCTTTATTTAAATGTAAGTAGAGTTTATTCTTCTTCACGATTATGACAAAGTTGTTATAAAGATGAGTAATCAATTTTTAGGCTTTTGTATCGAGAATCGGAATTGGTTTAATTATCGATTACGGGTGGATAATGATTTAGTTCTGAAATAGAATAATCCTTTCATCCATAGCTTTCATTTAAATTTTAGTATATGTGTGGGATAGAACTTAAAAAAAAATTAAAGGACGTACCAATGCGTAGCCTGTGTATAACCGTCGTATTTTTTTAATCTATTTTTTTTCAGAAAATACACTTAAATCGATATACTAAAAAAACCTTATTTAAAAACAAATAAGAAATTTTTCAGTTTATCGATTTTTACGTGTAATTTTAATAAATTAATTTAAAAATTGATTCGTAGTTTATCGTTTTTTTTTTTAATACTACCAAGGTGGCAAACAAGCATACGCCCCGCCTGATGGTAAGCAGTTACCGTAGCCTATGGACGTTTGCAACAACAGGTTTAAGGTAAAGGAAACTTTTAAACTTTCCATTTTCTTTATTATCAAAGACAACTGCACCGACGGCGACGCTGGATGTAGTTAGTAGGTATGTTTAAATAGTCTTCCGCATGGACGGATTATATCTACTCACAACGTGAGTTGTATTTTACAATTAAAAATCACATCTAATTTAAGAAGATTGTTATTATTTTAACAATTCATTTTGATTACACATAATTATTTAAAACAAACAAATAACGAGCTTGTTACATGATGTTCAACCGTCGCCGTCGCTCTTATCTATTTATCTGCTGACATTAAACCAACAAGTACATAATTCCAAGCATTACTGCACAGATTAAAAATAAATCTTAATACACTTATTAAGTTCCCACGAAACAAAGCCTTAACATCTTACACAAAAGACGTTTTGTCTGTCTGTTCGTCCGTCCGTAAAAATAATGTGACATTTTGAAATAATTGCTGGAACCTTTTTGTAGTCAGTCATTGTTGGATAAAGCGCAACAATTACAAAGTGGAAGAATGCCCGTTTAATCACACCACTAGTCATTATTAAAAATAAGAGTAAAATTTCGTGTAATGAGAGTAGTTGGACGTTACAAAGTCTATATACATAGTTTATGAAAACAACAGCTAGCTACATCAGTAAACTCCATAGAAGATCTTTACTGACACGACTTGATTGTCAACTGTATGGTTACTTAGAGAAGCTTAGAGAAAAATGTGAAATTCTATAAGTAGATTCAGGTAAATATATATTAATAGATAAATTTTTGCCTCTGTTATTTTGAATAAAAACAAAGTAAGCTCACTTTTTTTTCTATTCGGTAAGAATGAGACGTGTGTATTAATTTGCAATGAGTTAAATTTATAAAACAAAAATGATGTTTTCTTTATTTGTTAAATATGGTATCTACCCATAATTTGCTTGTTTTAAATACATTTGTGTCACAGTGGACATTACATTTACATACAAATACTTCAATGCACACGTTAGTTAGCACACAGCTGCTCTTCATTTACGCTGTGGTTGGTTGTTGGTTGTCGTGTACATAATTGCTGCATTTCGTTTTGTATTGCGCCCAAATTGCTGGAATTCGCCTTGAGGCTGATATACATAATATATGCGTTATTATGTTAGGACATCTCAAAATAATCCAGAAGATACAGTTGTAATAAGTATGTAACTGAACCCGCTGGATCAGTTCAAACGGGATCAGTTGACTAAAGAGCCAGTTTTGACTTACCAAATAGATGACAAGTTTAAAATTCTGAAATATTGTTAACTGATTAGTCCTTCAAGAAAGTTGACCCTGGTGTTGCAAACGTCCATAGGCTACGGTAACTGCTTACTTTTAGGCGGGACGTATGCTTGTTTGCCAAATTGGTAGTAAAAAAAAACGTGGATGGATGATCCGATGAAGATTTCAGGACACCGATGGATGAGACAGCTCTGGTGCTATGCTGCGAGTCGCCCATGTCCAGCAATGTATATCTTACGTCAAAAAAGATATATTTACTAATTTTACAAAAGAAAACAAGCTTAGCGAACCTAGATAATTCTTTTGCTTACTGTACATTCTACATAATTACAGAAATGTACAAACAAATGAGTACTGTCGATCGGATATCTGATATATATGACACCGTCCAATTGCAGGTGGTTATATGTCTCAAATATAATTAACTAGACCAATAAGCGTTAAATCAAATAGATGAGTTTTTTCACACCTTCATATCTTCGATCTAAAAAGTCGTTAGCTGTGGACTCTAAGTAAAATGAAGAGTAACTAGTTAGGAGCGAAGGAGTCAGGTTTATTATCATAACAGGGACATATTAATACATCAATGTGTGATGTTGCCGCCCACTCTTGCGCATGACACATGACATACGCAGTAAGACAAATCGATTTCGCTTTCTGAAAGGCGGCTGCTGTTTTATTTATTTTTTAAATTTAAATTGCAAAGTTGACATAGAGGCGTTGAGTCCGCCATTGTCATTCTTAGGGTGATTCAAAGATATTCAAGAGGTAGGAAGCTGTCCCATCTGAATCTTAGCTGCTCCTGGATCTGAGCTACTTCTCCCCGACCTGGATCAGATCATATTTATTTAAATTTGTCTGCATGATTGGTTCAATGACTTGAATAGTTACCTCGCCATTTACTACGGTACCTCTCCATAAATGATTTTCCATAGTCTGAGTGTACTTTATGACCGTTAATTGCTTGGACTCTAGTGCAGGAGTTGTATTTAAAAAAAAAACAAATAAAAGAACCTACATACAATTTCCTTTCCCCCTTCTACCTAAATGTTTTTTTTAAATTTTTTTTTACGCACACATCGCTATCTGATCCCAAACTAGGCAGAGCCTGTACTATGGTAAACAGACAACTGATAAACAGACACATATATTTCTAAATACATACATATTATAGATAAATTACACCCAGACACAGAACAAACATTCGTGCTCATCACACAAAGATTTGTCCTGGGTGGGAATCGAACCCACGACCTCCGGCGTAGCAGTCAGAGTCACTAACCACTAGATCAACAGGCCAGTCAAAATAAATTCTCCTTTCTTGAAAAAAGGAATTATTTTATATACTTCATGTGTGCACTTGTCATTGTTCTTTCTTTCAACTCAACCTCCGTTATCGCTCACTCCCAATCTTAGCTAAGACAAACTACCCTTCTGTTCATACCATATTTATGGCAAGGTTCAAATTGTTACCGACAGCAAGCGGCAGATGCTATTGTTAGATATCATATTATGAGCTTGTGTTGCTGATATTTGCATATACAAGCTGCTTCTGTCGATGGAAACTAAGGGGCGATGGTTAAAGGAGAACTTAGGAGTAACAATCCTTCTAATATTATAAATGTGAAAGTTTGTAAGGATGGAAGGATGTATGTATTGATAATTGATTGCTCGTTCACATAAAAAGTTTTAAGACAGGTAGGACACCATACTAGCGAGCAAGCCCGATTGGGGAAGGACTTCCACCTTACAAAAGACCACAGCTAAATAACTACACACAGTGGTGTATTTGTGTTTCTGTGTGTGAGTACAGGTCTCCAGCGCTCATTTAGGGATGCGTTTTGAAAGAAACTTATTCCTATCCCAGGGATACTTCTACCATAAAGCCCTGGTGTAAAACAAAAATGGGTTTGCAACAAGCAAGTGATACTTTTGGTATTACAAGCGTCCATAGGCTACGGTAACTGCTTAACATCAGGCAGGCCGTAAGCTTGTTTGCCATCTAAATAGTATTTAAAAAATCTACTGAACGGATCTGCAAGAAATTTGGCATTGAGATAGCTTATAGTCTGGCATAGCGAATAGGTTAGGCTTTTTATCGCGATAAACGACATCCACGCGTTCGTAGCCGCGAGCAACAGCTAGTTTACAATATAAACGATCGTAATCATTAAAGTTTATATTCCAATTATATAACAACTTATTGCCGCGTATATTATTTTTTTACGAACGTAAAGTCAACAAACAAGTACACGGTTTGTTTAGTAGTAAGTTGTTACCGTCGCAGTCGCCTATGGACAGTAATATGTTACGCGCAGACATCACTATTCACTCTCACTCGCAATGAAGGGGTACCTAAGTCTCTTGTGTTTTGTATTGTGTTGTGTGTGTGTGTGTGTGTCTGTCGAACAAATTACTACTTTATGTTAATGTTGCTGCTACTACATAACTTGTTTGTTATTCTACTTGAAATGGGATATTAAATTTCTATTGACGCTGACGGACACAATATTACGGACTATCGAAACAAAGACTGCTTTGACTGTTTTGACTGCCTTGGTGGTCCAGTGGCTGCAGTATGCGCCTGCTGTGCACGAGGTTGTGGGTTCGATTCCCACACAGGACAAAACTTTGTGTGACTCACAAAGAGTTGTTCTGAGTCTGGGTGTAATTTGTGTCCGTTAATTGTATGTTTGTAAAGTTCCCCGCGACACAGAGCTTGTTCTCTAGTGCGGGAGTTGTAAAAAAAAAACAAAAAAAATAAATAAAAAAAAATAAGAGGGTTAGAATTATAATAACATTTTTATAAATTGTTTATTCGAAAACATATGTATATGCGCTAAAAAAGTATCTGTTAAAATTAACACACGAACCGGAGTTTTTTTATACTACCAAGGAGGCAAACATGCATACGGCCTGCCTGATGGTAAGCAGCTACCGTAACCTATGGACGCCTGCAACACCAGGGGTATCACTTGCGCGTTGCCGACCCTTTAGAAAATAAATTAAATTGCAAATAATATTTAATCGTAGAAAATTATCATCGTCATCTTATCGCTTACGGACTTAGTCCTCTCCTGGACTTAGTCGTCTCCAAATACACGTGCAAATTAGCACGATCCTTGGCTTGATTGGCGCATCCAGATGCTTCCAGCCATTTGCCGAAAAGATGGTCACAAAACCGTAAAAAATATTTTGAACATTCATTCGTGGACATTTTAAAACTGCGTAGTTTTATACAGCGTAGGCGCATCTGAACAATAAAAATTGCTTTATTTGGCGAGCTATAGTCATAGTATCTATAACTTCATCATGTTGCTGATATTATTAAAACCAAAACGCCATTTAAGTACATCATACCAGTTTTGCACATCAAATCTCATGCTATCTCTATTTTTCATAGCGAGTTAGACAATGAGAGCATGAAAATTAGCTTTGAAACTTCTTGGTCCCGCCAAGAACATCTGTCAAAATTGCTATGGATTAAAATAACAGCGCCCCCAAAACAAGTTTATATTTATCTGCCCATGTTTGTCTCGCAAGGCTTTTTACAATAATTTTGCGTAATCTACATACGTCCTCAATATTAATAAGCGATTGTGTTTGGACATGTATTTATTCAACATAATAAGAGTCAAGAATTTTTCGTGTCTATCGTTTTAATAATTTCATATTATTATGACTTATGTAAAACTTTGCGTTATGAAGTTGAATTAATAATTACGCGTGCATACTAAAGATATATTATTTATGATATATATTAAATCAAATGTTTTGAATAACTGTGCTAATTTTAATTGTATATATTAGAATACATTGTCATATAAATTAATTTGAAATACATAATGTTATTTAATCCAGTAATTTCTATAGAGAGTAACCTAGCCTTAACAGTATTATTTATGACTAGCTGTTGCCCGCGGCTCCGCCCGCGTGGATGTCGGTATCGCTACAAAAAGTAGCCCATAGGCTACTTTTTTATTGTTATTCCAGACCATAATCTATATCTGTGCCAAATTTAATCCAAATCCGTTTAGTAGTTTTTACGTGAAAGAGTAACAAACATCCATCCATTCATCCATCCATCCATCCATTCTCACAAACTTTCAAATTTATAATATTAGTAAGGAAGTAAGGATTTACAAGAAACTAGTCAATAACAAAAAGATTTTTTGTGAAGTTCCAACGTCTGCGAAGGTACCTATATTTTCACGGAAAAAATATGAACCACTAGGGAATACAGTGAGTATGAAGTAGAAAACGATTCTCACACCTCGTATTGTTCCGAGAGGTGTCGCAACAGTCGCGAGTGGTGAGGGCGCGGCGCGGCGCAGGCGCCTCCAGCGGCGCAGGAATGTGTCTGGTCAGCGCGCGGTAATGCACGTAATCATAACAATTATATGCGCCGGCGCACTTTTGTGTGCATCACCGAAATGTACCGATCCGACATTAGTGTTAAGGGGCAGACCATTCAATTTACGCAAAATATTAAATTATTTTATTGAATCTTATTACTATCTAATTTCTACATATTTTTTTTATTATTTCGAATTAACTTATTTTGTTATTATTTTATTCTATATTGTGTGCTATGGCACGTATTGGGAGAGGCCTATGTCCAGCAGTGGACTGCGATAAGTAGGCTGATTGATTGATATATTATACATTTTATTATATTCTAATTAATTAATTCACTTATTCTATTTTACTATGTGGAAGTTTTGACAACATTTGTATTATAAACTAAAACAATGGTTTAGCCTACAAGTCCCTAATAAATGTAATCGAATTTGATTTTATTGCCTTATTTGCGCTCATTTCTATCTTGGAACAATTTCGTTGAAGATTTCCGAATAATCTTTACGAAGAAATTTCACAACTCCAATCCATTGCTGACCCAGTCCATCTAACTTTCCGAATACAAAATTTTCCATACTTTACACGGTATAGAATGATGTGGGAACAGATTTCTCAATAAAACACAATAATATTATGGTGTCATATAACGAGGCCTTAACATGGGAAGTGTTAGTTCCCACGTCGGATCTGACGCGTCGGTGATGACACAAGACTGCCATCGCCACCGCTGCCACCGCGCACCTCGGTGCCGCGTCCTTAGAACTATGTATATTTTGCTATCATACTTTAGTGTTATAAGAAACAACAAACAAACACGTCTAAGGCGCAGTAACTTAAATGCTGCTTAAAACAGAGGAAAATTATATTTGTCAAGTTCAATTTAAGGTTACAATAGACAAATCTTATTACAAGACTCGTAGCGTCGTCGTTCTTACGCAAAAATAGGAGTAGCATCCATGTACTCGTAGGTCCGGACGGAAAAACTAATTTCTATTAGGTTTTTGTCTATGTTTGATAGAATTCCGTTTAGCTGTTTTGAAATCTCTATTGGCTGGACGTGGTATGATTTCGATTCCAAAAAAAAAAATCAACTAAAAAAATATTTCATAACAAATGTAATTTTGATTTTTTAGTAATATATATGTAAATATATTATAGCCTGAAACATATATGTATATATCAGCATCATCTTCTTATATATAAAAATGAATCCCTATTTCCCTTTGTCAACGCATCACGCGTGAACGGCTGGACGGATTTCAGTAATTCTTTTTTTGTTGTACCTATTTGTTATTGTTAGGAGAAGGTTCCTATGTAAAAAAAGAGAGAAAGTTGCACTGAAAATAACTTATCCGGACGAAGTCGGGGCGGGCCGCTAGTATTTCATAAAAATGAAATTTTCTTCTTTCTAAATGAAATCTTAAAAAGGAAAGGTGACGATGTTTTTTTAAGATTTTATGTTACTAAATGGGTTTATATATAAATTTAATTCGTCTAAGTATCACAACCATCTCAATACATACATATTAAGAAAAATGTGCTAGTATTCAGGGCGAGCAGTTTGTCGCAGGAATGCCCATACTAGTTTACATTGAATGCAATTAAATCAATCTTGACATATTATGTGGGCTCGCAAGAACCCTTTTATAGAAAATATATTTATGTTGATTGGTTTTAACGCGCCATTTTTGTTTGGTTGACATTTTCTGTTACAATTATACATGTCTCATGAAGTATTACTAATGGTGTTCTTAAAGTGTTTGCTTATAGATTAGGTGTCCTACCTTAAAGCTATTTTTTGTAAGTTTAAGCAAGATTCCGACTGGAGATGGCCGTAGCATTATGGTGGCGAGTAAGGTTTGTAAATCTCCTTGGGGTAAAGCTGTTTTTGCAACAGCTGAGGAAGCTGAAGCTGGCGGCCAAAATAAGTAGCGGCCAGAAAAAATAAAAATGGGCCAGACGAGGATTTTGGGCCCAACATAAGCTTGGGTCCCCTGGGCGCACCCGTCCCCAATAGAAAAAAAATATAGCTTGGCGGTCGGCCATCTTGGCTAAGACTGGCACTCTCAAACTTGCCACCGGTGGCCGTTTTTGAGAATTTCCGAGGGCCAGACGGGGATTTTGGGCACAATAAGAGCTTGGGTCCCTTGTGCACACCCGTCCCCACTAGAAAAAAAATATTGCAGCGCGGTCGGCCATCTTGGCTAAGACTGGCACTCTCAAACTTGCCACCGATGGCCGTTTTTGAGAATTCCCGAGGGCCAGACGGGGATTTTGGGCGCAATATGAGCTTGGGTCCCTTGTGCGCACCTGTCCCCACTAGAAAAGAAATATTGCATCGTGGTCGGCCATCTTGGCTAAGACTGGCACTCTCAAACTTGCCACCGATGGCCGTTTTTGGGAATTTCCGAGGGCCAGACGGGGATTTTGGGCGCAATATGAGCTTGGGTCCCTTGTGCGCACCTGTCCCCACTAGAAAAGAAATATTGCATCGTGGTCGGCCATCTTGGCTAAGACTGGCACTCTCAAACTTGCCACCGATGGCCGTTTTTGGGAATTTCCGAGGACCAGACGGGGATTTTGGGCCCAGTATGAGCTTGGGTCCCTTGTGCGCACCCATCCCCACTAGAAAAGAAATATTGCAGCGCGGTCGGCCATCTTGGCTAAGACTGGCACTCTCAAACTTGCCATCGATTGCCGTTTTTGAGAATTTCCGAGGGCCAGACGGGGATTTTGGGCACAATAAGAGCTTGGATCCCTTGTGCGTACCCGTCCCCAATAGAAAAAAAATATTGCAGCGCGGTCGGCCATCTTGGCTAAGACTGGCACTTTCAAACTTGCCACCGATTGCCGTTTTTGAGAATTTCCGAGAGCCAGACGGAGATTTTGGGCGCAATATGAGCTTGGATCTCTTGTGCGTACCCGTCCCCAATAGAAAAAAAATATAACATCGCGGTCGGCCATCTTGGCTAAGACTGGCACTCTCAAACTTGCCACCGATGGCCGTTTTTGAGAATTTCCGAGGGCCAGACGGGGATTTTGGGCGCAATATGAGCTTGGGTCCCTTGTGCGCACCCGTCTCCACTAGAAAAAAAATATTGCAGCGCGGTCACCCATCTTGGCTAAGACTGGCACTCTCAAACTTGCCACCGATGGCCGTTTTTGAGAATTTCCGAGGGCCAGGCGGGGATTTTGGGCGCAATATGAGCTTGGGTCCCTTGTGCGCACCCGTCCCCACTAGAAAATAAATATTGCAGCGCGGTCGGCCATCTTGGCTAAGACTGGCACTCTCAAACTTGCCACCGATTGCCGTTTTTGAGAATTTCCGAGGGCCAGACGGAGATTTTGGGCGCAATATGAGCTTGGATCCCTTGTGCGTACCCGTCCCCAATAGAAAAAATATATAGCATCGCGGTCGGCCATCTTGGCTAAGACTGGCACTCTCAAACTTGCCACCGATGGCCGTTTTTGAGAATTTCCGAGTGCCAGACGGGGATTTTGGGCGCAATATGATCTTGGGTCCCTTGTGCGTACCCGTCCCCAATAGAAAAGAAATATTGCATCGTGGTCGGCCATCTTGGCTAAGACTGGCACTCTCAAACTTGCCACCGGTGGCCGTTTTTGAGAATTTCCGAGGGCCAGACGGGGATTTTGGGCACAATATGAGCTTGGGTCCCTTGTGCGCACCCGTCCCCACTAGAAAAGAAATATTGCATCTCGGTTGGCCATCTTGGCTAAGACTGGCACTCTCAAACTTGCCACCAGTGGCCGTTTTTGAGAATTTCCGAGGGCCAGACGGGGATTTTGGGCACAATATGAGCTTGGGTCCCTCGTGCGTACCCGTCCCCAATAGAAAAAAAATATAGCATCGCGGTCCAAGAAGAGATCCAAGCTCATATTGTGCCCAAAATCCCCGTCTGGCCCTCGGAAATTCTCAAAAACGGCCCCCGGTGGCAAATTTGAGAGTGCCAGTCCTAGCCAAGATGGCCGACCGCCAAGCTTTATTTTTTTTCTATTGGAGACGGGTGCGCACAAGGGACCCAAGCTCATATTGTGCCCAAAATCCCCGTCTGGCCCTCGGAAATTCTCAAAAACGGCCACCGGTGGCAAGTTTGAGGGTGCCAGTTTTAGCCAAGATGGCCGACCGCGCTGCAATATTTCTTTTTTAGTGGGGACGGGTACGCACAAGGAACCCAAGCTCATACTGCACCCAAAATCCCCGTCTGGCCCTCGGAAATTCTCAAAAACGGTGGCAAGTTTGAGAGTGCCAGTCTTAGCCAAGATGGCCGACCGCCAAGCTATATTTTTTTTCTATTGGGGACGGGTGCGCCCAAAATCCTCGTCTGGCCCATTTTTATTTTTTCTGGCCGCTACTTATTTTGGCCGCCAGCTTCAGCTTCCTGCAACAGCTGTGGTCTTTTGCTTAGCACAATATGATCACCTTATGCTTTTATACCTACAAAAAGAGACGATGCCTCATTACCATACTGATAGATAAATTGTGATTGTGTAATTGAAACGTTGTTTATTTTAATTTCTTTAATTTAAAATTATTTTTTTGGTATGTGTTGGTTCCGTACCTTTTTGTTACCTACTTCAAATTGTAACTCATACCAAAATGTAAATAATAATATTTACAATTTGGTATGAGTTACAATTTGAAGTTTCATATTCCAGGGATACTCCATTTTAAAGCCCTGGCGTAAAAAAATGCGTCAGCAACACGCAAGAGTTACCTCTGTTATTACAAGCGTCTATAGGTAACTACGTATGCTTGTTTGCCACCCAAGTAGTAAAGGAAAAACTCATAAAGTCACTTTGGTCAGATACACCTCCTGTCCCTTCAGAGAAATATCGTGATTTTTTATTTATACTAGCTGTTGCCCGCGGCTCCGCCCGCGTGGATGTCGGTTATCGCTGTAAAAAGTAGCCTATGTGTTATTCCAGACCATAATCTACCTCTGTGCCAAATTTCATCCAGATCCGTTCAGTAGTTTTTACGTGAAAGAGTAACAAACATCCATCCATACATCCATCCTTCCATTCATCCATTCTTACAAACTTTCACATTCATAATATTATTAGTAAGGATTTTCTCCTTTCCTTTAAACATCGTTATATCTATAACTCCCAATAGTTATGAATGAAGTACAACATTGAGCGTTGTGGCTTACCTTGGCCAAATTACTTCGCAACTCACTCCGAGTACTCTGTGCTCACAGCTCACATATACGAGTTAATCGCATCGACATTCGGATCATACGGCCATGTCTACAAGTCTAATTGACCATATAATATTATAGTATTTATGTCGAAAGCTAAATTTATTGATTCTGTGTTGAGTTATTAAGGCACTTTGATTTTGTATGTATTCTTTGAGATGTTAAGGTCAGAATTCCTTTTGCCTTTGGGTGGCTTTGGGTGGCTTTGAGTTTGTAGAAGAGTGATCGACATTTAAAAACTGTAAATAGTTATTAACAATAATTTTGTCAATTTGTACAGTCTACGTGTTAACAAATTGAAATAGTTTATTTACCTTGTTTAGTATGTAATTACGGACCTAGACGACCTTCATTGGCCGCTGTATAACAAACAATACAGGCCTTTATACAATATTTATCGTAGCCTTCAAGGCTGGAACAACTTTTGTTAAGACGTTGTAATCAATATACATCACTATTTTGTCAAATCTAAAGTTAATAAAGGCATAAAGTTAGCAAAATCGCAAAATGTTATTAAATAAATTTTGTTGTTCACTAGATATAATTAGTTTAATCACAACTGCATTAGAATACTTTTAAGAATATGCTTTCTGTTCATCAACTTAAATTCTGTTCCTCAACTTCAGTATCAGTAGTTTCCTAAATGATGTATTTTAAATGTTCTACGGCTTTAAGTCCTGTTCTTATCTGCTCCTCGCAACCTTTACCAGGCCGTTGAATTATTTGAAAATCCTTGGAGATGCGTATGTCCATCATTGAATATTTTTCAGTTAAATAAATCATCATCATCATCTCAGCCAAAAGACGTCCACTGCTGGACATAGGCCTCCCCCAAGGATTTCCACAACTCTCGATCCTGAGCCGACCTTGTCCATCGGTTGCCCGCAACCGATATGGTTGAATAGATAGATAGAAAAATAACTCCTTGACTTTTTTGAATGTACAGCGTGTTTTTTTCGCGTTTAGATAGTTGAGTGACGGAAAGCGACATAGATTTTTATATTACTATAATAACACGCTAGGAAAGTTGAGGCTAGAAGCAGGTAATTAAATAAATTGCATTTACTCATAAGCTTACTATAAAAACAGTTTAAATTTAAATACAAACGTTGAAAAGCTAAACAACAAATACGCACGTGTCGTTGTATACGAATTCTTATGCAAATGATCGGATATTACGTTTGTGATCAATAACAGGAGCTGAAGCTTTCGCGCGAGTATCGAGCGAGGACCGAGCGACCGACCGACCGGTCCGACCGCTCCACTGTTGCTAAACATCGGTACAAAAGTACGTCCACATTTGTACAGATTTCAAAGGAAAAAACTCCGTAACATTCGGTGTCATCTTAGTAATTTACACGACGCGACGCATGTGAACGGGCTTGGTTTAACAGCTGAAAATGTCACAAAATAATATTTATCATAAAACCGTGACCGCTATTGTTGCGATTATACTGGAATATAACTAAACAAATGACTATTCATAAAAAAATTGCTAAGTTCCAATCATATATATTTTATTAAATTGTGTAAACTTTTACTAGTAAAGTAACATTTAGGATTTCCAGCACTTATAAAGCTAAATTAAGCCGTGTCATTTGTCTGTATGACTTTACCTCTCCACACTTTTTCAGGTATATGTAACACAATATCTGATTCGCAGTAAGTTGAAATGTCTTAAACGTGGACGTATCTTTAGTGAGCCACTTACAAACTGCAACAGGTGGAGATCCGAGGTCTTAGATTAGAATGTGTTGATTTATTTATTTTATTGGCTAATTCTGTTTGGCTGTTGATTTCCGGCTAAGAGTTTAGCCTAATGTTTGTCACTGTAGGCGTTCAAACGATGTCAAAATTATGACTGATCGGAAGCATTGGTATATAAAATGAAAGTGTTATAGTTTAATTATAGGAATATTTTATTAAGGCGACTCTTGTGTAAGTATTCTAATCTATATGTAGTGGGTGTTATAAATAATTTTAAAAATTACGGTCAGAAAAAACTTCCAATGTACAGCACGATGCGCAAACACAACAAATGTAGTCATGGGTGTGCCCAACTTTACATAAAATAGAAATTATATGTTTGTACATCAAACGTAAAGAAAATAGCTGCTGATCTAAAACAGTAGTTTGTCAGCTCTTTCCATCATCATCATCATCAGCTTATCGCAGTCTACAGCGGGACACAGGTCTCTCCAAGTGCACCCCTCCTAGAACGATCCTTGATTTCTCGCATCGAACTAGGGACAGCCGCTTGGCGAAAATCATTGCTCTACCTTCCCTGAGGACGGAGGACGCCCTACGTTTGCTGAGCCTCGACAAACGTAACGTGTTCGCTTTTCCAAACTAACATAAAAATAACAATACGATGTAAGTGTTTTCTGTATAATTTGGTAACAGTGTAAATTAGACTAAATTTACGGATAAAAAATTGCACTCCGGCAGTGGTATTCCGTAAGAGCAAAAACCGAGCCACCGCAAAAACCGAGCAAAATCCATCTGTCAGATTGAAAATCGGTATTCCGTAAGAGCCCTTTTTGACGTTTAGTCAATAGATTGTGCCGTCCCCGAGCAATCACAACTGTCAATTTTGCAATCACAACTGTCAGTTGTCATCGCTGTTTCTTAGAGAATTAGCCGGCCGGAGTGAAAACACTAGGCAAAACAGTATAATTTTATAGCAATATTTTTTTATTTATTTATCTAGACGCGTTTGCGGTCTGCTATAGTATGTACATGCATATATCGCCTCTTTGCTTTAATAACGAGACAGTCAAAATAAGATTTTTCGGATATGTCAAGCTGCGTCTCGTAACGGTGTCGCGAATTTAGAGATTTTATCTCATCTAAAAATATGCGTACCGTGCTAAAAGAAGTTTTATCTTCAAAAATATATTTCCTACAATCTTATACATTAGTTTTTTTAAAAACTAACATTCATATATTGGCCCTTATAATTATCTCCGTTGCCCACCGTACTTATTTTGTAACTATAAGTGGAAACCTATTAATAGCTCTGTGTTACTACTGTCATATTTTGTTACACTGTTATGGCTGTTAGCTTTCTAGATAAATTAAAATAAATAAACAGAATTTCACACATACACATTGTTAACAGAAAGAGAGCTTTTGTCCAAATAACACATAAAGTTAGATTTGTTTGTGTGTGTTGCGTAACACGACGGAAAACATTAAAGTTAAAGGTATTAAAGCTTGCAGTCGCGCAGTAAACTGTGTTACTTACTCGGAACAATTACATTCGACGTAATATGTCAAACGTCAAATATATCCGTACAAACAGGCCTTGTAGTGTTCTCGCAAGTCTGAACTAAGCTTACATACTATACTTTTTAATATTGTTTTATACTCGCTACTGACAGGGAAGTTCATCTTCACATCCTAGCACCTCAAACATGCCGTACTTTTTTTTTATACTACCAAGGAGGTAAATAAGCATACGGCCCGCCTGATGTTAAGCAGTTACCGTAGCCTATGGACGCTTGCAACACCAAGGGTATTACTCGCGTGTTGCCGGCCCTTTAGAAACCTTATAACTCCTTTCTTGAAGAACCCCATGCTATAGTCTCTCGGAAAAACCTCGGCAGGGAGCGCATTCCACAACCTAATCGTACGTGGGAGGAAATTTCTCTGAAACCTCACGCTCTGTACTGTACGATTTCAGAGGAATTTCCTACCACGCGCATTAAAAGAAAGAAAGAAAATTCTTATTTTTTGCGATCCTAAATTTTATCGGTCTTACTTTCTCTGCGAAGGGTTTTATGGCAACCCTGACGCGTAAAAAATGCGTCAGCGCGTAAAGGTGACGCTAAATGCGTCACCCGCAGCGAAAGCTATCAGTTATCACTAATAACGCGCCTTCTGAGACAACGGTGCGATGGCGCACGTTCGCACACCTGCGAAAGAAAGCATATGAAATACCACATGCCGTGAGAAAAAGCAAACCACTTGAAAACAAGTAGGTTTATTTATTCCGGTCTTTTGTCAATGGTTTACTGCTTATATGCATGGATTTCCTCTAAGTTACACGTGTTATCCAATCTAAAACCGTGATGATAAATCAATGATTATGAAAGTAAAATTTCTACGAATTATTTGGAATTTGCCGTAACATAGTCTCTTACAAACCCAACAGGCAAAGGGTATGACGATATGTATTCATTCAGAAATATTAAGAATCAGCTGACTGCCTCGGTGGTCCAGTGGCCGCAGTATGCGCCTGCTGTGCACGAGGTTGTGGGTTCGATTCCCACACAGGATAAAACTTTGTGTGACCCACAAATAATTGTTCTGAGTCAGGGTGTAATTTGTGCCCGTTAATTGTATGTGTGTAAAGTCCCCCGCGACACAGAGCTTGTTCTCTAGTGCGGAAGTTGTCTTTTAAAAAATAAAATAGAAAATAGTTTAGTAGAAGTATCGCAAAATTTGAAGCATTGCTACGGGATCAAGCTAATTAAAACTGTTTATTATATGATTTTATAAACCATAAACATCATCTTTCTATATCCCTTATTAAACACAAGTTACGCAAAGTTAATAAGAATTAAATATTACACAATCGCAACGACAATTCCTGGTTTTTCTGAAGAGAAATTGATGAGTTTCCTTACGTAAAGTTAATCGGTGCGGCGGCGGCGGTTACAGACTTAAGTATTGTATGTAAGACATCCAAAGAAGGGTATGCAATAAAAACTATATTTGGTGAGACACTCCCAGCCACTTTTGTTAACAGATGGATCAACGAGGTATCTTACATAGTACCTACGTAATTTACAATATGCAGGTTTTAAAAAGCATTGCATGAAACTTTCTCTGTAAAACGTAATTTGTGCCATCAGTTGAATATCACTTACCTATTAGGTGCGTAATTTATTGGCACCTTTACTTAAAATACAGGTTAGCCCAATTAAGGGATATATTACAAAATATAAGCGGTGGTGGCCGAGTGAGAAAGTAACCGACTTGCACGCAAGTGGTGCGGGTTCGACCCCGGGTTTGGAGTTTATATGTACTAATCAAATGATTCGCCATCTGCTAACGGTGAAGGAAAACATCGTGAGGAAACCGACATGTCTTAAAAGAAATTTTAAAGATATGTCTGATTCACCAACCCGCATTAGGTCAGTGTGTGTGAATTAAGGCCTAAACCCTCTCTCTTGATAGAGGAGAGGCGACAATTGCTGGCCATGGGTCTCCTTTCCTCTGTCAAGAAAATGAAATATTTATAAAAACGGTAAAGAATTTTTAACTTTGTAAGTTCATTCATTAGATAAAAAACATAAGAAAATATATAACACTAGCTAATGCCCGCGGCTCCACCCGCGTGGATGTCGATTATCGCTGCAAAAAGTAGCCTATGTGTTATTCCAGACCATAATCTATCTGTGTGCAAAATTTCATCCAGATCCGTTCAGTAGTTTTTACGTGAAAGAGTAACAAACATTCATCCATTCTTACAAACTTTCTGATTTATAATATCAGTAAGGAAGTAAGGATTTTGTCTGAATACTATTTGGTTCGATATGTGTTTCGATTTACGACCTCATTTTTAATTATGCTAAGCTAATATATTGCATACCTTTGCATTATCATTAATATCAACGTATCATTATTAAACATTGTATCAGAAACATCAATTTCACTTCTGGGAATGCTTCCGTCATCACACTTAAAATATGATTCTTACTCCATTAATGTTTTTATTTAACATTTTATAGACATTACGTTTATGCAACTGGTCCATGACCAACTGTGGACATCAAAACAGTTTGACATACCAGTGTCATCACCACATCTACAAATTATTGCGGAATGAGACCATAAGGCTGGCTGAATATTGAGAGTGATTTAATGTTAAAAGGTGTTCGGCATTGAGTCGTTGCAGTACTATATTCCTGACTATTCAGACGTGTTAGCGTTGGCTTTAGTCTCTTTTAGGATTTATTGTTTTACCAATAATTTTAGATATCGCAGGAAAATAACATGCAGGTATAACCGCTCCGTTGTTTATAACCTAAGTATGCAAATTTGAAAATAAACTCTCCTCTATAAAGAGAGCTGAGAGCGTTTTAGGCCTTATTCCTCACACGCGGGCTCAATGCAAGTTCTTGAATTAGAACAAATTTAGTGTTGTTAAGTAGTCTAAGTATTTTTCTAAATAGATGCGAAGTTGAAATTTTAATAATTACCTACTAATGGTCACTCAGTAGCTTCAACAAATTCTTGTAAATATTTCAGTGTGCAGCAGTTTTTGCTTTTTCAACGGATAAATAGCGTACAGTATGTCTCCAACGATAAGCACTTAACCAATGTGCAGCCAGTCTTATTAAAACGTCCTCCATTTTTTACATCCATTTCATTTCTTTTCGCATCTCTGGAACAATAAAACAGTAAATCTGTCCTCATTTTACTATCATTAGCTGGCTGGCTATATTTACGCGCGCGGTTTTACTCGCTTTAGACGCTTTTAACATGTCTACTTGAAGTGATTTTTACACATTTTTCATCTGGTTTAAGACTTAATTAAGTAAATTAATATCGTAAGTTTAACAAGATAAACGTTTTGTTGTGGTTACTGTATTAATTAACTTGTGTTGAAGACTCAGGAATGTCTCGGCTTTTGTTGCTTTTGGTACAAATGTTTTTGAATGGTATGCAAATGTGTTTGTTTTTTTTAAAGGTTTTGTTTGTGCCAATGTGACCTATTATAATATGATAGTATTTATTTTTGTTGTAATTACATTGAAGTAAATAAGTATGTCATGTTTTATGCACGCCATACATTAAGGTCTTGAGCTTTATTTATCTAATCTTTGCCAGCTACCTTCACTAAGTAATCAGTCCACCTTGCCGGTTGCTTGCTTATACGTTTTCGTAGAGTTCGAGGTCTTTCCAAAAATAAAACCACCAGGGTTTTATCGCACTGAAGTCCTTTACCCACACACAGGCACACAACAACACAGTTGTGTATAGTCATTTGGCTGTGGCCTTCTGTAAGGTGGAGGTCCTTCCCAGTTGGTCATAACCTTTACCTAAACTTAACTATTAGCACAGATTACTAAAGAGTTACTACGTAACAGATACTTCACTCAGAAGAAAATGACCAATACTTACTGCTATAATAGCCTACTCTGTCGCGTTAGCAACCGCTGCATGCTAAAATGTGCCTAAATGCTCAAGCGTATAGTTGTGATTGCTTCGCACTGCGCGATCCCACAGCAATCGCGGGGCTGCCTCTTTGATAAAATTAAATTAACATAATTAACTATTTGTGCCTATTTTATTGAGAATTGTGAATATGTTCTGACTATAGGTGGTAGTTTAAAATTGTTGACTGTGCAATACATCTAAAACATAATTATAAAGGTCAGTATGTAGGTAAAATAATAAAATCTTTAAAAGGTACGTGTTTTATTTTTATATAAATTTCTTACCCTTTCTAAATTCTCGGTTATTAAATTTTAGTGTAGAAAAAGCTAATAGAAAGATTAAAATTTAACAACGAGCGTGCGCTTCGCTTGCGAAAACCGCATTGAATTTGGTCCGCCAGCGATACGACGAGCCGTAGGTAATTATAGCGCGCAAGTACATGGAGTGACGGAGGCCTGCTATTAGCCTAAACTATCTATCATCAAATGTTGTCAAATTGTTTAAGCAGAATAACCGTGAAAACGTAACACTCAGTCAAACAAAATTTTGTCACGAATGTGCAAAAGTTTTTATTATTTTAAATACCTAATAAACACTTATGTTGATAAATGAATGCTGCTAGCGCCATAATTTTTATTTTTAAGGTTGTTAAATTAACCATCTGTTATTACATGAGCTGTACTAATATAAAACGATTTATTACAAATTACATAGCATTTAATAAGCTGAATGTTAATGTGTATAATCAAGTGTTTCGTCATGTGCCGGCCATTGTTGTGGCAAAGGTCACGAGTGTTCAGGCTAGTCCGGTGTGTCGGTGTGCGCGGGCGCAGTGTGCAGGTGCTGCTGGCGTGAGATCGTGCGATACGCCGTGGGAGACTGCTGACTGATTGCCCATAATGTGATTAATGTAATCTTGGTATTGTAATATTGTTATTACTTGTGTGACGTATTGAGTGCTAAGTATAGACTATAGCATTGGGTTCTTCAAGAAACGAGTTATAAGGTTTTTAAAGGGTCGGCATAAAGGGTCGGCAACGCGTGAGTGACATCCCTGGTGTTGCAAACGTCCATAGGCTACGGAAACTGCAAAAAAAAAAGTTGACTACGACTTCTACGGTTACAGAAATCCCCCCCCATCCCACACACCCTCTATTATAACTTTAATAAGAACGTAAAGCTTTAGTCCTTCGGATTTCTATCCGGTCGTGTCGAATTGCCGTTCTATAAAACTATATACGGACTAAAGTTCTTTGCGCACACACTTGTGTACTATAATATCTCTGCGCTCTGGATGGCTAGTCGCCGTCAAGCTAATGTTAAGACGTTACCATAGCCTATGGGCGCTTACAATACCAGAGGTATCACTTGCGTGTTGCCAATCGAGTAATCTTATGCGTTAATGCCAAAAACTAATCTGATTTCCATCAAGTAGGTATGTTAATTTGTGTAAATTCACACACTTTTAAATGTAGGTCACTAAAAAGCGAAACCATTGAGCAAACCGGTCTTACAATGTATTTATGACATTAGTATCGGAAATAATTACAAGTTATAGCTTGATTAGTGATGCAACGCCCACCTCACTTATATATTAACCTGTTTATAATTAACTAGGTTTTGCCCGCGACTTCATCCGCGTGGTAATTTGGAATATTTTAACCGAATTAGCAACATATCTCACTACTGCGTCGCTCCTATTGATGCGCATAGCGTGATGTTATATAGCCTATAGCCTACATGGATAAGTGCACTATTCAACAAAAAAAGTTTTTTTTTAAATCAAACCAGTACTTTCTGAGATAAGCGCGTTCAACTTTGACTGCCTCGGTGGTCCAGTGAATTGTTCTGAGTCTGGGTGTAATTCGTGTCCGTTAATTGTATGTTTGTAAAGTCCCACGCGACACAGAGCTTGTTCTCTAGTGCGGGTTGTCTTTAAAAAAAAAAAGACCAAACAAACAAACTCTTCAGTTTTTTAATAAGTATAGATTGAGTCGTATGTACGGCGCTGGGCCGGAACCCGAGAGGCGAAGGTTCGAATCCTGCTCCGGGCTCGTCTTTTTCCACATTACTTTAATATTTAAGTATAAGTATGGATGTTTGTTACTCTTTCACATTAAAACTACCGAAGAGATGTAAATGAAGTTTGGCGAAGAGATATATTATAGTCTTGAATAGCGAATAGACTACTTTTATCGCGA
Source organism: Trisateles emortualis (assembly GCA_947095525.1). Taxonomy (NCBI): domain Eukaryota; kingdom Metazoa; phylum Arthropoda; class Insecta; order Lepidoptera; family Erebidae; genus Trisateles; species Trisateles emortualis. Next base: position 22,319,964 of record OX352731.1, on the reverse strand, counting down.
TAACCGACATCCACGCGGGCAAAGCCGTGGGTAACAACTAATAACATATAATCATGATTGGTCCTCGTAATCTTTGACTGCCTTGGTGGTCCAGTGGTCGCAGTATACGCCTGCTGTGCACGAAAACTTTGTGTGACCCACATAGAGTTGTTCTGAGTTTTGGTGTAATTTGTGTACGTTAATTGTATGTTTGTAAAGTCCCCCGCGACACAGAGCTTGTTCTCTAGTGCGGGAGTTGTCTTTTAAAAAAGAAACAAAATCTGCTTATCGAAAGCTCACGGTATGAACAAAACCAATTTAACGTTCAACCAAATCGAAATCAATCTCGTTTATATCAATAGCTCAGCTACACAGTTCACAATATTCAGCTCTAAATCATCATTAAGGTGTCACTGGTTACGCCACTCGCCTGTGACCGGTAAACTAGCGCTGCTGGGGTGGGCGCGGCATACTCGCCTTTCAATACTCTTGTGGTGCATACTTATTAGTAATTACTTGTATTAAACCGCTGACTAGGTAAATAACTGGTATTTTAGAGTGTTACGGTCGTTGATTGGTATGTATTTAAGGCATTTAGGTTTAACGAGGTAATAGTAATTGGTAATGATGTTATTAATATTGCGCCTTCATGGAAATGTGATGAGAACCTAGAAAATTAATTTTATTTTACTCCGTCCGCGTGGTAATTTGGAATATTTCCCCGGTTTTGCAACATATTCACTACTGCTCAGCTCCTATTGATTATAGCGTGATGTTATATAGCCTTATAGCCTTCCTGGATAAATGCACTATTCAACAAAAAAAAGATTTTTTCTAATCGAACCAGTACTTTCTGAGATTAGCGTGTTCAACCAACCAAACAAACAAACTCTTCAGCTTTATAATATTAGTAACAAAAAAATATTTTTTCTAATCGAACCAGTACTTTCTGAGATTAGCGCGTTCAAGCAAACAAACTCTTCAGCTTTATAATATTAATAAAAATTAACACAGGTATATAATAATAGAATTTAAATTGTCTACTATAATGGATCCTGTTGAGTATAATAATAGCAACCCATTGTATTTTGTCCCACTGATGGGCAAGGGTCTCCTCTCCTCTATCAAGAGAGACAGAGGGTTAGGCCTTAATTCACATACGCTGCTGGCCGAATGCGGGTTGGTGAATCAGAAATGTTTTTAGAACTACTTTTAAGACATGTGGGTTTCCTCACGATGTTTTCCTTCACCGTTAGCAGATGGCGAATCATTTGATTAGTACATATAAACTCCACAAGGTAAAATTCACATTGGTAATGCCACCCGGGATCTAACTCTCACCTCTTATGAGCAAGTCGGTTACTTTCCCATCCGGACACCACCGCTTAATTTTAAATTAATCATCGCAATAGGTCATAGTGCGCGATCACTTTTGATTCAGTACAATCGACAAACTTATCAAAAATACACATACTTTTTTAACCTTCTCCGTTTAGCGTAAATTTTACATGATTCTGTATAATATGGCGGTATTTAATATTTAAAACTATATTAATCTACTGAACGTAATTAAATTCCTGTACAGATTGTACATAATTCCGGAAATTCATTTATAATTCACACCAGCACAATATACCTACTTAAGCCACAACAGGGAGAGGTAGGCGTGTCGTGTGGCGCAGGCGCAAGGCCGTCCGACTCACGCGCACTTGTCTCGCATTTTCCCACACACAGCCGGTATAGATCGCCCACTGACCTATCCACCGACCTCACTACAGCTTAGGTGCGAACAGCTGAGACCCTTACAGTGTCGTTGACACCAAAGATAAAGAGAAATAGAGGGATGACATTTCTGGCAGTTTTGAGCCCAAGTTGTACAGGTTAAATTATAAAAAACACTATCATTTGACAGACTGCCTTGGTGGTCCAGTGACCACAGTATGCGTCTGCAGTGCACGAGGTTGTGGGTTAGATTCCCACACAGGACAAAACTTTATGTGACCCACAAAGAGTTGTTCTGAGTCTGGGTGTAATTTGTGTCGGTTAATTGTATGTTTGTAAAGTCAACTGCAACACAGATCTTGTTCTCTAATGCGGGAGTTGTCTCTTCTAAAGGAAAGAAAAGAAAGATATTTAAAAATGAAAATCGTCAGCAGATTTTGACCATTTTTCAATTAAGTTGCGAACTTGTTGTGTGACAACAAGTTCGCAACTTAATTGAAAAATGTATAGGAATCAGCTGCATCACTCCATGACTCCATGTACAAGAGGCAAGGCGGTGCTAAAATTTCCTACGAACAAAGCTGTTATTTCTTGAGCTGTGTAAACAGCATAGCTACAGTAGACACAGCAAATGGACAGTAGATATTTGGACATTAAACAAATCAACATTCATGATTTAGAAGTTCGTGGCCAATTGTGACGGGTGATCGATTTACCTGGATAATGTGGTACGATAATATTTAATGGGGTGAATAACGAAGTTAAATCGATAAACCAATATGGATTGTCCAATAATTCACAATGTTGCAAGCATAATCTATTATTCACGGTAAGAATTGAATATTTACACCTGGATAATGTAACATTGCTTCACACCTTGTTACGTTATCCAGGTCTAGAGGTGTAAAATAACCAAGTTTTACCAGTTATTTTAAAATAAGAGGCTAACACAATTCCAGACTGTGCAGCGACCATCTTGTTACTTACCGATGTTTTTTAGGGTTCCGTCCCTCGAAAGGAAAAAACGAAACCCTTATAGGATATCTTTGTTGTCTGTCTATCCGTCTGTCTGCCAAAGCCCTTTTTAAGCCAAAGCAATCAAAAGATACATCTGTTTATGCCGCAAATTTTTGACACTCGCAAGGGAATCAAAACCTACATGTTACTTCCCGTGAACTTAGAATCTTGAAGTTTGGTACGAAGCAACGTGTTATAACACAGATAAAGAAAAATTGCATTGATTCGGTAAAACTGGATAACCATACCTTTTGACACTACATAAGAATATGCTTGACATTCTAAAATCTGTACATGTTGTCTATTACTTGTAAAATTTTGCTCAGATGGTTAACGAAGAATTCATAAATACCGATCAAAGTACTGATAAATTAGATACTTATGCCAAAATGCCTCATATTGTCGAACACAAAGCTTCAGATAACAAAACTAAACGTCTTATAGAAGTACCGCCGTTCAATACAGTCGAGGCATATAATCTAATAGATCACAGTTAAGCTGATTAGTACACAATACAATCCCAAATACCTAATGTTGTTTGGATAATGTCAAGGTCGACGCTGACAAAACACGAACAAGTAAACAAAATACCTCTGTAATTACGTACCTCGGACAAATTGTAAATAAGGCATTATTAAAGTAATATTTAGAATTGATGATACAGCCTCGGTAGTTCAGTGGTCGATATGTGTGTGGCCGCTGGTCACGAAGTCCCAGGTTCGAGTCCCGAGGTCACGACAAAAATTTATAAGTATTAGGTTTATCTGTCAAGAAATTTACAATAGATTTTAGAGAGTTTAGAAATTGGCACCATGCCTCGGAATTTTGAGAAGCACGTAAAACCGTTGGTCCTACGCCTGATTTCTTTCCAGTCGCGTGGGATTGCCGTCCCATCTGATTATGAGGGTGAGGGAATTAAGAGTGCATTTGTGTTTGCGCACACACTTATGAACTATATCTCCCGTGCAGATGACAAGGCGTTCTATTAGGACCTTATTAGATTGTACAGGTGACATATCACATCAATTTTCCAGTGTATTGAGTTTTCTTTGAGATTTTACCGAAATTAGCTTAATTAAATAAGTAATAAAATGTTTATCTGTTTTGAAGCCTAAATAAAGAAATTATTTTTTAACGTCTATTAATTTAATAGAAGTATCTGAAATCTAATCTTGTCATCATCATCAACTTCTGTTTTACAAATTCCTTCTGTTGATTACTTTTCTCCCACTTGTTTTGTGTACCTATTCAAAACAATAATGATTAATGTTGCTTTGTTTTGTTCACAGGTGGGTGGTCCGTTACCTGATTACAGTGAGTAATAATACGTTAATGAACCTTTTAATTACTGAACATAATAGTTAGGTAATTATTCTGTCACAACAAAGTAATATTTAGAGCTAGTGTAATATTCTGGAATGCACGGACCTCCCAGTATTAATATGTGTGTATTGTATAGCAGCTCTATGATATAGACAGTCAGATAAATTTCTCAAGACGTCTCTAAATGCCTTTACTATGATCAGACTAAACAATTAGAGCAACAAAGGAATTTCCAGGCTACTTATCTCCTACGCAGCTAAGCAGCGTGTTATCGCGTGCTCACGAAATTACCGAGATTGTCCGAATCCCCCAAAGCGTACAAGTGCTTGGCACTGTCACGCGAGCCAAATGTTACATTCCACTGATTTAGCTGGCGGGCGCACGCTCTGATAATAATAATATTTAGACTTATTAAGGCAATAGAACAACGTAGTTATGTATGTTGATTTTGATTTAAGGCAATTTTATACGTAGTCAGACTGGAGTACCATAGGGTAGCGTACTAGATCCCATGTTTCATCCCCTTATTTTATGGTATGTATTAATATAATGTAATAAATATTAGTTATATAAATGCATTCAAAATATTAAAGTCAAATCTAAAATCAATTCCGTCTAAATGCAACAGACATATAAACACAAAATAACATACCTACACTATTCAGAAAAAATAATGATAATGACAAAAAACTACAGTACGAGCTGCAATTTGTTTCCTTGATGTACTCGAAGATATAAATGAATATTAATATCTTATTGTGATTTAAAATTGCTACTTAGCCGTAGGGTGTTATGTAAGTAATTATGCTGACTAAGAAGCCAAGATCCATTTGGTCTGAGGAAATCAATTTGTGTGCCTATCAATATTCAGGAAATGAACAGCTGTTCAACAATTATTCAGTATTTTATTTTAATAGTCGAAGTGAAGGCCTCCAGGCAACTGTGTAATGATAAACTTTAAAGACAAAAGGATATATTATATAGGACTATTTAGTGCGGAAAGTAACCAGTATAAGCAGACCTCTTTATACTTTAAAAATGCTTACCAATTGCCAACTTATTTCAAAAGGATTCGAGTATCATAAAAATAAAGAAAGACGTAGCGTGGGCAGGCCTCCAACAAGGTGGACCGATGACCTGGTAAAAGTCGCGGGCAAACGATGGACAAGGTCAGCTCGGGACCGAACGGTGTGGAAAACCTTGGGGTAGGCCTATGTCCAGCAGTGGGCGTCTTATGGCTGAGATGATGAAAATATCATAAAGATTAACAGTATTATATAATTTCCAAACAAACTAAATATCATGTTAAAACCAAAATAAACCTAACTCTATTCCGAATTCTTAGTTCAGAATATTATACCCTATTTATTACCAAAAAAATGCTGGACTACTGAATTACACATTTACTTGGTCATTTATTATTATGGTATTTAGAAAAATCACGAGAAGAATGTAAATTTTGTGTACACAACAGGTGACCTTATCAACGTCTAGACTATCCAAGGCAAAACAGAATGTACAACAAATGTAGTTATTAGTGTTTTCGGCAAAATAATTGTTTAAAGGACTATAATTGCCTCTATGTAAGTTTTTTTTATACCGGGACCGGCCAGCAATCAATTTTACTACCCACCCATATGGTCAGCTGCTGCTCGGAAACAGCTACCATCAGTCAGCAACCCTGCAACATTTGTTCTTCGATCTCACGTTCATATAGGACTGGATCTGCTTGCTTAAAATAATACTACTAAGTTCCAAAATAATGTATGTGTGAAGTTGTAGAAATGAAGATCATTGCGCCTCTGTGTAGTTAACCCACGTTTTCCTAGCTATATGTAAAAAAAAAAGTTTATTTTCATAAAAGGTGTTCACACAATTACAATTAGAGGCAAAACAACAAGGTATTGTATAATAATAATACTTTAAACTCTAGTACCCAAGATAAGATTTAACTTGTGTTTTGGGTACCAGGGCTCTCCCACTGGTTGTAAAGGAATACTATTGTTATGTTTTGCATATGTTAGGTGGATGACGGAAAAAGATCGAACTTGAGAGCTTTGCACAGCGGCTCTTTGCCAGTAGTACGCACCACCATGTTTTAGACTTAGTCTATTGATACTATTTCTAGTTGATTGTAGTAATACTTGATTACTTTACCTTCGTCTTGAATATCATCAAATTTGATTTCAGCTGGCTCTAGATCTAATTCATCGTAACCAAGATCATTTATAACAGTTGCGCAAGAGTTTTTGACATTATTGTAATTAACTATGTTAGCAGCATGTCTCGAGGCGTTCGTGGGACTGATGACGGCAGTATAATCATCGGTTACGTTTAGTAATTGGAAATTAGAGTGCTTGTTATGTCTGTCTTGGTTTTATTTTTTAGTTGTGAGGTAAGACGTTTATAGTGCATAATAACACTTACTATTGTCTAAATAGATTTTGTTTATATGCAGTATCTATGATGTAGTGGTTAGGGCTCTGCTGAAAATTAGCGCTGTTGTGTGACCCGCAACTATTAGTTGTTGGCGCCGCAGCATTATGCTGAGCAGAGTCCAAATTCCAGCAGATGTGACATACAGTGGGTACAAAAAAAAGGAAAGAAAAATATGTAATCTTTTTTTTTTGTTTGTTTAGTTTTAAGTAAGTATTAAAAATCTATTTTTTTTTGGATTCCCCAGTGTATGTTTTGTTTTCTCTGGAATTAAATGCATTTTTCTATCTTTTCTAGTGTTTTAGCTGTTCCCTGCATTTTCACCTGCGTTAAATTTATATTTAACACGTCCCGTGTCTTTGGTCGTAGCGTGATATTTAGCCAATAACATTTCTCGATAATATAATTTTTCATGTCCGACTGGTAGGTAGATAGACGCGTTTTAATAAACAAAAAAAAACTTTTCAGCTTTGTTATATTAAGTACTTAGTTGATTTCATAATCACATACAGTACCTTACATCACATCTTTTTGTCCATTTTACCATGGGATTAATAGGAAGCGAGTCTCTTGCCATATACCGTGTTTCATTCTGACCATTTTTAGTCGGAAAAGCCGAACACCACCCACCCGAACTGGAATTTCTATATGACACTCGTATTAGAAGGAATACTAATTGTGTTTAATTATCTACTAATAGTTAATCTATGGAGGTGTGTGCGACTTTCTGTTTTCTCGTATGCCGTACAGCGGACGTTGCATTTCCATTCAATGCAATCTTTAAAAGAAAGCACAATTTCTTAATTAGTTTTAATTATCTACCTATAGTTGGTAAGCTTTCCTGTGCGCCTTAAATAGAAACTTCGACTGCTTGCTTGCTTCGCTCCATTTTCACGTAGAAGGGCATAATTATTATAATCTTTGCAAACAAGTTGAAGGTTCTTTTAATATAATAATTAAATTGAACTCTTTATATTGATTTTAGACTGTCTTGGTGGTCCAGTGGCCGCAGTATGCGCCTGCTGTGCATGAGGTTGTGGGTTCGATTCCCACACCGGACAAAACTTTGCGTGGTCCACAAAGAGTTGTTCTGAGTCTGGGCGTAATTTGTGTCCGTTAATTGTGTGTTTGTAAAGTCCCCCGCCACACAGAACGTGTTCTCAAGTGCGGGAGTTGTCTTTTGAAAAAAAAAAATAAGTACCTGTATATGTAATAATATTTTAATTATTATTTTATTGTTACATAAGACCAAATATGGCCGCATGTTATAATTTTTAGTAAGTCAGTAATAATCTACAATTAAACATCAAAAATCTTCATATCTTTTTAAACGGGTCATTAGTTAGTTTTCAATGTTTATAATGTCTGTATCTACATCTTATCTATTTTATCCCGTAAGGATTATAAATATCCTTAAGAGACTGTTAACCTACAGATAACATTTCCCACACACGTAAAGTTAATAGTCGTATAAAATAGCCATTTTCTCTACATCATCTCTAAAAGCTTGTGTTTAAAATCGTTGCGTAAAATGCAAACTGTTTGTTTTTAACAGCAAACAGTAAAGTGACAGACGAATAAACAAGTCGTCAGTGTGTCACGAGGTCGTAGGGCTGGCCAAACTACTTAATGTTGTCATTGCATCGCTAGAAATGCAGTGTCGAATTCTGCCTAACTAACGTTAGAGTGTTATTTTAAAAAATACAGTCCCAAGTTATTCTAGGCATTAGAAAAAAAAACATTTGAAGCGGTTTTTATTTAAAAAAAACAATGTATTGTATTGATTTCCATAAGCTATAAAAGATGAAAAAATGCGGTGGTGGCCGAGTGGGAAAGTAACCTACTTATACGCAAGAGGTGCGAGTTCGATCCCGGGTGGAAGTCCCAATGTGAATTTCACTTTGTGGAGTATATATGTTCTAATCAAATGATTCGCCATCTTTTAACGGTCAAAGAAAACATCGTAAGGAAACCCACATGTCTTAGAAGAAATTTTAAAGACATGTCTGATTCACCAACCCGCATTAGTGTGAATTAAGGCCTAATCCTTCTCTTTCTCTTGATAGAGAAGAGGAGACCCGTGCACAGCAGTGATATAGTAGGTATATAGGTTGGTATTATAATATTATATATAAAATATGATACTGAGAAAAGCCCCTAAACTCTCACAACAAAAATGCATCCTTATTAAATAAGCTAAGCCAATGCGTAACCTAAGCCTATCCCTAATATTAGTATGTTGAGTATTTAAGCCCAAATTTCTCTCAAACTGGTTAGCACCATCGATATGGGCTCGGCATTTTGTAAACATGCGAGCTATTAGCGCGGCCCTAGCTCCGTGACACACATACTAACATTAAAGTTAAGGTAACGGGTTTGGACGTAAATAGAATTATTATCTGATATTTATAGCTGAGACAAGACATTACATTTCAAACGGTTCTCCTTTATCTCATTCTAATAGTGTGTGTAAATAGGTACCTTCTAGGCAAGTGTGATCTATTGTTGACAACAACATCATTGCTTTACATCAGACATACCTAAGAAATTCTATAATATTATTTTGCTGATAGTAAATATGCTTATCATTCTTATATTAAGGCCACTTATATTATCGAAATAGCTAATTTGTCTTCATATACCTTTGCATCCAATAATCTGAAAACCATATTATTCCATTTCAAAATGCAAAAAAAGTGTAAATTTATTGGTTAACTTTTTACTTATTGTATTTACCATCTTGCTACAATTAGAAATTTTGGAGAACTTTGACAGGCCACTATTTTAATTTTCATTGCTATTAACTTACTTACTAATGTTATATTCACGAACGTTTGTGAGGATGGATATGTAGGTATTTGTTACTCCTTTATGCAAAAACTACTTTACGGATTTTAACGTAACTTTACAATTATAATATAGGTACATATATCAGAATAAAACTAAGCCTATTTTTATTTAATATCGAACTGTTAGAAAATTTACGCGGGCGAATTTTTGGAGTAGATACATAAAACGTACACACTCCTTGTGATGACTTGTAATTTAAATACTGAATGATAAATTCATCAGAAAAAGAAATTACTAGTGCATACTATTTATACCTTACACACAATTAGGTTTGATTTCACGATATCTAATGTATAAAATTCTCGTGTCACAGTTTTCGTTGCCATACTCCTCCGAAACGGCTTGACCGATTTTGATGAAATTTTTTGTGCTTATCCGGTATCTATGAGAATCGGCCAACATCTATTTTTCATCCCCCTAAATGTTAGGGGTAGTCCACCCCTAAATTTTATTTTTTATTTTTTAGACAAAATTTTTAATTTCTATTTTTTTATATAATAAAATACATACAATCCTTAATTTTCACCCCTCTACGATCTACCCCTATATTTTAGTAGCAAAACAACGTTTGCTGGGTCAGCTAGTAAAACAGTAAAAGTGGCATACGCCCGAGGTCACTTTTACTTATACTAATTTTAATTTATAGAACAGTTTACAATAACCTAAAGTCAGTCAGTAGTTCACTAAAACTAACCGCTTGAAAATAAATGAAAAGCGTCGAATTTTGAGAGCGGCGTGCGTACGCTCTGATTGGCGTGTGCGAACCAGTACAGATGCATAGATATGTATGGTAATATATGTACGAGTATGTCACTATGTAGGCAAGTGATAGTAGTTTAATTCTGAATTATTATTCTATGGCGGACATCAGAATGGGGTGTAGACTTTGGTACATAAACATTATATTATAACTCCTCATGTTAGGCTTCTGATGTAACTTAATGATGTAAATCAAACATTATAGAAAAAAAAGTAGATATTTAATGTTGTTTGTATTTTGGGTGCTAACCGTGGACCTAGGAGGTTGCTGGTTTAGACCGTATATGAAAGGCGGAGGATCAGGTTTTGTGTAGCAAATAAGAAGAGGCTATCGTCCAGCAGGACTGAAACGGATTGATTGATTTTATTGATTGAACTGCGTATTCTATAGGGGAAAACACTGTCCCATAACAAGTGCTATCCGTGAACAAAGACGACTTCATCAGACACATACAATGTCTATCAATGACGAAGAAAAGTGAACAAACCATAAGCAAATTAACATTAAATTAATTAGTAATTGTATCACAAAGACAGAATGGTAGGCAGAAATATGACTTAAGCTATTATTTATATCTATATATCGTGCGTTAATCATCGTACCTGTAACAGTAATTACTCAAAAGGTTCCTTCATAAAAGATAATAAATCGCAACTAAACGCAGTTGGCACGTATCCAATAATCTAGATACCATCAGATCGGTACTGGTCCATTGCGTATAACGGGCTCGCAATTGCTTTACTACAGGAAGAAAAATACCGCTCGTTTACAGTATAATGAATTATATTATGTCTACAAAACTATGATATTATGCCATTTAGTCATATTTATTAAGGTAAATTCACTTCAATCAAGCGACTATAAAGGTCCGTTACGTTTGATTATGTTATAAACAATCTAAGCTCTGTTGTTTACTGTTATTATAAATATCTCTGACTACATATTTTTTGATTTATCACCATAAGGTTAAAATTACTCGTATACGATCTGATGATATCATAATGGGATAGGGCTACCTACAACTACGTACCTACTACTTACACCGACGTGGGATAGTCTCGATTTTCTTGTTGTAGATTTTAATAGCCCATAAGTGGTAGTAATTGTATCTCTTATTAATCCGTTTTTATTACACTCATCATAGCTATAGCACTTCTGTCTGTTATCTCTATACTATGATCATGTGCTTATGCGCACGCAATGAGTACAGGTGCGCCGCACAATAAATAACAGAGACTAATTCTATGCTATAAGAATGAGCAAGCTGGTCTGCTGTTAATCTGTGACTGTAATTATGTGTATGTATGGTATATCCTTATTAATATTATAAATGTGAAAGTTTGTGAGTATGTATGGATGGATGGATGTTTGTTACTCTTTCACGTAAAAACTACTGAACGGATCTGGATGAAATTTGGCACAGAAATAGTTTATGGTCTGGAATAACACATAGGCTACTTTTTGTCGATAACCGACATCCACGCGGGCGGAGCCGCGGGCAACATCTAGTATAACTATAGTCAACTCCAGCTCAGAGTTGCTTCCGTGGCGTAAACAAGCGTCAGAAGCAGCAAGCTATATAACACTACTATTGTTGTAGATTAGCTTTTTTATATTTTGCAAGATCCACAGATATAATTGTTGGAAATCTAGGTGTATTTTTTTGTGAATGCGATATGCGTCTTGTTAACTACGGTAAAGTTATTTTAAACAACTCCCACACTCTGATTAATCTTTGTGTCGTAAGTAGATAGATAAAAATTAATATTACGCATGCGTCAAAAAAACTTGTTTCTATAATAAGTTCATTCCTTTTTTTAGTTAACATAATTACTGTAGTGTTATTATTTTAAATAACTTATATCACTGTTAACACATAGTGCATCAATTTAATACTACTGTATGTTATCTGTATAATGCGATCAGACGGGTCTGCGCACGCGACCCTACTGTTACATTGTTTCTTATTACTGAGCGGCTGAGTGTAGATACTAGTGTTCAATTTAAATTGAAGGGGTTCCGCTACTTATATTTATTTTCCTAATTTAAGTCTAAACTTATTGGACTACGCAACAATCAATTTGCTGACAAGCTTAGTCATAAGTTTTTTGTCTTTGTATATATTTCTGTCCCATATTGCTATGCTCTTTTGATAGAGGAAAGGAGACCCGTGTCCAGAAATGGAATATATATTTCAGGGCGGCTGTCAAGTTATTTCCAATCACAATTTTTTCAACTCGTTATGTCCCACTGCTGAGCAAAGGTCTTCCTCATTATCTTCCACACCTCTCTATTCTCGCAAAGGCGTCTAGCTGATCACGTCAGCGTCTTCAGTTTTCACCCACTGTGTGACGGTCTTCACCCATCTGTCCGGATGCATCCTGTACATCGCTAAATACCAAGAAAATTCTGATCATGTTTTTTCCCGTTGGTCTTTTGTTTAGAGTGAGCTAGCTGTTGTTTATAGAGCTGTGTAGATAGTGTAGTGACCAGTGATCGCAGTCGATGAACCGGAGAGGCGATGGCGGCGCGCTGTCTGCCAGCCCGGGTCGAGAGACGTTGTTTTTGTTACTATCGGTATAATTAAGTGATTACTTGCTTTTTTAATGATTCTCTGTCACGTGTTTGAGTAGAGATTAATCGAACAGCGATTGATGTTCATGTACCTCTCCGATCGTCAATTCTTACTAACAAAGTAAATAAGTTTACAGTTATAATATTATTTTTTATGTAAGACGTTTAAAATACTATGTTCTCCTAGTTACGTATCATAATTATCTTGCTCTTCCTAGATCGGTAACAAAACCATTTTAACGGAATATGGGTATTGCGAGTTTAAAACAATCTTTAAGACTGTAAATCGTTAAGCTTTAGAGTGCACCGTTAATGTGCAGGCCACTACTGGGTCGCCTTTATCCCAAAGCACTGGAACATCGGCAGGTGGAAAGCCTTTTTCTTGCCTTTTCAAAAAGGCCTCAATGTATTATATGCCTATTCTGGGATAGCCCTGCATGTTTTGGGATAGCCCTAGGCAACACCACAATTATTTTAGGTGCCTATATTACATCAATACATAAATAGTCACGTAAATAATAAGCTAAATGAAAATTTCATAACATTACAAAAGTACAAACCCGCATAAAACTAATGTATAACATAATTACTACGAGTGCTATAGAACAAGCACTCGTGACATTCCTAAGTGGCGCATGAGAGCGACGCTATCGCGCAGATTGCCGCAGATCTGCGCAGGCGCGCGCACCGCGGGAACATCTGTGCATCTGCGGAAGCCCGCGCGAATAATTTTCCACGTCCGTGCGCATGAGCACAAGTAACTGTGAACGTTATAATGATCCCCACTGGCGAGGCTTAGATATCTTGTGTTGCCATTTAATATAGTTTTGCTATGGTTAATTGCAATTTAGTGTTGATAAGTTAGAATTTAATAAATTTGCTAGACGTATGGCGAAGTGAATGAGTTGTAAATTAAATAATAAATTGGCTAGTAAATATACATACATGAGTCCTTACTAATATTATAAATGTGAAAGTTTGTGAGAATGGATGGATGGATGTTTGTTACTCTTTCACGTAAAAACTACTGAACTGATTTGGATGAAATTTGGCATAGAGATAGATTATGGTCTGGAATAACACATAGGTACTTTTTACAGCGATAACCAACATCCACGCGGGCAGAGACGCGGGCAACAGCTAGTCTATATAAAGGAAACTTTTGACTGACAAGTCTTCTTATAGCGACTGACTGACTGATCAACTTTGTGTGTCGATCGATGTTGTTAGTCAGTCTACAAAAGCTAAAAGTTAGGTACTTATTCCTCATTTATATTATATCGTGGCTTACACTTGTCCTAAGGTCTTTGCGTTGTGACGAGATACTTTTAAATATTGTTAGTTGTACTTTACCTATATATAGTCCTCTTCACCGTGTCCGGTGACAGCGACCCAGACTATTTTCATTTCCTATAATGAGCTCGTTGATGACTTGCAAAGCCAAATTTGGTCTTAAAAACTCGATCACACTGTGAGCAGAAGAGTTGACCGTAATCTTTGTATGTGTAGATGTAGGTAGGTTTTGGGCGATTCTTGCGAATGATACGTTTTTCATCGAGGTCTTCGAGACGACGATCCCAACGATCGATAGGTATGTCGCAAGCTGTTAGGTGGCGCTTGATAACATCTTTATAGCGCTACTAGCCGTTGCCCGCGGCTCCGCCCGCGTGGATGTCGGTTATCGCTGCAAAAGCTAGCCTATGTGTTACTCCGGACCATAATCTATCTCTGTGCCAAATTTCATCCAGATCCGTTAAGTAGTTTTTACGTGAAAGAGTAACAAACATCCATCCATCCATTCTTACAAACTTTCACATTTATAATATTAGTAAGGATATTATTTCACCGTGGCTTACACTTGTCCTAAGGCCTTTGCTTTGTAACGAGATAGTTTTAAATATTGTTAGTTGCACTCTACCTACGTAGTTCCAAAAGCCCACTATTTATACCTTTTCTTTTTTCTACTACGTACTGTCCCAACAGACTTTGTCCTGTCCGTCAATTACACAGTATATACAAAAATTTTAGGAAATTCGTTTTAATTTTCCTAAAATGTCCTTATCTTCCGCAAAATCCAAAAATTTCACACTACTTAATGCAAAAATATTATACATATATGTATATAATAGAGAGTATACTACATACATACTAATGTTGTTGATATTTTATGTGATAATTATGATAAACAAGCTTTCTATCGTTAAAGTGAAGTATTTTATAGGTAATATAACTAACGATGTTTATATATTGTGTATAATACTAAGTATACCTATAGGGTAAATCAGGCAATCGTGCCCCACCATTCGAAGAATGGAAATAAAAAACTGTATCTAATCAAAACATGTTCATTAAGTTATCAGTCTTAAACTTTGGCTCAATATGCATAAAATAGACAAAGAAAATCTTCTTAAATGTTATTTAAAATAGCTGAGATCAACAATTTATAAAATCTAGGGTGGGGCACATTTCACCGATATATCCATCTAATGTGCCCCAGCAGATGCATTTATTTTGCAGTCTTATTTCCCTTTCCTTAACCCTTACTTTTAGCTCCGCACTTGTTACAATTCTCGTGATAACTTGTACAGTCTTCATGTAACCAGCTGGAACACTGTACACACTGAATCCAGTCACTTTTCTCCTTAGTATGATAGTATGACTCATAACATTCTACACACGTATTCTCATTTTCATCTGAACATCCTCTACTGGATTCACTTAGTTGTAACTCTTCCTCGCTCTTAGAAGAAGAAGTATTGTTACTTATGACGCTATTGCGTCATAAGTAGACTGCAGTCTCGATTGGTCTAAAAGAAATCCGACAGACTCGTAGACTCGAGTTTTTTGACGTGAGTCACAAGTCTTACCTCATTATCGGTTCCTAACTCTGAAGGTCTATCGTGTTCTGCTTAGTCTTCCAACCCTTGCAATGTGTCTTCGTAGAGTTCGTGAAGGTATTTTATAAACTCGACTTGCCTTATTCACTCCCATTTAAAAAAAAAGTTAATTTGAAAAAGCCTTAGAGGACAATACAACTTTTTTTTAAATTTTCTTCCGTCCATTTTCTTGGATTTAATGGTTAAATCTTTCCCATTGTCAAATATTATAAAATCATCATCAAATATAATGATAGTATAAAATAATTAGATTATAAATCTGCAACATTAACCAAGGAATAATAATCCATAATATGGCAAATTACCCCAAAAAAATCAGGGCACATAAGCCAATATTCGGTGTAATGTGCCCCACTTCACAATGACAGGATAGGTTACTAGAAACGGAACGGAATTATAAGAAGCTACAAGTTGAAATAGGTTAAATTTGGATAAAAACTTTTAAAAAGTAATATCTTCTTAAATAAATATTATAACTTAACGTGAAAATAGACATAAAACAAATTCACATTGTAATACATACCTTTTACTGACTTTTTCTCACTCAAAACAAATTAAAACGGGCACTGTGTTATTTGTAACACAAAAAACGGGCACTGTTTTCGACTTAGCTGGCAACACCAGTAACAGTGAACATTGGCTCCGTATTTAAAAATAATTATCAGGATAAAAATTGCATAAATATTATTAAATCTTACGTGAGTGTGCTTAATATAGCCTAAACATCTAGTGATAATGTTTGTGATCAAATTAATAACTGTCTAAAGAGTTCAGGACAAAAACAAGTGAGCTTAGTGACAAAGACTAATAACAGTGATAAAGTGATTTTGTGAACAAACAACATTAGTGCTAAGGTACTTTATCTAAATTCGTAGTTATCAGTGCACAGAACTAGATACTTATTGTAATAATTTTCTAACTTTGTTTATCAACTATAAAATTCGCAAATCATCATTTTTGAAACAATAACAATCTACACTACAGTGCTACCAACCTAAGAAACATTAACGGGCGCGTTCCAGCGCACATACATACATTCCATAACTTGAGCTTTACGGGCCAAAGTAACCAGCGTGTCTGCAAAAATCTTTTCGGGCCAAAGTAACCAGCTTGCCCGCAAAAAATTGGCAAAAACAATGGCTGAGTACTCTACTCCAAATTTTAAAGAAAACAGAGCTAATATCACGCTGAGGAACAAACAAAAAAGGGCAGTGTTTCCCACTGAAAATTCTTTTGAATTATTGTCAGAAATTTCAGATAAGGACGATGAAGACACTATTTCTAACACAACAATAGATCACTCATTTAACCTAAATAGGAGTTACCCTGATATACGCTCTCGACACCCTAAGATAAAAGAAGATGTGTGTGAATTACGGAACCAAATACATAAACTTGAGGAGAAACTTTTAATTGCTGAAAATGAAATAGAGAAACTGGTGCTCGAAAATAGCACCCAAGCCAAACAAATTACCGACTTTGAATTAAGAATCGCCCAGCTGACACACATATGTACAAGTACCGCTAAAAAAAAAACTATTAGACGAAACAAAAGTTTTTTAAAAACTACAATTGACTTCACAGATTTACACCAAAGTCCTAGTCAAAATGATTTATTTGAAACGAGCAACGCTACGTCTGCCGAAAAAGTTATTAAACAGCAACATAGTTTGACTTCATATAACTCGCCTTCTAATGAGCCAAAAGTAACAAGAATGTCAAGAAATACTGAAACTATCAGCGAGAAAATAGAGGACGCCACTGTTCGACATCATGCAAAAACAAAACGTTCTACGAACCACATAGTGTCAACGTCAACAACAACGTCAACCCAAGTGTCAACAGCGCCAAAAGACGATAATAACTTTCCCAACAAAGTATGTTTAATAAGCGACAATAACATCAATAATTTATTACGACAAGCTGAAAGTACTTTTCCTGGTTCAAATATCTGTCATTATTGTATGCCAAATGCAGATATAATACAATTACTCGAAACTATAGGTAAAAAACTTGAGACATATACACTTATGGATTGTTGTATCGTATTTTTAGGTGATAAAGACTTTATGATGACGAAGAACTATGCAAAATTAGTTGACCATATAAAATGTAAACTTGAAACCTTAATGCACACTAATGTTATCCTATGTGTACCAAATTTCAGATTCAAAAGTAATTTAATCTTATTTAATAAAAGGATAGAAACTTTCAACCAGCTTCTATATGTTAATAATTGGAATTTTCAATATACCTATATATTTGACACAAATAAACACCTAAAATATACATATGAAATGTTTAAAACAACCACTGGCAGAGTAAACAACAATGCCATAGTGAATATCTTCCAAGACCTAAAAAAATATATAAAATCTAAAATAAGCTTAGATTACTGTATGGATGAATTGAACATGAATGGAACTAACATTCAAAACAGTTGTAACATTGGTATATCAAAACCTGGAACTATTCCTTACTATTTCAAAAGTCAAATGATCATGCCAGAAGATAAATCTTTTTTTCGTTAGTAAGAATGTTTCTAATGTTCAGCGTCAAAGTCACCCTGTAGATAATGCTTTTAATATATGTATTAATGATTTTAATATATTTTACCAAAATTTGTGTGGCTTAAACAATAAGCAAGATGAATTAGAAATGTACATTGATAGTTTAGACGCTCCACTACACTATTTATGCATTTGTGAGCACTTTTTAAACAAGGATCTTGTATCCTTGCTTAACATTTCAAAATATCAAGTCGCTTCATACAACACTAGAGTAAATAAAACAAGGGGAGGGACTATTATTATGACTGAAAGAGATAGGGAGTATAAAGACTTGCAAATAGGTAAAAAATTGTATATTATGGAAAGTTTTGAAGTATGCTGTGTTAAAGATATTCTATCTGGTGTGAATATATGTTGCTGTTATCGCACTCCAAATGATAAAAATTTAGACATATTTCTGGATAGGCTTGAAAGACTATTGGAGCACTTTTTTGACAAGAACTGTTTAATTTTTGGTGACTTTAATATTGACTTATTGACAGACAGTAGAAAGAAATCTGACCTACTCAAATTATTGACATGCTATAATTTTAGACCTCTTATTAACTCTATAACATTTATCCGCAATAACTCTCAATCTTGTTTGGATAATGTTATTACCAATATAGTTGAATCTGACATAAAAAAATGTGAAGTTGATCATAATGGTTTGGCAGATGGCCACGCGGGATTACTTTGCAGTATGGTTTCCAAAGGTAATACATGTAATGGGAATAAAAGTGTATGGGTTACAAGAAGGACATTTACTGTAAAAAACAAAATATCATTTAGGAATATGTTACTACAACAAAACTGGCACGACATGGGCATAAACTCCTTTCTGAAGACATTTAGTAAAATGTTCACACATAGCTTTAAAAAAAAGACATTACAAATAAATCTAAAAAGAACCATGCAGTGCCGTTGGATATCAAAGGGAATAAAATTGTCCAGCAAAATGAAACGTTTTCTTTGTTCTGGAAAAAGTAGTCTTCAAAATGAGACTGTAATAAATTACAGGAAAAAGTATCTTACTTTGTACAGAAAAGTAATTAAAATAGCCAAAAATTTAGCAACACAGAAAATGATAGCTAATTCGAAGAACATCTCAAAAGATGTTTGGAAAATAATAAATGATCACAGAAATAAGAGAATTATGAAACAAACGAAACTTATTCTAAAAAATGACGGCAAATACATCACCGACCAGTCAGAAATTGTGGAGACATTCATTAAACAATTTGATTTAAATTCGAAACCCTCTTCTGTAAATTTAGGAGCAGCTATGGATATATTACATAAAAGTGCAGTAAAAGTAGAAAATGATCTTATCTTAGACCATACATCTCCTCAAGAGATATATAAAATTGTTAAAACAATGGTATCCAAAAAATCCTGTGGTTATGATGACATACCCATATCTGTTATTAAAGATAACATAGACATAATGGCGGCACCACTAAGTATATTTTTTAATAAATGTTTTGACAACGGAAATTTCCCAGACCAACTAAAGATAGCCAAAATAATACCAGTGCACAAAAAAGGATCAAGATCTGATCCAAAGATGTATAGGCCCATTTCATTGTTGCCCACTATTTCCAAGATCTTGGAAAAATTAATCAAAAGTAGATTGTTAAGACATCTTAATTTATATAATGTTTTAAGTAGAAGGCAATTCGGATACCAAAATAATGTTGGAACACAAGATGCAATTTACACTCTAATAAAAGATGTCACGAGCAGAATGAACAACAAGCAGAAAGTGGCTGGACTGTTCCTTGACCTAAGCTCCGCTTTTGACTCAGTGGATCATAAATTACTGTTAGGAAAACTAGAACACTATGGTGTAAGAGGTAAGCCTCTAGAACTTCTTACATCATATTTAAATAACAGAAAAATGTTTGTAGAGATCAAAGCTGTGTCAAAGACCCTTACCCCTCTTGATAAAAATATACTTGTTGAGGATACACACTCGTCTAAAATGGTTCAAGTTCGGGCAGGTGTTCCGCAAGGCTCCATTCTTGGTCCATTATTGTTTATTACTTTCATTAATGACCTTATACAACACGTAGTTCAGACTGTTGATGGTTGCATTGAGTTGGTAGTTTTCGCCGATGATACAAATGCTGTCATATCAGCCAATGATATGATACATCTAAATGAGACAGTAAATCGTACCTTAGAAACCTTTTACAGCTGGTTTACCGCAAACAGCCTCGCTGTCAATGCCAGCAAAACAAACGCCATACTTTTCCGATCGACTTCCAAAAATAGGGACACATTAAATTGTGAAATAAACGGCCAACGTCTAATCCAAACCCCGGTTGTAAAGTTTCTGGGAGTACATATAGATGATCAACTGAATTGGAAAGAAGAATTGATGCATTTAGAAAAATCTATTAGCTCTGCTTGCTATGTGCTCAGGAGTCTCAGAAACGAGGTCAACATTAAACACCTAAAAATGGTATACTTTGCATTGGTAGAGTCAAAGCTCAGATACAGCATCCTATGCTGGGGAGGAAGCTACGAGTATAATACTCACAAGGCCTTTGTTCTTCAAAAAAGAGCAATCAGAACAATAGTAAGAATCCAACAACAAGAATCATGTAGACCACACTTTAAAGACTTAAACATACTGACAGTCCCAAGTTTATATATTCTTGTATTACTCACTCACTTGTGTAAATACGCTCATGACTATGAAAGTGAAGAAGAAAGGCAAAAACGAGAGAGCACCAGGAGAAAAGATTTACAGCCTAAACATGTATCCCATCTGGATGTTGTAAAGCATAGCACCTATTATAGGTCAATTAAAATATTTAATAAATTGCCTACAGAAATTAAAGCATCACTTTATAAAACAAATTTTGTAAAATACCTGAAACTGTTCTTGTTACAAGAGTGCTACTATAGTATTGATGACATGTAAAATATAATTTCTGATGTCATTTTTATACATATATTGACATTATTACATTGTATCATGACATTTTTTTTTTTTGACATTTTGACATTATATTCATGACATACATTTTTGACATTATTAACTTATAAGTACTTTTGACATTTATTATTAATAGTTTTATTTATGATGTTAGAATTTATAATACTGATTAATTTAATTGTTGAATATTATTGTAATTTTCTTGTTTGTGTGTACAATAACCGGCTTACCTTTTATTTTAGTGATTCACACACAATGTAAAAATTGTTTTTGAATGAAATAAATGAAATTACATCGCTGCCATACTTGTGGCACTAAGGTACTTAGGCGCAAAATTTGAAATGCATCTAATAGTTTTGCAAGTGGCACATTATCGACTGGGGCACATTTGCCAGGTTTACCCTAATAGCAACTCATATATGTTCCACTGCTGGGCACGGTTCTCCTCTCCTCTATCAAGAGAGAGAGAGGGTTTAGGCCTTAATTCTCACACGCTGGCCTAATGCGGGTTAGTGAATCTGACATGTCTTTAGAATTTCTTCTAAGACATGTGGGTTTTCTCACGATGTTTTCCTTCACCGTTAGCAGATGGCGAATCATTTGATTCGTACATATAAACTCTACAAAGTGAAATTCACATTGGTACTGCTCGGGATCGAACTCGCACCTCTTGCGTGCAAGTCGGTTACTTTCCCACTCGACCACCACCGCTTTTTGTAAGTATACCTGTAAGGTAAACATTATAATTATTATACGACATAGTGAGCGTGCCGCGACAGTAATTACTATTGTTGATTTGTTGCTGAGAATCGACATTTTATCACCTATTTTATTGATCTTTTTTGGTTGTTAAACTTTCTCTTTCTATGCGTATAATGTATGTATTGTTTTCTTTGATATTATTTGAGATATGAACAATGAACACTAAGTTGTTTTTTGGAGAACGGTTCTTTAGTAAACACTTACACATAGTCTTATGGAAAGGTACTTCAAAACTAAATTGCTCCAATAGTTTTAAATAACTAAAAAGTCAACCTTGTCTTGCCTATCTAAAAGAAAGAAATTAATTTTATTAATACACACAAAATAAAAAGGAATATAACAGAATGAAAACAAAAGATAAAATAAAACACAATGAAAAATTTAAAACAATAAAAATAATACCTCGTGGTCGTCTGCAAAACATTCGTTTATAATTTGACTAGGGGTCGCCCGCGACTTCGTCCGCGTGGTAATTTGGAATATTTAATTTTTTCTCGATTCTGCAACATATCTCACTACTGCTCCGCTTCTATTGATCATAGCGTAATTTTATATAGCATATAGCCTTCCTGGATAAATGCACTATTCAACAAAAAAAGATTTTTTCTAATCGATCCAGTACTTTCTGAGCATAGCGCGTTCAACCAAACAAACTCTTCAGCTTTATAATATTAGTATAGATATAAACCCAATAAAGTACTTGGTAACAAAGAACAGGTAACAGTAGTTAGATCACTAAGCGCAGCTACCTCAGCGGTACGTAATTACATATAACCAGTATCTTATTAGAGCTCGTAATGACTGAGCACGTAGGTAAGCGTTGTTTAGTGATGAGATAGCTGCTGATCGACCAACAGTTTTGTAGAAAAACTGTCTTGGGTGCTGGTGCTTACAATTAGTTTTGTTGTAGAAGACATCTATAGGTACCGTTAAATTAATATAATGCAACTTATGGAAACTTTCAAACTATAGGCAGGCTAGTTATTTAATCCTTACTAATATTATAAATGTGAAAGTTTGTGAGAATGGATGGATGGATGGATAGATGTTTGTTACTCTTTCACGTAAAAGCTACTGAACGGATCTGGATGAAATTTTGGCACAGAGATAGATTATGGTCTGGAATAACACATAGGCTACTTTTTGCAGCGATATCCGACATCCACGCGGGCGGAGCCGCGGGCAACAGCTAGTGCAGAGAATAAAAATAACAGAGAATTTAACCAGTGACTTATATTATCTGCGCTAAGTTTATATTTGTAAACATAATGTCAATTCTTAGTGTATTATAAGTACTATTCGAAACATGTCATATTAAACGTTGACACAACAGTTTTTTTTTTTAATAATATTATTTGTCTTTGATTGTCACCCATTAAGAGGGAGTATCCAAAAAGCTGGCTTTAGACACTACAGAAGCTATGAATTCTTCGCTCACCAGCAGACTAAAAATCTACCCAGGGCATGTTATTTTCTGCAATATTGTACAGAGTCCAAGTAATTCTCTCTGATCCAATTGGATCGCTAAGATCAGACATCGAACTCAAACTTCATTTAAGTTACAAAGTAACACTTATAAAGGTCATAGATTTATGAATAAGCCAGAAAGACACACAAATTTTCCTACGGCTAGTTCGCTGACGTGGTGCCCTGAGAAAACCTAGCAGAAACTCAGGCAACACATCAATCTTTTGTATTAAAATATAACTGTCCTGCAGCAGTACCTAGCAGCTCAAGTAATTAAATAATACCTGGTGATAATAAGTATTGCGTGTGCACTACTAGCTGTATTGAGGACACCTTGACGGCATGTTTGACTGTCTTGGTGGTCCAGTGACCGCAGTATGCGCCTGCTGTGCACGAGGCTGTGGGTTCGATTCCCACACAAACCAAAACTTTGTGTGACCCACAAAGAATTGTGCTAAATCTGGGTGTAATTTGTGTCCTTTAATTGTATGTTTGTAAAGTTCCCCACGACATAGAGCTTGTTCTCTATTGCGGGAGTTTATCAACACAATATTCTCTTGTGCTGATTTCGAGCTTTTCGAAACAATTCACGAACCCCGACGTTTCAACAAAACAAAGGATAGGAAGCAATCACACCGCTCGCTGCTCATACTATGACAGTTGCTATTGTCATAGTTACCTACACTTCCTACTGAAGATATATTAATCATTTTATAATAAACAATTATGCGACAGATTACTCTCCCAAACGATTTCGTTTTTTACCTTTGTTGTGTATCTTTCACGGTTTTCTATCGCATGACAAACCTAACCCCATAGGGTGAACTTGTTATGCATGAGAAAACAATTAAAAAGAAAACTTGAATAGATTTATTTTTATTAGTGCCGACCAACTATGAGCTACTCGTATATATCAACTAGGGGTCGCCCGCGACTTCGTCCGCGTGGTAATTTGGAATATTTTCCCCGATTTTGCAATATATCTCACTACTGCTCCGCTTCTATTGATCATAGCTTGATGTTATATAGCCTATAGCCTTCCTGGATAAATGCACTATTCAACAAAAAAAGTTTATTTCTAATCGAACTAGTACTTTCTGAGATTAACGCGTTCAACCAAACAAACAAACTCTTCAGCTTTATAATATTAAGTATAGATATAGATAACTAGAACACCATTAATACAATTCTTCATAATAATAGTTAGTCTGACATTATCTCAATTTAAAATGTTGGTGTGACTGACTGTAATTTTATTGTCAAATCAACCCACCTATCACTAAAATTAATTAAAAAAAATGTAAGATAGCGAAGGTACCCCATTGTAAAGCATTTCCACTGTAAACCAATCAAATCAACCACTAGGGTATTCATGTTAAAATTAGAAGACAAAAGTTGTATAATATGTATTTTATGATATATTTTGTCGCTAAATTACTCAATCCATAAGCTGACTGCGCCGTGGATGCCTTAACCTCGATTATCGTGCAAAATACATAATAGCTTTCAAGTTATAACTGTAATAACTGGCGCACTTGGATAGAAAATTATTAAGCAATAGCTTCCTTAGAACTATCCGCTTACTCTACGATTAGTACTTAGTACAGAGTAAGTGATCCCTTACAGTTGTGTCATAGATTAAAATTACATCATTATCGTTTGTGTGCGGGTTTTATGCCTATTTCATTTTTTGTTACTGAAGTATGTGCTTAATCCTTACTTATATTATAAACGCGAAAGTTTGTAATAATGTATGGATGTTTGTTACTCTTTCACGCAAAAACTACTGAATGGATCTAGATAAAATTTGGCGCAAAGATAGATTATAGTCTGGAACAGTATATAGGCTACTCTTTATCGCGATAACCGACATCTACGCGGGCGGAGCCGCGGGCAACAACTAGTGATTTATAAAACAACATACCTAGTCATGCAGGTGAAATACTTTTACATACTTTATATTACTTAATAACAAGCATGCTTTAATCTCAATAAAATACCTATGTTAATTATGGGTTGCTTTCGTTTTACAAGCGATAGAACAGTAAAAATATATCTACCACTTTGTCGCCTGCTGTTTAATATCGTAAAATATTTAATATCATGATCATAAGATAAACTCGTTAATAAAAAAGGCTGATGACGAACTTTCCACCGACATCCAACAGATAGGGAAAGAATATCTGTATAGAATAACAAAATAAAATACATGAAGCACCATATTCACTTTTATTATGATGCAGTTTTGTCTCATCATCATAGCTATCTAGACACGCGGAAGCGTGTCAAGCCAAGTTCAAGTAAGAACTGGTGAGCATACAGAATACAAGATCTTCTTAAAGTTACAGTCAAAATGCAAAGTATAAAAAGAAGCGATGCTGGCCGAGTGGGCAGTAACCGAGTTGAACGCAAGAGATGCGAGTTCGATCCCGAAGTGAATTTTACTTTGTGGAATTTATACCTACTAATTAAATGATTTACCATCTAATAACGCTGAGCGAATACATCGGGAGAAAACCCACATGCTTTAGAAGAAATTATAAAGACATGTCTGATTCACCAACCCGCATTAGGCCAGCGTGTGTGAACTCACTCTCGAGAGGAGACCCGTGCCCAGCAGTGTGACATCATATGGGTTATTGTTATCCTTACTTAATATTATAAATGTGAAAGTTTGTAAGAATGGATGGATGGATGGATAGATGGATGGATGTTTGTTACTCTTTCACGTAAAAACTACTGAACGGATCTGGATGAAAATTGGCACAGAGATAGATTATGGTCTGGAATAACACATAGGCTTTTTGCAGCGATAACCGACATCCACGCGGGCGGAGCCGCGGGCATCAGCTAGTATTTTATATAAATAGCGTCGTTTGTATTGCACCAGCTTTCGCCAAGCTTGTAGGCATTAAGCATCCTTAACCAAATAACTTATCTGTTATTTATCTACGAAGTTCTTAATCTTTGCATCAGTGGACAATTATCTGGTATGATTTAGTGTGGGGCTGGCTGAGCCCTGGAATGCAATAAATAAGTATTAATGGCTCGATATCGGCGGTGGCGGTTATTTATCGTTAGTTGAGCGGTTGAGCGTACGCAGCGTCCTTGTCGTAATAGTATCGAGGTGTCGACTGCAACTGTTCTAATGCCGTTGAGCTTCATATAATAATAATTTAAAAACTATCTAAAGCTGTTTACAGTTTATACTACCTGGGTGGCAAACAAACATACGGCCCGCCTGATGTTAAGCAGTTACCGTAGCCTATGGACGCCTGTAAAACCAGAGGTATCAATTGCGTGTTGCCAACCCATTTTTTTACACCAGGGCTTAAAGATGGGAGTGTATGGGATAGGAATACGTTTCTTTCAAAATGCATCCCTAAATGAGCGCTGGAGACCTGTACTCACACACAGGAACATAACTACACCGCTGTGAGTGGTTATTTGGCTCTGGTCTTCTGAAAGGTGGAGGTACTTCCCCAGTCGGGCTTGCTCGCTAGTATGGTGCCCTACCTCTCTTAGAACTTCTCTAACATTTAATTAAGTAGTACATTAACATATTTGATAGCAACGGTTTGTTTAATTGTTTATTTATTATAATGTGTTGTGTTACAATTAGTAAACAATGTTCAGTTTATTAACTAGCCACGATAAATATAACGGTGACATGTTGATTCTAGTTAACCCCAATTAGGTAAACAGAATATAGGGAGAATCGTGAGAAAATTGGCTCGGACATAGGGTACTACGAAGTCTCTTTATTACGGGTATTCGGGTATACGGGTTTGTAAAGCAGCCGCAATACAGTTACTACAAAAAGTAATTTTTAAATAATGTTAAAAATATTATACGTAAATGATATTTAGTATGTATATGTAGGTATTGTAGCGCCAAAGATTATAATTTATTACTGGTAATACATACATAAGTAGGCACCTTGAAAAGGGTATCTTGAATAAGTATAAATCAATAAACTGTCGACGATTATTCATGATTATAATTACATTTAATAGAAAGTTATCTTAGTAAGAGATTCCTATAAAAGATATATCCGATATTGACATATTAAATTCTATAAATTCCAATTATAGGAGCATCCTGTTGTTATATGAAAGAGAAACGCTTTTAAGTTCCTCATTAGTAGGCTCGAGAGCTTTCCATACTCATAAATATGTGAGCGATGATACAGCTCAGGGAAATTATAGCTGCGTCACTTTAGATTTATTTACGCGCTGAGTGTAGTGTTCGATGAGCACAAATAATATGTGTGATTCACAGGTAATCATTTATCATCGTTTGAAATCTCTATGATTTCAATATATTGTATATTTACTATACTAGGCACATACCTCATTGATTTTGCATCATTTCAAGGTAAACTGGAACCTAGATAATGCCTCAGGCATATGCTATGTTGATGTATAAATTGTGTCCGTGAGTTGTTTATAGTTCCTTCTCCAAGATACCATCAATATCCTTGCCTAATTTCATTAAGTTCCATTTAGCCGTTTAATTATGAAAATTTAACAAACGAACAAACATACAAACAAACAGAGTTACTTTCGTATTTATAATATTAGTACGGATTTTCTATTATATAGCCAGTATTGAGCATAACACTAGATAATTAAAGAGAGAGAGCTAAGCGTATGTTGATGCTGAATAAATAAAATAAACCTAACGAACAAAATACGTTTGTAAAATGATAATTACGTTTGTGACTATTGACAGCTGATACACAAATTTGTAGGAAGTGACACAGCTATTATTTACCACAGTTGTGGTGATGGTTCCTATAAATTACCTAAATTGTCGGTGCAGGCCGCACACAACGCCGGCAGGCTAACTGACCCTGAAATATGGGAGCCCCAGGAGCTTATTAAACAGAGCACTGCCTCGAGTACGCTTCGGTAATAGGTCGGGATAGTAATAATATGGAGGAACAAGCCTTGGAGATACATATTTAGCGTTCAAAATGAGAGAAAGTTATATTAGCTGTACGACGCGATACGACGGTGGCTCTCTTGTTATAATTATATACATATCACTATGCCCTTTTCTTTTTTTTTTTATACTACCAAGGTGGCAAACAAGCATACGGCCCGCCTGATGGTAAGCAGTTACCGTAGCCTATGGACGTTTGCAACACCAGGGGTGTCACTCACGCGTTGCCGACCCTTTAAAAACCTTATAACTCCTTTCTTGAAGATCTCCCATTGGGGTAGGCAGATGCTATGGCACACCAACCGCTTCGATTCAGACATATCTCTCGTTTTGCTGCACTGCCCGGAGGTCGCTGCATACAGAAAGAAACACCTGGGCAGCCCAGATTCGGTACGAGAAGTGGTCGTCAACGTCAGGCGGCTGCTGGACTTTTTAGGCAAGCTGGGGTGGATAGAGCCCCCCAGCTAACCACCCGCACGCAAAAAACGCGCATCAGCGTGGAATTGCGGACAACAGCCCGCCATACCATACCAGACATATCTCTTTCGCTTCCTCTACATTCAAGAACCTCTCCATGCATGAACGATTCTGGGTACTTTTATAATAATTGTTGAGCATTAAAGGGCTCGGTGGCGCAAGTGATAGCGTGTACTTATTACTGTCTTGCTGTGATACCGGCTGGGGTATTTCGTAAGAGCGAAAACCGAGCTACCGCGAAAACGGAGCAAAATCTGGTTGGCAGATTGAAAATAAGGTTTCCGTAAGAGCGAAAACCGAGCCTTCTTGACGTTTAGCAATCGTGTGTGCCGACACCGAGCAATCATAACTGTCAGTTTGCGATCGCTGTTTCTTAGAGAACCAGCCGGCGGGTTAGATCCCTGTGTCGGGTAGATTTTTCGTCGGCGAAACTCAGCATCAGCCCGAATTCTTTTTAATTGTTTCTAACATATAGTATACATGACTTAAGTTATCTTTAAAATGATTGATAATTAAAGAAAATTGGATCGCAATAAATTACTATTCAAAAATATTTATTCAAATTATTGTTAGGAGTTAAAGACGACGTCATAACTTTTTATTTGTCTGTAATTAGGTAGGTACCGTAAGATAATATACAATTTCCTAACATGGGTGAGGCAGGACGTTAAACATATTGTTATTTATGCGCCGTTCCTCTTAGATACAATAAATTAAAATGCGTAAAAAAATGTAGTACCTATCTACCTATCTTAGATTTTTTTATATAAAATTGAAAACTATTATCTGTCAAAATGAAAAATGCCGGGAAATCTGACAGCTGTCAGATTTCCCAACTACAGACAAAGAATACGTTTAGTAATTATTCAAAAAAGGAAGGTGTTTAATATTATTGTGTTGTACAATAACTTTCACTATTAAATATTTAATACGTAGTTAAATGTAAGATTGGTGAATGTGCAAGAAATTACAAACGACTAGTTGTAATTACTCTTGTAAGTTACTGGTACGTTATAATTAAGATATTATGACTACCTAGGTATTTACGATGTTGGGGTGGTTAGCTATGACTCTGAGGTGAAGCTGAAAGTTTCTATTTTTTTTATACTACTTGGGTAGCAAACAAGCATACGGCCCGCCTGATGTTAAGCAGTTACCGTAGCCTACGGACGCTTGCAATACCAGAGGTATTACTTGCGTGTTACCAACCCATTTTTTACTAACACCAAGCAAGGCTTTAAGATGGGAGTATCCCTGGGATCGGAATATGTTTATTTCAAAACGCATTCCAAAATGAGCGTTGGAGACCTGTACTCACACACAGGACCTGTGGTCATGCCCTACCTCTCTTAAATGATTATTTGTCTCTTCTATTGTAATAAATATAATTATTTGTATTTCAGATGGTGGTGGTGTAGGTGGTGACGCGCATGGGGCAGGCGGGCAGCCACGCGCCGGCGCCGCAGCGCGGCCGCCGCGCGAACACGCTTCCGCAAGACCCGCCGCGACTCGCACCTAAGGTAACACTCACTCATTACCTCAGTTAAGTAAAGTGTGGGTCAACAGTACTGGCCACAGGTGTCTGCGGTCCACCTGTAAAGGCGGAGCATAGAGACAAAGGCCTGAGAGGCTGACGTAACCGTGCTGCGCATATAACTTAAAGTTGTTTTCTTTGTTGTGACTTTTGCATGTCCGTCCGACAAGGCGACATTAAATGCTTTGACGTAAGTTTGAAAAGAAAAAGTAGCGTTTGCAACGTTTGAACAACCAGGGAGAAGATATATGCTAAGTATTTTGTGAAATTTATATTAGGCAAGTAAGGACATTTCTGTTCTAATTATAAAGAATATTTACTTATGATTTTTCAAACTGGTCAGATTATGACAAGCTGAAATGGTGAAGGATCTGTGGGATTCTGTTTTCTAATATTACATTAACATATTTTATTGTTCTAACTTGGTGTTATACGACCAGGTATTACCACCGTTGTGCGAGTCGCCGCGCCTGCGCAGTACGGACAACGGCGCGATCCTCCACTCTGGCGGGACCATCAGTGGCAGGAGACCCACCACAGGGCACGACCATGTACCTCATGGACATGTGGTAAGACTAACTTGTTCTTATATACTTACCTATATACATAGATAATTCGGCACTGAGCATTGTGACATTTGTTACCACTGGATGGTTTATATACAACCCGCCTGATAATAATTTATTTATTAGATGTATGTATGGTGAAAAAGGGGCGAACACGTGATAAAATGACGGCATATAGATACATTTATTATGCAAATAACATTGATTAATATATTTTAAAGAGCGTCCAAAGGGACCTATAGATAAGGTCGACCGACTTCTGTGATAGGATCTAATCTTGGAGGTCCAACGGGTACGTAGCCATAATAATGACGTTAAGCGTATTTCAAAGTTCAGCTCGAAACTCTTGGGATAGAAAAGAAGATATAGATTTGTTGTAACATGAAATATATGAAATAAGTAATCATTTCTTGGGAAAACTCACACACGGTGAAGCTAGGCAGAGCCTATGGTAGAGGTACAAAAACATACATATTATTAATAAATGACACTCAGAGTAAGATTGAATTGTAATGTTTCAGCATGCAAATGTGTACCGGTCCCGATCAGCGGGAGCGTCGAGCGATGAAGCCAGAGCTCGGGAACGAGACCCACTGCATCGGTCCCACACCAACCTTGACCTTAGACATAGTGACAGTAAGTAGCAGTTACTACGACTAGTTACCTACGACCTAATACTGATCTCTTTACGTTGTGTTTAGAATTTTTTGAAGTAATTAACAGATGTATATATTATACGTGAATTTAAAGATTGACCTAAGAGCTAAACTCCTCATGAATGTGTTCTCTTCTAGAAACACAATCACCATCTATATGTTTAGATGTGATAGTGTTTCTAATATATTGTATACTTATATAATTCTATAATAATAATATAATGTCGGCTGGGCAGCGTTTGGGAAGCTACGTCATATCTTCTCGTCCCAAATACCGCAGTGTCTCAAGACGAAAGTCTTTGACCAGTGTGTGTTGCCAGTGATGACATACGGATCTGAGACGTGGTCGTTCACTATGGGCCTCGTGCGAAGGCTCAAAGTCACCCAACGAGCAATGGAGAGAGCTATGCTTGGAGTTTCCCTGCGAGATCGAATCAGAAATGAGGAGATCCGTAGGAGAACCAAAGTAACCGACATAGCTCGAAGAATTGCCTCCATTAAGTGGCAATGGGCCGGGCACATAGCTCGCAGAACTGATGGCCGTTGGGGCAGAAAGGTTCTAGAGTGGCGACCACGAACTGGAAGACGAAGCGTGGGCAGGCCTCCAACAAGGTGGACCGACGACCTGGTTAAGGTTGCGGGCAACCGATGGACAAGGTCGGCTCAGGATCGAGAGTTGTGGAAAACCTTGGGGGAGGCCTATGTCCAGCAGTGGACGTCTTTTGGCTGAAATGATGATGATGATGAATATAATGTCTACAATTTCAGATAACAACGTCAACAAACGTTTTGGATCTGAACCAGATCTAAGAATAGAAGAAGAACAAAAAGCCAAAAGTAGTAATAGACATTTTAGAAAAAAGTATAGAGCACCCCCGCCACCTACACATGACGTAAGTAACCACAGCCTGTATTGATTAGTTACACGTCAATTGTAGCATCATTTAAAACTGCAATCTACTCTTTCAGAATTTCGAAGGTTCATCGCCAGATTCCAGCGAAGGGAACGCGAGAGCTGAACCACAAAGAAAACTAAGACTCTTCAAGACGAGAAACGAAACCAAAAAACTGAACGGTCAAGACAATTTGCAGTTCAGAAGTTCATACCACGAATACAAGTCTCTCGATATGACTGATAATCAGTTTGAGAGGCGATACAGATCACCTTGTAAAGACAAAGAACAACACTATAAGTACCCCGACAATAACGATATGATTCAGAGCACTGCCTCTTTGAAAAGAGAGGAAAGACTTTTACAAACGAGAGATTACAGAAAATCGAGAATTGATAGAGTGAGTGGTTGTCGCGCGAAGACATCCAAGAACGAAAACAGCGAAGCGTGGAAAACTCCACTTTTGAATAGAAACTTCAGGTATTCTGAAAGGTTCAGGAAGGAAGACAGTGAAGTGCCAATGTTAAGACGAGAAAGAACTTTCGACGAATCTCTCATCACAAATGAGAGGGATAGTGACTCCTCCCGGGCAGTACATGAAAGTAGAATGAAGGCCATCGGTGAACAGCTTAAAAATAACAAGTTGAGCCCACTAGCTGAAACAAGCAAGCCATTGAGAAAATCTCTTCCTTCACTATTAGTAAAAAATAATGAAGAAAAAGATGAATTTCAAACAGAATTGAAAAAAGCTACGAATAGAATTAGAAATCAATTAGGAAGTAAAGTTAATGATAGTGTAACCAAAACTAGTCAAGAGAAAACGAATGAGTTAAGAAGCCCAACGAAAATACCGAGCAAAGTCAAAAAGTCTAGTCCCTTGAACGTTGTCCAGAAGCCAGAGACGAAGGTAGTCAGTAACAGAAGACCTTTGAGTCGTGCTAATGAAGATAAGACTAGGCAATCAAATGTGAACTCTAACCCCAAAGTATTAGATCAAAAACAGAGGTTCAATAGTAAAGAGAATAGCAGACGGTTGCCAGACAGAGGTCAGGCATCAGGGAAGGAGTCAACGCCTGAACATTCGCCAACTAGGAAGCTAGATGGTTTAATCAATCAGCGATCACAGGAGAAGTGAGTAAATTATCAATTAATATACATCTTATACATTAATATACTTAAAGAACATAACTTTGAACCCCTTTTTCATGTTGAGGGATGTGAGATTTGGCATAGTTGAATTTATAATTATTATACTATATAAATATGTATTTAATTATTTTCATTTTAAGAAGCTAATTAATTTATCAGTCGCTAACGTATCATCGGTATGAAGAAGCCCATGTTACTTATTATTTTTAGGTTTATATTAGCACTGCGCTAATGGCCTCAAGTTGATTCCTGGGGCTTACAAAGTGTTTTTCTATCAGAAAACGTTCTGTAACAATACGGAATCTGACATTTTGCCCAGTCTCCCCCACTATTAGATGGTAACTAACATAGCAAAACATGGATAGCATATCTACATTTTCATATTTACTTCACTCGATTTTAAATATTCAATAAATTTTAAATATTTATGATTTATTTTGAATTACCTCCTTGTACAGACCAAAACAACAACCGCCATCGAAACAGTTCTACTTCGGCATGATCGAGAGCAAACAAGCCAGTACCAACGAACATCTTAAGGACTTCCCAGGTTTGGGCAGTCCTATCATCGAGGAGATATCCAACTTTCATCTCATTGAACAGAAGCTGCTTAATTATCAAGAGAACTATGACGAGGATGCTGAGTTTGAAAAATTCAAGGCCAAGATGAAGGAGGAGAGCAAAATTAAGAATTGTAAGTGAACAATTTAACGTATTTGAAGCTTCGAAAATATATTAAATCTCATGATTCATTACTAGATGGATAGACTTACACTATAGACTAAATAATGCTGGTATCCTAAAGACGTCATAATACGATGTCCTTGTCGCACTTGAGACTTGTATCCTTTCTGTATGTGTAATTGGGTGAGGTCAATTACGGTTTCTATAAGCGGCTCCTTCATTAACAAAATCCTGATATCGGTAATTCTTGGTAATTCTAGAATATAAAGTTATCTCGATACGACTCACTAGATGACGTGACGTTGGTGACAGTGGCAAATATAAGTATATATGTTTGGACAGTATCATCGGAGTCAGCTCTATCATCGGACGGATCGGACGGGTCGTGGTCAGCAGGCTCGCTGGGCATCGCGCTGCGGCTGCGGCCCACGTTGCCGAAGAAGCAGCGCGCCGTACCGCGGTTCTCGCCCGCCGCCGCCTGGAGACAACTTGCCACGCTCGACGACCATCTTGCTGCAGGTCTGTTGGACTGAACACTTGTTTAGTATATTGGGCTAGTTGATCATGCATGGTACCAACTACCAATGTGCTACGTTAGGTTGGACTCCTACATATAAAGAGAATTTTGTTGTAGGTTTAGATTTCTTCATAACTTTGTGTCATTAATTAGCCTTACCATTTTTCTTTCGCTTGCATTTGCTACACTAATACATGTGGTCATTATTTAATTATAAGCCATTAAAATATCTAGTGCTCATCCCTGAGAAATGTATACATTTAATGATTAATTGATAATACACATACATAAAAATCTAATACACCTAGTATTTGTAATTCCAGAAACCCAGCCTTTAGCAGTAGAGACGAAGATATCGGGCGACATATCAGCAGAATCATCGCCGCGATCAGACCAATCGGCCGACAAGTCGGGCGACTCTGGTATCTCCGGAGACCACGCACACTCCGACCATAGGCTAGACTCGCCTAGACATCACGTGAGTTTGAAAACGACGTAAAACTTTGATCAATCGTAATAAAAGATAAGTTCATGTCACTCTGATGACGTTCATCGTTTTAAAATTATTTACGTACACAAATTTCACTTTGTACCATAAGCTAAATGGCCGTTGTTCAACTGACGTAAACAACTCATTTAGCGGCGTTGCAGACAGTTTGCAGTTACATCGTAACACCGAATACTGAATGCAGCGTAAATGTCATGATTCACAATAACATTTTTTTTGTTTGGCCTTGTATACGATAAATACCTAACGAACCCTTGGATACAGGTGCAAGAATCCGAGCCAGCAACGTGGACTCCTCAGCAAGACCTTGGCGACAGCAGCTCGGAGGGCGCGGGCACGGGGCTCGGGCTGCTGACGTCACACGCCACACACGTCACACACACCCCTCACGCCGGTCACCCCGCCGGGAACGTCGCCACGTACAGTCCCGCCGCACAACCCTTCAGCCTGTCGCTGCCCCGGGACGGTCACGAGAGAGTGAGTAGCGCAGGGTTAACCGCGGGATGTTAGGCGAGATGTTGGAGGGTTGGGAGGACTGATGATGCTCTGGTGATGGCTCGGTGAAAGGGAACAGTAAAGTAGAAGCGAATATTGCTACTAATTATGTATTTTTTTTGCGTTTGCAGACGGTACCAATGCTTGGGAAGTTTAATGACGCTGTCTACATGTGGGATTCATATTTAGCTAAAAAGTTTTCATCATAATTACACAATATATCACGAGTACTCTATTTTGTATAAATTATGCTTATATTATTCTCCTATTTTTTTACCTCGCGATTTTAAATAATAGTTAGTAATATAATTTGAACTAAGAACACCCTATAACATCATCAGGGCTTCCAACCCAGACAGTAACAATAAATAGTAAACTATGATAATAATGTAACCTGGTGACTAACTAGCTAACAAACTAATCTCAGACCTAACCTCCCGCTGTTGCTGACGAGGAGTAAAGGTACCTACTACTTACCACACTTACATATTGTTTTTTGTGGTGACGGTATTTATTACATAATTATACATATTTGAATTAATATATAAATCTCACAACTTGCCTAAACTTCAAACTTTCTATGTTAACAAATCTATAAAATGGGTACTTTATTATAAAACTGTCAGGCAAAACAGACAATTGATAGCAAGGCAAACGCTGAAGAGATAATTTTTTGACATTACATCAAATTTATATAAAAAGCATCCTTTCTCAGTTTTGCCTAATTTTATATAAAAAGCATAATTTTCTCAGTTTTGCCTCATTTTATATAAAAAACATCATTTTCTCAGTTTTGCCTCATTTTATATAAAAAAACATAATTTTCTCAGTTTTGCCTCATTTTATATAAAAAGCATAATTTTCTCAGTTCCTAATACAATACAATACACAATCTACATTCAATAGAAATAAAGAAGATGATACTAAACGCATGCAGTATTCACCTGTAATTAGTTATACAATTAGTCTATAGTGTAAACGCTATGTATCACTAAAATGTAAAATGTATTGTTATAACTGTTGGTGAATCTATTAAATAAAATAAAAAAATAAAAAAGATGATATTTTACATTAGTTTTCAATATCCTCGGAAGTTTAAGCAAGTTTTGTGGGAGTGTCTTGTACATAAACATTTATTAAACATAGCTTAATAATATCAGTATTAATTAATGTAGTAAAAAAGCTTTGTATATACGTATAGTTATGGGATTATATTTTGTATATCTTGCACACTATATACAATATGTTTATTTAGCATGATTCATAGAATTACTCAAATTATATTATAATATTTTCTTTATTTAGTTTTTTTATCAATTTCACTCTTTTTACTTTTATATAAAGTTAAACTATTTTAAAGTTCTTTACATTTACACTCTCTTTTCTTCTTTATTTGCATTCATTCTTCTCTAGCTGATGTTTTCCAATACACCTTTATTCCTCATCAGTCCAATAACGTCCAGAAACCAACAAACTTCTCGTAGTTTAAAGCGATGTCGTGTTTCTACGAATGCTTTCAGGGAAAGCAGCTCCAACAGGGCTTCAACAGTCTACAAAAACTGCGCAAGTCAGTCTCCGGGGCCTTAGGGGCCGCATTAGGGTCCAGGAGATTCGACTTGGAACATGAACCCATGTTACAAGAGCCGGAACAAAACTGGTTCCTCACGAAGTCAGCTCCAAATTCCTTGAGCAACCCTCTTATGTTCCAACAGCCGGCCAGGGCTAAGGTTTCTGATGAAGATGTTATTAAAGAAGAGGAATTACCACCTTCAGAAAAGGTGAGAAGCGAATACTTATACTTTGTTCTAACAATACGACAGAACGACATTTTTGTCACACGTCAAAGATAAAAATGTTGAAAATTGCGCAGCGCATGAATATGTAGAAAATTGAATATATAGTGAATATAAATAGTAAGAAAAATATATCATAAATCAATTTAAAATATATCAGATCCATGTGTCCAAATTAAAACTATGAATATTATAACTATAATGGACAACGGGTCTAAATCGCGTAATATTTTAAAGGTTTTCATACCTATTTGTTTCGGTCGAATTGCACCGACCGTGGTCACGGGTATGAAAACCTTTAAATTATTACGCAATTTAGACCCGTTGTCCATTATAGTTATAATATATTATGTGTACAAATCGTGAAAGTTTAAAAAAAATTAAAACTATGAACTACGGTTATCTGACTTTTCACGATATTTTTTTAATATTTTTTATGACTAGTAAACATGCATTTTAAACACCAGTCAGCGTTTAAATTAGACACAATGCACACTACTTAATGTATTAGCAATTCAGTAAAATATAATTTTGAATGTAAAATAACTTTAAAAATTACAAGTTATAAAGTCAAATAGGTACAAACAGGAATATTTTCATTTAACATTACTTCCAAACACAATTACCATACGGTCTTTTATAGTTTTTAAATAGTCAACATTATTGGAACAAGCCATTGTTTCTTTGTACAATCACTTGAGGAAAAATAAGTACCGCACTGTTCAAAAACTTATGTGTTAAATGGTTAGACTGGTTAAACTAAAGAAAATAAAATAATATTGTCGATCTTAGACGCAATAATTCGAAATAAGAAGTTATTTGACTTATTTGTTTTACAACTCTTTGTGTTGGATAGTTAAAGTTAAGTAAATAATTTTACTTTGTAGTTTGTATTAGTTTTTGAGGGCGTGGCCGTAAGTAGTGTTGCGGGCAATTTGGCCGGAAGATTATATATAATTTATTATAGATGTAATGAATTTGTTTAAGTAGGTACTATTTAAGTAGGTTATAATTATATACGACCCCAATATGTTGACGTGTCTAACTTTTGGCCGGGGGGAGGCAAATCAGAACATTTTTAAAATCTTTAGTTAAAAATTAGGTTAGATCCGAAAGAGAATAATATCCGCTTTATAGGCACTTAGTCTTGTTATAATTTGTGGGCTTATGCAGATATTAAGCTCAGTTGATAGTTAAATAAATAATACTTAATTAATCTTGTAAATCTTTAGTTGGATTATTTTCAATGGCAACACACATGAAGTTTAGACTTCTTATCCCAAGGATCATGTTGGCTCTTTTTGGTCAAACTCGAAGATTCATTTAGTGTAGGTACAAGGTAATACATACTTATGAAGGTCATAAATTATGAATGTAGCAAGTGAGCCAGAAAGATGATGTCAGCCAATCTACCATCGGCTACTTCGCTGACAGGTGTAAAAGCATGAGAAGAATTAGCAAGAAACTCAGGCCACTGTTTTTAATTGCTAGATAGTTATAATCTTTGTCTAATAAAAATATTATATACCTATTTATTCGTGTTTATATGTAGCGTTGAACATTTAGTCAAACACTGTTTTATTGCTTGTGCAGGAAGAAGAGCCATCATGTTTGTGGAGGCCAAGTACATCGTACTTGTCGTGGGGTGGGCACGTGATGTACCTGCCGCCAGCCGCAGATCAGCCGCTGTCTATGCTGGGACCTATCGATAGGCCTGTCAGGTTAGTACCTACTATTGTTTCTTTTGTTATTTTCACCGTTAATTGCAGTATAGTACAAATTACTGGCAAATGTCGCAGATTTTTCTAGCCTGGCTAATGAGACGCCTATTATAAAAATGTCCGCAATCGTACGTATAGCTATGTCATTTTTAACCAACTTCAAAA
Organism: Trisateles emortualis; assembly: GCA_947095525.1. Classification (NCBI taxonomy): domain Eukaryota; kingdom Metazoa; phylum Arthropoda; class Insecta; order Lepidoptera; family Erebidae; genus Trisateles; species Trisateles emortualis. The sequence goes on along the minus strand of OX352731.1, from coordinate 22,280,576 downwards.
ATGAAGAAGGTTCTATGTTTGACTTTTCGATCTTTTCCTGTTTGTGGACTGATTCTCAAAATTCTTTTTTTTATATGAAAGACCCTTGAGGTAGTCCCATTGGCACCAATTTAGGATCTGATGATGGAATCCTAGGGAAATCGAGAGCAATCCTCAAATGTTAAAGGTATTAACAATGTTTTAGTGCATATGTTTTTTTACTTTTATTTTATTACTAAAAATAGAAAAATTAAAAATTTTTAGAAAAAAAATTCAACCGACTTCAAAAAGCTAAAAATAACCGAATACAGATTGAAGTCTAATTCGAAAGGTTTAATTTTTTTTATATACAGGCGAGGTATCGCTAAATTTTAGTCCTGTGCGTTGTATACATATGTGATAAATGTTGCATGAGTTTAATTTAACAAAACTGGCACGCATACAAGGACGCAAACTGCATGCAAGTTTAACTTGCAAATGTATTCACTGATTCGTTTTACAGGCATATGTATTACGATAATAAGTACTTAATTGGAACAACCTCCTCCCTCAGGAGCAAGTCGAGCGGCTGCCTGGAGGCGGCGGCGCGCGGCGCACGGCTGGCACGCACGCTCCGCTCGGAGATGCGCGAGCGCGAGAACGAGCGCGAACGTTCGGCGTCGCCCACTGTGGCGCGCGCGCTGCCCGCCGCAGTGCTGCCCGCCAACACTGTACGTATCTACTTACTTATTATAATTACTAGCTGTTACCCTCGGCTCCGCCCGCGTGGATGTCGGTTATCGCTGTAAAAAGTAGCCTTTGTGTTATTCCAGATCATAATCTATCTCTGTGCCAAATTTCATCCAGATCCGATCAGTAGTTTTTACGTGAAAGAGTAACAAACATCCATCCATTCTCACAAACTTTGACATTTATAATATAATTAAGGATTAAGGGTAAACAAGGCGCTCATAGGTAGATGCACTCGCTGTTCGGTAAACGATCAGCGGGTTAAGCTACCAAGGGCGCGGTAAATCTATAAATGGGTGACCGCATAATGGTATTTCATCTGAGCGTATCCGTGCTTCGGAGGGCACGTTAAAAGTCGGTCCCGACTTCGACGACGTCCCGAGGCCTAAATATGGCCGATCTAAATAATTTTGTCACCAGGTTGGCCATTAACCAAACAATAAGAAGGAGTTTATATAATTATACTACTTTAGTTATTACTTGAAACTTAGCAGTTAATATTGAGCTGTAGAACAGAAGATGTCCACTAGTGGTGTCTTGCAGTACAACCACTAATCACCATAACCATTTGATACAAACACAGATCCCGAATAATTGAATCGTTATAAATTTACCGTGGATATACTGAGATACCTATATAATGACTCTTTCAAAAAGCAGCCACAGTACATAAGTCACCTGTTAAGCTCCCGTAAAGTTCCTCGATAGGTTACGGTGACCTTAAAGGCTAATGCCACATGCGATAATGGGAGAGAGGTAGAGCACGATACAAAAGCGTAAGTCCGACTAGGAAAAGATCTCTACCGTACAGAAAACCACACCAAATAACTACACACAGCAGAATAGTTATGTTCCTGTGCGTGAATAAATATAGACTTTTCCAAAAAATCATTTTTCTATCCCAGAAAAGGTACAATATTACAAAACCCTGACAGACTTTAAAATATTTTTGACTTGGCAACACGCAAGTAATGCACGAAGTACCTGTATTTATCTAGACTACAATAACTACTTACTATCAGTCATCAATATGCTTGTTTGCCACCTAAGTAGTACAAAAACATAAACATTTTTTTATACTACTTTGGTGGAAAACAAGCATACGGCCCGCCTGATGTTGACCAGTTACCGTAGCCTATGGACGCTTGCAATACCAAAGGTATCACTTACGTGTTGCCGACCCATTTCTTGACACCGGGACATTAAGATGGAAAATTCGTAGGATAGAAAAACGTTTCTTTCAAAAAGCTTCCCTAAATGAGCGCTGGAGTTCCCTGTACTCACAGAAAACACAACTAAACCGCTGTGTGTAGTTATTTGGCTGTGGTCTTCTGTAAGGTCCTTTCCAACTCGGACTTGCTCGCTAGTATGGTGGCTCTCTAAAATAAACATAATAAATAACTTTATTTTTAAATAAGTACATACATCATTTTACAAGTCATAAGTAACATTAATTTACATCAAGTACATAAAAGGATTAGGTAGGTACCTATATTTTGTGTTCGCAAGTGGAATCAACGAAACAATATTAAGTGCTTAATGGTTTAATCATGTCAGTCATGTCACCATTAGCATCAAAATCGAAATTATTACGAAATAACTGATAAACATTAGATAAACTATATCGGTTCCTATTTTTACTTTTGTGATATCGAAACAATATGTTTATTGAGATATTTTTTCCGCATATAGAACATCACAGAACTGGCCAGATAAAAGCCACACCGATGATGATCATTCAAGATTTGAAAATTTAAAAAAAAAAACTGTTATTTCTCAATAATTTTCAGTCGACGATATGTTTTTTCCTTTTATACTTCTCTATCAGACAACAGATCCTTTCTGGGCTATTATTTAATACTTTTTCACAGTTTACCTATTATTTTTTGGTCTTTTGGCATCAGTGGGTATATAAACATCAAATGTAGTAAAAGTAATCTTTAGTCAGTCCAGGCAATTTTGATCCTCTTCAGGTGGTTACTTAAAATGGTCAGTGATTAGAACTTCCTTATTTAAAGCAACGAAAAAACAATATTAAAAAATAAACGATCGGAAAAAAACGATTAAATTGATTTTGAAAAAAGAGTCCCGTTAACAAGAAGAATGGCCAATCGATCGCCAATTTCTAAATCGTTTATGTCTTTTGGTCCAGTCCTGTATTGTAAGGATCGAGTGTCTACCGTGCTTGCTGACGTTAGTCTACTAAAAGCCACAAATAAAGATATTACAATAATATACGATCCCTGTAAGACGGAAACGAGAAATCTCATATGACGATAACATAAGTTTTTTAACTCATATTGTTTCTTAATTAATTAAAATAAATACTTATCTTAATTTCATTCTGTATGGTATATTGGTTTCCGTTCCTTTTCGTTACCACTAATATTGTAACCTATACCAAATTGTAAATGTTATATTCTGGCGATTAAAAAGAGTGACCCGAGTTTCTTGCCAATTCTTCTCGAGGCCCTACCATAGTCAGCGAATTGGCAGTAGGAAAAAAGTATGCTGGCATTTGTTTTTATGACGTTCATAAGTATCATGTATTTGATCTAAATGAATAAATGAGTTTGACTTTGACTTTGACTACGAAATTTCTCGCCACGGTGCACTATAGCCACAGAACACACCAATGTAGAACTATAGATAGATACCATTCTCATTTTAAAACCAAATTAAACTTCTCTTGTTTATTCACTTTGTTTGAATTGCCAATAAAAATATATTAGGTTAATTATTGTTTTATAGCGTACATAATCAATTTACTTCGATTGCATTATTTGTTTTAAATGGTTTAATATTCCGACCTACAGAAGATATTGTATCACTGTAATATGGACCGAGTTGGTACTCGACTATTCATTACATTTAACTAATACAAAAGTAACAAAACAAAAAAACTTTTATGGGTTCATCGCATCACTTTATTTACTGTATCATGGAAGAGAGATAGGGCACTGTGCTAGCAAGCAAGCCAGACTGGGAAAGGACCTTCACCTTACAGAAGACCACAGCCAAATAACTACACACAGCGTTGTAGTTATGTTCCTATATGTGAGTACAGGTCTCCAGCGCTGATTTAGGGATGCGTTTTGAAATACATTTTCCTATTTAAGGGATACTTCATCTTAAAGCCCTGGTGTAAACATGGGTCAGTAACACGTAAGTGATATCTCTGGTATTGCAGGCATCCATAGGCTAAGGTAACTGCTTAACATCAGCCGAGCCGCATGCTTGTTTGCCACCCAAGTAGTATAAAATACATATATATATATATATATATTGACTGCATTGGTGGTCCAATGGCCGCAGTATGCGCCTGCTGTGCACGAGGTTGTGGGTTCGATTCCCACAAAGCATAAAACTTTGTGTGACCCATAGAGTCTTGTTCCGAGTCTGGGTGTAATTTGTGTCCGTTAATTGTATGTTTGTAAAGTCCCCTGCAACACAGCTTGTTCTCTAGTGCGGGAGTTGTCTTTTAAATATAAATATTTTATACTGTTATACCATAATTATTGTGTGAGTCAAGCGGCAATTTTGTCGATAGTACATGGCTACAAATTGATCAATATCATTAATGTCTTCTTTACAAGGGTCTTAAAACATATAAAACCAATGTCAATGGAAAATACACGTTTTAACTTCATACATTTAATATTGACAAGCTATTGTCCATGGCTTCGCTCGCGTGGATGTCGGTTATCGCGATTAAAAGTAGGCTACTCTAGACTATAATCAATCTCTGTGCCAAATTTCATCCAGATCTGTTCAGTAGTTTTTACGTAGGATGTAATAATGGATTACGTAGAAGGATCTAATAATAATTTTGTTAGCTTTACTTACCTCTTTTCGTTGTACCTGTATATAGTAGACACCACCATCAGCGCAATGATTGATTCAATTAGGCGCCTTTTCCACGCAATGGGTGTTAGTTACACGGATTAGGTATAGTTATAACTGTATTTTCTTTTCTGTCTTTTAGTCTTCAATATCACAATTGCACCCGTTTTAGCATTAACATAACGTTATATCGAAGCGACACGGCTTTCTTTCCGCTATCTCATAAGCATTTGACCGCTTATGCGAAATAGCGGAAATAATTTTAAATTAAATAATCAAAAAACTATTTCTAGAAAAAGTTGTTTTACTTAAAGATATATTATTAAAATATTTTTATTAGTTAATTATTCCGATAATGTAATATTCAAGATAATTAATGCATGTTGCGTTGAGTTTTTATAATGTTTTACGTCTCTTATGACGCGAAAAATCATCAATAAGAGTTTTAAAATTATTTCCCTGTTGTTACTGTGAATCCGCTATCTCGCATAAGCGGTCAAATGCTTATGAGATAGCGGAAAGAAAGCCTGCTTCGATATACGTTATGTTAATTCCAATAGTGATATCGAAGACTAAAAGACAGAAAAAAAAATACAGTTACCTATAACACAAAAAATACCAATATTTGACATTACACAGTTTTATTAATACTGTAGATGCGTAGATACGTGGTCTGCCTATCCAGCCCCTCCAGACAAGTATAAACAGTAGTCGAATCAAAAAAGCAAATGTATGGGATTTGACGTAAGTTTGTGACATTATAACGTAAACTTACGTCAAATCCCATACATTTTCGATTTTGACTTTTCGATTCAACTACTGTTTATGCCACTTGTTTAGAGGGACTGGTCTATATTTTTAACATATATAAATAGACATGTAATTACTAGCCATGTTTACAACTATAATTATATTCCTTTATATCTGGTTAATTTATGGTCCACTTTAAAGAGACTGCAAAAGAGATGTAGCCCTAGACTACCTAGGTATATTCACTTCTTAACATGACAAAAAATACATGCGGGTAGTCTTTGGGGACTGCCGATAGAAGTGTAAACTAAGTAACTAGTGAATTCATCATCGAGCTATTAGATTATTATTTATTTGAATTATTTTTGGTTTGTCTTATGGAAAGCGTTCGATGACGATGACGCGAGTTCCATGATTTTCTTCGCCCAAAAAGTTCTTAATGCGCCTAAAGAAGTTTTTCTTCAATAACTCGATTTAATGCAATCAGTAATCAGTTTTTTCACACAAAACTTTGTCCTACTTCCCGCATGACTCACTCAACTGGGTATGCTCTAGTTCGACATCTATTCAACGCTTGAACCGTTTATAATATTAGTATATTTTCTAACCGCAAGCACCGAGTGCATTGTGTGTAATGCATTGTGCCTTAATTCGTCTGCTGCAAAGTTCCCACGGACGCGTTGCCGCGCGTTTCCGCGTCTCTTTACAGATGATAATATAAAGATTGATATCGTTATGACATGTTGCAGTCTTACGTGCTACCTACTGTCATATTTTGACAATCTACTTTAAAGCCTCGTATTCATGGTAAACATTTGTTTAGCAACAGTTGATCAACGTTGTTGATGAACGCCGAGAATGTTGCTGGAAACATTGTTTAAATCAATATGGGTTGTCCACACAATCCAGTCTGCGTTAAAATGTTGCCCGAGGAAGTAGTGTTGTTGTGTTCTCTGTAATTGCATAATTTTATCGCTGTTTTATGTTTATAAACAGTTGCAAACACGTCAACATTTGTTGATAAACTGATGTTTACGCTCGCCGGGCGTCAACTCCGCAACACGCGTGTTGCCCGCAATATGTTCACAGCAACTCGGCAACATGTTTATGCAACCATGTTGCTAAACAAATGTTTACCACGAATACGAGGCGTAAGATGTGATTGTAAATGACAAAGAGGAAATGGTTAAATGTATTGTAATGTTCTCTCTGCTGAACATGATGTGCATCTTGAGTTAGAGACCACAGACACCTTACAGGAGTGCATGAAACGTTATTGTGTGTAAAAAGACCTTCAGCCCCTCTAGACAAGTGTCATAAACGGTAGTCGAATCGAAATGTCAAAAAAGCAAATGTACCTATGGGATTTGACGTAAGTTTACGACATTATATCGTAAATTAATGTCAAATCTCATACATTTGCTTTTTTGACTTTTCGTTTCGACTACCGTTTAAGCCACTTGTCTAGAGGGGCAGAACTTGTAAGGAATCTCAAACAAAATCTGATCTTTCCTATGAAAGTAATAATGCTGTAAACAGCTGTTTACAGCATTATTACTTTAAACCTCTAGAGGAATAAGATTAAACCTCTAGAGGTTTAATCTTATTATACATTTTCTGTGTCAAACTCGAAAGTTAAAATACCCATGTGTGTTGTGTTCCTGTGTGTGAGTACAGCTCTCCAGCGCTCATTTAAGGATGCGTTTTGAAATACATTTTCCTATCCCAGGGATACGCCCATCTTAAAACCCAGGTATAAAAATGGGTTGGCAACATGCAAGTGATACCTCTGGTATTGCAAGCGGTATCACTTGCGTGTATATATATATATCACGTGGGTCGTAGGCATTTTTGCCACCCAAGTAGTATAAAAAAAACCTCATCTAATTCGTAATAAGCCATAACATTTTTTTTCCCTTATTTTTTTTAAACAACTCCCACACTAGAGAGAGCTCTGTGTCGCGGGGGACTTTACAAGCATACAATTAACGGACACAAATTACACCCAGACTCAGAACAATTCTTTGTGGGCCACACAAAGTTTTGTCCTGTGTGGGAATCGAACCCTCAACCTCGTGCACAGCAGGCGCATACTGCGACCACTGGACCACCGAGGCAGTCAGTCAAGCTTAAGCTTTCCTCAAATTAGAACAAAGGTTTATTGATCTACGATCTAATTATCATTTATCAAAAACAATAGGTAGAGTTGACAAGAGATTGTATGTAAATCGCGAAGTGATTCAAACTAGCACGTTGGTATGCGCGCACGCACTCCAAGGAGCATGTCGAACATGTCGAATATGTCGAACATGCTCAATGTCACGGAGTGCTCCTGTTTGTGTCGTGACTATGAGCTACTATTAGGTATAGTGTAACAACGTTGCCAATCAAAGATATATATACCTACATAAACTAGGGGTCGCCCGCGACTTCGTCCGCGTGGTAGGTAATTTGGAGCGTACATTTCCCCAATTTTGCAACATATCTCACTACTGCTCCGCTCCTATTGATCATAGCGTGATGTAATATAGCCTATAGCCTTCCTGAATAAATGCACTATTCAACAAAAAATTTTTTCTAATCGAACCAGTACTTTCTGAAATTAGCGCGTTCAAACAAACAAACTCTTCAGCTTTATAATATTAGTATAGATTACAGCCAGATACAACGAATAATCATAGCTACACAAAGATTTGTCTTGGGGAATAATGGGAATCGAACCCACGCCCTCAGCTTAGCAGTTAGATCACTAACCACTAGACCAACAGGCTAATCAAATACAATGTATACAAAATGTATTTCATGATGTATTTAGCGCCATTGTTGCCTGTTGCAAATTCTTGCATTTGGTATTCACCATAGATGCATGTTACATGTGATCGGCACAGGAGCCGTTGTTTCTGAACTGTTTATTGTTAGCTAACTGTCCAACTTGGCGAGGTGTTCATAGCACATATTAGCATTTATTTTAATAATACTTTTGTATTAAACTTTCAACGATCAAATACATGATACTTATGAACGTCATAAAAACACATGCCAGCATACTTTTTTCCTATGGCCAATTCACTGACTAGGGTTTGGCCTCGAGAAGAATTGGCAAGAATCGCGGGCCACTCTTTTTTATCGCCAGAGTAGAAGATTTACAATTTGGTATGAGTTACAATATACCTACATAAGTGTTATCAAAAAGGGACGGCAACGATACAAAATTAAATTTAGGTAAAAATATTTACAAGATAACAATAAACAAATAAGAAAAAAAATGAATTTAGCTGTCCACTGTATGACAATGAGGGATTCTTTCCATATAAAATTATATTGCATATAAAAATATGCATAAGATAGAAACGTGTCAAGATAACATTGCGATCTTAATAAAAATCTAAAACCTCTTTACGTAGTAACTATTTATTAATCTGTGCTCTTATCTTTATTATTTGAAAACATACGTGGATTATGTTGCTCGTTATATTGCTATAAAGCTGAAACTGACACAAGGATTGTTTTTAATAACGGGAGTCATCTTTAATAGAAATATAGGAAATAAAAAAGCCACCTTCTTCTGATATTTATCCAACTAAAGCCTCCGCTTACAAAAAGTTCAGTAGTCAAAATGATCATAGCGTGATGTAATATAGCCTATAGCCTTCCTGAATAAATGCACTATTCAACAAAAATTTTTTTCTAATCGAACCAGTACTTTCTGAAATTAGCGCGTTCAAACAAACAAACTCTTCAGCTTTATAATATTAGTATAGATTACAGCCAGATACAACGAATAATCATAGCTACACAAAGATTTGTCTTGGGGAATAATGGGAATCGAACCCACGCCCTCAGCTTAGCAGTTAGATCACTAACCACTAGACCAACAGGCTAATCAAATACAATGTATACAAAATGTATTTCATGATGTATTTAGCGCCATTGTTGCCTGTTGCAAATTCTTGCATTTGGTATTCACCATAGATGCATGTTATATGTGATCGGCACAGGAGCCGTTGTTTCTGAACTGTTTATTGTTAGCTAACTGTCCAACTTGGCGAGGTGTTCATAGCACATATTAGCATTTATTTTAATAATACTTTTGTATTAAACTTTCAACGATCAAATACATGATACTTATGAACGTCATAAAAACACATGCCAGCATACTTTTTTCCTATGGCCAATTCACTGACTAGGGTTTGGCCTCGAGAAGAATTGGCAAGAATCGCGGGCCACTCTTTTTTATCGCCAGAGTAGAAGATTTACAATTTGGTATGAGTTACAATATACCTACATAAGTGTTATCAAAAAGGGACGGCAACGATACAAAATTAAATTTAGGTAAAAATATTTACAAGATAACAATAAACAAATAAGAAAAAAAATGAATTTAGCTGTCCACTGTATGACAATGAGGGATTCTTTCCATATAAAATTATATTGCATATAAAAATATGCATAAGATAGAAACGTGTCAAGATAACATTGCGATCTTAATAAAAATCTAAAACCTCTTTACGTAGTAACTATTTATTAATCTGTGCTCTTATCTTTATTATTTGAAAACATACGTGGATTATGTTGCTCGTTATATTGCTATAAAGCTGAAACTGACACAAGGATTGTTTTTAATAACGGGAGTCATCTTTAATAGAAATATAGGAAATAAAAAAGCCACCTTCTTCTGATATTTATCCAACTAAAGCCTCCGCTTACAAAAAGTTCAGTAGTCAAAATGAAAAAGACCCAATAACCGCTACTATACCCCCCGTCTCTATTACTTATAATAGAGTTTCAATCATAAGCATTTTACTCACACTGTTGATGCCCACACCGGTTATAATGATTATTCATTCTTATTTTTAACACCTCACCTTTCAATTTTTATAAAAAAAAAGTAGCTAATACTACAACGACTGCTACATTATCATACAAAAATATTAAATAAAATTAAGCAAAATTGACATTTCTTGATGCGCAGTTATTTTTTGCTAGTGTTTTCAACTTTCCAAACTAGATAAACTTGTAAAAAGGAATAGATAAATAACACAACCTGTTCGATAATGAAAATATATAACTTTTATTATTTGCCTATTTTTCATGTTTTTATTTTGTTTGTAATATAAACATCTAATTAATTAATAATTCGCATTCAGCGACCAGCCCAGCCCTGTCACCAAAAGAGGGGTATTATTTAAGACTAGCTGTTGCCCGCGGCTCCGTCCACGTGGATGTCGGTTATCGCTGTAAAAAGTAGCCTATGTGTTATTCCAGACCATAATCTTTGTGCCAAACTTTATCCAGATCCGTTCAGTAGTTTTTACGTGAAAGAGTAACAAACATCCATCTATCCATCCATCCATGCTTACAAACCTTCGCGTTTATAATATTAGTAGGATAACTCCCACCCGTATCACAGATTAATAAATAGTTACTACGTAACCCGTATGTTTTGGGAGGATTTTACAAACATGCTATGTACAGAAACAGACTATACCTAGACTCTGAGCAAATATCATTAGAATCAAATAAAATGTTGCCCCTCATGAGAATCGAACGCACAATACTCGACGATCAACTTAGCAAGGTGCTTACTAGACTGCACGTCCTATCAAAAGACTGAATATGAGAAATAAATATTGAAACAGTCTCTTTATATCCATCCCAGGTCCTATTATCCCTAACTTTTATACTTGGACCCTCGTCCGATGGTTTTCTAGTTTAAAAATGAGTACCTACTACTTAGTAATTTAAACACGCTAACCTATGAGAGATACAGAAGTCACACGTTGACGACTCTGATATATTTTATTCACATGAACAGGCAGTGCCCTAGAATCAGTAGTACACAATTTGCACAATACTACGAAGCTTTACTTTACTTTATTTCCCCCTAATAGGGTCCCCCACCCACCAACATAAGTTCAAAGAAGAGTTAAACAAACAAAATAGGAGAGAAATCTACTTAGGTCTAGCTACACGAACTGGCTTATTAGAAAGAAAGTTGAAAAAGTAAACGATGAATCAACATGGGTTTTAATGTTTCTGCATAACTTAAAACCATTAATAACCAATATCGTAAAAGTTAATTACACTAGACGCACAAAGCTTCTGCAAAATCCCAATTACGTAGCACGTGAGTGACGTTGCGCATCGAGCACGCGCAGAGTAGGAGGATGCGCGCGCGCCGCCTCGTCTGCGCATGCGCATTAGCGCGCACGTGGGATGCGCGATAGCACCTGTCGTGTGGCGTACGTACTACTGCGAACAACAAGTACTATCGTGTAGTTTGTCGTATATAGTCGGGAAGAGATACTAATAAGGTTAGTTTATTATTATTATTTTTTTTTTTTTTTGAAAATGTGTCGTATTCTTAAAATATATTAGGATTATTGTCGTTTGGGTATATTTATTATTATTGATTTTATTTTATTTATTAATAATTATAATTATTGTAATTTTTGAACATTCTAACTTAAATACTTTACTTTTAAAGCTTTAATAGTATTATTTTGTTGACTTTATATTTATTTTTTTAAATTATAGTAGGTTTCTAATGTAGTAAGATTTTTTTTGAGACTTACACAAACAAAGTAAAATCAAAGAGTTAATTGTTTAAATATAAAAAACAACGCTTCTATTTTTTTAAGAGTACCTAGAGCCAACAGTATCAGTGCCATTTATTTCTCAAATGAAACAAGTGAGAGTATATTCTACACAGATTACATACGTAGGTACATAGATACATTATGCTCAACTTGTAGTAGGTATAATCTCTGTGCAAACTAATATAATAACACAGTCGGATGCACATGACGGCTCTTGGAAGACAATCGCAGTGTTTCCGCGCAATTATTTACAATAAATATGTGCGTACGCATCTTATCCTATTTGCATAAGGAAAGGTGCGCGTGCGCAGCGAATCTCTCTAATGTTAGAGAACACTTTCTGTTTATTGTAGATAAATTAACTTCCTTATGTGGACATTGTTTTTCTTTTGAAGGTTGTTTCAGGGTTTACCTATGCCAACTTCATTGTCGATTAGCTATGTCCTCTCTCTTCTTTAAACACACCTCTTATGGAAAGATAAAATAGTATATATTTGATTTTAAATATATCACGGGTGTTTAAAATTTAAAGCCTTTTTCTGTATCCTCTTGCTTCGTTGCTCCTGTACGGATTTATAGGTTTTTTACTACTCCCGCAATTCAGATATTATAACATAAGATGTCTCCGGTACAAGTCATGTTTATAATAATAATAATAATAATATTCTTTATTGTACACCATATTATGTTAAGAACACATGAATCCAAAAAATACACCGAAGAGTATGTACAATGGGCGGTCTTATCACTTAAAGCGATCTCTTCCAGACAACCTTAGGATGGACTTTTGGTTAGAAGAAAACGGCTGTTGATGGTATACTACTTAACAAATGTGCTAAATATGACTTTATAAATATACTACATAAATTATAAATAAATATATATAATATATAATAATATATAAAGTGGTACATATACTACCTACATAAATAAAATAAATACATATCAATAAAGGTGGAAATAAACTAGCAATATGTTTCTACCGAAGCAAAAGTACTTAATTGAAATATTATAGTGATAAATAATGTGTTTTCACCATGGCTTTAAATGCTGTTATAGTCTGAGCGCGTCTTATCTGTAGTGGCAACGCATTCCACAATTTATGTGATAGTGTTTATGTGATAGTATATCACAAAACATCTAATAGTTATAACAAAATTATGTGAAAACGATTGGTATATTTAAATTTGTGCGTATGTGTACCGACAGTTGGATTCTGATTAGGATTATTCCCTTTTTTAACTTTTTACGTACCTACATATTATAAAATGAGGTTCTTTTTTGCTATGTTCGTTATTGTCAGGAAAAGGTTCTTATGTAAAAAAAAATAAGAAAGTTGAGCTGAAAATAGTTTAACTCGGGCGAAGTCGGGGCGGGCCACTAGTGATATTATAATGGATGATACGCTAACTTCATACTGCCCCTCTAGACAAGTGGCATAAGCGTTAGTCGAATCGAAAAGTCAAAAAAGAAAATGTATGGGATTTGACGTAAGTTTACGACATTGTATCGTAGACTTACGTCAAATCCCATACATTTGTTTTTTTGACTTTTCCATTCGACTACCGTTTATGCCACTTGTCTAGAGGCTCAGAGCGGCGCCGGCATCTAGTTTTGTTTCCATGTTTTAGTGCGATAGATAATACGGAATATAATGATACAGAAAGATATATTATAGCGATAGATGAAATGAAGTTACTTAGCTACTGTTGACGGCAATGGCTAATTAACTTTCAGCAATTTTAAAATTTGGCCTGAGACGGCCCTCAGATGGAGAGTGGCCGTGAGCACAGAAGGATCCTAATTTTAACTATTATAACATTGCCTTTTCAAAAGGTATAGTTACTTCACTGGTTGACGTCTACAGTTATTGCGATATTAACGTCTTTCTTACTATAATATCATTGGGCCCCCATTCTGCTCATTTACGGATGGCTCAATTGAATCTGAATTGATTCTCAATTGAATTTCAGTAGCATTCATGGTATTTTTCTAGTAAATTGAAGACCAAAAGTTGGAAAACCATTGGTCTTAAATTATTTACCAGAACGCCAATAATGTAATACCAAAAATGTTAATAATTTAAGACCAATGGTTTTCCTACTATAGGTCTTAAATTTATTATCAGAATACCAAAATTGCTACTGAGATTCGATTAAGAATTAATTCAGATTCAATTAAGCCATCTGTTAATTAGCAGAATTGGGTAGTAAGAAAAACACACCTTCAAACAAAATCATCTAATTACTATTAATCTCCAATTCACATTCATTTAACTAGCTGTTTACTTGCAGTACTACGTTGACAGAGATACAAATCACATTAGCTAATGAGCGAGCACGGAGGCTGTCGTCCTTGTCATCTCTGAATACATGATGTCATCACATGCACTGTGATAATAATACATAGATACTTAATAATATAGCATAGATAAATGTACATTATTATGTGGGCGACGACATCGATTTGTTTCTCGAACTCATTTGTTAAAAACTCCTTGTCACCTACTTTTGATGCGATCCACCCTTACCTCGTAAATGTATCTTCTAAAGTTTACTATTAAATTATCAAATACTAGCCTTCCTGTCAAATATAGCCAATGTTACCCGCTGAAAATGTAGGTATTTTTTATACTACTTTAGTGGCAAACAAGCATACGGCCCGCCTGATATTAAGCAGAGCTTTATGATGGGAGTATCCCTGGGACAGGAATACGTTTCTTTCAAAACGCATCTCCTAAATGATTATAATGTTTAATGATTCTAAGGTGAAAGAATTTTTAAGAAATTCGGTCATGTAGTTTTTGAATTAAATCGTAACAAACAAAACGTCAAATTGTCTCTTGTATAATATTAGTTTAGACTAGCAGACTGTCCCAGCTCTGCACTGGTGGACATTTCTTTAGTTTTCAGAGAGGCCCCTTAATTTTCTTAAATAAAATATAGCTTATGTTACTCACTGATAACATAGCTTTCTATAGGTGAAAGAATTTTTTAAATCGGTCTAGTTGTAACAGAAATTCATAATACAAATTCATTCTCTTTAAATATAACTACGGATAAAGAAATATAAATCAAATTAGAATGTCTATTACTTGTGCACAGTGATATTAACTGCACTACATGAATATAATGTCACCTACACCTCTGCCTACAGGAGAAAAAGCTGTGTAAAGTTGTAGACCACGAAGTAAATACTTAGCTATATCTATAGCTGCTTTAGACAGACACGTGCTACATACATTTTCTTTCTTTCTTTTTTTAAAAAGACAACTCCCGCATTAGAGAACAAGCTCTGTGTCGCGGGGGACTTTACAAACATACAATTAACGGACACAAATTTCACCCAGACTCAGAACAACACTTTGTGGGTCTTGTGTGACCCACAAAGTGTTGTTCTGTGTGGGAATCAAACCCACAACTTCGTGCACAGCAGGCGCATACTGCGGCCACTGGACCACCAAGGCAGTCAAATAAAAAAAAAGTTAAAATTTAAAAGTATTTAGATACATACATATGTATCTAAATACTTTTAAATGTAGCTCGTGTCTTTATTAATGTTTTCCGGAATACATAAGGTGAACGGGTTTAGTAAACATATTATATTAAGTATTATTGTCGTTAAATTTATTTGTTATCAACACGAATACAGTTGCTACGGTTTAGTTTAAACGCCCACTCATTTCCTGAAGGATATATTAATAGCTTACTATTATAATAGATCCGAATTATTGATACGATAAACTAGTTTATCTGTGACATAGAAACACTTCTGTTATTGAACAAGTACATGTTACTTGTCTTAACAATAAATTATTTGTAGATAACGTTACATACATATATTAATAATAATATAATATTATTTTCGGGACAACTCACACATCGCTATCGGATCCCAAATTAGGCAGAGCCTGTACTATGGTAACCAGACAACTGATAAACATACTTATATATTTCTAAATGCATACATATTATATGTAGATAAATTACACCCAGACACAAAAAAAACATTTGTGCTCATCACACACAGATTTGTCCTGGTGTAACTTAGTGTACTTTAAATTGCTATATATCTTTCTAAGCATACGAAGTTCGCCCATGGGGAAGGTTGGAGAGGTCGCACTGTACAAAATTTTAAAAGCTATTAATAACTGCTTTCAGTCAGATAGGCAGTATACATGTATGCTTCCTAAATGGCAACTAAAATTGTAGTTATCTAAGTGTTGAAATTTATAAAGACAGTTTCACATTGAAGAAAAGTTGTCTACTTTATGTAGGCGTCGACCAGGAAGTATTAAGACGATAAAACAGAATTCAAAAGCGTTTCTTACCTACCATATTTCTTGCAGAACAGTCTTCAGATAGTAATAATTATTAAATGAATCAAATTATGTCAACATATTATAAAAGCTTAAAAACTACTCAAGTTCGTAGTACCATTAATAAATGTAATCAAAACAAACACGACTATTAATAACACAGTGTGCAATTTGTCAAGTTTTTTGTACAAAAATAATTTGCTTAGAAGCTTTTTGTTCTAAATGTTATTTTTCACTGTCGCACTGAGTGGGCTCTTTGGTATGTCAAGATGACATTGTTGCATAATTGACAATCATATTTCATGCAAACAATTTGTCCTTATATAGGTACGCAGGAGACTTGTACTGCTTTTATGATGCCGAGTTTGTCCTTCTAAGGCGACATTATGAAGTTTTATAAGTTAGGTATCTGATTCAATTTGCATTCCGAAAATTCACGTAATCGTAAATATTCAAAATTTACGTAAAATCAAGTTGCATTCTATTTTTAATGAGATACTTTTAATAAGACTGTAATTAGTCGAATAGTTTTTATATAACATACTCAAATCTAGGAAGGACTACTTTCTCCAAGCACTTTTCAATGTTTAATAATATAGTAATGTTTGTTAATATATGTATATAATCTTTTTGTATATTTGATCGTGCTCTTAAACTAATAGACCGTTTTGTAAACATATTTCACTGATCAAAAGCTCAAGTAGCAAGGTATATAATATAGACTTTTATCAATATACTTAACGGCAGCCGGCAGCCGTAGTAGCCAGTTATTTTACACAATCACAAAACGTCGACATCCTGCTATTAAAATCACGGTTAATTACTATCGGCTATTAAAAGCGTGCTGTTTTTGAGCAGCAGCTTTATTCCAAATCTATAAAACCGAATACATAAATAAGTCACATAAGTTTATTTTTATTATAGTAATAAATTATAAGAATTACCAACTTACTGCATGTTGCGTAGAGGAGTGGTTAGCCAACATCCAGCCCTGGAAAAAAAGAGCGTAAAGTGAATAACAGTGCTTAGTAAAATTTAACCTTATTTAAATAAGTACAAGATAAAAGTTTGCTTGACAGACTTATGTATTTTTGCCAGTGAAGGTGCAATGTGTAAAGACGTAAAGTAGCACGATCAAGTCAAAGAACTTGTTGGATTAGGTAAAATGTTTAAATCGCCATTTATTATCAATTAAATAGCCACCCGAGTATACATTTACATATTTTCTACGCATTATAATCAAGGACAACCACGATTTTATTATAATTGTATTTTCTTTTAATTTTATTGTATTTTATTGCTTTATTTGCGACCTGTTTAATGGTTTTTTCTTTAGTTTAATAAAAAAAGAAATTATTATTGAATGGAGATCAAAACAAGCCAAATGGTTTTGTTTACTTAGAGATTTGCTATAGAATTTTAGTATTGTGATTTATTGTTGTTGCCTTTATCTTAAAACACCGTATAGATAAAGGCTTTATGCTTTAAGCCTTAGACAGACTGCTTACTAATGGAACCCTATCTCTGGTGATTTTCGTCGTTCGTATTTGTACAAAAATAATGGTACAGTTAACACTGCGTTCTTGTCTAGTATTATCTATACTTCTATACTAATATTATAAAGCTGAAGATTTAGTTTGTTGCTTTGATTTAACGCGCTAATCTCAGAAAGTACTGGCTCGATTAGAAAAAAATCTTTTTTTGTTGAATAGTGCATTTATCCTGGAAGGCTATAGGCTATATAACATCACGCTATGATCAATAGGAGCGGAGCAGTAGTGAGATATGTTGCAAAATCGAGGAAAATATTCCAAACTAGCTGTTGCCCGCGGCTCCGCCCGCGTGGATGTCGATTGTCGCTGTAAAAAGACTGTAGTAGGCTGTAGCCTATGTGTTATTCCGGACCATAATCTATCTCTGTGCCAAATTTCACCCAGATCCATTCAGTAGTTTTTACGTGAAAGAGTAACAAACATCCATCCATCCATCCATACTCACAAACTTTCGCGTTTATAATATTATCACGCGGACGAATTCGCGGGCGACCCCTAGTACAATTACAAGGCTGCTTCTTGTTTCTCATTATCAACTCAAAAAGTTGTACAAACCCTACAGATAAAAACAAACACCCATTATACAGTAATATGTAACACAATACAAGTCACCTTACCAAGAAGCGTGACGCTACACAATATACTAGACCGTTATAATTTTTTCGCAACAAAACAGTAGTAATGCCCAGTGTGCATCACATTTTAATCGTTCGTTGCAAAAGTCGCTACTATAAATTACATTCGTCTGCTATAAATATAGCAGGACTAGGGTAAGTATTTCGATATCGTAATATATGGTTTTGGTTTTGGCTGAAGTAGTAACATAATTATAGGCGTGCATACACGACTGTACCAATGTGCTGCGGATTGCATGCACCCACTGGTCAAAAAAGTGATTCATAGATATCTACTTAATTATTGTAATAGTCATTGTTATTGTGTTTGTTGCTACTGATTAAAATGTTATGGCTGACCATCTAAATAGTAGAATCATTTTGAAAAAGAACAATTTCTTTATTAAAGCAAGACAACTTAACAATAAAAGATTGAGCTGAGTTAGTACTATGTTGGGATTTTGAGTAGTTGGGCATAGAATAGGTTAAGTTAGTTTTAACAGTTTCGTTTTTATATGTAGTATTTTAAGTCATCTAAAATTTTGTAAAATATTTTACTAAGAATGTTGTGTTTATCTATAATTAGTTGTACAGTTAGTTAAGTAATAAAAAAAGAATATGTATTTTAGATAAGGTAAAATTGTAACAACTGTTGATAAACCTAAATAAATAAATTAAAACCAAAAGAATTTAGATTACAAATAACCCAAAACAAATAATAATAATATTTTCGGGACAACTCACACATCGCTATTTGATCCCAAACTAGGCAGAGCCTGCATGTACTTTGGTAACCAGACAATTAATAAACATACTTATTTATTTCTAAATACATACATATTATAGATAAATTATGGTTAATTAGTAAATAAATGTAGTCTTAAAATACTGCTTAGCTAGAAATTATTATAAATCATGCGTAAAGATAGATAGAATATTCTTTATTGCACACCAAATAAATAATACAAACGGTTTGTTACAATTCAAATTCCGAAGCTATCAAAGCAAATGTAAAATGGGCGGCCTTATCGCTAAGAGCGATCTCTTCCAGACAACATTTCAGGAAGTAAAATAACTAAGCAAAATTTTGTCACAAAAATATTTTTCCAAATATCCCAATACTCTGTCTATTTAGTAATATTAACAAGTGTCCAAACACTTATGTATAATTAACGAAGTATCCATTTTTTATTACAAAATAAACACTTGTGAAAACATCTCGTGATAGGTAGACGGTATGATTTCATAACTTATTTATACTTAAGATGAAACGTAGTATTACGTAATATATCACATTAAACACCTTTAACTCACCCTTTTAAAATAACTATGATAATATATTTTTTTTATACTACCAAGGTGGCAAACAAGCATACGGCCCGCCTGATGGTAAGCAGTTACCGTAGCCTATGGACATTTGCAACACCGGGGGTGTCACTCACGCGTTGCCGACCTTTTAAAAACCTTATAACTCCTTTCTTGAAGAACCCCATGCTATAGTCTCTTAGGAGAACCTCGGCAGGGAGCTCATTCCACAGCCTAATCACAAATATCTAATATATAACTTTATGAATTTGTTACATATAAATATTTATTACATGTAAATATCGTAAATAAGAACATTCATTGCAATATATTTGCATATTAATATGTTTAAAAGTCAAAACCTCAAAAGTACACGACACAAATAATAAAAGAATCATTTAAATTCGTTTGTCCCTTATCCAAATCATGTAAGAATGTATATCGGAATCATAATACCGTTATATCGGAGAAAAAAACAAAAAACCGTATATCTTAACGTAAACAAACGTATGGTGAATCGTAAACTTTGAGCGTTTAATAGAACGTCTCTATGAATACAAACGTACACAAACATAGCTTAAGGAACCTTGCGCACTAAGCCACAGCTAAGAATTTTAGCCACTGTCAAAAAATATTTTTTTATATACTACAAATGTGGCAAACAAGCCGGATAAGCAGTTACCGTAGCCTATGGACGCTTGCAATACTGGGGTTACCACTTGCGTATTGGCGACTCATTTTTTTACACTCTGGGATAGGAAAACGTTTCTTTCAATACGCATTCCTAAATGAACGTTAGAGACCTGTACTCTCACACAGGAAAACAACTACAATGCTGTGCGTAGTTATTTGGCTGTGGTCTTCTGTAAGGTCCTTTTGCTTGCTAGTATGGTGCGGTACCTCTCTCCTTATTGTTGAGAAAAGTTATCGGATCATGTGAATTTGTTACATAGTTAAAGATTACGCATTCTATAACTTTAGTTGCGTGTAGATAATATTTTTTACTACTATATGTGTAGTATAAGAGTGCAGACGTAACACAATCAAGCGTTAAAATAGTAATTAATCCGATGACCTCAACGAACAATTAAATTATTCAGTAACCTTTGGTTACGTTACATAGCCTAACATAGCTTCTAGGTAATCAACCAACTACTTTTTCTTTCATAGTTAAACTAGGCAATTAGGCATCTAAATTCTAAAGTAGGTAGTATTTAACACGCAAAACCTCCTTTGCCTTTGTCAGTTTTACACGTTTTTGTTTTTATTTTTTTAAACGTTTCGTAATTTTAGACAAGACAAGACACAAATAGCACTGTTTTAAGTTATTTCAATGTTTTCACTCAGTTATTAAGTATCAGTTTTACCTGCATTATTACGCAGGTAAGTGATACGTCACCTTTTTTATTATTTCGTCACGTTTATTGTTTCTGCTGTGCTTCCATAAATTGTAGCGTGATGTAAAATAGTATATAACCTTCCTCAATCATTGTGCTATCAAATGACAAAAGATTTCATTTAATCTGAATGCTAGTTCCAGATTAGCGCGTTCAAAAACAAGCAAACTGTTTAGCTTTATATATATTAGTATAAATATAAATTTAACAACATAGTCGGACGAGAAGGCGATTGGAAAATAAGTTTCATAGTGCGTAAAGAGCGTTATTTTGACGACATGACCGTCTATATGTTTGTCGTGTATTAGCATTCATATCAAGTACCTCCTTGTTCACACTCCATTGCTAAATACAAGATTATATTTGGTGAGGCCTATATAAATACGATTTTTTATTTATGATCGGCCAATTCAGTTTAGTGTTACACTATTTTGACTATGGTAGATATAAGATAAGGTGTTAATTGACCTTAATTTTGTTATTTTGATTGAGATATATATTTTACAACTTGATTGAACTAACATTGACGAGGACATTTATTATGAGGTAGGTACATTCTACATTCAGTTGGTTATTGTTACAACTTACTAATTCTACATCAGACAAAACATTCTATAGTTTTATGCTACGAAACTCAATTCTAACTTTTATCATTTATTTGCTTAAATTTCTATGAAAAAAAAAAGTTTTTGAAGTGAAACTTCTTTATCGACGTATGGGAGAAATTTTGTAGCAGTGTAAAAAAATCGTCACGTTTTTCGGTTACGCGCCATGTTGCTTTTTTTATCAAAGTTTAGTATAGTGACGTAAAGAATATAATGTAATATATTATAATAATAACAACAATATATTAGTTTTGAAGTTTGGTTTGAAATAAGAATAACATATTAATTTGAAAGTGATAAAATAAAAAGACTTATTCAAATTTAAGTGAATTTACAAGAAAAGTGAGAGTGATCATATATTTCGTTTTATAAATTCAACACGTATATAGCATGATTTTAATATTTATTCGAGGTTAACCTCACTTTTTGATTGTAAGTATCAGTGAATGTATATAAATCTGTTAAAATTAGCAAGTATTAATAAATATGACTGTAAATCTAGTGAACATTATTAATTCTAAAAACAATAAAAAATATAAATTAAATAATAATTTAAAAATAAAACAAAACACGATTAGAAAATAAAAATAATAATATGTATACGTACATCTTTTTTAATTATTCCTTTTTATTGATTTATTTATTCATTTTTAATTTTATAAAATCGTTGCATTTCTACAAGATTAACTGTCATCATATAATTGTATTACTTTGAAAAGATAATTAAGAAGAATTAAGATAAAGAAGTTCCTTTCACTTCTTACCTGTGTGCTCTGGTACACACACAATTTTTTTTTTAATTGAGGACTACATAAAGGATAGCCATGAGGTACGTTAATAAAATAATGTTCAAAAATATTTTTAATGTCATTTTTTTTTACGAAAAGGTTGAATGTGTTGTAATCATTTAGCCTTTTCTATATTTGAACGTCGAACAGTTATTTTTACATGTAGCAATTAGCTTTGACGCTAACACGTTTAATTGTTAACAGTTATACGTTTTCGCTAGTCGGATAGATATGTGATCTGTTTTACAGATTACGAGTACAAGATGGCACACGACAACCGCTTTTTATAACGGTCACTGATTACAATTTAGTTATGATGTGACAAGCGTACTGACATTATGACGACTGAAGTACTTACCTTATTATGAAATGTAAGAAGGATGGCATGAATCAGGTAAACTGCAATGAGTTTGAATGAAAAATGAGTAGAAAGAAAGTAAGAGACCAAATCGTATGCTTGTTACCACCAGTTTTCAGTATTCCTTTACTCTAAAAATTCGATGGGACGGCCATCCGACACGATCGATTAAGCGCTGAGGTTTTATTTGCGAAGGAGTCTTAATGAAGAATCTATACTTTATATCTATACTAATATTATTAAGCTGAAGAGTTTGTTTGTTTGGTTGAACGCGCTAATCTCAGATAATACTGGATCGATTAGAAAAAATCTTTTTTTTGTTGAATAGTGCATTAATCCAGGAAGGCTATACTACGCTATATAACATCACGCTATGATCAATAGGAGCGGAGCAGTAGTGAGATATGTTGCAAAATCGGGGAAAATATTCCAAATTACCACGCGTACGAAGTCGCAGACGACCCCTACCCCTAGTAAATAAATAAAACCAGCAAGCTTGCTCTTGTAGATACGCGCGATTTGTAAACAAAACTCAACTAGATGAAAACTGGCTCTAAAAATATAATTTAAAAACAAAAACAATAGTTTGAATCAAGAATATATTTTCCAATAGAATTGACGTCATAGTAAACATCCGATGGCACTTGTATAACAAATATTTCAACACACAGTATCTCCGTAGTGGCCATCAACACACCTGTACAAGCACATGGTATTTACTTACGAGCTGATGAACCGTGACGAGGTACCGCGGCTTCTGTACGTCTGTACCACGACTTGTAGAATATTTGTGGCAATTCAATGTTGGGAAATACACGAGTTTTCATGGAAATTTGGACATGCAGAGGCAATATTGATATTTAGTTATGATGGGATTACGATAATAATTGATAACGAGGGTCAGTGTTGGTTGTGCAAGTAAAGACTGACTGCCTTGGTCCAGCGGCTGCAGTATCCGCCTGCTGTACACGAGGTTGAGGGTTCGATTCCCACACAGGACAAAATAGATGTTCTGAGTCTGGATGTAATTTGTGTCCGATATATTTGTAAAGTCCTCCTCGACACAGAGCTAGTTCTCTAGTGCGGGAGTTGTCTAAAAAAATGGAATAGTGTAACACTAAATATATATTTATAGTGGTTGTAGGTACCATAGCGACTAATGTATTTAAGCAATATATAAATTGCAAAGGTTATTGGTAAAGTATGAAGTCTGCATGGAAAATATAACCAGGTTATTTTCTTTGTTGTGGGTTTATACTTTTTTTATTGGCAATACTAAAGTGTCAAGTTTATTATCCTTACTTCCTTACTAATATAACAAAACGCGAAAGTTTTTAAGAATGGATGTATGGATGTTTGTTACTCTTTCACGCAAGAAAAAGCTTTCTTTCTTTTGGCACATACATAGATTATAGTCTGGAATAGCATATAGGCTTTTTATCGCGATAACCGACACCTACGCGGGCGGAGCCGCGGGCAACAACTAGTGTCTTTATAAATTCGTTAACTAGCCCCTTTTGTCAACTATTCTTTGGTGTGACCTTAGGATATGCAACATTTTCAAAATATATATCGATAATTTAAATTTACTGCCTAATTAGAGACGCATCAGAGCTGCGTGTGTCGTTCTCATCTGTGTGTGGTATATCAAAAACGTTACGTGGCTCCAAAAAGAACCAGTTCCTGGCATTTCTGTATAGAATATTAGATATTTAATATTCCTACCAGGCCATTTTCACTCTACATCAAATAACTCAATGCCTTCAGTTCTTTGTTATAGTTTTCGAACCAGTCTTCAAATATTTCCACCGCTACCATTTTGAGGTTTCCGATGGCGAGGCTACTGTCCATTGTCAGCCGACAAAGGAGCGTCCTTGACTCGTCCTGCCACACACCTGAACACATATAAAGAATTTGTAATGTATTATATTGTGGACAGTTCGTATCAATAGCGAATGCATGCGATGCGAGTTGCTAGAAAGCTAAAAATAAAAGCACATTTTTTTATACTACTTGCGTGGCAAACAAGCATACGGCCCGCCTGATGTTAAGCAGTAACCGTAGAATATGTACGCTTGCAATACCAAAGGTATCACTTGCGCGTTGCCACCTCATTTTTTACACCAGGGCTTTAAGATGGAAATAACCCTTGGATAGCAATACGTTTTTTTCAAAACGCATCCCTAAATGAGCGCTGGAGACCTGTACTTACACACAGGAACACAACTACACTGCTGTGTGTAGTTATTTAGCTGTGGTCTTTTGTAAGGTCCTTCCCCAGTTAAGCTTGCTTGCTAGTATGGTGCCGTACTTACTCTTCTTATTGTTGAGAAAAGTTATTGGGTCATGTGAATTTGTTACATAGTTAGTTAAAGATTTTAGATATACAAAAAACTTTTATTAGCGCGTATTCAGATTACCTACTAAATTTAATATCATCCCTTCTAATTTCAATTGTCATTGTCCCTATGAAAAACTAAAACACATAATAACCAATATTACTTGACCCATACATTCTACAACATTGGGAAGTAATAGAAGCTCTACATAGGTGACAGTTACCCATCACCCATTGTTTGTCATATGACTGCGAACAGTTGGCAACGGTCTTCCTTTCGTAACGCGTTACTTAAGAGTGTTCCACTTGTTATCTAGTAGGTGCTAGCTAAAGTAACACTGAGCATTGTCCCAACACTAATAAGTTGTTACTTAACGCACTTAACCGTGATGTGATAATAGTTCATGTTCTGCATAATAAAGTAATTATGATTTAGTTTCCTGGCTAATTTAAGATAGGTATCTAGAGTATGGTAGTTAATGTTTGAAATAGTATTTTTTCTTTTTTAGGACGCTTTTAAATTAATTTACTGCAGCTAGGTTTGAAACAATAATCTGTGAGTCACACAAATATTAGTCTCATGTGCGGGTTACCCAACGATTCTCTCTTCTCTTTCTATTTTAAAAGACTAGGTACTCCCGCACTAGAGAACAAGCTTTGTGTCGCAGGGGACTACAAACATACAATTAACGGACACAAATTACACCTAGACTCTGAACAACTCTTTGTGAGTCACATGTTTTGTCCTGTGTGGGAATCGAACCCACAACTACGTGCACAACAGGCGCATACTGCGTCCACTGGACCACCAAGGCAGTCAAATTGGTAAAGATGTGCAGTAACATTGTAGCAACGGATAAAAGTTGCGTTATCCTTATCATCACAGACAAATCATAGGTATAGGCTCTCTAATTTTAAATTTCATCCAGCTATTGAAATTTACTGATCAAACCTGATTTTGTAAAAAGTTATAAAGAACACCATTTTCTGCCCTTCGGCAGTACAAATTCGCCTCTATGTAGGTAGGTATTTCTTAAAATAGGTACCTGTGTATCAACAAGAAAAAAATAGTACCACTGAGCAACATAAAACTCAACAAAGAATACGCGGTTACTAAACGTTTCCCAACGAACAAAGATAAGCGAAACGTTCAACGGCCGCACAAAACTTTAATATCCCAAGTACATATTTATTCTGAGTGCCCTTCCATTGTCAGCTTGCCTACATCACAGCTCACGCAAACCCAACACGAAGACTGACGAATGGTGCATGACGCTGACATAAAGTAACATAGATGTATTTTGCGTGCCCAATCTTGATGTTCGTGATGACATTTACTTACCTACTCTCGCATGATTTCCCTCAAGAGCCTTAAAGATTATCATCTGAGAGGATTGAATGTTTTTCTTTGTTCAATGAAGCTTAGTTACGACTGATTGTTATCAGAGCGAATTGCTTAAAAGTCGTAATTGTTGTATAAAAAACTTCGACAAAAGAATTCATGATCTTGAAACGCTTGAACTGATATCCGGTAAACGAAGATTAATCAAAATTAAATTACAAGGCTATGCTTACAAAGTGCAGATAGATTTGCTGTCTGCGCAGACGCACTTCCAAAGTATTATTAAAGAATTTACGAATCATTAGAATGATATCAACGTTTATTCAATTTAAAACAAGATTAGTATTAGTTCATACACTTCTACTGGTTATAAAATTTGTATTAAAACCATTTTTTTTATACTCCTTGAGTGGCAAAGAAGCATACGGCCCGCCTGATGTTAAGCAGTTACCGTAGCCTTTGCACGCTTACAATATTAGAGGTATCACTTGCGTGTTGCCAACCCATTTTTTGGCTTTAAGATGGAGTATCCCTGGGATAGGAATAAGTTTCTTTCAAAACGCATTCCTAAATGAGCGCTGGAGACCTGTACTCACACACAGGAACACAACTACGCCGCTGTGTGTAGATATTTGGCTTTGGTCTTCTGTAAGGGGTCCTTTCCCAGTCGGGCTTGCTCGCTAGTATGGTTATTTAAATTCAAAATGCCTTTAATTTCGAAATCCATCATCAAATACCAGTCATTGGCAATCTAAAAGCAAGCAGATCATTTGTTTGAGCCACTCTAATATTTGTTGGACAAACTTTGTCCGAAATGAGGACAATATCGCAATTAGTTTAGCTTCAAAGACAAATATTTCAAGTTGGAATTTATTAGTTTGTTGTACGCATTTAAGTGTTCGTTACGTAGATATATCGGGTATCGGGGCTTGTTTTTGTTCGCTTGTTCAACAAAGTTTAATGTTTGTTTTGTTCACATGTTTTTACTTTTCTTATCTTCTCGTAAAATCCATTACAAATTTAGCAGCTAGCACCATTTATCTGTTGCGACCTAGACACATTATTTTTCCTCTTATTTATTTTGTAGGTATTCATTCCATCGCTCAGCTGTCGTGATGTTAGCAACTTTAAATAAGTTTTTGTTCATCTAGATAGCTATTGATGGTGATAATATATGGTTTGACCTCTGATTATCACTGGATAAAAAGACACATAGCGATTAGCAAATTGTTTTGTAAATAGGTAGGTATCAAGTATCTTTAATAAAAATAAAAGACACAGGCACATAGTAGATATATTTAATACTAACTGTTACCCGCGGCTCCGCCCGCGTGGATGTCGGCTATTGCTGTAAAAAGTAGCCTATGTGTTATTCCAGACCATTTTCATTCTATCTCTGTGCCAAATTTCATCCAGATCCGTTCAGTAGTTTTTACGTGAAAGAGTAACAAACATCCATCCATCCATCCATACTTACAAACTTTCGCGTTTATAATATTATTAGGATTTGTAACAAACAGACTACCTATCGGAATGATTTGTTTAAAGTTTTATTTTTCGACTTCGAATAGGACAAAGGACGTTGGTGAAATGAAACTACGAACTATAAGGACATTACTCTTTCGTCAGCTACGATATCTACAACAGTAGGTTAGGTACCATTAATCTTTGAAAAGCTATATCTTTATAAAAGCCAAAAACCTACATATCTTTACAATAACATCATTATTCCCACTGTTATTAACTAAAACACGCGTACAAAGGTCAGTTGCGCAAGCGCAGAGGATGCAGCATGCGTTGGATAGCGATCTATGAATTAGCGCATCATACCGTCAGCCTCTAAATATTATCTATGATGTGTGCTTCCTATGAAATAATCGTTCACACCATGGAATTTGCATGGCAACTAATTTAGCTGTAATCTGTCATCCCGAGCACAAAGATACATGAATCTATTCTAATATTATGAAGAGAAAAGATTTGTATGTTTGTAATGAATAAACTTAAAAAGTACGTAACCGATTTAAAAATTATTTCACATAAAGAAAGCCACATTAGCGAGTAACATAGGCTATATTTTATTTTTTTAGAAATTACGGGGACCTAACTACTCGTGCCGCTAGTACCTACATAGGTATTTAATAATAAGATAATATATATGGCTCCTATTTTCTTTTGTAGAGCCTTCCACCCAATGATTTTATAGTGTGTATGACAATATAATTGCTTGTACCTTTTTGTTTAGGAACGGTGGTGATGCTTACCAACGTTTAGAGCCACAAAATAACACGATCTAAGGTTAAGTAATACTTAAAACAGAGCTGTTTTAAGTACCTATTAACCATGATCAAATCAATGGTCCATAGACGATTCCAACCTGGAGTGTAAATGTGGTGTTGAGCCACAAACCATGGGGCACTTGATGTCATGCCCCGCGTATTTCTGATACCTGCACCTTAGAGGAGCTTATGGACGCTACTGAAAATACAATACTCGTAGCTAGGTTCTGGGCTGACACAATTTAGATTGCCATCGACACGCTAAGAAGAAGAATGGTCCAATTTATATAATAATTTTGGTTAGTTCTGTAACACAAATAATAACTAAGTAAATACGAATAAGAGATGACGAACAACAGTAATTCGTTATTTTAAAAGCGATTTGATAGCTTATTAGCTTAGTTATTTTACCCACCCTTGGTAGAATGGCGAGTGCTTTTCAAACCATTATGTCGCGTTGCATCTGCCATGACCCTCAACAATAATAATGTGCACTCATTAGCAAATGTATCTACATTGCCATTATGTACAAAATAAGGAGAAGTTATTATTAAACACTTTCAACTAATTACAAAACACATTATCTATTCTAAATAGTGCCTAAAGAGGAATTCACACGCTCCAAATATTATTCAGTTGGCACAATAGATATAAATGTAATGTTGGCACCTTTTACTTTCGTTCAGTAATCACCACTATTCTATTGCTAAGCTGACTGACCTACCTCTGTAGCCGCCATCGTGCTTTTGTTACGCGGGAAAATATACCGTAGGTTTTAAAAATAGATTTCAATAATATCGATTTAAGATTTGTATCTTCGAATTATCGCCTTTTGAATATAAAATAGATATTTTGAGATAGATGATTTGATTCTTAGATGTAACCTAAAACTAGTTGCAAAAAAAACTATTGAATTGACTTTTTAGGACATGAATTGTCCAAAGTCAATTCAATAGTTTTTTTATAACTATTCAGAGTTTTAGACACACTGGGTAATGAGGTGGGTGCGGCTGTACGTAGGATAGCCACTGAGACCGCTATCTTAATTTATCATCAGATAGTAGATCTATACCGGGTTGTACAGACACACGATTTAACATAAAGACCTAAGTATGATGAGCAACTTTGAATATCTTTATATGTTTAGGAACTTTAATAAGGTACGTTACGGAACGTTAAAAATGAATGAGATGTACACGATAGTGTTGTTAGTACCAGCTATTTCGCGTAACAGATTTTTTTTACTAATAGGTGCCTAAGTACTCTGTTATATATTATTTTATAGTTCTGAAAAAGTTCCTATTATTTATTGTCAAATGTTAGGTTAAAAAAAAGATAAAAAAGGTTAGGTAAAGTTTGGTCAAAAAATTATGTTTAGTCGGAATATAAAGTAACCGACGTTTCTCATTTTTCGGTAGTAAAAGACACATTACAATAATCATTCTAGAGATGCTAAACAATATTTGCGTTAGTTATCGATACTTACCTACACTATCAGTTATTATAATAAATATTAATATTAATTAGACACGTTTTAGTAATAAACTATTTATTTACAGCGTTCTTCGAGTGCGAACGCGGTAAGCGCTTCGAACGGTCGCGGCAAACGCTTCACTTTCCAGTCCACTGTGCGACAGCTAGAGAGAAGAAGACTCGCTGAGAAATTGTCCAAGGAGGCTGACTTGAAAGAACAACAGAGAAGAACAGAGCTGGAGGCCATGAGGAGGTACGTGTGACTTTTAACTCGGCTGACTGGCTTATATTAACGTCAGGACTTCAATTATAGGCAAAGCTTCTCAGGGCCCAGAAGTGTAATTTTGGAAATACAAGGGCTACACCCTTTACAGTTTTTAAATACACCTTGTACCAAAACTAACTGCCAAAGTTAAAGTTCCTAAATTCCAGGGGGTAGAAAAGAAATATATTTATTAGGGCAGTAACGTTACTGTTGCTGTTTCATAAATCAACAGTAAAAATCAGGACTTAGAAACTGCTGCACCAGGCCACCAATAGGTAAACTTAGAAAGAATATAACTACACTGACGGACTCATAAACTGCATCAAAGTAATAGACGACTTTGAAATAAATATTTTAACCAAGTAGTCAAACTTTCTATACAGATTTAAATTGAAACCTCTAGATTGGTTCGTGAACTTTAAAACAGTGTAGGGTCATATCCTTAAGTTTAAGTTTGTGTACTGGAAAGGACCTTAAGACTTTTTTTGAAGAAAAACAGAAATTTAAGGAAAATTGGTTTAATTAAAAAATTGGTTTTAACAATAGACACAAACTTTATGCAAGGGTTTATTTATGTTTTAATAAGGTGTATTACCTCCACGTGCCCTTATTACGGATTCTAATCTGTTCCGCATAGATTTTATTAGGGTTATTAAAAGATCTTGCGGAATATTGTCCCATTCTTCTGAAAGTGCTGTTCTTAGTGCTGCCACTGTCGTGGGCAAAGGGTTTCTCGCATATACAGCTCTTTTTAAATTGTTCCAAACATGCTCAATGGGATTAAGATCCGGGCTGCGTGCTGGCCAATTCATTGTACGTATCCCAACCTCTTCGCAATATTGTCGAACTTGTGCAGCAGCGTGCGGCCGGGCATTATCCTGCATTAAAGTAAAATTTTCGCCTATGAATCCCATGTAAGGCACCACGTGATCTTCTAAGATCTCTGTTATGTAGCGATGTGCAGTCAAACCCCCTCTATTACCGTTTTGACGGACCATGTCTATGAACACAAGTTCTGTTCGCCCGTTCATCGATATGCCACCCCAGACCATACACGAACCGCCTCCAAAAGGAACACGCTCCTCAATGCAACTTTGAGCATATCGCTCCCCACGTCGACGATAGACTCTTTTGCGACCATCTGCACCATATAAACATGTCCTACACTCGTCCGTAAACAATACGGAGGTCCATTGCTCTTCTGTCCAATTCAGGTGATCACGCGCAAATCTTAAGCGAGCTTGTCTGTGAGCTACAGACAACTTTGGACCATTTGCTGGTCTAAAAGAGGTGATATCCGCTTCCTTTAACCTTCTTCTTATTGTTCGTGCACTCACGTTTACTCCACGCACTTCATTAAGCTCTGTTTTGATGTTAACAGACGTGAGGAAACGATTTCGCAGGGAAGTTGTAACAATAAATCGGTCATCACGACCGGTGGTTGCTCGAGTCCTGCCTGTACCACGTCTCCTTTTGTAAGAATCTGTCTCCACAAACCTTCTGTATATTCTAGAAACCGTAGACTGGTTTAAATTTAAATTTCTACCAATCGTTCGTTGATCCAAGCCCTCCCGCACCAATGCTACAATTTGAGCCGCTTGTTCGGACGAAGTATCCATATTATGGTTCAAAAACTCTCGATGAGTTAAAAAACTAACCCAACAATTCTGCTGGTAACAATAATTCAATTGACAAAAGAATAAAAAATCAGTGATAATCAATTTAAAACTTTGCTATAAATAACACGCAAATCTGATACTACGAGTAAATTTTCTTTTCCCGGCTATATTCATTTGTTTTACTGCAGTTCTATTTTTAAATTTTCCTTTTTTTTGAGATTAAGAGCCAGTCTTTCCATATTTATATAATTTAATCTAAAAAGTTATCATACTTATTAAAAAATCATTTTAAAAATAATCCTGAACTTTGATGCAGTTTATGAGTCCGTCAGTGTATTTACGAAGTTACCTACAAAAACAACAAGTAATGATTATTTTTCATTCGAATAGAGTCGAAGAAGAGTTCCAGCGCAAGCGTGCTCGAGAGAAGGCGAATATCAGGCAGCAACTCCGTCTTGTAAGCAGTGGTGCTTCTAGTATGCCTGCTCCTACCACACACCATAAGGTAAGATAACATACTCTTACATCACATACTGCTTTCCTATAACAATAATAATACATATATCTAGAAACAGTATCTTTTTCCTGTAGGTATATTTACTTAGGTGATTATTATTTAATGAATCAAACATAAATTATTTCTTTAATGAACTTTGTTTTATAATTTTATTAGCACTAAAAGAGAAATCCGAAATTCTTTAAAATATATTTTATTTTATATCAACAAAGGAAACATTGCAATTTAAACTGGGTCCAACTAATTAATTTAAACA
Source organism: Trisateles emortualis (assembly GCA_947095525.1). Lineage (NCBI taxonomy): Eukaryota > Metazoa > Arthropoda > Insecta > Lepidoptera > Erebidae > Trisateles > Trisateles emortualis. The sequence continues at coordinate 22,247,649 of OX352731.1, read as the reverse complement.
TTTAATTTTATCTCGCAGTAGAATTAATTATCTACATGCTACACGTAGTAACTATTTAGTAATCTGTGATGCTACTACAGAACATTAAAATTTTCGTGAATGTTACCTATAGGTAAATAAAACTATTTTAGCCAGTCTTATCGAGGCCGTGAACCCTGAGCAAGTGTTTGAGTCGGCTGGAAACACATATAAAGGTTAAGGTACTTCGGTAATTGCTAAATTTTTAATAATAAAAAGGATTTTGTTGGAATTCAAAACATTACCATGGAGGCTAAACTAGATAAATGGCGTAGCAAATCTTTAATTTGCCGCAGGTGAATTGTTTTTACCTACTTAGAGACTACCGCCTGCGCCTCTGTAATTCACTTTTTTTAAATTATCTATGCAGCACTGTTAGAGATCGAAGAGTTAGCAATACTTAATCCAATTGAATTGAAGTACATCATTGTCTATATTTGATATATTTATTATCATTTGATTGTACTGCCTACCTAAGTTCCAGTAACCATAGCGGACGCAATTATCTACAGTTCTCTTTTTAAAACACATAACCATTTATAAAACCTAAACAAAAATTTTGGTCACGTAAAACAAAAATGTCAAGAATGGTGTTGAAATAATTATACCATGAGCTCATATCACGAATCAGATACTTATATCTAATATAAAAGCCAGTTTTACCTATAGATGAGCCTTGAGCTACACAAGGTGACATTACAATGATCTTATATACACAAGAAATAATATAAATTGCGATATAATTACAAGAACATGTGAATTCTCTATAGTGTGTGACGGTCACCTTGATTATAACAAAATTGAGACCACTATGCTATATTATCTGTACTGTACTAGGTAGGTACCAACTACATTGATGTAAGGATACAGTCATAACAACATTAGCACGTTCGACTTACAAAATAATAAAAACTAAGACATTAAGTAGGTACAGGTACCTACTACCTACTTACTTGATGGAGTTCTGTAATTGATGCAAGGAGTGCCATCAAAATCGATCTGATTCCAATGACGATTATATTTTTACTTTACTTATTAATGAAAATAAATAGGTACCTACTATTCCTTTTATACTGCTACTATGTATTTGCCAAAACAAAAATATAGGTATAAAACTATTACCTATTAAAAATAACGTGTGTGAACGATTATCATAATTTATACCATATATACCTACTACCAGTTATAAGAAAAGAGAACAAATTTTCCGATTTCATTAATTTTTATTAAGTTTTCTAAGTATTTTCTTCTTAAGAAAATAATTAAACTCGGATGAAGTCAGGGCGGGTTGCTAGTCTTCTATAATATAGTAATTTTTTATTTAACTTTATGTTTATGTCTAATATAATGTAAACTACGTAGGTAACCTTCATGGTATATTGTTCTTATTGTATTTTGTTGCTTCAATATTACCTATTTTAGTTTTATTGTCGACGAATAAAGTATGCACTAGTAGTCCAGTAGGTAAATATTCAAATTTTGATAACAGACACGTGATGATCCAGACGGCTCATGTCGAGAGTCTCCAGCTCCTGAGCGAGTGAGAGAGAACAGACAACGGCACAGCAACGCTTCCTCTGAGATCAGTGGACGAAGCAAAAGCACTACACCGGTAAGCACTTTTTTATGATAGGAAAGGGAACTAAAGGGATGTCACTGATTTAAAATCTTTAATTTCATTTATATAGAGCTTCATTCGATAAACTTAATGTAATTTAAAAATTGTATAATGCATCCAATATCTTTCTTTACTTTCCTTTTTTTTCTACTACCATGGTGGCAAACAAGCATACGGCCCGCCTGATGGTAAACAGTTACCGTAGCCTATGGACGTTTGCAACACCAGGGGTGTCACTCACGCGTTGCCGACCCTTTAAAAACCTTATAACCCCTTTCTTGAAGAACCCCATGCTATAGTTATATAAATTGAGAAACAGTTGTCCAGGTGATGTGACACTAATTGGTAGAGGCCTGTGTCCACTACTTCAGGTCTTGATTGATTGATAGAACCTATATTAATACTTATATACCTATATGTATTTTGCAATGACCCTGAAATTATCTAATATGATAGCGAAATGCTTTGTTAGGTTAGGTTAGGCTTCATAGGGTTTTCGCGAAAATCCGTTTCATCATACATATATGTACATAACTAGGGGTCGCCCGCGTCTTCGACCGCGTGGTAATTTGGAACGTACATTTCTCCGATTTTGCAACTTCTCACTACTGCTTTGCTCCTATTGATCATAGCGTGATGTTATATAGCCCTTCCTGGATAAATGCACTATTCATCATAAAAGTGTTTTTCTAATCGAACCAGTACTTTCTGAGATAGCGCGTTCAACCAAACAAACTTTTCAGCTTTATAATATTAGTATATATTTATGTATTAAATATGTTTATGTGTATACAGATCCGCAGCGTGGAATTATCTGAATGGCACACGACGAGTCCAGCGCGCGTGTACCGCGACTGGGCCTCGGCGCACGCGCACCCGCCTGCGTGCGCGCGCATGCCCATCGCTTCACACGCGATATACAACGGTGAGTACCACTATACAGTCCCACCAGATCATCAAAGAGTCTTGGTAAAAATAGACATGAAGACATTTTGTTATAATTCCACGGTGATTAGTAAAGAATCTTTTATAAGGCCTAACGTTGGTAAGGTTTTAAGAGAGGCAGGGCACCATACTAGTGAGCAAGCCTGACTGGGGAAGGACCTCCACCGTGGCGTAGTTGTGTTCCTGTGTGTGAGTACAGGTCTCCAGCGCTGATTTAAGGATGCGTTTCGAAAGAAACGTATTCCTATCCCAGGAATACTCCCATCATAAAGCCCTGGTGTAAAAAAAAAACACGCAAGTGATATTTCTGGTATCTCAAGCGTCCATAGGCTACGGTAACTGCTTAACATCAGGCGGGCCGTAGGCTTGCTTGCCACCTAAGTAGTATAAAAAAGAAAAAAAAAGGTTAAAAAAGCCTGTTTTACACTAATGACAAATGGCGCACATATCATCAATTGATAGCTCACATTTTGTTTTTAAAACCTGACCAAACTTTTTTTACGTTGTCAAACACAAATTAATTGCTTCTCTTTGGTCTCCGTCGCAGAGCTAACTCATTCAGAGTCCACCTTTCTTGTTACCTAACCCTAGAAAGTTCACTACGGGTACAAATGACCGTTACACATTACATACATTCTTGTGGTAATTAAATGCGGCAAGAGGCTCGTCCCCAATGCATTTAGATCTGGGACATGGACGCCGTATAAGTGCACCGACCACAACGCCATAATATCAATAAACCTGGTGGCTGTATAATGTATGTAGGTACCTACCTTTTTTTCTAGTAGCTGTAAAACAATTATGTAAACAAATCCATTTTTAAAAATGTACCTAGGATTCTTACTGGTCATAAAAATTTGATAAATACATCAAATAATCAACTAAAATATTAATAAATTATTGAGTACCGGCAGCTAAATCTATAAGTAGGTACCTAAATAATAAGTGAAAAAAAATCTTTGTAATTTTTTGAAGCACATTGCGCGCACATAGGTGAAAGATTTAGCATAGATATAGTTCACATGAAGGACTGCAAAAAGAAAATTATTATAGCGGCAAAGCACATTAACAAAATTGCAAGCATCATTTCTTTTTCAATAGGTGTTAAGTTGCATAATAATTAAAAAGGCATAACATACAAAATACACGAATATTGTTTTGACGACGACGGTACCTACTGTAACTTCACCTCCTGTAACTTTTTTTTATACTACCAAAGCGGCAAATGAGCCTGATGAAAGGTAATTAATTAAGGTTAATGTCAACGTCACCATAAATGAAGGTACAATGTAATCAGTTCACAAATACCAAAAACGTGTATGTGTTTATAGTACATTATGTTATATTATGGCGTGAGAAATCGTCAGGCAACTTAAAAAAATAAGAACAAATTACTTTTACTATAGTTTAATTCCTGTATATTCGCCAACGCCAAGTGATGTCTCTAATTATTGCTAATGTCGACGTGTTATGTATGCCATATGCCACCGCTTGCCACCAGTCAGCTCAAAGTTTGCAGACTTAAAAAAATCGATTCAAAATAAGTGATTTACGAATTGAATCCTGGTCGATAATACGCACGTAGGTATGTGTGAGTGGTGCATTAAGGCTTGTGATATCGCCAACGACGTTTAGCATTTGTGCGAAGCAAACACGACCTAGGCGAGTGCGGGTATACAAACAGATGTAGGTACTCTTTGAATGGACATCTTTTTATTTTTTAATAAATTAAAATTTAAACTTATTCTAAATATAACATTACCAAATTATAGGAGTATGCTTTCTTCAAATATTGTTTTTTTTTTCGTAATATTTGATAAAATTGTCATAAAATCGTTACATATTAAATAATTTGGTGCTGAATCGATGATTTTTTTTACAAACTATTTAGAATTAATATATAATTTATGACAAAACCATATTATAAAACACATCTTGTAGATTAATACTGTATTTTTTGGCAGTCATTTGTCTATAAATGACCAAACAAAATGGTTTTATTTACACCTCTTTTTCATCATTTTTTGAGAGAGGGTCCTAAATGTGAAATTAATTCGTTTATGTACACAGTCTCGTCTCCTCCTCTAATGGCTACAAAATATTTGATATTTCTACATATGTTTGCTCCCTATACACTTTAGTCGTATGATAGATACACAGACACACCTCGGCTATAGTTCCAAATGTTACAATGTCTGTGTCAGTAGGTCGTCGTGGCGCAGCGGCATACAGGTCGGTGGGCACCACTAATGTAACTTCCGTTGGAGTCACCCTGAACTAACGCTTTATTTACTACCGCACTAAATATGTAGTTGGGTTTATTTGTATAATGTGGACATAGTAAGTTACATAGTCATGCCGACGTAAAACATACGTAGATAGGTACAAAAAAGTAAACATTCAGGGTTTCTAAGACGCTATGGATCATGGCTGTCTGTGCTTTATACCGCACTTTTTTTTATACTACTTGGGTGGCAAACAAGCCCGCCTGGTGTTAAGCAGTTACCGTAGCTTATGGACGCTTGCAATATCAGAGGTATCACTTGCGTGTTGCCAACCCATTTTTTAACACCAGGGCTTTAAAATGGAGTATCCCTGGGATAGGAATACGTATCTTTCAAAACGCATCCCTAATTGAGCGCTGGAGACCTGTATTCACACACAGAAACACAACTATACCGCTGTGTGTAGTTATTTGGCTGTGGTCCTCTGTAAGGTGGAGGTCCTTCCCCAGTCGGGCTTGCTTACTAGTATGGTGCCCTACCTCTCTTCAACCAGCCAAGATGTGAGGTGAGGAACATCTACACGCAGGAGGTATTGTGGGCTACCTCCGACAATGCCGTCAATGTGGCTGTGTTTTAGGACACAACAATTCTAACAATGTTTGCCGCTGAAACGCGTATGAATGCGCATATAATGTATTCGTAGAGAGCTATGCTAAGTTACATGACGTGTAAAATGATATTTGTCTCTACATACACATATATGTATATCTGGAATTGATTTTATCTCGATGAACGTTTTAACAAATTGTTTTGGTAGGTGGAGGTGAAGCAGAAGCGTTCAGCGGCAGTCCCCGGTCGGACAACTACCGGTTGGAGTTCGCGCGCGGGCGCTCGTCGGCGTCCCCGCGCACGCCGCGCGCGCCGCGCCTCGTGTCGGCCGCGCGCTCGCCCTCCACGTCGGGCTCCGAGATATCTCTCCGACAACCTATCAAGATCAGGTAAACCTTCGACACTCTGATCTAACTGCTACGGGACAGCGCAGACAGAGAGGAATAATCCCCGCGTGGTCTCGGGCATTTTCTTTACGGATCGCATATTAGGTTCAAGCATTTATGCACTTTATTATTAATAATTTTTATTGTAATAATTTTAAAGTTTATTTTCAAGTGCGATAATAAAATTCTCTCCGCTGGGCTCCGTTCCGTCTGCGCTGAGCCTACCACGTATCCAAACTACGAGTATCTACGAGTACGAGTATCTGTAGTAATTTGACGCACACAAACTACACTGGCGAGCAAAAAAATCGACTCACTTCATACTTTTGCACTCAAAGTGTTCTAATTTTAAAATTAAGACCTAAATCTTAATTTAGGTCTTAAATTCTTTAAGTTCTAGATGTAAGCTTTAAAAAAAATAACAATTACTACAGTGTTAACTTTAGACATTGTCACAAAAGTCGAGGAACAGTAACTGTATGATTTCGTACTCGTTAAATCAGTTAGCATTGCGTGACCTTAGGGCGTATAAAAGGTGACGTACCCCTTTCACCCTTATCAGTTGACCGTGAAACGTCAACAGATACACATCTCCTCAATCTCCAAGCAAGAAAATTTCCCGGAAATGGATACAACAGCGGAAGCAGCGGCTCAAGCAGTTATCCTATTGCAACCGGCCGGCTAATTCTCTAAGAAACAGCGATGACAACTGACAGTTGTGATCGCAAAATTGACAGTTGTGATTGCTCGGGGACGGCACAATCTATTGACTAAACGTCAAAAAGGGCTCTTACGGAATACCGATTTTCAATCTGACAGATGGATTTTGCTCGGTTTTTGCGGTGGCTCGGTTTTTGCTCTTACGGAATACCACTGAGGGCCTGAGTCAACGTCAAGTGGCTCGTACTTTGCAGATGAGCCAGTCAGCGGTATCAAGAATATACCGAAGGCACCGGGAGACTGGTGGCTTTCACCGACGAAGAGGTTCCAGTAGAAATCGATCCACTTCGGAGGCAGACGATCGCTTTATCGTCCGTACTTCGCTGAGGAATCGTTCTCTCACCGGGGTCCAAGTTCAACGGGAGCTCCGAGAAACACGTGGGGTAGCTGTTAGTTCTTGGACAGTGAGAAAAAGACTCAAGGCAGCAACCCTCACTCCAAGAAGACCAGCAACGGGTCCCAAATTGACTGCAGGTCATCGAGCAGCCCGGCTACGTTTTGCAAGAGAATACGTCGATTGGACTGAGGATCAATGGCGCTCTGTTCTCTTCTCGGATGAAAGCAGAGTATGCCTACATGGTAGCGACAGAAGGAGAAGGGTGTACAGAAGGCCGGGGGAGCGATACGCACAATGCTGCATAGCAGAAACTGTTGCGTACGGAGGAGGTTCCTGCATGGTATGGGCTGGCATATCAATGGAAGCGAAAACTGAACTGGTTTTCATTGAAACTGGCCGCCATGTGGGAGGGTTGACCGCACTTCGGTATATTGAAGATATCTTGGAAGACCACGTCATCCCATACGCTGGTTTTATTGGAGAAAACTTCATCCTGATGCAGGATAATGCCTGTCCACACAGCGCAAATGTCATGCGGCAGTACCTGCGAGAAGTGGGTATCGCTGTTATGGACTGGCCAGCTCGTAGTCCGGACTTGAATCCTATTGAGCATTTATGGGATGACCTAAACAGAAGAATCCGGGCTAGAGATCCTGCACCAGGTACAAGAGCTGACCTGCAAGCGGCTCTGACCGAGGAATGGGAGGGTATACCACAAGACAGAGTGAAGCACCTCATTGAGTCAATGAGGAACCGTTTAGAAGCTGTCATCAGAGCAAGAGGGGGTAACATTCGTTATTAAAGTGGTAATCATTAAGTAATAAAGTTTATTTAAAATGTTATGATGTCTTTTATTTTAATTTTTTTTACCTTAACTTTTCAAGTTTTAGTACTCACAAAGTTTGAAACCATTTATTGTTCAAGAAAATGAGTACAAGTTAAGAATATTTGTACTCATTTTAAAGCCAACATCTAGAACTTAAAGAATTTAAGACCTAAGTTAAGATTTAAGTCTTAGTTTTAAAACTAGAGCACTTTGAGTGCGAAAGTATGAAGTGAGTCGATTTTTTTGCTCGCCAGTGTAGTTGCCGCTTGACGGTGACCCTATTGCCAATGTGTGCAGTTATGTGCCAATGGACATAATATTATTATCAGTCTTAGCATAGATTAATAAAGAGTTACTACGTAAGTCTAAGCTAAAGCTTCCAGTATCTCAACCATTTTTTTTCCTTTTTGACAATACATAAAGGTCGATGTAGTTAGTATTTGGACTGTAAATTAAAAACATAAAAATTTGAATAAAATTTCATGTTAACCACTATTCTTCCTAATGCTGCTTAATTATATTGGATCCAAATGTATGCAAGGTATCTCTAAGTAGGTATATATAAAAAAATTAGTTTTACTTCAATTAGTATATTTTATCTACTCTACATAATAATCAATTTTGCATACGATTATAACTACGTTTTGGTCTATTAACTCTGATTCCTTTTCTATTTTAACTGGATAGATAGTTAATTACTTTGAAATGCATGAAAATGTAAGTAGCATGTGTAAAAATCAATGATTATGATTGACTATAACTTACGTACTTACACTAAAATGTATATTAGTTGTAGAATAAAATAATAGTAGCGTAATAAGTATGTTTAGTATTTAACGAGTTGATTGGTGTTTCCCGAAGGTGGTGATATGTCGGTGTAGCGCTAATAACACTAACCGCCTTGCGCCCGCGCAGTCAAGGTGAGTGCTTGCTTAAGTCCTTACTATTTGAAATATCCCCTTCTGCAAAGATTTGATCAAAATTGCTGCTTATAATGAGAAAAAGAGTAAAAATATTTGCAACCCGAAAAAAAACAAGAAAAGCATTACGTTATTTGCAAAAAAAAAGTTAATGTTCAAATACATACATTTGGGTATACCTAAATATGTTTTCAATATATTAAGCAGTTATTTTGTGAGGTCCCAATAAACCTAAAATTCCTTAGATTTTGTTTGAAATATATCCTTTTGGCCTCCTATAACAGAACAGCTTAGCAGTTTCTTGTAATGGGAGATTACTAATAATTAGTTCTCCGTTAATAATAATAATAATAATTGTTAATTAATAGTTACATTTAAAGTAAAAGTAGATTTTAGATATTGCATGTTGGGCTACCTTCCCAAATAAAATAAATATAATTTTGTACTGCTTCATCTCTAAACGTTCTATAGTCCCCGAGTAAGGTTAAGTGAATTAACATGTACAAAACTTCAGATAAAATGTATTATTGTATGTCTAACATAACTTAACCTGCGCCTGCGCATGTACAGTGAATCAACGAACGAGGAACCGGAAGAGCCCGCCATAGTGCCGACCTTACGCCCGACGACAGCGCCCCCACGACCTGCACTTGTAACACATTGACTCTCAGCTCAGTCTACGTCGGGACTGCGAAGAGCGCGGTCGTCTCAACAACACATAATATAATTAGTATAATCTTAATATTATATAATTTACTTGTTAAAACTGTAATCTATGTATGTAAACTTTTATTTATTTCACATTTATTGCTAGGAGTTCGTTACCTGATAATGTACGATTGGTTTTGTTATAAACAAAGTCCGACTTTCCATTTAAAATACATTGCCACGTAAATAATAATAGACATTTTAAAATAGACTGTCGGATTCAGCATACGAAAGCACAGTTAACGTTGTGAAAGAAATAAAACCACATTTGTAAATTAGTTTTTCAAGTTATTATGAGTAAGGAAGGCGAGTTAATGGATTGTATTGTGTGGAAAGCACTGGAGACCGGAATAGGAGTGTGGCTAACGATCTGGATGTGGGTGCGTCACGCGAACGCCACTGGACTTATTTGGGTCGAGACTATGCTATTATGGTGCTTTATTTACCCGAGCACTCTTTTTGGACTATATATTAAAACTATATTACTATATGGTAAAATAAAAGTAATAGAGAGTTAATCATCTTATGATTGGTTTTTTAATTTTCTGAAATTATTTATCAATGCAATATTGGTGTTAATTTGAAAACAAACTTGTTGATTCTACACCTATTCACTAAAAATGTTAACGACAATTTTATATTTTGTTTAAAAGGATGGAGTAAAACTATATACGTATTTAAGGACTGCATTGTATTCTTAGTTATTTGATAGTAACAGACATTATATTGCGAAGATAGACTCCGATGAGTGCTTTAAAAAGCAGTTTGTTCATAACCTTACTGTAATAATATATTTTACTAATATTTGTATTGTAAAGTTAAAATGTATAAATAAGAATTAGTTTTATTTTTCTAACAGCTTTTATATGGCAACAATGCAATACTTGTTAATAATGCAATGTTTAATATGTCAGCTATCACACAAATGTTGCCACAATAAAAACAGTTTTATTAAACAATATAATTATGTGGTTATTGCAATAGCTATCGTCTTTCATTGTAAGCTAAACTGAAGCTTTAATATAGACTTAATTGTAGACTTACTTAAGCGGTGCTATTCTTAAGCTGGATGTTAAACATTTTATGACATTTAGCGTTATTGATTGTAACTGTCAGGTGCTATATTATACACAAAGTATAATATTAGATATGCATATAATTATGACGTTTAAAATTCAAATGTGTGAGCTTTCTTAGTAAAACTATACAATCTGAATTTATTTACGAACACAACCATATTCATCTTTTATAAACCACATCATTTTCATTTATTTTCAGTTTTGAGTTATAGCCGAATCATAAATTTCAGTTTTATAGAAATATTCATTTTCTAAAACATTTTTTCTGACACGAGTTAAGTAGTCACTCAGAACATCTTCATAGTGCCTTCATTATTTTTCTTCCATGACATTTGGTTACCTTTACGGCTATCAATCATATTCCACCACAACAAGAGTATAGCCGGGGTACAAACTGGCGAGGTGCGCCGTGACCGGGTTAGCCAGCGGCGCGGCCGGCACGGAGCCGTGGTGGGCACGCGATGTGTGCGATAATGAGTGAGTGGTGGTGATCGATTGTCGCTATAAAATATGAACTGAAAATTACTATAATGATATAATTTCGGTAATGGGCAGTTAAGGCTACTCTGATAGGCTAATCGGGTGTTTGTCTAAAAGTTCTTTATGAGCTGTTTATAGACGAAAAAACCACATATAAAATGTTATTGTTTATTGTCAAATTAATTATGAACAAGTCCCTAAGCAGGTCTTATAAATAAATAGGCCTATAGTTGTGTGAACATTATTCTCCATGGGCATATAATAAAATACCTAGGTATAGTATACATCGTTACACAAGAAGCTCCCACGTTTGAACGTTTAAATAATTTAATCATATTATATTATAAATAAGATAATTAAGGCAAATATTATTCTATATTCTTGTATCTACACAAGATGCAACACACAAAATATATTTTTACGTTTCCAATATTACATGATACGTAAATAAATAAGATATCAAAATATTATCTTAATAAACGGCTCAATTGTATATAAATAGTATATTTTGTAAGCTTTTTATTCGTTTTAATTTTATATTCTAACTATAATAGGAAACGTAGAGTTTTAACTTGCAAACAATTTACTTGCAAGTATTAAATACAGTGCAGAAAAAATACGAATTTATATTCATAGATATAGAACTATTAAAATATAGATCTGAAAAATTGTGAATCTCTCTTTAAATTAACTGTCATTTTAATCAGAATATGTCACTTGGCATGCCTAAAATAAAGCGTTATTCAAGTTATTATAGGTACACCAACGCAATTTCATGAGCCAAGCGTTTATGCAACATCATGAGCCAAGACGTTACATCTTTGTGGTTTCAGCTTTACCCTCGAGGACTAGTGACAGCAGTCAATGGTGACAGCCATGTCTAACATGTCATGCAATAGACACGACTGTCACACAAAGATGGCGCTAATATTCTTCGCCAGTCGTTCTACTTTAAAAAAAAACTGTAACCAAAATAATTCAACTAATACTTACTTAAAAGTTGTTCAGTGATTATTTATCAAAATAATCGGCCAAGTTTGAATTAAACTATAATTGCAAGGAAATGTTATAAGAATCTGGTATAGTAATAAAACTGTACTAAATATATTATGTATAATTAAGGTGTATGATGTATATAAGATAAGAATATGTTAGGTGAATGTATATAATGTAGACTAAGAACGTTTATATTGCAAGTAATAAATATGTGTATAACAATGTTGTTGTTTTATTTTAATATTTTTGCATAGGTCACTGGGTGTGCATATTTTAGTATAAAATCTTTCTAAAATGTGCAGCGCTTATTTATTTATAACTTCAATAGTTTGTATAGGCGGTCTTAATGCCAAAAGCATTCTCTACCAGTCAATCAGGTTGGTGTAAGTAGAGAGAAGATAAAGAAGTAGGTGCATAAATAAAAAGTTACCTAAGTGGCAGACTATAAATAAACAAATGCAAGATGTATATACAGATAAATAATTTGACCTAATTTAATAATATACACTATGCCCAACACTACATAAGTCGAAAGAGTTGCTAAATAAATAATCCTACCCTTTACAAACAATACATTTTAGCCGAAACACATAAAAAAACTACAGTGCTTTGTGAAGGCGGCTTGTTTGAAAATGTCACTCATTTAAATATCAACGTAACATTTTAAAGCACAGCTTTTCAACAATAATGGTTCATCATCACGCTATTGCGGACAATGCCCACTTTGTTACATCAAGTAGGAAATTACACAGTTAATTTTTTATTATGAACTATTTTCAATATTTATATCAATCAGTATAAATATCATTTTGTTAGTCAGTCAGTTGGCACACTTAAAATCACCATTATGGACTTGCAAATTAGTTCTCATCTACCAGGTTCGAACTCTGTTTGAGCAAACAGGTCTCGAATAGTTACTGACATATTTTTGTATATCCAAGCAGGTACAAGGATAATTTCCTAATAAAAACTTAAAATATAGATAGTCTATATTTTGCAAGAAAAGCTTGCTTTTTTTCGTTTGTCACCAAAGATTGCCACCTTTGGTAACAAACCAACAAAAACAAGGTTTTTTGGAAGACAATGAAAGCATATAATGGGAATAATCCTAAAAACCAAGTACATACTATCTTCTTTGGTATTGCTAGCGTTTGCTTTATAGACGCAGCAATTGTAAATGTAAGACATTGTATTCATCAGTTGCTTCACTAGATCAACAGATAACAAAAGAAATGCTATGCGAAGACTTATCTTTGATAATGTAGGTACCTAATGCACAATGTTTACCTACATGTGTCAGCAAAATTAAAATAGGTACTTACTTGACCATTCAACTTTCACCCATCAGAAGTTCAGGAGTATCGCCTGATCCACCGATATTACTCTTCACAAGCCGGAACCTCTTTCATACGTGCTTAGTATTAAAAATATATGACATGTGGTTACATGCTCAACTAGCCAATTACCGGTCAAAGGCCTCTAGCTCTCTGAAATAAAAACTAAAAAGAAAACAAATTAAAAAACAACTTTATCTTATTTTCCAATACATTGCTATATTAGTTCATAGACGTGTCTATATGTTGGAAGTCGGTGAGCAATGAATAGTGTGGATTATGTTATTGTCGAACGGTGATATGGACATGCGCAAAGCTTTCCACAAGTAAAGCTTTGTGAAAAGTTTTCAGTTTTACCGCGAGCATTGAGTGTTGTGTACACTGCTTAGTAAGGGACGTTGACTAACGTCATTTATCGTATTTATAGGTAGAATTAAAGTGTGATAAAATATACAGAATTAGCTCGTTTGTTCAATAGTTAAAACATTTCATGGTAACACATCTTCATATTATAAAGATTTTTTGAAATGTAACTAATTATTTTTTTTAAACGAACAATTCATAAGAAAGGATATAATATTCTATCGGCTATTAAGTATTCTGTGCTATAGGTTAATAAAAAGCAGGCGTATTTATGACGCATTATCCTGCCATTAACACAAACAAACTCTTACATATGAACAACAAAATCTAGATAATATACCTACTTAAAACTTTTTAGGAGAGACTCTTAGGCACAAGAAAATTATCAATATTGAGAAATATTTTAAACGCAAGATAGTAGAAAATAACAATCAGTATACGTACCCCAGACGTTGTCTGCGGCTCATTCTAACGGATCCTGTACACCCCTCTACCGTGGCCTTTGAGGACGTTCCACTCGGGTCCGGCGGCGCTGCCGTCCAACAACTGTCACGGTCGACATCTCGACAGTGTCTAGCGTGTATACATCGAGCCAAGCTGTTGCCGGAGATCCCAGAGCCGGCGTCGGCTCCGCCGGTGTTGATCCCGACACCGGTGCACGAGGCCCAGCCGTCGCCGTCGCCACCGGTCACCGCGCCCATTCAAGCAGCACCGCGGCGCAACATGACATCTAAACCGGAGAGTGTCCACGACGCACTAGAGGATAGGGACCCTAACAATCTGAATCAACATGTGCAGGTGAGAGTCTTATTTTAAAACTGTTAACCTTCAGCTTCGATATTAAAGGTAGAGTAGTCGTGAATGTTTAATGTCATAAGTGTTGGGTTAGTATTGTGTTATTTTTGTGTAATCAATCGATATTGGACAGCAGATTACGTATTGTCGAAATGTCCTTCACGAGCTTTTATATAATAACACAAAAGTTTAGGTTTTATCGACAGTAGTCAAAAGAAAACCCTGAGTTGATTCCTTTAAATTTCCGACGTCCGACGTGTTATAAATTTGACGCCTGTCTGTCTAAGTCTGCGTGTATGGCATTGCCGCTACAAAACGCGTGATGATTTTTGAAAGCATATTTAATTAGGATGATTGTTAGCAAAAGCTTTGTCTATTCATAGCCATCCCCTCTGGACAAGCTGCATAAACGGTAGTCGAATCGAAAAGTTAGAAAAGCAAATGAATTGATGTAAGTTCACGACATTGTATCGGAAACGTACGTCAAATCCCATACATTTGCTTTTTTTACTTTTCGATTTGACTACCGTTTATGCCACTTGTCTAGAGAGGCAAAAAACACAATATTATATTCAATCTGCAATAGTTCCACTTCTATTCGACCATAATACGAAAATGTCGCACCCGACAACGACGCGATGCAACGTTAACAGAGGTAGGGCACTACACTAGCGAGCAAGCCCGACTGGGAAAGGACTTCCACCTTACAGAACACCACAGCCAAATAACTACACAAAGTGGTGTAGTTGTGTTCCTGGGTGTGAGGACAAGTCTCCAGCGCTCATTTATTATTCGTATTCCTCTATCACAGGGATACTCCATCTTAAAAGACCTGCTGTAAAAAAATTGGTTGGCAACATGCAAGTGATACCTCTGGTATTACAAACGTCCATAGGTTATGGTAACTGCTTAACATCAGGCGGGCCGTATGCTTGTTTGCCACCCAAGTAGTATTAAAAAAAAGTCATCAATGAGCGAACTTCAGCAACTAGCTAACCTTAGGTTACCTGGAAGAAATCGCGCTAAGCGATAAGGCCGCCCATTGTACTTTATTTTCTGAATGTATCTAACATAAGTTTTGTTATATCATGGTGTACGATTAAGAATTATCCATCTATCTATCTAAATTTGATCGTCAATTCAGAATTTTTGAACGCCCGTTTCATAGGCAGGTTACCTATACCTACAAACATAGGTACATAATTCTAAAAGATATTCTGTGTTATGGTAAAAATAAATTACAATCAAACAAAAATGTTTGCTCTACTTCTACCAAGATTATAATCTTATAAGAACACGAAACAAATAGAAAAACTTCCATATTAACATAGTAAGACTTTTTTTATTTACGAGCTTGTAGTATTAATTAACGTGAACAAAATATTCATATTCAACCCATGAAAATACAATTATGTTTCGAGTACGGAAGTATAATTTACATGTCCACTAAAGCCACGTATTATATTATTATAAATAACGCGGCTCCGCCCCCGTGGGTGACGGTAAAAAGTAGCCTATGTGTTATTCAGACTATAATGTATCTCTGTGCCAAATTTCATCCAGATCCGTTAAGAAGTTTTCACGTGAAAGAGTAACAAACATCCATCCATCTATACTCACAAACTTTCACATTTATAATATTAGTAAGAATTAAGCGTTGTATATTGAATAATAAAGGGATGCTTCTGCCCGCGAATACCTTTCCTAACCTCTGAAATGTATTTCCTAAGATTAGTTGTCCTTTAAAACATACAAACTCTTAATCTCTACATTTTAACACTATTCAAGCCTTTCGCCATTTATTTAACAGTAGTTTTAACATTTTTGAAGATTTGCAAGTCTAGTCCTGTTTGTAGGTAAATATATTTATTTATTTATTTATTTATTTTATTTTATTTGGAAAACAAACAGTATCTTATAACTAGATTTACAACTGATTATATAACTAGAAACCATTAATACGTTTTCACATATACGTATTTAAGAGCTTGATGATTTTCACATTATTTATGTTGTGTTATGTTTTATATATATATATATATATATATGTCTCGATGAAGCAAGAAGTTTGTTTTGCCTGATTTGCGATATGTAAATAAAGCAAATAAAGGCATACGTGATGCAAGTAATAAACAGTCATTGTCTAACGAACTAAGAAAAACAAACATACTTCATCATCTCAACCCATAAACGTCCTACTGCGGGGCACGGGTCTCCTCCATATACTTGGAGAAATATTAGCCTATTATACCACGCTGGCCAGACGGGTTGGTATAGGGTTTTGTTTCGAGTTTTCCCTTCTCTTGCAGTGGATATTGTCGTCCTGGTTTACTCCCTTAGTAGACTCTTACGACACCCTCAGGATGGAACGGTGTGGTGACATTTGTATTCTTAATCCGTTACCACATGGAATAAAATATACTTACTTATTGCATGAAAATTATTTAATGAAACTTTTTTTTAACGTAGATATAAAGCTAGATTATTTTCTTTAAATCGGACAGAAGTGCTTGGTTATTTAATATATTTTCTGTAAAGTATTAATAGAAACAAAGCAATGTGAGTGTTATGTTAACTGTCGTAAGACCTTGGCCAGTTTATGCAAATTGTTAGCAGGTACCCTGGTTGTGTTGACGTCAAGTTCAACATTAACATAATACAGTATTTATATGGTTTTTCACTATTTAAGGTATGTAGGTACAATTTACATTAGCCTTGCTTAAAATCTGCTATCAACACTGATAAAAGATTAATATAAAAAACGACAAATAGGTAACAGGTACATAGGCTACCTACTACCTATTTGGTTTAGCACCAAATTCAATCTGTCTGTCTAATTTTATATATTACTAGGGGTCGCCGGCGACTTTGTCCACGTGGTAATTTGGAATATTTTCCCCGATTTTGCAACATATCTCACTACTGCTCTGCTCCTATTGATCATAGCGTGATATTATATAGCCTATAGCCTTTCTGGATAAATGCACTATTCAACAAATAGAAGATTTTTTTCTAATCGAATCAGTACTTTCTGAGATTAGCGCGTTCAACAAAATAAACAAACTCTTCAGCTTTATAATATTAAGTATAGATTTTAAACTTTCACGATTTGTACACATTATTACTATAATAGACCACGGGTCTAAATCGCGTAACAAGACCACCAGACAACCCGTGACCACGGTCGGTGCAATTCGACCAAAACGTCGAGTAACAAAAGGAATGAAACCCTTCAAAATATTATTAATATGATTTAGACCAGTTATCAATTAGGTATAGTAATAATCTGTCTACTTATTTCAGTTATTTGTTCATTTCATACTTTTCAGTGGGCGGACATTTTTATTTCCACATTCGTGCTGGTTGTTAAGGATTTCCGTTGTGTTTTCGCAGACCTAGAGACCTTTTGAAAGTCAGTTAAAAATACACACCATCATCGAAGACTGAAGGGCAAAAAAAACTGCGAATACACTCAATGACTCAACCTTTGAATTAATCATTGGGTAATAGAGAATTAATACTGTTATGAAATATTAATTATTTAATGTACACAAAATAAAATACAGGATAGATAACAAACATATAAGAACATTATTATAAATTGTACACACAGCAACGGAGATAGCTGTACAGCCCCTCTAGACAAGTGGCAAAAGCGGTAATCGAATCGAAACATCAAAAAAGCAAATGTATGGGATTTGACGTAAGTTTACGACAATAAATCGTTAACTTACGTCAAATCCCATACATTTGCTTTTTTGATGTTTCGATTCGACTACCGTAAATGCCACTTGTCTAGAGGGTCAGGGAAGAAAACCATTGTATGTATTTCTGTTATTTTTCTCACGTGACATTATCATAATGATCGATCTCTAATCGATAAGACCATCACACAAAGTCACATTACTTACTTTGTTGTCTTCATTTAGAAAAACAATTAAGTAAAAGAAAATATAGGTTAAGTTAACATTAGCCCTTATCATTACAATCTAAGTAAACAGCGTTTGATTACCACTGGGTTTCTGAACGATCAATCACAGCGGGTGGAAAAATACAAACATTTTGTTACTGTAGTACCTACTTTGTAAGTTTGATAGTATGCGATGAATTTACATGTTTATTATTTAGCGCGTATGGCAGTGGGGGTAAATACTGACTTAAATGACTGCCTTGGTGGTCCAGTGTTCGCAGTATGCGCTTGCTGTGAACGAGGTTGTGGGTTCCATTCTCACTCAGAACAACTCTTTGTGGGTCACACACAAAGAGTTGTTCTGAGTCTGGGTGTAATTTGGGTCCGTTAATTGTATATTTGTAAAGTCCCCCGCGACACAGAGCTTGTTCTCTAGAGCGGGAAGTTGTCTTTTAAAAAATCAAGAGAAACTATACGATTTGTCAAATTTAAAACTGTTAAAGCATCTCCTTAACTTCATTAATAAAATCGTTGGCAGAGCCACGAAAACCACACAAACACACAGATAGAGATGATTTCACATATATATAGTATTATTTATTTTACTGGTCAAAGGTGCTGAAAACCGATCGATCGAGTCGTATAAAGTGATATTATTTTGAGAAACCGTTTATCCGGGGTTTAGGGTAACAAACGTGAGACCATATACCAATATGTGTTTGATAGAATACGAACGTGAGTGAAATACTCTTTTGCCTACCCCTTTGGGAAAATGTCGTGATGCCCTTGTGGTATACAGACTACCTACAGAAGCCCAATGGCTACTTACTCCATAATTCAGACTATAGCTAGAGCCTTATTACACCTTACAACTCCGCCTTAATATAGTGTTAATTCTTGCCACCTTATAAAACTTTTCTGCCAACAGAAAGCTACCAGACGCGACAGGTCGAGACGGTCGCGTGACCACAGACCACCCTTGGCCACAGGTCACCCCGCCACTATATAATGTTCACCAACTTGCTAATTACCTCAAGAGCTTTCACCTTTTACCCCTTGAAGGCTCTGCTCTAGTTGGAAGTTGTTATGTAAATTTTATTTTATCTAGATTTTTTTCTATTAGTTATAGTTTTGTAGTTGGTGCTGCATAACAAATAGTCTAGGTAATAAAATTAAATGGCTTATTGCTGGTAATATAAGGCAAAGTATACATAACTATTAAATACTAGCTGTTTCCCGCGGCTCCGCCCACGTGGATGTCGGTTATCGCTGTAAAAAGTAGCCTATACAATAATCTATCTCAGTGCCAAATTTCATCCAGATCCGTTCAGTAGTTTTTACGTGAAAGAGTAACAAACATCCATCCATTCATCCCTACTTACAAACTTTCGCGTTTATAATATTAGTAGGATATTGGAAGTATGTAGGTATGTAAGTTCTTTAACATTATTGTATTTTAAAACTAAAAAGTTTGGATCTTTTGACCTTGTCCATCTGTTGTCCAGAAATGGCTCAGGATTAAATTCTGTGGCAATCCTTGGGAGATATGACAATAATGAGACCAGAGGTTTCAGAATAAGTTATGTTCCAAATGAAAGCTATATTAATAGGTACTTATTTTAATTAAAAACCAAAACGATCCAATTAGGAACGTGGAGTCGTAGGATAATCTCAATAAAATAGCAGTGGGCAGAGCTCATAGCTCTCAGAACCAATGGCATTTGAGGCAGAAAGATGCTAAAGTAGCGACCACGAGCTGCAAGATGCGACGTGGTCAGGCTTCCAACAAGGTGGACTGACGAACTGGTAAGGGTTGCTGACTGATGGATGATGGTAGCTCAATACCGAATCGAATCGAATAGGAGGAGAGGTGTGTGATGTCGTTTTTCAGCTAAGATGATTATGGTGATGATGAATGTATAAATAAAAAGCTGCGACGTACACATCATGTATCCAGCACAAATTCGTAACAAGTAGGTAAAACTGAAACTTGCCCGTACAGTAATACGAATAAAAGATAATCCTTACTAATATTATAAATGTGAAAGTTTGTGAGTATCGATGGATGGATGGATGTTTGTTACTCTTTCACGTAAAACTACTGAACGGATCTGGATGAAATTTGGCACCGAGATAGATTATGGTCTGGAATAACACATAGGCTACTTTTTACAGCGATAACCGACATCCACGCGGGCGGAGCCGCGGGCAACAGCTAGTCAAAATATAATTTTAAGTAATAAAGTATCAGAATATCAAAGTTCATGACATTGACATAGTGATACACTAAAACTGTGTCACGTACACAATGGGCATTCGGTTCGATTCTTCCATTGTGATTGACTCTATTGATTATGGGGTTTATAGTTATTGCTTATAGTTAGCCGTATAGGTAATAAGTTAATCGTTTCATAATGTGTCTTGTACGCATTTTCATCGCTGAAAGTACGACAATATTTTAAATTAGGCACCATAATATAGAATTAAGCCTTTT
The DNA here is from genome assembly GCA_947095525.1 of Trisateles emortualis. Classification (NCBI taxonomy): domain Eukaryota; kingdom Metazoa; phylum Arthropoda; class Insecta; order Lepidoptera; family Erebidae; genus Trisateles; species Trisateles emortualis. The sequence continues at coordinate 22,226,886 of OX352731.1, read as the reverse complement.
CTACGAAGGTAAAGACAATAATAACCATGTTTCGCCAACTCCTATTTCTCATATAGGGACCTATTTAATCTCTCTCTCTCTTCCTGACTATTTATCCCACATGGTGGTGAGGTCAGCTCTTTTCGTATTCTTCTTCCACTTCGCCCTGTCTGTGATGTCGTCTTCCAAAACATTGCATGTCCTCATATCTCTGCGTACTACATCGGTCCATGTAGTCTTAGGCCTTCCCCTCGGTCTTGTTCCAGGTACAGGCAGTTTTAGTACTCGATTACCGATGTAATCGGGTGGTCTCCTCCTGACATGTCCATACCATCTCATTCTGCTTTTTTTTTATACTACCAAGGTGACAAACAAGCATACGGCCCGCCTGATGGTAAGCAGTTACCTTAGCCTATGGACGTTTGCAACACCAGGGGTGTCACTCACGCGTTGCCGACCCTTTAAAAACCTTATAACATATTTATATATATATTGACAGGTACCTATCTAATAGCAGTATAATTGGTTTTCAGTACAGAAAATAGTTGATTTACTTGAGATTAACGATGCGACTGAAAGACGAAAATTTGAAAAAACTCATGTAACATATTTTGTTTAACACTTGGCGTTAAGCTTCTCAATGTAAGGTCGTCATAATTTAAAAATACCGCAATACCTACCATAATAGGTACCTATACATAATATGCTGTTTTTGAATTTTTTAAAGGGGAAGATCTTGCTTTTAGCTTGTTAAATTCCTTTAGAACCCCGCTACGATTAAGCGTAGATACCTGACCTGAGTTACATTAAGTATAATGTTTGGAGAAAAAATATTCTTCGTACTTATACAACCGGGTAATGTACCTACCAAGAAACCCTCGCTCTCGGCAATAAAATTCAATTTCGAAGTTTGTGAAGTGTATAGAATGGAATGAATCATGGAATGACATGACACTTAAACTGTATATAGACTACGGTAATCACTAATAGCGCTTTTCATAGGGTGTATTCTTATCTTCGTACAAAACAACACACACCAACTAATGGCACAGCTGACGCGCACATAAATATTGCCTTTCAATGATAAATAAATGATGAAGTTGTAAACAGTAATACTTACGTTAACAATGACGGACGAATAAAGAATGAACTCCCTGTTAATAATTCTCTTGTCAACTCACAGATAGTGTGGGACGACATAATCGGAGAGCCTGAAGGAGCGCGGAGTCCAGAATGTGCATGGCGACTCTCCCACATGTGCTTCCGTCACTCACGGAACTGCTGCTACACGTTGATGGCGGTGGTGCTGGCGCCGCCGTGCGCGCTGCTGCTGGGATGCAGCTTCGCCTGCCTCGCCTTCGAGGTAAACAACTACAAATGCATCACGATATCCAACGTGGTAACATGCTGTATATGCTGCTGCGCATAGTCGTAAGTTCTTTACCAAATTGTTTTAATATGGTGGTGGTGTGGCGTCTTCAATTGAAGCAGTTGTGTCGATTACATTCCTATTTGGATACTAGACAAGGCAATGTGGATTACAAATTGAAAGCGCACGTAAAAAAGCACTAAATCCATACGCACTTTGTAGTATTTGGCTAAGCATGGCTTTTCACATAGATGAGTTGTATGTACATACCTCACAATATAATTTAGAAAAGCATTCGACCTAGTCGATAATGACATGTTGCTCAAGAAGTTAGCAGCCGTTGGTTTCACCCCGCACCTACTTCATTTCTTCGCCAGTTACATGAGGGATAGGCAGCAATACGTAGAGTACGAGGGGCACAAGTCAGAGCCGTACTTTACGTGGTCTGGTGTAAGTCAAGGGAGTAACCTCGGACCTCTGCAATTTGTCATTATGATAAACGATTTGCCCAAAGTCGTTAAAGATGCAAATTGTTTATTATTTGCAGACGATCTTAAGTTATCCCTGGCAGTGAGGGGTGAAGATGACTCTAAACGCTTACAGAAGGCTATCGACAGCGTAGTTACTTGGAGCAAGGAAAACCTTCTACATTTCAACGCCCAAAAATGTGCCACCATCACTTTCTCGCGTGCACACAGTCCTATTGTACATGACTACAACATTGATGGGATACCGATAGTCAGGGTCACGGAAGTTAGGGATTTAGGAGTTAGTCTTAACACGGGGCTAACGTTTCGTGATCATATAGTCAAGTGCTGTAAAAAGGCGTACAGAAACTTAGGGTTTATGATACGTACTGTTCGTGGTTTTACAAATATTGCAGCGATTATCGCTTTATATAACACTTTGGTGAGAAGCCAATTAGAAAGTAATGCAGTCATCTGGTCCCCACATGAGTCAAAATATAGTCTCATGTTGGAGAGAATACAAAACAAATTTGTTAGATTTTTATACTTGAGGCTCTATGGAGTATATCCTTTTTATCCGCTTATGTATCCAACCTTGTTTATATTAGGCATGGTTGGATATAACGAGCTAAGAGTTAGGCGTGAGTTCGCACTTGTCTCATATTTATTTAAAGTAATTAGAGGCAAGATACATAACGCCAACATATTAGAGTTAGTGTGTTTGAGGGTGCCGGACAGATACGTGTGGCGGCGACGTCGGCCTCAGTTGCTGGCTGTACCTCGTGGCCGCACTAATCTGTTGAGTGAGGCGCCCCTGACCCGAGCACTTCTCACTCTTAACCTTGTAGCAGAGGAGACTGACATTTTTGCCTGCACACTGAGTCAATTCACAAGGACAGCATTATATGTAATATGTTATAGATAATAAGGCTTCACTATTGCATTGGGTGTGCACCTGTTAAAATAGTTGTAAGTAATGATGAATAAATAAATAAAAATAAAAATATTTATGAATTTCGTTCACACAACTGACTCAAACATGAGGTAGGTATGCTTTTATTTTTACATAGCACAATTATCAAAAAAAAAATATCTATATTGCACAGAAAATGTGCACGCCATACACACGAGATTCATTAATCTTCACTTTTTTTCATTAAATGGTAGTAGGTACCTGAGGTACCTACTCTCAAAAATCTGACAGTTGGCAGATTAGTCATCAGAAAATTGAGGTTTCTATGGTTTTACGAGGAAATACCTTAGATGTCTATGATTGTAAGTGTGGCTTGTGTGTCACTGTACTTTTTTTGAATATAAACAAATTTATCATTTCTTACAGCAAATCTGGTGCATGGCCCCTTGCCTCCGTTGCGTGAAGATATACTTCGCATCGTTCCGCAACATGATCCGGTCGGTCATGGCGGCCACCGTGGTACCCCTAGCCGACGCTCTGGGACATCTGTGCAGGCACATCAGGGTTAACGTTAGAAGAGATGCCCCTGACGATAAAGATTTTCTTGTGATATAGTGATTTTTTAAGAGTTGAAAGTTTATGAGTGTCCCGTAATCTTGACAACGTAACGTTTTTTGTAATTATTTGAATATGGATAAATAATTTACTGTTCGTTTAATATTTTGTATTATTATGTTATTTTTATTTATATATTTTTATGGCAAGTAGGTAATCAACCTATCGAAATTATATGATAGGCTCAGCGCAGACGGAACGGAGCGCAGCGGAGAGGATTTTATTAACGCACTTGAAAATAAACTTTAAAATTATTACAATAAAGTGCATAAATGCTTGAACCTGACAAAAAATGCTCGCGCGTCCTCGAAGATATGCGGGAATCATACGCGATCAGTAAAGAAAATGCCCGCGACCGCGCGGGGATTATTCCTCTCTATCTGCGCTGACCCTTATTGTTACGGTGTACAGTTTGGGATGCTCATACAAGAAATTGTACAAAAATAAAATAATTAACATGCTCGATATAAAAATAAAATATTATTAATTAAATGCCGTATGTGCCTTGTATATAAAGAAACTTAAATAAATACAATTTTATAATTCTTATCGATCACCAATAAACTTTGTGTGTGCACTAAACTAAATCAAACGCTATTAATTAATGTTAATAAATATAATTAAATGTTGTGGAGTAAATATCATATTTTAAGTTTGGAAAAGCAGGCTTGGTATTGGTATGAGTCTGATTTGGACAAGTGTTTAGCAAAATCATTTGGGTCCCCAGCGCTTATTTAGGGATGCGTTTTGAAATAATCGATACTCGATCTTAAAGAATCCCTGGTGTAAAAAAAATAGGTCTGCATCACGCAATTGATATTTACCTCTGATATTGCAAGAGTCCATAGACTACGGTAATTGCTTAACATCAGACGGACCGTATGCTTGTTTGCCACCCAAGTTATATACTTAAAAAGAGTTTTTCATATCAATAGCATCGATGAGTGCTATGCAAGCTTATGCTTAAACTTTGCCTGGTATATGGCACTGACCTATGAGGTTACTTTATATATATGTACCTATATTGACACTGGAAATAAAAGTACCTGGGACAGTGAAGATCTACCTTATATAGGGACCTATCTTTGTCTAACCCTGCAAGAATATCGTAAGGTTAAATGTAATATAATGTTAATATAAGTGACCTTGGTATTTACTAAAAAAGTTACTGTTTATAAATAATGATAGATAATGTGTTTTAAAATATATAATGACTAAATATAGTCAAACTTTAGTTTTATTGCGTATCCCATCCAACTACGGATTAAAAATCCAAAATATAATTTTCAGTCGATAGTTACCTTTATTTTTACCCACTGTGTCCCACTGCTGGGCAAAATTCTGACTCTCTATTCGATGCCAATGATCTACCCAGTTGGAGGACTAGGTAGATTATTGGTAAAGGCTTATTGGTAAAAGCTTATCACGCCAGGCAGCGCTTTCGACAATTTAAAATCTCAAAACTTCTGTGGGTTAGGGACTTTAAGCTTACTAGGACTAAATACTTAGGTTATAAAACACAAATTAAAATTATACTATCTAACACCAATTTACAAACTCAAAATTTAATGATGCCGATTTACTATGAATGAAGTAAACCCAAATAAACGGGGCGAGTGCCCTAATAATGCCATAACACTCACAACAAGCTACTAAAATGTCAAATGTTGTACAGACACGCTATATTTCAATAACTTCCATGAAATTATACTGCATTTTTCATGAGACCAACATGGCTATATCGTTAAATGTTTTATGAAAGTTGTAGGTAGGTACTTACATTATTACCTCTTTGACGGTTATAGGCATTCTAAAAAGAGTGAAAAATCTATCTTACCAAATTTTCCAGAACTTAGCTCTTCTTAATTTTATTAAAAATCATAAACTTGGTAACAATTTTGTATGCAAGAACGGCAAGAACACTCCACAAATTACTCAAGACATCAAACTCAAAAAAAATAAAAAGCTCTAGCTAGTCCATAGATAATAAAAACAAATCACGATAAAAAAAAATTAAAAGTAAATTAATTTTGTTTTATAAGATAACATATGGCCAGCTCGATAATTGCGGTTATAAAAACTCCTGTGTTTAGTGACTGAATTAATCCTGCCTGTTTTTTTTTAAATAGCAATCGCCAATTTATACTTTTTTTTTTAAATAAAAAAGCTAATGAAAAATAAAGCAGATGACATTAACCTCTACGAATTATAATTTTAGAAAAAAAGTGGCGCCAAAATTATACTATTAGTGCCGTTGCGAAAAAGTTTTAGTTTATTTTTTCTCGTAATGAATATGCAAAATACTTTATCGAATGGGCCACCTACATCAATGCAGGCACAAACTGCAAGCAGTAGCAATAATTTGAATTCGAATCAAACTGATAATCATTTTGTAATTGCAAAATGCCGAAGGTTGGTGTCACGTTTTTCTTGCAAGAACATAATATCTATATTCAAGTATATAACATATACAAATGAACATTACTACTTAATGATGATAACATTTTAGGAATACGGATGTCAATGTAAACCCTAACAGTAATAATCAACAAGAAACTAGCGAGGAAACTGAAATAGAAGAGGTAGGTATGTTAGGTTTATGAAATAACAATGCAATCACTGTAGCAATCATAGAATAAAATGCGATCAAGTCATTTGGTATATTATGTAGTACATATAGGTACCTACCTCAATGGATCTACTTAAATTTAAGACTTAAGTTATGTTAAACATTATATTTATGTTAATAAAGAAATTTGTATTGAATATACTCGTAAATGCGAAAGAAACTCTGTGAATCTGGTGGAGCCGTAGGCAACAAGCTAGTCAGTAACAGCGATTAGTAGATTAGTGAGTTTATGATTTACAAAACTATTAACACTCCCTAATAAATTACGTACACAATTAATTATACTTAATTCTCGGGTCACGTTATACCAGTTATCTAACTAATCAGTACAATGCACAGCGCGTGTTGGTGACTTATTGTCGAGCGGGGCGGCTGGGAGCGGCCTACTGCACCCTGCAATCTGGCGAGGTGGGTCATTTGTTATGTTTTATGGACTTTTTAATGTTTTAGTAAATAGGTCGCGGTGATAACACTACGGTTATTAAGAGTTTGGTTAAGTTGGTATTGTCTGTGACCGGTGGAAGTGACTGAAATTTTTAGAAGTAGGGAAATATACTAGTGCGCAAGCCCGACTTGTAAAGGACCTTACAGAGGACCACAGCCAACTAACTACACACAGTGGTGTAGTTGTGTTCCTGTGTGCGTGTACAGGTTTTCAGAGCTCATTTAGTTTTGAACACGTTTACCTATCACATGGAAATTCCATCATAAAAGCCTGGTGTTTATTTCTGTGACAGCGACACGCTAGTGATATCGTTAGTACCTATTGCAACCGTCCATAGGCTACGGTAACTGATAGGCATCATGCAGAATTCAGACTCAGGAGAGTGGGCATGTACAAAAAAATGGTCTCAACTAGGTACATGCAGAAACTAAGAAGTCTACTTATTCGTTGCGTTCAGTAGGCAATAAATTAAATTAAGTACTTACTTTCTATGAATTGAAGGAATTGAAAAACAATTTTTACCTAACCCGCAAGTTAGTAACTATAGCTCCACAATATGTTTAACATCAGTAAGTCTAACACCTATCACCTGTCCTGTTTTGTCTTTTTCCCACATACACCAGTTATTCATTCTCGAGGAGATAGTGGACCGTCCACCCGAGTACCAGATATTTGCGAGCTTATTCCGGCAAGTGGAGCCAGTATGTATCTTGTTGGACGGCAAGAATCAAGGTGGCTTTGTTCAGACTGTCAAGAAGACGGTCTTCGATAGCGATGCTAATGATGAGGGGCGGTGTAAATTGGTCTTCTTGTCTTCTAAAGAGTATAGTAAGTAAATGAAATTATTCGATCAAATATAATATCTGTAGGAACTTCATATTAATCGGTATACAATTCTAACTAATGCTCTAGGTTTCGAAGCTTGCAAGCGCCGGATCTCGTCCCTATCCCTCCCAAGTGAGCCCCAAAACTGCTCCGAAGAAGAGCGATCATTATATCTTCGCACAGTTCTGGACTTCAGTCAAACACAGACTACACATGCGCTAGGTGCCTTGCTCAGATACCTCGACCTTAACTGGGCTAAAATGAGCATGGAACTTCATGGAAAGCCTAATTATCTTAGCCTTAGGATCATTTCGCTGTAAGTATATTTTTTACAGAGACATTTCCATTAACCCTTTAGGGGAAGCAGAAGAGTAGCTCCTCTTTACCCTCCCATTTTTCCCTTGACTTGACCGCTTAACTGATGACCATTTATATCAACTTGCCCCCTTGGGTTATACTACGATACCATCCTTTCGAGCGAGGAAGGGGGACAGAGCTATACAGCATGTATAGCTCCGTCCTTCTTTCTCGATTGAACTACTCACGTTTTAACACGTCATGGTACGGCCTTGGGCCATCGGCTGACGACCGACTGGCGATGCCCTTGATAATCTCTCAGTGCTATTTTGACAAATAATATTACTTGCCGTATGTCCCTCTCAGTGCTGATATAGTGACAATTGATGAAGACACGTACCGGGGTCTGCAGGTGTTCAGTGCGATGGCACACCCGAGCGCGTTCAAGCGAGGAACACGTGGGTCCACTAGGGAAGGACTCAGTCTGTTCCAAGTGTTCAGCAAGTGCAGCTCCAAGCTTGGACAGAGTAAAATGAGGTCAGTGACAATGGTATAATTGAAACACGTCATTATTGTTAGAACCTTGGAAACAAGAGGAGGGAGTTAACGTGACGTCATGTGGACGTATCGATGCCTATGCCGCAAAACGTCTTAGCTCATCAATCCGTGGTCTCGACCACAGTTGATGGAATTCGACCAAAATGTACCTAAATTTAAAGGTAAATTATTTAAACACAAAAATAAGAATACAAAATTTTTGTGAAAATATAATGCCAACTAAAAAGAGCTTAGAATAGGAGAGGTATAAGCTCCTTTCAGATTTTTCAATCTCATTTATATGTTTTCTGGTGTGAATAGAATTCTACTGCAGCATCCAACGTGTGACTTAGAAATTCTTAAACAACGTCAGGACGTGGTGGCGTTCTTCATGCGTCCACAGAACGATGCTCTCATGAGAAACATCTGCTCATCTCTACGGTATATAAAGAACGTTCATGTAAGTTTTATGCCGAGTTTTTACGAATAAACGTGATAGTTTTGTGTTGGATGTTTGTAACCTCTTCATACCGAATAATTCTAGAATAGTTTTTTTTTTAATCTTTCATAAAGTGCAGTGTTTCATATTATTATTGTTTTACCAACTTACTACTTTACATACATTTTTAGGGTATACTAACGAAAATTAAAGCATTGTCAGCAAAAGCCTATCAATGGAAATCACTTTACAACGTAAGTACATATTAGGTACTACTTAGACAGTTAGAATCTTTTCAGCATTATTAGATCGCCTGTAAAATAAAAGAATATGATTATGAAAGTTGCATATGTATCTTTAGGCACTATACAACGCCGTTCTAATCTGCGAGATGTGCGAGACCGCCGGCAAACAAAGCGAGTTCTTAGAAACACTTGCCTGTTTCGACAATAACAAACTCTATGAGGTAAAACACTACAATGTCTCTTATCTGATCATATCATATATACCTAATAGAAAGCAAATGTATGGAATTTCACATAAATTTACGATATAATGTCGTAAACTTACGTCAAATCCCATACATTTGCTTGCGATTCGACTACCGTTTATGCCACTTGTCTTGAGGGACATTCTTGTCCTCTTTGACAGAGCATTTTGACCGTTTGGGATCTTTTGTGCATTTTCTTTTGTTCATCCTTCATACAGACTCACTATAATTTCCCGCGTAAACGCCAGTACCTACGTCCCTGATGGGGATGCCTGAAATTCTCTAATCTAGGATATGCCTGACCCAGTGTACCGTATAAAATTTTCCTAGTCCTAGCATATAACTTTCACTAGAACATCTGACAGATGGCGTTATACATGAACAGGATCATAGACTTCGATCTATCTAAAACAGAAGGCAAGTTCACTGTAAAGCCAGGAGTAGACTCGGAACTGGACATAAGTAAGAACATCACTTGTATCTATTTGAACATCATTCTAACTTTAGGTACGTGGAGTAAGTAGGTAGATTGTTGTAAATATTGACAAGGTTGACCACCTTCCACTTGGCAACCCTAAGGAATTTAACAGTTGACAATACCAAGAAATGCTCTGATTTTGGACAAGAGCCAATGTAACGGAACGCAACTTTGCCAATAGATAATTCACAATGACTAAATACACCTCACATTTATATTATACTTACTTCTATGGAGGCAAAAGCATACGGCCCCTCTGATAGTAAGCATTTACCGAAGCTTATGGACGCTCATAACACAAGGGGTATTACTCGCCGACTCAATTTCTATTTCAGTTTCAAAATAACGATTACATTCATTAAAACAATTTAACTACTTTCTTGAAGAACCCCATACTGTAGTCTTTCGGGAACAGAAACATATTTAAGCTTAAGTACGTTCCAAGACGCAAATTGCTGACGTAGGCCACTCAGCAGCCAAGCTAAAGTGGAACTGGGCGGGACACGTTAGTCGCATGCCGGAGGAGCTGTGGGCAAAAATAACGACGCAGTGGGTCCCAAACACCAGACAACGGCCACGTGGTAAAAATGAGACGGCGAGATGAGCTTGACGCCTATAAAAGGGATTGGCTACAATTGGTAAAAGATAGACTATCATGGAAAAAGGAAGGGGAAGCCTTTGCCCTGCAGTGGGACAGTATAGGCTAATGATGATGATGATGAGAGTGAGCAGAGAACTAATGTACTTTGTAACTGCACAGAGAAACAAACAATGGCCAGTCTCCAGGGTCTAATGTCGGAGACGGCAAAGGTAGAAATGGACCGTCTACCCACGTACATACAAGAATGCAGCATGCTGTATATGCCACACTTGGGCTACTTGCTCGGAGTAAAGGTGTGGGACGACAACCTCACTGCTGAGGATAAGGAACTGCCTGATATGAAGTTTATGGTAAGGCTCCTTTATACCACTAATGGAGGGAGAGCCAGCAACGTATTTACTTTTGTCATTTTATAATTCATGAAAATTTACAAACTAAATCTTTAATACCTGCAGAATAATTAAAATTCTTCTGGCAATCCTCCGCGGCCGGGGTGTTTAACCCTAAAATAGCAAAGAGGGTAAGAAATAAAACCTTAACTAAAATACTTACTTAATTTACAATTGAAATTACTGCCAATATCATTTACTAAAGATTTAAGGACTGATACTATAACCAAATTAAGTTTTATTTGTTACCCTCTTTGTTATTTTCAGGTTAAAAACGCCGGATGGTTGCCAGAAGAGCCTTTTATTATTCCGCAGGGTTATAAGAGTTAGTTTATGAATTTTGATGACTTATGAAATGACAAAAGTAAATACGTTGCTGTCTCTAGGTCCATAACGTGGCATAAAAATATACGTAATTAAATTTGAAAAACAAGTAAAGACTCGGTCTCATGCTCCAAGTACATAGCTTCACCAAAGAGTTCTAATGTTTATATTTACCAACAGAAGCAAAACAGTAGCGTTGTGAATATTTGATGTCATGATCATATAGAGTTATTTCACTGCAGTTTTCTGTAAAATGATTAATCTTAAAATAGCATTTGTTGATTGTCATTTTCGCTATAAGTAACTCTTTCATTTTTATTTACTATGCACATGGCTAATGTTAGCTGAAAATTGTTTTTATTAAACAAATCTACAATTTCTATTTCAGTTTCAAAATAACGATTACATTCATTACAAAAGCAAAGGATGTGAAGGTAAAAATTTAACATCAATTAAAAAATGGAAATACTTTTTTTTAAATACCCACTTTTTGTTTATTTAAATGTTGATATATCCTCAGAGCTGGACGTGATAATAGGCGACACGTACCCTGAGATAGTGGCCCACGAGACACGCATCATGATGCGACTCACCGCCCACATGCTGCAGCATCTACATACCCTGTCTACTGTTGTCAATATGTGTGCTGAGCTGGACTGGTAATGTGTTCTGACTGGGCTTGATATCATACAATTTCGGATTTCTTTAAAGTGGAAAATGAACATTTTAATATTATTCATAATTAAAAAGACAACTCCCGCACTAGAGAACAACTCTGTGTTGCGGGGGACTTTACAAACATACAAATAACGGACACAACTTACACCCAGGCTCAGAACGACTCTTTGTGGGTCACACAAATTTTGTCCCTGTGTGGGAATCGAACCCACAACCTCGTGCACAGCAGGCGCATACTGCGCCCACTGGACCACCAAGGCAGTCAAATTAATTAGTTTTCATCATCATCATCTCAGCCACTGCTGAACGTAGGTCTTCCTTATATGTCTCCACAATGGCCGATCCTGAGCTGCCTGCATCCAGTGCTTTCCTGCAGCTCTGATGATATCATTTATCCACCTAGTGGAAGGTCGTCTCACGCTGCGTTTTCCTGTATTTCACTTAGATTCCACAATAAGTACTGCTAGCAGATACAACTATTCCTTCATCCTTCCTAATTGGTACAGTTGGTGTCCAAATGAGAGTCGGCAGAGCAATCGGCACTTTCTATCTTGTCTTGTCGTTTACTAAAAAGAAGTTCATTTTTAGCGCCTCATTTATTTACTGATCTCATATTAACCAATTTCAACAAGATAAAAAAATTGCAATCCTCACAGCTTAATAGCAATATCGAAAGTGTCCAAAGAATTCAATTACGTGCGTCCGACACTGACGTCAGAGAAGATAATAAGTATAAAGCAGGGCAAGCATCCCCTGTACATGCTGACGTGTGATAACTTCGTGCCCAATGACGTGGAGTCCAGCCACGACTCGGGGTTTGTCAAGATATTGACCGGACCCAATTCTAGCGGCAAATCTGTGTATATGAAGCAAATTGGTAAGTTTATTAATCATAAACTGGGTACTCTGACACCGGTCGAGGTTGCGAGGTTCCAGATGAAAATCAGCGCCACTCACTATTACAGTGGATGGCATTACGCTGATCTGGACACCTGTTTGGACTACCGTGAGACACATTACCGTATATAAATTTTACCTATGTTTATTTTTATTGTTTTTATATTTGTTATGTTATATCACCAGGATTCATCATGAGTATATTACCATGTGTTCTATTGTCTTTGAAGTCCAAATAAATAGTTTTCTTTCTTTCTTTCTTTACTTTTACTGGTGAAATTGCAAACCAGGTAAAAAGTCTAACTAAAGCCTGAAGAAGTTCCACATTACTACAGGCTTGTAGAAGTGTTCTATAATGTATTGGTTATTGGTATTGTAAAAAAATTAAATATAAACAAACAAAACCCTTTGTAAAGAGGTAGGCCTATACTAGTGAGCAAGGCCGACTGGGAAAGGACCTATGACTACGAACGAAACGTTTTTCTATCCCAAGGTAATTCCATAATAAAACTCTGGCTGGTGTTAAAATTTTTGAGTTGGCAACACGCAAGTGTTGGTATTGCAAGCGTCCATAGGCTACAGTAACTACTTTCCATGCCTTACTCCTTAACCACCTAAATAACCCACGCTCAATCAATGGCTAAATTTGGATATTTACGAGACTAAACCAGACTTTACAGATCTAGTATTTGTTTGTATTTTGTCAGGTTTGATAGTCTACCTGGCACACATCGGAAGTTTTGTACCAGCTGAATCGGCGACTATTGGAGTTGTACAACACATACATACGCGGATTCAGAGCACGGAATGTGTTGCAGCTCATATGTCCGCTTTTCTTATTGATTTGAGACAGGTGCGCCCTTCTATCGTTACATATCTTCCTCTTGGATGAATAAGGCTGGCTGGTATGGCTTGACAGTTTTTCTTCATCTTCTAGCATAAGGATCCTCTTAAATATGCAACTTTCAGTAATTTACTTCCGTCTATCGTTCAAGAAACTCCAAATATATCTAAAACATTTAGAATTTGAATGATATATCGCACCATTAGCGGAAGAGGCACAAGTTGAGAAATGCCATTTCACAATTTTGAACCTTAAATGTAATAGAATATAAGATTAAAATTACCAAACAGGCATATCTCATCTTATGTCATTATTCTCCTGCGGGAGCGATATGGTCAAATATATATGGTAAAATCCAAATCGAAGGGACTGCTATAGTTTTATCTGCAATGCAATTTCTTGATAGATGGCTTTAGCTCTCCAAGAATCAACGTCCAATTCGCTGCTGATAGTGGACGAGTTCGGCAAGGGCACGTCGGCGACAGACGGGCTGGCACTCCTGGCGGCCTGCCTCAACACTTTACTCTTCAGGGAGAACTGCCCACACGTGCTACTGGCCACGCACTACCTGAACATTAAGGAATACGTCATTAATTCACCTGTGCTGAGATTTCTGGTAAGTTCTCAATATATAGGACATGAAATTCTATGACTGTAGACATGCACATAAAATATATCCGAATCCTACTGATCAACCCCTTCATCCTAACATTCCTGACTACTGATCAACTTCATATTCAGCCTATGTCAAAAAGCCCGTTCTCCCTGTGGAACGTCCTGTATCCGAGATTCTATTTGCAACGAGGGTTATCCAAGTAATAAATTTGTTTGCCAGTTTTCTATAAAGTTATCTTTGAACTGATCCAATTAAAAAAAAATCGTAGAAAACTGCACCATTATAATATACTAGCTGTTGCCAGCGGCTCCGCCCGCGTGGATGTCTGTTATCGCTGTCAAAAGTAGCTTATGTGTTTTTCCAGACCATAATCCATCTCTGTGCCAAATTTCATCCAGATCCGTTCAGTAGTTTTTACTTGAAAGAGTAATAAACATACATCCATCCATCCATACATCCATCCATACTCACAAATTTTCACATTTATAATATTAGTAAGGATTTACGGTACCTTTTATCGCCAGCGAAGCACTAATACACATATACTAACTAATAAGTACTAATAATATAAAGGTAACTGGTCCCCAGAGCGCTATTCCTTTTGAGCCCAATAGGTATCCTATAAATGTATCCTCCTCGTTCTATCTGAAGAGTAGTATGTTGGTCCAGCGCTTCGAGTACGTGGTCGAGGAGGAGGAGCCCGTGTTCCTGTTCCGCGTGTCCGAGGGAGGCGCCGCGACCAGCTTCGCGCTGCAGGTGGCGGGCGCCGCCGGCCTGCACGACGCTACTGTCGCCAGAGCTAAACAAGTCCTGGACGCTGTTATGGTAACATTCAACTAATCGTCTTATTCAAATTCAAACTCAAAATTCATTTAGGTTACAAAGTAACACTTATGAAGGTCATAAATTATGAATAAACCAAAAGATGATGTCAGCAAAATTTTCCTAGGGCTAGTTCGCTGACGTGGAGCCTTGAGAAGAATTAGCAAGAAACTCAGGTCACTCTTTTTAATCGCCAGATAGTTACAATCTTTTGTAAAATACAAGTATAATAGCATGCAAGCTGATGCAGTCAAAACACGATACTAACTTCATTGATAAAATATTTAGGCTGTGGCTTCCAATCATTGTCGTCCAGTTCAATTCAAGATTTAGCCAATGTCTGGACTGAGGAGGAATGAGAGAAAATCGCATGTACTCCAAACGTTATTTAAAAGGAATTCCATGTTACAATTTGAAATTTTTAAGTCTCACTCCATTATTTACGACAACCATAAACTTGATTGAGAAATAAACAAGGGAACATGTTTATTTAATGACAGATAAGTTGTCAAACCCATATTTTTGTTATACCTCGATTATGTATATTAAAGTTATGGTTTATTAACATATTTTTTTCTTTTTTCAGAACAATACGCTACCACCAGTGAACAAAAGGATCACAACAAAAGTGAAGGCTTGCATCAAAGCGACAAAGAACAAACTTCTCACAGACGATATTTAATTACAATAAAATTTGTTACAATATGTATATAATGATATCCATTCAGCTAATAACAATGACGTATAAAATTTTAAAACATATCAAAAAAATAAATTAACTACAACTTATTCTATCTCATTTTAATTAAATAACTATAAGTTTGTTCGCGTTAAGAATGCAGTGAGTCATCATTGTCCGCCGGCCTAACCACGCCCCCTAACCAATCAAACCGTTCCTAATTTGAAAGTACGCCTTCCACTGGTCACTGTAAACTTGACGTTCGAATTAGGAACGATTTGATTGATTATGAGGCGTGGCTAGGCCGGCGGACAATAACGACTCACTGCTTTCTTAACGCGAACGAACTTATAATACATAGAATATACAATAAAGCTGCAGATCTAGCATCAACTAATATAACAAGATAAGTTAGGTTAGACTCGGTAGTGCATGGCTTGACGGGAACGGCATTGTTGAAGTCTATGAGCAGCGGTTACCACGCACCATTGGGTGGGCGGTTGACTCGTCTGCCACCATTGACAAAATTAATATAGAACTAACAATGGTATAGTAGGCTAATATCCCTCCAAGTATATGAAGGAGACCCGTGCCCAGCAGTGGGACGTTTATGGGTTGAGATGACGAACTAACAATGTCACTGTGAATCGGAAGAGGCAGCAGTGGTCTGCAACAAGCTGATTGATTAAAAGCAACCCTGTTATTTGCGATTTTTAAAATCGGTCAAGTAGTTTTTGAGTTCAATCGTAACAAACAAAAAAAATAATCTTTCCCCTTTCTAATATTAGTTTAGGCAAGTTTTAAATAGTCTTGTTATACTAATTTATGCTAACCCCTGGAATGTTTACTTCAATATATTATCATTTATTACATGTACGTTATATATTTCGATACATTCATAAGCGTTATGCTTTCAGCTATACATATATAATTGCAGAACTTTTATTATTAACAAAGCATACCTTAAAACTAAACTAAATAAAGTACACTTAGTGCCCAACTAATAATAATGTAGGTATAAATTCTTTATCGAACTGCACATACATATAATATAATATTTACTATTATAAATGTACCGTCGGCAACGGAGTTAGCTGTACAAGGCCGATATATGAAGATAAGGTTTTTAGAAAAACTAATGTATGAATTTGTGTTATATATATTTTTATCTTAAATATTTTTTGTGTGAAATATATTCCGTATGGTGATGGATTAAGAATACAAATGTCACCACCCCTATTCCATCCTGTGGGTGTATGTCCAGCAGACAATATCCACTGCAAGAGAGGGAAAACTCGAAACAAAACCCTATACCAATCCGTCTGGCCGGCGTGGTATAGTAGGCTAATATCCCTCCAAATTTATGGAGGAGACCCGTGACCAGCAGTGGGACGTTTATGGGTTGAGATGATGATGATGATGATATTTTTATCTGTTGGTTTACTCTAATTATACACTGTTACCAAATTCCACAGAAATATATAAAATGATTTTCTCAAAAGACTAATCTTCATATAGCGGCCTATCTCCGTTGCCGTGTGTACATGCCGATTTTTCTAAGTGTGCATCTGTCAATGTCAAAATTTTGCTATGTTGGGTGCATTGGAACAACATTTAAATGATAGGTAGTTATAATTTTGATTGCTAGGTATGTACAGTAATGTGAATAAAAATCTATTTTATTATAACAAAGAGGGATATGGAGACAGGGACAGGCGCCTACGGGGAGGTAGGAAGGGAAGCGGACGGGTGAATTTAAACACCCCAATCTAACGATTTTGACAGCTCCAACTACACAGTTAGAATAATACCAATCGAATTAAGAACCTCCTCCTGTTTAAAGTCGGTTAAAAATTGGGTTATAATATACACTATTTGAGCTTACAAGAATAACATTAAATCTTTTTATTTCACTTTACATTTAGTACAATCTTTTTTACTTTCCAGTCTTTTGAATTTATGCATTGATTAATTTATGCATTGATTAATTTATTTTATTCGTTTAGTCGCTACCGGCAATAAGATATAGCGGTTAATGCTCTTCTAACAATGTTTTTAACTTTTTATAAATTAGAAAAAAATGCGGGGGATCTGGAAAGTTACTTGTATTTTTGTCCAATGACTTGACTTTTTTTATCAAGGAATTTAAATATCCAATCAAATTTGATATCTATTCTAGGTAATATTAGATAGGAATTTTAAGTTCGCAATATTTAAAAATTATCATTCAGCAACATATTAAAAAATGATATGACTAAAAGAGAAGAGTTTTAAAGATTATGGCTTTTACTCTCGTTCCAAAAACACAACTTTTTAGAATAGCGCTACCGTTAAATCGTGGTCATAAAATAGCGGTCTTAGTATAACGTTTAATTGCGGTACCGATATTCTAGAGAACCGTCCTTTGGGTAAGCGCATGCCCAGCATTGGGACGATACAATAGGCTGATAATATTGGGTTACATTGTCCCTAGTATAAATTTGATATACAGTTTACATAGACTTCATCTGCTGCATGAGTTCTTCTAGAGATAGCTCTGAGGCTGCGACTGCGCCGCCCGTACTTGACTCTGGTGTGTTGTTGTCTACTGGCACGCTGTATGCCACCTGACATAAACAAAGTATAGTTATTTAAAACTTAAATAAGACAACCCGCGCACTAAGTAACAAGCTGTGTATCGCGGGGGCCTTTACAAACATACAATACACGCACACAAATTCCGAATTCCGAACACAAGTTCCGAATTCCGAACACAAGTTCCGAATCTTAGGGAGATTAAATCCGATTCGGAACACCCATTTGTGGATAACACAATTTCTTGTCTGCCTAAACCAATCGTGCAGTCACCTGTTATGAATTATTTGCTTATATTTTTTACATTATTTTTTTGAAAGTACTTAAATAATTGGACAGTAAAAAGGAATTATATCACACGTTGTACCATGTTGCTAAGATTATTCCTCCTCGTAAGTTGCAGTAACGATTGATGACTTAAGTGCTGAGGCATGGATTAGACGTCCACGTGCTTAGTTACAACTTCACACTCGGACATCGAATGCAAGGAAACCTTATAATGGTCAATCGGCAAAGCTGTCGGTTGTACGCCATCCCTCAATGCCAAAACATAGATATTCTACGATAACAATCCATTGTAACTGCGCATTGTAACGCGACACAGAGCTTGTTCTCTAGTGCGGGAGTTGTCTTTTATAAAAAATAAAAAAAACCAACTATCTTAGGTACAGATAGATGGTTTTTTTTACAAAATAACAATTTGATAATAAAGCATTTTTTAAACGACGTTTTACTTCCAAATAGAAAATTTCATGCACTGATCGCAAGGCGAACCAATTACAGCGTAAGATATATGTAACTTTCTATCTAAATATTACGCTAGAAGTTAATAATATTTTTAAAAGTGAATACCTGAACTCCATCGACTAATTTAAGATTAGACGTATCCTCTTCCTCTGGAGCATTCTCGTCCACTAAGCTGATACCTGCGAACAAAATATCCCTTAGAAAAAAACTTTTTTAAAGCCGCGTACGCACGTACACGATTATAGCGAACACAAACAACTAACTTGAACATTCATTAAACAAGTTTAGGTTCTAATCTAAAACTTAAAAATTGGCTCTGTCGAGCGGCGTTCTACTCTGTGGAGGAACTGACAGAAGGTAATTTTAATGTACAATAATAATAATGTAGTATTTTTTATAATTTAATATATCGCACCCCACAGTGGAAAAATGACTTAAGTTGAAACGTGTTTGTTTTACAATTTACATCTTATTTCTCAACAGCTAAGGTTCAAAATTGCTTAGTGACATTTCCCAAGTTACGCCAGTTTTCTTCTAAGGATGTTATAAATTTTGAATATTTATAATTCATGAATACTAAAAATGCTATAAAATTGACCTATAATTTTAACAAATCTAATATATAAAAATGAATCCTTATTTCCCTTGGTCACGGCATCACGAGTGAACGGCTGGACCGATTTCAGTAATTCTTTTTTTGTCGTGTTTGTTATTGTCAGAAGAAGGTTCTTATGTAAAAAAAAGGATGTTGCGCTGAAAATAGTTTAACCCGGACAAAGTCGGGGCGGGCCGCTAGTTATGAATAAAAATGTTTATCTTTTAATCAGAACAGAGTGTTCGATGTTCGTAAGTGATACGTACATGCGAACTAAATTTTTGCGTATCTACATGATACGCAACAAATTAGTTTCATATCATATCATCATATCATATCATTTATTTGCATTCCACAATGTGATATTAGGTGGTAAAAAGTGGCTTAAAGCTAAGTACATTGTGGACCCTGTCGGGCACAACAACATTTAATATTTTAACTCTATCCTATACAATAATAATATGCATTTAGAATCTAATACTTACTTGCTAATTATTGAGATCAAATTTACAACAAAAAAACATGAAATTAAAAAGAACATTAAATTAAAAATAAAAATAACACTTGAAGTTCTTTATCTTTTTTTACAATAACAATGTGTTACAGTAACAGTGTAATCTTACTGTCATAATAACGAATATTTACATATTAATAAGTTTGTACGTGCGAACAAAATTTTTGCGTATCATGTAATGTAAAAAATTAGTTCGTACATGCGTACGCGTCTTTACATTGTGTTGTTTTGTGTATACAGTACGTACCCCACTCGTTGTCCTCGTGTACAGGAGTGAGGTCCTCGGTGACCTCAGTGGCCATCTCTACTACGGCAGGCTTCGCTTTGAACTCCGCCTGTCGGGTGCGGCAGAAATTGTCGTCGCACGTCGGATTTGGCTGGAACATTACCACACAATCAAGTTAATCAATAATGTGAGCCCTGTTTTGCCTAGGACTTTACATCCGTACTAAAATTATAAATGCAAAACGAACTCAATTTGTTTGTAACCTAATCACGAATAAACGGTTAAACAGATCTTAATGAAGTTTAGCAAAGAAATAGATTATCTAGGATACCCCTAGAGAAGGACGTACACCTACTACATTTTATCTAAATTTCACACAGGTACAGGTACATGTACCTATGCGCCTGCTGTGTGCGACTGTGGGTTTGATTCCCACACAGGGACAAAACTTTGTGTGACCCACAAAAAGTTGCTCTCAGTCTGGGTGTAATTTGTGTCCGTTAATTGTATGTTGGCAAAGTCCCCCACAACATAGAGCGTGTTCTTTAGTGCAGGAGTTGTCTTAAAAATCATATGATGGTTTTTTTTGGGACATTGTATTGGGACTTGGTTATTCATTAATGAAATATTAAATAATTGTAATAATCCTATCTTAAAAAACTACGTTACTACTATATTGTCACGTCACAATTCACAAAATTTGCATGTCAATCAATTTGACGGAAGCTGTTGAACCTAAATGTTAGCTTTAAGATCCATAATGAACCAACTTTTACGCAAATAAAGTATTATTATTAAAAAAATAGTAAAAAAGTACTTACCTTTAAACCCATTGTAGGGAAGAAGTCTGTTAATGCACTATAACCTAGATAATGTGTGACGGTACCGAATTCTAACAGATACTTCAGTGTGTTTTGTACTGAAACAAAACAAAAACAAATTTAATACTACAACAAATAACACGGAACATTATAATCACCATGACCTTCAGTTCTTTTGCAGACAATTTATATGGAGGGAGACCCGCCGGCTGATTCTCTAAGAAACAGCGATGGCAAACTGACAGTTGTGATTGCTCTGTGACGGCACAATCTATTGACTAAACGTCAAAAAGGGCTCTTAGGGAATACCGATTTTCAATCTGACAGTCAGATTTTGCTCGGTTTTTGCGGTGGCTCGGTTTTTGCTCTTACGGAATAACCCTGCCAGTAACGTATTTACTTTTGTCATAAAATAAGTAACGAAAATTCACAAACTAACTCTTTTATACCTGCAGAATATATCTTTTCTTTTCTTTTGGCAACCCTCCGCGGCCGGGGTGCTTAACCCTAAAATAACAAAGAGTGTGAGAAATAAAACCTAAACTAAAATACTTAATTTAAAATATAAATTACTGCTAATATCATTTACTATAGATTTTAGGATTGATACTATAACCAAATTAAGTTTTATTTGTTACCCTCTTTGTTATTTTAGGTTTAAACACTCCGGCCGCAGAGGGTTGCCAGAAGAGCTTTTTATTATTCTGCAGGGTTATAAGAGTTAGTTTGTGAATTTTCATAACTTATGAAATGACAAAAGTAATTATGTTGCTGGCTCTTGGTCTAATAGTACAAAGGCAGACCTTTAAATATTCCAGGCCCTATAAACAATATCCATGTATCTCAGAAGATACATGGATATTCTTTATAGGGCCTGGAATATTTCAAATAGAATATTATATTAATTGCAAAGTTTAAATTGGTACAGTAATAAAATATTGAAATACACCAATAAGCACAAGACTGCACACAGTAATTTTTTTTTATACTACTTAGGTGGCAAACAAGCATACGGCCCGCCTGATGTTAAGCAGTTACCATAGCCTATGGACGCTTGCAATATCAGAGGTATCACTTGCGTGTTGCCGACCCATTTTTTACACCAGGGCTTTAAGATGGAATATCCCTGGGATAGGAATCCGTTTCTTTCAAAATACATCCCTAAATGAGTGCTCGAAACCTATACATACACACTATTTGGCTGTGGTCTTCTGTAAGGTGTAGGTCCTTCCCCATTAAAACTTGCTCGCTAGTATAGTGCCCTACCTCTTTTATGATGTGAACATTAGATTACATATTATAAGTAATATTATAACTAGAGTGGAGACCGCGACTCGGTAAGCGTAAGGTAGGGCGGCCCCCAGCTAGGTGGACCGTCGACCTAAAAAAGGTCGCTGGGACGGACTAGATGCGGAAGGTGGAGGACCGTGTGCTGTGGCGCGTGTTAGGAGAGGCCTATGTCCAGCAGTGACTGCGATAGGCTGATTGATTATAAGTAAACAAATACCTAAGAAGCCAGCGACGATGCCCATTGTTGTAGGTAGACTGGCAGCACAAACACCTTCTCTCTTCAACGTCCTCTCATCTATTTTAGATGCAACAACTAGTGGTGGGGCACACTGAAACAAGTAATAAATAATAGGGTACTCTTATTTTTCTTTGCAGCTTCAAAATTTTATCGAAAAGTGAAATCAAAACATTAATTAATTTAAAAACTTTGCAATTCTCTTCTCTTATTTTTAAAAGATTTGTGTCGCGGAGGACTTTACAAACATACAATTAACGGACACAAATTACACCCAGACTCAGAACAACTCTTTGTGGGTCACACAAAGTTTTGTCCTGTGTGGGAATCGAACCCACAACCTCATGCACAGCAGGCGCATACTGCGGCCACTGGACCACCGAGGCAGTTCAATTATAATTTATAGTTTTGCTTGAAAAAATTACTGCACTTTTTAAAGTTAATTTTGTGGATTGGGATTAGCAATCTTTACTTGCACCTTATATTTTAATCAACTATTTTGTTAACATCCTCCAAGTGTAATAAACCTAACGCAAGAAAGAATAATTAAATAAAACGTTACTCACAGCAAAACAGGCAGTCTCTCCCGGTATTATAAACTGTATATGTCCCGACACGGCGTTCTCACTCACTCCAGACTCGAACCACTTCTGATTGAGCTCATTGCACGCCGTGTTTATCGCCATACGCGCCTCAAAGTTGTCCACACACGATAGCACTATATCTACCGGCCCTCCTGTAAGACTGCCCGTTCTGAAATAGATACAAACAAATATTGTTAATTAAATATTTTTAGAATATATAAATATATATATATATATATATTTTAATTTAAAAAAATGCCATTGGCAAACATATACCAATATGTCCTTGCAAGCCTATGATTGCAAGGCTTGCTTGGCATTGCTTTAATATTTAAGTATTGTTAAATATGTAGCGACAAAAAATCGTACGTTTAAAGTTAAATTATTGCGCATGCGACGGGCCTGTTTAGGAGCGTCATAATTATAGCACAATAGATAATATAACAATCGACTAAGGTAGTAAGTCAGGCAGACAATATCTGCTGCAAGAGAGGGAAAACTCGAAACAAAACCCTATACCAACCCGTCTGGCCACTGTGGTATAGTAGGCTAATATCCCTCCAAATGTATAAAGGAGACCCGTGCCCAGCAGTGGGAAGTTTATGGGTTGAGATGGAGATAATACAAGTACTAACTTGATCGTATCACAGAAGTTCTGGAAGTTATCCACAGTAGTAATATTATAGTTGTAAGCGTCAATGGTAACATCAGGGTTGATGTTCTGTAAGGTGGCAGCAGCTGCGTCCACCTTGCTCAGCCCTGCCTGGTGCGGCTGGAAGAACAACCGGTTCATGTTCGCAAGCTCCACCTTGTCATAGTCAAACAGGATCAACTGAAAAAGATGATATTGAGTTTTAATTAAAGAAATCTGTGTCACAAAGGACTCTACAAACATACAGTTTATGGACACAAATTACACTCAGACTCAGAACAAACATTTATGGATCATACAAATTTGTCCCGTGTGGGTAGACGAACTCACAGCCTCTGGCTTGGCCATCAGGGTCACTAACCAACAGGCGAGTCCAATCTATCGGACTATCTAACTCAGCACTGTAACTATAACATGAAATTTACATTAAATATTTTTAGCATTTTTGCTATGCAATCAGCTCAAAAATACTTAAATGTTAAAGCAATGTGGAAAAAGACAAGGCTTTAATAACATTCTTTCCTCAGAATTGGAAGATGTGTGACCTGTAACGGCAAACGTTTGACTGAAACTGACATCAATCAAGATGTAAAAAAGCAGTGGACAAATTCAAACTCTGGAGTAGGAGCTCGGATGGCACAGTTGGTAGTGAGCTGGGCCCGAACCCTAGAGGCGCAGGTTCGAGTCTTGCTCTGGGCTCGTCATTTTCCACATTGCTTTAATATTTAAGTATATGAAATCTACATCCTCAAGAGACTGGTCTAAGGGGTTAGTGTCTGCTAAGCCAGCGGTTGTAGGTTCGATTCCCACCTATGGCAAATCTTTTTTATACTGCTTAGGTGGCAAACAAGTATACTGCCTGCCTCATGTAACGCAGTTACTGTATCCCTATGGATGCTTGCAATACCAAAGGTATTACTTGCGTGTTGCCGACTTTTACACCATTTATACTGGATAGGGGAAGAGCCTCCAGCACACAGAAGACCACAGCCACATAACAACAAACAGTAATTCACCATGGTATTATAAATAAAAAAAATATGAAACATACCTTGCCAATCCCACACCTAGTGAGCATCTCAGCAGTAACACTGCCCACTCCACCAACTCCCACTACTGCCACTGACATCTCCCTGATCTTCTCATAGTTGTTCACTATGCCCATCCTCTTCAACGCCATTAAGCGACTGCAAACACACATTACACATATTAACAGAAAATAACCAGCAGTGCAGTTCTGTTCCTGTGTGTGTGAACAGGCTTTCAGCTTTAAGGATGTGTTTTTAACTTTTCTATCACAGGCATACTCTAAAAACCATGGTGTTTATATTTTTGGGTTGGCAACACACTAGGTACTTTTTTTTAAAAGACAACTGCCACACTTTTACAAACAAGCATACGGCCCGCCTGATGGTAAGCAGTTACCGTAGCCTATGGATGCTTGCCACCACACCAGGGGTATCGCTCGCGCTTATTTATCAATTACATTATATTTAAATTTTACTATCTATATACATAAAACTGACTTAATTATAAATACAAAAAAAAGGAAAAAGAAATTACAAACGAAGACTGTTTAAGCCTCGAAATATTCCTCAACATCACTGTCGACTGTGAACATGCCCAGAGGCTGGTGGCATTGCCACGTTGTATAGCAATGCTTATTCTACATTATTTGTCACGCTAGGAAACAGACCCTGTGTTGTGGGAGACTTTACAAACTTATACCCTCTCTCTCTCTTTGAACAAATGTTAAATTTCATTACTTGTGTATGGTGAGGATGTGAGAAGTTTAGTGTTGTATTAATAAAGCACTATAATACCTACATGCATTAAATTGACCTTTCAAAATTGTACTTGTTGCTTAATTTTCTGATATGAAATAGAAACATATTGCAACAATTTAAATCACTTGTACATCTTATTCTGTCATTTATTGTAAAAATTAGAACTAGTTATGAATAAAACCACGTCAAAAAATACAGTTTTAATTCAAATATGTTAACTAATTAAAGGAAAAGTGAATAAATACCTGTACGGATTAGAGTCGACTACTTCGGACGACATAACGTCGATTTTTTCCCGAACTGGCCCCGCATTTCCTTGCACAGCCGCCAGCTGAGCTTCCAACTCCTTCACTTTCTTCTGCAATGCCTCAACAGTAGTCATTTTTAAAGAATTTCCAATAAAAATCGGATTTATTGCTCTCACTATACACTGCACAAGCTGTCTCACTTACAAATCGAAATGTCAACTGTCATTGTCTAACTATCAAAATCAAAGTGACGTTTCCTGCCACGATGTACCTTTATTGCGTTCAGTTTCACTTTATTTTGAGCTTAAACCTAAATTAAATTTAAAATTTAATAAACAAGGCAGTAAAATACAAAAGAAAATAAAGTGGTTAGCAAGTTAAAAAGTAAAAGAATAATATTATTTACTAATTTGTTTAAAATGTTTTATTTTAGTAATAAATAATTTAATCTTATATGAACTAACTAGCGACCCGCCCCGGCTTCGCACGGTTGCAATGCTGATACTAAATTAAATACACTACAGACAAACTATGAACGTTGTATATAAAAACATAGCGGCCCGCTCCGACTTTGCACGGGCATAAAATATTCTATTAAGTTTTTTTTCTGAACTTACTTAAGATTTTTGAAAATAATTTCCTTATTATTAAATTAATTGATTATTATTTATCGTAACTTATAATTATTAACTGATACGTTGTCACGCTGAAAAGCACGTTTTTATCAAGTACTGTTATATTCCTCGCTAGAGAGCTCCGATAATAAACGCGTCCGATTGCTGCTAAATTCAAAGTGCTATAGGGAGAACCACGGCCTCCGACGCGCTATTTATGCCCCGTCCGACCGGTACCGCCCGCCGCAAACGCAAATTTTAAATTTGTAATATCTCCGAAAATATTTGTTTAATTTACATGCTGTAAGGAACCATATTGATCTATATTAATTGCACACTGTATTCAAGGTACTTAATTCGATAAGGATTAATGCCGTATTGCTTAAAATAGCTTCGTAAATAAGCCATTTTTTCACGTAAAAAGTAAACAATAAAAATGGTTAATGTGGGTTATCCCTAAAAGATAAACATATACCATCGCGGACTTTTTTGTAGACCTTTTTATGGTGTACAATACTGTAGTACATTAATTTGATCTAACTCGTAGGGTTTAGGCAGCGTTTTTGCTAAATTGCTAAATAAGCCCAAAAAATAGGTTAATTTACGACATCACGTTAGAAACCTCTAAAATTAGCAATGTTGCCTTAGTATATGATGCATGTATTATACATATAAACCTTCCTCTTGAATCACTCTATCTATTGGAAAAAACCGCATCAAAATCCGTTGCGTAGTTGTAAAGATTTAAGCGCACATAGGGATATAGGGACAGAAAAGGCGACTTTGTTTTATACTATGTAGTGATGACTAAGCGGTAACCTGAATAGATATACTTTGTCCTAAGGTTTACAAATAAAAACCTAACAAAAACTCATGATTAGTTTTATTAGATGGGTCCAACATTTAAGTTTATTAAAATTTTCAGATACAAAAAAACCTTCTTCTGGTAACAGAGTTGTCCAGATCGCCCATATCTAATAGGCTACTGCCATGATCTAACGACTGTTAACTGTCGGGACAGACTTATAATGTGACCTACCGGCGACGCTTAGATAAAATACTACGAGAACACCCATCCATAGGGGTTATTCGCCCCTAGGTAATATGGATGGCGCAGTGGTTCTCTTGGTAGTCTTGTCACTACCAACCTCTCAGCACGTTGGCGTTGGTAGTAGCCAGTAGTAATGGCTTAACTTTCACACATATAAAAATAGATAAGATAAGATACACCATAGTAACTACCTAATATTATTACTTACTACCAAGAGCGTCGCCAAGACTGCTGCCTTGCTTATCTGATCATTCCTCCTTATAGAGTCAAGAGCTTGCTAGCTTGTTCAGAGTATGTACCAATCCTATTACAATCGCTTTACAGATACTGACTGTATCGACTTTACACTTTCCCTAATTCTCCATTTATAAATATCAACTTGCCCTTCCCCTGGGCCATTACCTGGAGACGCCCTTGCTTACTACTTCGTGAAGTCGAACAAATATTTTAAATAGACACAATAGATTCCACTCTCAATTGGCAGGCTCAGGTTGCCAATGTGAGCCAGAGAGTTACTGGAATACTTCGTGCCTTTTATCGTCTGAAAAACTTTCTCCCTTATAGGACCAAGACAATGCTTGTGCAGACCTTAATCTTTCCCATAATTGACTATGGTGATGTGTGCTATTAAGACCTGAATGCAGATCTTCTCTACAAATATGACCGTCTTCTCAATAACTGCATTCGATTCATTTTTAATCTTCGTAAGTATGACCATGTGTCTACGTTTCGTTCTGAATTAAAATGGTTACCCATTCGTCAACGCCGTAGCTTGCGTGCTCTCACCACTCTCTATGCTATTCTTAACTCTCCTTCTCCCCCTACCTATTTAATTTCATATTTTCAATTTCTATGCTCTATTCACGATAAAAACTTTCGCTCGTCGAATAACCTTCTCCTTACTTGTCACTCCCATAGAACTGAATTTATCCATTCCTCTTTTGTGATCCAGGCGGTTCTTCTCTGGAATAAGCTGCCTCTTGTAATCAGGATGGCCACTAACCGTTTTGTATTTAAACTGAAAGTTAAGGCTCTCCTCTTTGAAAATTTGTTGGAATTATCTCGTTAACTATGTATATTGTATTCATATACATATATATATCATACATATATGTATATATCATATATATTATTTATTAACATATATATTAGTATCGTAGATTATTCTAAAGCTTTCGATAGTATCAGCCATACCTCAATTTTTGACGCCCTACTAAACCAAGAAATAGACACCACTTATATTCACCTTTTACAGAATATCTATAGAAATAGCACTGCAGCCATTAAAATCTACTCTAGGACAGGACCATCTTTCCGGATCGATAAAGGAATTAAACAGGGTGACCCGCTGTCTCCGAAATTATTCACAGCTGTACTGGAGGAAGTCTTTAAAAAGCTGGCGGCAGGCTGGGCGGAAAAGGGCATTATGGTCGGGCACAGGAGATTGTCCAATCTCCGATTCGCTGACGATATTGTCCTCTTCTCGTCTTCAGCCACCGAGTTGACTCAGATGCTCGAAGACCTTAGGACGACAAGCCTTGAGGTCGGACTTCAAATGAATATGTCAAAGACTAAGTTGATGACTAACAGCGCGCATCATAGGATCAAAGTGGGGAGTGGGGAGATTGAGTACGTCGATGAGTATCTCTATTTAGGCCAAATAGTCTCATTCCAGGCAAGACAAAATAAAGAAGTTGCAAGACGCACCGAAAATGCCTGGAGGAGCTATTGGTTTATGAAAGATATCATGAAGGGTGATCTTCCTCTTACCCTAAAGAGTAGACTCATGGACGTATGCATTCTTCCCATCCTCACATATGGTTCTCAAACATGGTCTTTGAAAATTCAGCAGAGGTCCACGCTCGAGGTTTGCCAAAGAGCTATGGAACGAAGTATTCTGGGGATTAAACTAACAGACCGAGTTAGGAATACATTAATCCGTTCCAGCACAAAAGTCACTGACGTCACCAGGAAAACTGCCATGCTAAAATGGAACTGGGCTGGTCATATCTGCCGCATGTCAGATGATCAATGGCCTAAACTCACTACCCAGTGGGTGCCTCTAAATGCCAAGCGACATCGCGGTAGACCCAGGCGGAGATGGCGGGATGAGTTGGTTTCATTTAACCATGACTGGTCCTCAGCGGCTTTAGACAGAGAGAAGTGGAAGGAGAGTGGGGAGGCCTTTGCCCTGCAGTGGGACAGTACAGGCTTATAATAATAATAATAATAATATTAGTATACTTTTATTTCATTTTATATTTTATGTATTTATTGTTAATTTTTTTTTATTTAATTTAGTTAAACAATTTCAGTTAAAACTACTTCATTTACTGCACCTACTTCAATTATCTCTGCACCACTCAAGGTTGACTGGTAGAGAATGCTTATAGCATTAAGTTCGCCTATGTACCTATGTGCATGAAGTTTAATAAATAAAAATAAAAATAGTCCTTTTGGAGGAGGATAAGGCCACGTCTATTGGCAGCACCAAGAGGGAGGACAAAGCTTTTGAATAAAGCTCCTTTAACTCTGCATTATTAAACTCTCTGTGAGAATTCGCAAAAAGCACAATGTATCTATATAATATGTTGTTATAATTGATTACCACGCTATTGCAATAAGATAAACTGTAATAATAGTGATGTCATTTATTCATTAAAGTTAATAAGTGGATATAATTATTATTAACATCTATATATTATACAATATATCAGTAATTTACAACTAAAACTATATTTACACAAATTAGAAATAAAAAACAAAAAAAAAAAACACAAAAAAGGGGGAGACTGCTTAATAGGCGTCGTAAAATTCCTCCGCATCGACGTCTACTGAAAACGTGCCCAGGAGACTGGCAGCATTGCCACGCTGAATGGCAATGCTTATTCTTTGAGCCAAATATAAGCCAGCCTTCTGGTCACGTGAAGCGTCGACTAAACGCTTGGACAAATCTTTAAAAAGACCGCGAGCACTAGCACCCCACGGCCCGAGCGTTTCGACTCCAAACGGCTCAAAAACATAATCCCCAATGAGATTACTGTATTTGCGCCGCTTGAGAGTCTCCGCGGATGCAGCAGCAGCACCAGCACAACCTGCAGTGCTTGGAAGATGAGATGGCGCGAGGGTGTCGACACATGTTGCGTCCCACACCAAAGGCCTACCCATCTTCCATGGCAGTAAAGACATACCATCAGGTCTCTTACCATCGTTGCGTACCAAACCGTTGGGTTCCCGTACAGCTGGTACGCCAGCGGTGACAAGGGCACGTCGGAGTATGTCATTTAGGTTAGCGTGCCGGGATATGCGGCCTGCACTCCTGCTGCATGACAGGCCGTGGTGTCCAAGGCTGTCGACGGCTTCACCACAGCAACATCTATGCGGAGAAACAGAAGGAGCACCTAGACGAAGGCAAGTAGCCATGCGGAAGGTTGTATCGTCCAACATGGTACCTATGTTGGGCGATGGGAGTGCCTGAAGCCAGAGGCCCGACTCCCATTCCCCCACAGCCAGCAAACGAGCGCGCTCAGCAGGACTGGTAGTCGAGTTTATGAGGTTATTCCTAACCATCCTGCAAAACGGCTCATCCCACTGTCTCTGAGAAGAAAGGTTAGTGGGTAACTCAGTGTCGGGCACAGTAATTTTCCAAGCACTAATGGCATCGGTCTTACATGGCACATCGGGACCAACCAGTGTGGACTCTAAAATTTTCCTGGTTAGTTCTTCCGTGCTATGGACCGAGGACAGAAATGCTGGTAAACTGACATCGGAAATTTTGCGAACGCCGAGCCCGCCCAAACGAACTGGTAAGGACGCTTGAAGCCATGCTCGGTCGTTCAGGGCCACATTAAGAATTTTACTAATGGTGTTGTGGATAATTTGGTCCAATTTGCCTAAAAGTGTTAAATGTTTCCAAAACGGGGCAGATCTTAGGGCGTGCGTGAATTTAGGGACAAAAAGACAATATCGAATTATTGTAAAAGCCGAATGCATATTAATTTTCAATAGTCGGTCCGAAACTTCACTGAAATTTTGTACTTTTTCTTGTATATAAGAATTAAAAGCTTCTTCAAAAACGGGGGACCCGAGGAGACGAAACTCAGTTTTCTCAATAATTTTGATGTTAGGTGCCAAAGTATTAAATTTTGATAAAACCGAAACTTTGTCATTAATTTTGTCGCTTATATAAATTTCACATTTGCTAGTGTTCAGTTCTAAACCAATGGAATTAAATTGAGTTTTTAAAAAAGCCAAATCTTGAAATACTGTTTCTGCATCGCCTCCTAGGGTCCCATCATCCAGGTACCAGATGTTAAATTTAGAATTAATTTTTTCAATGATGGGGTGGATGGCTAAACTGAAAATAACTGGCCCAAGAGGGTCACCTTGTTGGCAACCAACTGCTGATTCTAAAAGTTGTTCTTTGTATAATAATTTTGATGGATGCCTATAGCATTGCCAAAGAAATTTGAAAATTTTGGGGGTTTCCAATTTTGCCTGTGACAACAAGGTGTCCCTATTCAACGAATTAAAGGCATTCTTTAAGTCAACCTTAAGGATGACTTCACCGTCACCACAGTCAAGGTATGTTGATAAGGCATGTATGGCCGCCTCACAACCCCCTCTTGACCCAAAGCCCAATTGTAGGGGTTGAAATTTATTTGCTAAAGCTATGCTGTAATATTTACAGCATAGCTTGGCAGCCATACGCCTGTACGTACACCCTACGGCAATGGGACGAATGCCACCATCTTTCTTCCGTAGGGCGCATAAGTTAGCTCCATAGAGAAGATCGATGATGCCATCGTCCACACTGCCGGCGAGCATAAGGTTCATTAATGCCGTTAGCTCCTTCAAGAGAGCATCCCCAGCTTCCCCGGCGCCTGAACACAACAGGTCTTTTAGGTGTTGAGGCGTTAAACCGTCGAGGCCGCCGGCAGACCCGTTCCGAAAAGAGCTAACGGCTGAAAACACGTCCTTGGCTGTGACACTGAGACTATCTGAATCCGTATCAGATAGTTCAGGGAAGGTGAGGTCATCAGCAGGCGCCGGATGCTTGCTCTGCAAACCGGCAAGAGTGTCCGGAGAGCACGGCGCCACCACATCATTACTGAATAACAACCTTGATGCTCCCCTTATATCACCTTCCTTCAATTTTGTTTCTACATACTGATAGAGTGTGTTATTTTGGCTAAAAGAAGATTTTGGGTCTAAATGAGGTGTTGTGTTGTAGCAGTTATTTTTAATTTGTGTCGTTAGAGATTTTTGATTGGCCTGATCTTTTTGAATGTGAAGAATCCTGTATGGGAAGGTGATTAGTTGTTCCCAAGCTATATTAGAGTTCTCCCGGACGACAAGACCTATACAGCGGGCCAAATTTTGGGCCACTGTAGGTCTCGCGCCTCGGGGAACTCTCTTAAGGACCGGAATGGAATTTTTTAAACTTGCGAGATATTTCCAAAAAGGAATTTTGTCAGCGGTGTCCGTTGAGGCCACTGTGTATGTGGTGGGGCTAGGCAATTCATTTTGGGATTTGTGAACTTTCCCAAAATGAATTTTCAGGCCCCGCACACCTTTAAAAAAACGAGATTGGGAACAATGTGGGCAGCGCACTAGGTTGTTGAATGTGGTAGGTTGACTGGCACTTACCTCCACATCACTACTGCCATTGCAATCCCAGATCATATATATTATACCTAAGTTGCACTTAAACTTAATAAGATAACAAAATAAAACTGAATAATAAACAAATCACAAAAAAATGCACAATCTTTGACACCATAAGTCTATATAAACTGACAGTGTCCATGGCGACGGGGCGTCGCCCTGGTATTGGCTTCGCGTCCTGTCACCTGTACTCCCGATGGCTTTAATATTATTATAATCGTAGATATTCGGTAGATAATATTGTTTCACTCTTTAAAATTTAAAATATAGGTAAAATTTACTGTGTCAATATATGATCACTTCACAGCTGTGTAGGTACTCAAAAATATTTTTCATCTGCGTCACGTAATTTATTGGGTATATTCGCTATGCGTTACATAATTACTTGTGACATGTATCCTCGAGCTATTAGATTATAATATAATCATTATTTCATAATATTTTATATAATTTTTATGTATGACATGTGTCATTATAGTGATGTTGTGTTCAAATAATTTTAAAAAAATCCTGCTATGCTTGGACGCTGGGAAGGACTGGATGAGGAAGGCGGAGGACCGTGTGCTGTGGCACGTGTTAGGTAGGAGAGGCCTATGTCCAGCAGTGGTCTGCTATAAGCTGATTAATTGATAATGCCTGTATTATATTATTTTAGATACGCACAGTAAAAGACAATTTTCTTTGTTTTGGCAAAATCATTGAAAAGTTCTATAATTAAGTAGGTACCTACATCTATACATATAATCTTTTTTTGTTGAATAGTGCATTTATCCAGGATATGCTATAACATCACGCCACGATCAATAGGAGCGGAGCAGTAGTGAGATATGTTGCAAAATCGGGGAAAATATTCCAAATTACCACGCGGATGAAGTCGCGGGCGACTCCTGGTATTATATATTCCTGGCTCTATTAGGTATGTACCTACCAAATAGAACCAGGAATATAGAGTATGTACTGTTCGATTTAGATTTTGTTAGGTAGGTACCTAACAACGTCTAAATAGAATATCTAATTAGATACCTACCTACGTAGGTATACCTATAGTCTTTATATCTAATTAGATACCTGTCTATATTAGTCTTAAATCTAATAAAGTACCTAACAATAAGCTCCATTGGTATAACCCAACAAAATTTAAAACCTAGTGATAGCACAACGAACAACTGGAGCTGGATTATGTGAGGTTGTGTTTATTCTTTAGTAGATAATCTTGTTGCTTGGACTCGGACGGTCGCTCGCTGTCGTAGACCGGTGTGCGCCGACACCGGCAGACAAACTGTTTCAATATTATAAAAAGTTGGAACTCAAGGACGTTTTATATTAGTTTTTCTTTTGGACTTTTTGTGAATGCATTATCAATCATTATGTTTTAATTTATTGATATAACATGTGGTGAATACTTAGCGTTAAACACTGTGGAAGTGGAAATACAAGGAGGTGATAAGAAATAATTAGTAGGTAGGTAATATATTTTTAATGAAAATCGACTCTATGTATGCACGTCTTCGATTAGGTAGAGCAACTACCCATTGTCAAAAGCTCCTAAACACTGCCTTAATTAACGAAACAGAAAGTAAGGTACGTACCTCACTAATTAAGTAGATAAGCTTTATAATTAACATGGCTTTTCATAAGCTAGGTCTTTAATTACTGATTAACCATTGAACAAGGCTAAATTCTAAAAAAATGTCGATTATTAGGACTTTGCAATAAATTTTATAACAGTACCTAGGTAACCTACGTTAAAATATTTGGCAATATAATATTATCTATACATATAAAGAACCTGAAAACTTGGGTTTATACTATCCTAGCTCTACCTATAAATATGCTTACCTAGTCCTAACAACATTAAAAAATATAAACTTACATATAGGTATCTATATCACATATTGCCATCACGTAAACGTCAGCTTAAATACCTAAGCCTAAATGAATGATCTGTAGATGATTATTATTTGAAATTATCATTTAATTTTATCATTTGACAATATTTTTGAAACTTAATATTTTGACATAATAACTTTTGACATTATTTTATTTTACTGACATTATTATTGCTCTGATTTAATTTTGTGCATAAGATGTTTTATTGTAATTGACATGAACAAAAATTATTATGTTGTAATGTAAATAAATATGACTCCTTACCAATAAAATATGACTATGTATGACTATTATACAATAGACTTAAAAAAAATAGGTCCTTATACTTTAATATCTAGCTTAACATTTTCAAATAAATACATACGAGTATATTGGTAATATACTCTAAATATAGGCCCGAAATCGAATCAAAACAGGTTTATTAAACGGGTCTATCTCCTGATCTAATTATACAACAAACGTGTGGTAATTTATTCGCTATCCTACCTCATTATGATGTTATTATTGTTAAAATACTCAAGAATTTCGTATTTCGTAAGAGATTATATTCGTAGGCACATACCTATATATGCGTAGACGCACGTAGCTCTGTAGGTACCTACGCATGTCGTCTATCAAAACTAGTCCACGCGTAACGTAGCAGCAGGTGACGAGAAGCATCATGTTCTCAGCCTGATGACGTCTACCTTTGAACGTCACCCTTCCCGAACGTAGCCGCCATCGCCATTCAGAAACCTTTCTTTCCTATCGGTTATCGATTCGTCGAGCGAGCGACAGGGACCGGCTCACTCCTCCTATCGCTTACTATGAAGTATTTATTACATAGTATGCGTATTGTATTAAGAGAGGTAGGACACCATCCTAGCGAGCAAGCCCAACTGGGGAAGGACCTCCACCTTACAGAAGACCACGGCCAAATAGTGTGTGAGTATAGGTTTCGAGCTTTAGGGATGCGTTTTGAAAGAAACGTATTCCTATCCCAGTGTTACTTCCATCTGTAAAGAATGGGTTGGCAACACGCAAATAATACCTCTGGTATTGCAAGCGTCCATAGGCTACGGTTACTGCTTAATATCAGGCGAACCGTATGATTGTTTGCCACCCAAGTAGTATATAAAAAAAAAGAAAATAAAACTAGGCTACTCTAAGCTCTTGATCATTCAAGATTTTCTCTCATCTTTATCGTAAAATGTTAAACGTCTCAGTACCCCTGCTATGTGAAATACACTCACTATAAGTAGGTAAGATACTTGCGACTGCACGGTTGGTTTAGTAGCCTAAGAAGTTTCTTCTGCGAGGACAGTAGACTAGACTGGGGCAGTAGAGTCTGACCCGCATCCTTCCACGGAGGGACAGTGTCCCCGGTGCGCCCGGACACTGTCACTGGAGATGGAGCCTACGTAAGGTAGGCAGCCGCTGGGTGGACCACTGACGTCATATCAGGTTCCGGTGGTCCACCCGTGAAAGCGAGTGTTGGTGCACAGGGGGGTTTTAGTCGGTATGCCGGCCGCCTACCATCTTAAGGCCGGAGAGTCCGACATAACCGCCTCGCTTCCCCGGGCGGGGCGGTATGCGTAAAGCATTTCCCCTCTACAAAAAAAAAAGTAGCCTAAGAGGTTACCTCGCCATTTACCACTGCACGGCGTGTTGTGCGTTCGATCCCCACACGGGGTAAAAAATATAGGTACATATACATAATACTGTGCGTGAATGTGATTGCTGTCGCCTCTCGCTTTACTCTTCCTGCTCATATTGGTAGTGCCAGCTGTCGTTATAGCGTAGCTGTGTACAACTTTATGGTTGTTCCGTCAACGTTTCCGTCAACGCGCGAGTGATACCCCTGCCCCTCTAGACAAGTGGCATTAGCGATAATCGAATCGAAAAGTCAAAAAAGAAAATGTATGGGATTTGATGTAAGTTTACGACATTATATCGTAGACGTACCTCAAATCCCATACATTTGCTTTTTTGACTTTTCAATTCGACTACCGTTTATGCCACTTGTCTAGAGGCTCTGGTGTTGCAAGTGTCTATAGGCTACAGTAACTGCTTACCATCAGGCGGGCCGTGTGCTTGTTGGCCTTCTTAGTTGTATAAAATTAATAGGTATGTACTTAGTAGGTAACTGTTAGGACCTGCGTGACATTCCTCGTATAACGCTTTATCGTCAAGCGGAAGGGCATCAACAGAGAACAACAAGAACATGACAGGTTTTATCACGCGTTTTATAACGAATAAAATACTAGTTTTATACAAACACGTGTTGTTAGCAATTTTTAACATTGGAAATGTAACTTTATGTTAAGTAACGTAGGGTACAAATCGTGGTCTGGCAATTTCCTTAGAGTAAGTGCGCAAGCTGCCTAGCCTACGATGTCCAAAATTTCTTTGAGGTCATAATACTCATCATCACAACCCATAAACGTCCCACTACTGGGCACGGGTCTTCTCCATATACTTGGAGGGATATTAGCCTGCGCTGGCCAAACGGGTTAGTATAGGGTTTTATTTCGAGTTTTCCCTCTCTTGCAGTGGATATCGTCTTCATAACTTACTCCCTTAGTCGACTCTTACGACACCCTCGGGATGGAATGGGGTGGTGACATTTGTATTCTTAATCCGTCACCACACGGACCTGAGTACGGGTTTATATAAATCTAAAACATTTTTATTTAAGTAAATCACAGTGCTGATTTAAGAATTGTGATTTCTGCGTCCTTCATGGTAGACAAGTGGCTCTCCGTAGCAAGAGCGAATGCTAACAATACCACTAACGCCTTGTAGTAAAGTCAAAGTCAAAGACAAACTCATTTATTCATTTAAATCAAATACATGATAGGTACTTATGAACGTCATAAAAACAAATGACAGCATACTTTTTTCCTACGGCCAATTCACTGACTAGGGTAAAATCATTATGTGGTGTGATGAAAGGAGAAAATATTCAGGGTTGTAATAATTAACCCTGAAATTATAAAGGTTTTACTAGACAGGTGTCTAGTAAAACCAGATGGTAACAAGGCAGGTAAAGCCCTATCTAAAATAAAATTACATTGTCATGATTCATTTTTTAAAGGCAACAGTTTTACTTTTTAGTACTAACTATAAACCGGTGTAATTAAACTAATATCGAACCTGATAATTAATAAATTATAATAATAAGATACGACAACGTCAACTGATTATTACGTGCTCACAGAAAAAGCTTGGTTTCAAAATTGAGAAAACGACACTTTGGAAACGAGTTATATTATTATTTCTTCATTTTTTTTCACTCACGTAGATCCATATGGGCGTGGTCAGTGCAAGAAGTATAGTTTTTTTGGGAGTCGATAATATTCTAATGTGTATATTGTAGAAACCTCCTGGAATGTTTCCTCCGGCCCATATGACTAACGAGACGATGACGAATTAGAACTTTTTATGGACTTGAGCAGTGGAACAAAAATAAGGTCTGGCAAATCGAAACACAATTCAGATTTGACTAATTAATATTTTTGCATTGATTGACGAATCAGAACCAAAATGAGCAGTTAAAACACGCTTAACCAATTAGAACTTTCTTTGGACTTTAAGAGTTGGTTACTAAATCGTCAAACTATTGGATTGTGTAGATATCACCACTGTACGAATGCACCTTGTATACGAATCCTACCTGCTCTCCCGTAATCTAGTTTAGTTGTGTGAATGACAAATTTCAATATAACAAATCGTACTCTTATACAGACATCTGATCTCTAACTAGGTAGAGCCTCTACACTCTACCTAGTGAGAACTCTACTTATATATTTATAAATACATATTAAGTATTTAAAAATAACCTGAATGGAAAACGATCCCATGCCCATGATGCTCAGTGAGGGTTACAATCCACTAGATCAACGTACCAGTCGAATATTTAAAAAGTCTGATACAAACGCATCTTCACATTACAGAAGACAGACAGCCAAATAACTACACGCAGTGGTGTAGTTGTGTTCCTGTGTGAGTACAGGTCTCCAGTGCTCATTTAGGTATGCGTTTTTAAGGTAACGTTTTCCCTTCCCAGGGACGTCCATTTAAAGAGTACATCTGTTTGTATCCCCCCGCTCGCCTAGAGAATTAGGTCGTGTTTGCTTCGTCCAAATATTCTGTGGCCCAAATGCTCAAGGTCGTTGGCGATATCACAAGCCTTAATAGATTAGAAACTTTTTTTGCTATTTAATAGTAAGGACCATTAATGAGCTTATTGATAGACGCAAAAAACTTGCAATTACATATTAGTTAAGTAATTACAGAAATTTTTAACTAATTATTGCTTTTTTACAATTGTATGGCATGTAATTTTAATTGAATATAAATGGCCTATCAATGAATTAGACTAGTTAGTTGGTGATATGCTTGGACTAGGAGAATACGTCTCCTAGTCAGAGTGCAGTGGTCAGTGGTTAAAAAATAACAGTGTATTTGTTGGATTTATAGTAATATATGTATATGTACAGATAATATAAAGTGTATTGAAAGCCATTTTGCAACTGAGTGTGACACGGATTTTGGGCTGAAGTTGACATCCTGGCATAGACAACTAATTTTGTCCTGAATTTTAAAGGCTTCGGACAAGTTTGAGCATTTCATACAATCAGTATAGGTACGTACGACACATTTCGTATTTTTCCACTCCTCTTATGGACCAAAGATAGCGTTTTTTACGAGTGATACATATTGTGTTCGGTTCATTCTAATTAAATTTATAGTAGAAAATTATATAAAATAGAGGTGACGACCTTTTCATTCTTATTTCTGGAACATTCCATCAGCAAATGTTGCACATCCTCGACTTTATTACAAATTGTACAGTTCGGAGACTGAGATATTTTCATAAGTGAACTTTGCCAATAGAAAATGTCTAAAAGATAATTTACTTAATATAATTTGAACGCCTTGGTGGTCCAATGGGTGCAGTATGCGCCTGCTGTGCATGAGGTTTTGGGTTCGATTCCCACATAGGACAAAACTTTGTGTGACCCACAAAGAGTTCTTCTGAGTCTGGGTGTAATTTGTGTCCGTTAATTGTATGTTTGTAAAGTCCCCCGCGACACAGAGCTTGCGCTCTAGTGCGGGATAGATAGATAATTCTTTATTGTACACCATAAAATTACAAAAGCTTACTTAAAAATACCATACAGTCAATAATCTAGTACAATGGGCGGCCTTATCGCTAAGTGCGATTTCTTCCAAGCAACCTTGGGATGGACAGGAATGACCAGAACGCTTAAAAACAAGTGATGGTGTAGTTTATTTTATTTACACTTAATTTTAAATAGTTAAATACAAACTTACAAAAATACAAGAGATACCTACCTACATCTACAAACAACTCAAGAGTCTGTTGTTCATTCATGTAGTGCGATCGAATTCTTTAACCTTTATAGATGCGTCATTGTAGCAACTCAGACGTATTTGCAAATTGGATCAGTTCCTTGTAATACTGACCTTCGTGTTCAAAAAACAAGAAAATCATTTTATGAATTTTTAAACTCTTTATACACACTAGCTACAGTGGGCTCTATGTACTCGTTATTACAGTGATGTGATAAGATAGGTACATAAGTAAAAAGAATTCAAATAAACTTTTGTCCAAGATGTTATTTGTAGTGACATGAATGTACTATATCTTAATGGAATATGATGGTAAACAAGCATGCTGGCCCGGTGACACCATCAATTAAAAAAAACACTGTACTTGCAGCTTTAACGTAAAGTCTTCATGCTGCCCGATCAGTACTTTCCCAAGAAGCTCTGAAAACCAGTACTTAGAAACACAACGACAACATATTAAAGTTGTGTTTGTCTATAAATTTGACTAATCAATTTGAGCAAGTTTTTCGTATTTTATATATATCTCTACTGTCTTAGACTTCGTACCGATTGAATCAGTATCATGTATACTTAAGGAAAATAAAAAAAATGGAGAATTTCTATTTTTTTTTCGAAAAGCATTGTTAATACCTATAAGGTTGCCCTCGATTTCCCTGGGATTCCATCATCAGATCCTGACTTGGTGCCAATGGGACCACCTCTAGAGTATACACTATCAAATATTTATTATTATTATTGTTTAAAAAAAACATACAGTCGAACATAGAACCCCCTCCTTTTTTGAAGTCGGTTAAAAAGGAGAACTAAGTAGTAAGTACACCTCTAGTCATAAACTGTGTTGCTGTTGATCCAGGTCAGCAGGTCAAAATGCAGGCAACTTCGAGCAGTGAGCGCACGCCGCTGGTGCAGCCCACATATGTGTTCGAGTCAAGTTTGGCTCGGCGCTACCAGAAGAGACTCCACCACATGCAATGTGCCATGTGTGTGTTCTTAATGTAAGTATCCTGAATATAAAACAACTTATAATATTATAAAGCTGAAGAGTTTGTTTGTTTGTTTGGTTGGACGCGCTTATTTCAGAAAGTACTGGTTCGATTAGAAAAAATATTTTCTTGTTGAATAGCGCACTTATCAAGGAAGGCTATAGGCTATATATGTATAACATCACGCTATGATCAATAGGAGCGGAGCAGTAGTGAGATATGTTACAAAATCGGGGAAAATATTCCAAATTACCACGTGGACGAAGTGGCGGGCGACCCCTAGTAAAACAATAAATGAAAAGATCCAAGTTAATTTGCCATTTACCACTGCTCGGCGTGTGATCGTGTGACAAATTTGTGTGATCCATAATTGTCCGAGTCTGGCTGTACTTTCTGTACGTTAATTGTATGTTTGAAAAGTCCCCCGAGACACATGGCTTGTTCCCTAGTGCAGATGTCTTTTTAAAAGCATAAAATAGATAGATAGATAACTCTTTATTGTACACCAAAATACATAAATTCTTACATTAAATTTTAATAGGTAATGTACAATGGGCGGCCTTATCGCTAAAAGCAATCTCTTACAGGCAACCTTTTTAAAATAAAGAACTACTTACCAAGAACTTTATTCTCCATATCTTTATGTTCTCTCTACATTACCCTAGGTTGACTGTTAGAGAATGCTTTTAGCATTAAGTCCGCCTATGTACAAATATATGTGCTGCAGTTAAATAAATAAAAAAAACTTTACCTACCCCTTAACGGTCAAATTGCGTAAAATCAAGAATAAAAGTAAAAACAAGAAAATCCGATTTCTAAAAAAGAAACGTAGAATATAGTAGGTAAGCAGTTGTAAATGACTGATGAAAGACTGACTGATACCTCGGAAGAAATCCAATAAAGTCCAATGGCTTTCAAGTTTATAGAACATCCTTACAAGAAATTTGGTTGATTGATTAATTAAATCTAAACTTTGTCCTCAGAGCAATATTAGGAGTAGGACTACTCGTTACAGTCTCCTATAATCTAAGTGATGACATGGATGGAGATAACACCAACCCCGAAGCCACTACAACAATAACACCTACAGATCCTACAACACCTGATAATCTCACGTTACTGGGTTTGTCACCTGGCAAGTTCCTTGCCAAGAAATCTCAAAAAGGCATGCCACCATCACTCAAGCCTTTAATGAAGAAGAAGTGGCCTTTAGAAGGTAAGTTCTTATTTTAATTAAGTTTTCCTGTTAGGTATCTTTTTACCGAAATGTTCGAAATTCAAACGAATGGCACCCACTTTCTGTAAACTATGGACGTTCTGAAATCCTATTTAAAAAAATCGTAGTTCACGTTCAAAAATGGATTATAATAATAATGGTTATCATCTCCGCATAAATAAAGATGATAGGATTTACTAAAGGTAGAGCACCATACTAGCGAGCAAGCTCGACTGGGAAAGGACCTCCACCTTACAGAAGACCATACTTTGTGTTCCTAAATGTGAGAACTGGTCTCCAACGCTCATTATAGGGATGCGTTTTGAAAGAAACGTATTCCTATCCCAGGGATACTCCCATCTTAAAGCCCTGATGTTAAAAAAAATGGTTGCCAACACGCAAGTGAGACCTCTGCGTCTAACATCAAGCAGGCCGTATGCTTATTTACCACCCAAGTAGTAGGTATAAGAAAAAATCATAGAGTCACAAAAGCTGAGCAAGTTTTATTATAATTACTCGTATATAAATAAAAGATGGTATATTAACGTGTCGTTACGAACTATTAGCAAATAAATAGTCGGACCGGTTTTATTATCAATGATTCCTACATGTTTAATATTGATAGCGAAAACTAAATACCTAATATAAAAATACCTACCTATTGCCTTGGTAGTATAAAAAAAAACGGAAGAATGTTTGTAAGTATGTAGGTACCTACTAATTATTCATAATGCTTTCCAATCAGGTTTAAGATCGTTTATTTCTCAAAAGAATTACATTCACTTACATGAGAAACATTTTAAATTACAATGTTAACTATATTATGTGGCGGCTACACAACTGTTATTTATTAGAATACAATATTATGATATTTATAAAGTTAAATCAACTGTTTTTAATATAAAAGTGATGCAAATATTATAAAACAAAATTTTATAATATTCCGATAGTGGGTAATTAGAAATAGTCTTGGCTCAACTAAAAATGTAAACATCCAATGATCACTGAAATATACTCGTAACTAACTAACTATAGAGTATAAAGAAAAAAAAGCATTTATTCGAACATACACAGGATAACAGATATAAACAAAAACAATAGACACACAATAACAAAACAAAAAATTATCCTATGTGATGACAGAAAGAATCATATGCGCTTGGTTCCGAATTACATATATGTTTAGAGAAAAACAGTTTTTAGGCATATATTCTAAAATTTTAAGTCTAAAACCGGTTAAATCTTCTCCTTGTCGGACTTGGTGGTCATAAAAACGTATTACCAGTGGGCAGTACCCACCTATCTAATGTACTGGGCGGAACATATATATTTATCTGATTAACTTTAGTATTGCATAATATTTGGTTAAGGTAACAAGAACAAAATGTTTTTCTTTTTGGGTGGAGGTAGGTACCTCATTTTGTTCTGTCTTTCTTTGTCAAACTGTAGAATCAACTGTTTGGGCGCAAACAGCTGATTATATTTGTTTATTTTTTTACAAGTCATTACATAATAAGAATTAGTTAAGATTGTCTGTGGATAAGATTACTACGAACTTATCAACAGATTGTATCAACGTTATTAAAATATTAATCACAAACAAAATATAAATAAACAAAACGGTTCCATTAATATTGCCGTTTCAGATAATCATGAA
Source organism: Trisateles emortualis (assembly GCA_947095525.1). Lineage (NCBI taxonomy): Eukaryota > Metazoa > Arthropoda > Insecta > Lepidoptera > Erebidae > Trisateles > Trisateles emortualis. Next base: position 22,182,844 of record OX352731.1, on the reverse strand, counting down.
TGAAAACGGTATACTTTTAGCTATTTACCTACTTCAAACATTTTCATCGAACTTATAAAGCTTTAAGTATTCAGCTTTTTCCTATTATGACAAAATTCACTTCAAATGTGTCGTGAATAGGTAGGTACTTAATTATAAAATAGTCTTGGATGATTGGCTTAAAAAAGTCACGAACGACGACTTGAAGAAGGAAAGGTACAGCGTATATCTACCTAGGCTATATTCGTTTTAATTTATTTAATATGTTTATTAATGCAAGTTTTGTAGACCTTGACAATAGTCAATATAACAAACTAGGTGCTTATATAAGCTAGCATTACTTACTGATGTTCATGCAACAAGCCAATTCAGTTACCTACTTACCTAAACTTTCGTAGCACACGGTCTCTGGGCCCCAATTCTGCTAATTTACGGTTGGCTCAATTGAATCTGAATTGATTTTCAATTGAATCTCAGTAGCATTTTTGGTATTCTGCTAATAAATTTAAGACCAATAGTTGGAAAACCATTGGTCTTCAATTATGAGCATTTTTGGTATTACATTATTGGTATTCTGCTAAATATTTTAAGACCAATGGTTTTTCAACTATTGGTCTTAAATTTATTAGCAGAATACCAAAAATGCCTACTGATATTCGATTGAGGATCAATTCAGATTCAATTGAGCCATCTGTTAATTAGCAGAATTGGGGGCCTGGTCCAAGGATTTTGGTTTGTACTCTTATCTTATCGTTTGGTTAGTGGCCAACCTGATGACAGAGTTATTTATATCGCCCATATATTTAGGCCTCTGTCGTGATCTAACGACTGTTAACAGTCGGGACCGACTTTTAACGTGCCTTCCGAAGCGCGGAGGCGCTCAGACGAAATACCACTATGCGGTCACCTATTTATAGGGTTACCGTGCCTTCGGTTGCTTAACCCGATGATAGCTTACCAAGCAGCGAGTGCACCTGGCTATGAGCGCCTCTAGGCTATGATGACAGTAATAATGCAAGAACCACAGACATCTCGGCAAGGTCTGTAGTCTGTACGTCAGATAAAATATTTACTTATCTGTGAATATTCTAAATTTTATGATTTGTTTGACGCGTTTTGCGGCATCAGCTAAATAAATGTTTACATTTTTAAATAATCTTCAACTAAGTTTTAAATACTGACAAAAAATTTAAGATAGTTTTTATTAACATCCCACACGAACAAATCAACTAGTTTAGTAAGAATTTCGACTTCTTTATTAATTAGTCTTACGACAAACAAACACGATGATAAAAACAACCGGTGTTATTCTAACAGAGGTATGGCCTTCATCGAATTTAATAATCTATACTAATATTATAAAGCTGAAGAGTTTGTTTGTTTGGTTCAACGCGCTAACCTCAGAAATTACTGGTTCGATTAGAAAAAAACTTATTTTGTTGAATAGTGCATTTATCCAGGAAGGCTATAGGCCAGGCTATATATAACATCACACTCCTATCAATAGGAGCAGAGCAGTAGTGAGTTATGTTGCAAAATCGAGGAAAATATTCCAAATTACCACGTAGACGAAGTCATGGGCGACCCCTTACATTAAATACAAGGTCAGTTGACCAACATTATCACGAATTGCAACTTATTCAAACGTCGTTTTATCTCACCAATTTAAATTTTTAAGAGCAATTCCTTGGAGTATTGAGAAAAACAGTTGAAATACTCCTACGCCCATGATACATTACCTTGCCTAACACCTATGCTATAAGGGCCCGCAGAAATTTCAAAGCCGCTTAACTAATACCAATACTTGTCCGTGTGGTGACGGATTAAGAATACAAATGTCACGACCCCGTTCCATACCGAGGGTGTCGTAAGAGTCGACTAAGGGAGAAAGTCAGGCAGACAATATTCACTGCAAGAGAGAGACAACTCGAAACAAAACTCTATTATCTCTCCAAGCGTATAAAGGAGCCCCGTGCCCAGCAATGAGACGTTTATGGGTTGTTTTTTTAAGTACAAATTATATTTCAGCTGTAAAAATAAATTTTATAGTACATCGTCGTCGCCAACGGCATCTGTCTATCAGTTGGGTGTTTATTGAGCCTAATTTTTTTTTTTTTTTTTATACTACTTGGGTGGCAAACAAGCATACCTGATGTTAAGCAGTATCCGTAGCCTATAGACGCTTGCATTTACCAGAGGTATCACTTGCGTGTTGCCAACCCATTTTTTTCCACCAGGGCTTTAAGATGGAAGTAACCCTGGGATAGGAATACGTATCTTCAAAACGCATTCCTAAATGAGCGCTGGAGACCTGTACTCACACACAGGAACACAACTACACCGCTGTGTGTATTCATTTGGCTGTGGTCTTCTGTAAGGTGGAGGTCCTTCCCCAGTCGGGCTTGCTCGCTAGTATGGTGCCCTACCTCTCTTAATTTCTATATATAAATCTAATTCAGAACTATTAGTTTCGTAATACGTTTCTCAAGTTCAATGCCGATTACATCGTATTAGAATAATTTAATATGCATAACTCGAACTAAAATATAGTCAATAAATAGAATTATTTTACTATTTAAATTTTTATCTAGATGTCTATGTATGGTATTAGGCTTGTTTATTGAACGAGTTCGACTTCTTTGGGCGCGCCTCCTTTGTTGATTTCCTTATAATAATAAAACCGAATAGGTATATTACATTTTCAAAATTTCGAATGTATTTTAGTAGCTTTGGTTTTCTGCATAATAATAGCAACACATATATATGTCCTACTGCTGGGCACGGGTCTCCCCTCCTCTATCAAGAGAGAGGGTTTAGGCCTTAATTCACACACGCTGGCCTAATGCGGGTTGGTGAATCAGACATGTCTTTAGAATTTCTTCTAAGACATGTGGATTTCCTCACGATGTTTTCCTTACCCGTTAGCAGATGATGAATCATTTGATTAGTATTTATAAACTTCACAAAGTAAAATTCACATTGGTAGGTACTGCCACCCGGGATCGAACTTGCACCTCTTGCGTGCAAGTCGGGTACTTTCCCACTCGGCCACCACCGCTTTTACGCGGTTTTCTGCATACTTTAACTCAAAACAACCGTACTTTTCTTGTAGACGAACTACCCGCAGAATGGCCGAGCGACCTGCCAAGCAACGAACAAGTCGCTTCAGCCGTTCTAGAAGGGAAAGCTGCCCTCGCAGAACTGATGAAGGTGGAGAAGGGACGAAAGCCACTGGAGCAGAACACACCGGCGAACAGGGCACAGCGTGCTGCGGCTACGTCTGATGATGTCAAGCCACTGGCCAATGTTGCTTACGTCATAGAAGTAGCTACCAGGGCACTTGCTAATGGGTAAGTTTATCAATTTTCTAAGTTAATTACTAGTATATCAATATCTGTGTGGTGAGGGATTACGAATACCTACAAATTTCACCACCCCGTTCCACCCCGCGGGTCTCGTAAGAGACTAAGGGAAGTAAGTCTGTCAGACAATATCAACTGCAAGAGAGGGAAACTCTAAATAAAACTCTATCTATACCAACCCGCCGGGCCAGCGTGGTATAGTGGGCTAATATCCCTCTAAATGTTTGGAGATGACCCGTGCCCAGCAGTGGAACGTTTATGGGTTAAGATGAGATATCAAGATCCTACTAATATGTATGGAGCAGAATGAGTAGATCATCTTTGTCATAAGGTTGACCTCTTAACTTTACGTTACCGAGTTGCCTTTTGTCCAGTTCCATATAGGTAGGTACCTAAAATAAGTTTGCAAGTAAATTAAAGCATATGCATATCATTATTCTTTAAGGAATTATCCATAGAATTTGGCACTCTACGTAAACTCCAACATATCTATCTACGTACTATTGCGATATTTCTTTTTGTTTCGTTTCTTATCTGTTTCATATTGTAGTTGTTATTATGATGCAAATTTTATATTGTACCTACTAGTAACTATCTTGTAAGTACGTACACATGTCGGTTAGTTTACAAGCTATACAATTTATTGAGTAGTCAAGCGAATCTTCCGGTCGCCTAGCTCTGCTCAATTGGCTACTGACCGCTATAAATTTATAGGATCAGTACCCTCTGCTCCTGTCCAGTACTCCGTCATTATCATTTCTCTATTATGCCAGGCCTTTAGAATGGATCGAGATCAAAATAAGTTTTTTTTCTTTTAATTTAGAGTTGAATTTGGTGAAGGCTAAGCCAATCCTGTGACAACAGATAATTTAGAACTTGAATGAGTCAATTTCTACGGTGCGGTGCCATGTATCCACAAGAACAGGGTCATCCTAGTAGTTACATTGGTGTCACATCTGGTGGAACTACGAGGAACGAGCGGAAAAAAAGCATTCTTCTTGATATTAAAAGGAAGACAGAGATATTGTTGGGAATAGGATAGGCTGTGATATTATTTTTAACCGCAAAGTTAGATAAAAGTTCCTACCATAGATTACTAGCTTTCGTCACATTAATAATACTTATGCGTGTTAACTAACATTATACAAAAAAAAACAAATAGAATTCACTGTTATCCCTCGGCCTTTACAATATGTTGCCCAATTCTTTAGCTTTTTAGTAAGGCCAGAAAGATAAATCCATGGAGCCATCTCAATTTAAAAAAAACAGGTTTAATTAAGTGACGCAAGAATAACTTTATATCGGTCGGTTTACATCTTGTATCTATTTGAATAATAACTTGTAGTGTATTTTGATTAGATGTTACCTCTTTTACGTAAGACGATTGAATAGAAATGATTTACTTAATTATATTATTATCTAAACTTATATTTTTAGGAGGAAATATTAGTTTTTTTGCTTTTTTGTTACGAACTAATGGGCCGATTTTAAAAATTCTTTCACCATTAGCACGGTACGGCTATATTATCAGAGAGAGAGAGTAGCATAGGCTACATTTAATTGAAAAAAAATACGGGGTCCTTACAAACCAAAACTGTTTTTGCTAATACATTTGTTTCGATGAAAATCATTTTCTATACAGGTTGGTACAGGTTTATGTTGAAGAAGAATCACCGAGAACAATAGGACTGCTGTTTTCTTTGACCTAAAGTATTGATGGTAGACTCAAATATTTAATTTACATCATGAAAACTAAATATTTGAGTCAGTATCAGTAACTATTACACACTACATATTATAACATGGTTGCTGAGATCTCCTTTTAAGTAAAGAAATATCTGTGCCAGGAGACCTCGCTCTTCTATAATTGTGTTAACATTTGCTTAGTATATCTTGACTGCCTTGGTGGTCCAGTGGCTGCAGTATGCGCCCGCTGTGCACGAGGTTGTGGGTTCGATTCCCACACAGGACAAAACTTTGTGTGACCCACAAAGAGTTCTTCTGAGTCTGGGTGTAATTTGTGTCCGTTAATTGTATGTTTGTAAAGTCCCCCGCGACACAGAGCTTGTTCTCTAGTGCGGGAGTTGTCTTTAAAAAAAACAAATAAAAAAAAAAGTATGTATAAGTGACTATTTTACAATTTATATATTGTTTAAGGGAAAAAGGAAAAAAAAAGATAACATTTTAAATTATCATGGCTATAGCTGATACTAAATCTGCCTGCGATAGCTGACGTACGTAGCTGCTATCCCTCCTTAAATAAATGCGAAAGTATATCTGTTATATAACGAGTTACTTCATATATTTATTTGTGCCTTTTAAAACAGCGAGGAGATAGATAGTCCTGGGGAAGGACATAGAGTATCTATTTTTACCGCGAACACTGACATGCACGCGACAAGACCGCGGGAAATATCTAGTGTCTTATAAAACGAACTTATTTAGTTCTAATAATTAAATAAAAAGACGTGTGGCACTCGGGGACTGCCGCGGTAAAGCTATTGCATATTTTTTAGTATGATTTTTTTATCGAAACAAATAAAACAATACTTTACAGAATTATCTAAATCATTTTATTTTATTCTCAATGATTCATAAAAATATATAATAATAAAAATGAATACTTTTAATAATTCCTTAAGACTCCTTATACTATAATCTTTTTCACATTTATATTCTCTTAAATCAAAACCTCCTTACACAATTTTGACATATTATTATTGGCCGTTTAGAGAATTCGTCATTAAAAAAAGTATCACCGCTGTGCCGGTCGGAGTGGGGGGTGTTAGGTTTATTATTTTCGTTACGGAATTTCTGGATTCGGTCACCACGCCCAAGGCCCGCGATAGAAGCTATGCAATAGCTTAATAATAGTAGTCGAAATATCAAATGTTATAAGAATTAGGCCGGTTACACCGATACCGGTCGATGTGACATACGATATGAGCTCTAAACCACGTAACCTAATACGGACGCTGGTCTGGCTTCGCAACACCTCACTGCCCACAAGTTACTGTACTCCGCCAAATTTAATACGTAGGTATTCATTATAGTTTTGGTAATTTAATTAGTACTTTAGTTATGCGGTATGCCTGGGAACAGTGGGAACCCTATCTAGCTTTTTGGAGATGAATTCGGTTTAGGCTCATCTATACTAATATTCTGCCCTGCTTACAAGGAACCACGCAAATGCAAGACAAGTATCATAGCAAAACATGTCTTAAATCTGATAGTTTACAGGCGTTTTTACCGTAGCTTTAATCATGCAGTTACGTCCTTCTTTCGTAGCAGGGCAGTATTATAAAGCTGCAGAGTTTGTTTCATTGTTTGGTTGAACGCGCTAATCTCAGAAAGTACTGGTTCGATCAGAAAAAACCTTTTTAGTTGAATAGTGCATTTATCCAGAAAGGCATCACGCTATGATCAATAGGAACGGAGCAGTAGTGAGATATGTTGCGAAATCGGGGAAAATATTCCAAATTACCACGCGGACGAAGTCCTAGTAGTTCATAGACTTTTATCATGGAGCCGAGGGTGATGATAACCTGAACTTGAGCGGCTATCCTAAGGCCCTCGCTTTGTAGGTAGACCCGGACGTAGCACCAGCTTTCTGGCTAATATTTTCGTTATTAAAATTGGTGAATGAAAATATATTTTGATTTGGTGGTAGGTAGGTGGTGCGTGGCGAAATTAGTAACTTTCCTATAACCGTCGTAATTATTTATTAAGAAACCAAAATCTATTAAGTATAATATGATTATTTTAAATTAGTTACATGTACTGTCTATCCTAGGACCGCCATGTTAGTTCTTACATATTAGTTTGTTGTCATGCATGCTCTACTAACGTCGGCGCAACGGGAAGATATCGATTTCTATATCGAGTCGACAGTAGGTACTGTGTGTGTACTACATTTACATTGATCCTAATTAATTGTCATAGAAGGAGATTGCTTCGGCAAGAGACTTTAGTCAATACAAATTTAAAGACTTGTTTACTTTCTGCCTACAGAGTATTATATAAAGTAGGAAGGGCAAGCTCTTAAATAAGGCAGTTGAACACAAATCAGATTCAGAAACTTATTTCCACCTACTTACAGGGAAGATAATGATTGAAGGATAGTTGTATTCGAAGTCAAAGAGAAAGTAGAGGTGGTGGACTGTACCAATATATATCGAAATAATAATCGAAGTTTTATTTACATAGGTATTTATATGTGGGTTATTTTACTTTACCGAATTGTTTTTGCAAAGATTTACCAGTGTAACGAACTCTTAACTCAAAGATGTTCTTTGACTATGGTTTAAAATAGCTGTGAAAACCTTAACGACAAACTAAGTCAAAGTTAAACTTATTTATTCATTTTGATGAAATACATGATACTTATGAACGTCATAAAAACAAATGCCAGCATACTTTTTTCCTACGGCCAATTTTCTGACTATGGTAGGGCCTCGAGAAGAATTGGCAAGAAACTCGGGCCACTCTTTTTAATCGCCAGAGTATAACATTTACAATTTGATATACAGATGTACACACGGCAACGGAGTTAGCTGTGCAGGGCCGCTATATGAAGATTCGTTTTTTAAGAAAACTATTGTACCTATATATTTCTGTGTAATTTGGTAACAGTGTACAATTAGACTAAACCTACAGATAAAAATATATTTCACACAAATTCATACATTGGTTTTCCTAAAAAAGTAATCTTCATACAGCGGCCCTGTACAGTCAACTCCGTTGTCGTGTGTACAAACAATAATTGGTAACCAACTTGTCAATTTGTAACCTGAACTTTCTGTATTTCAGTACGGATCTGTCCCAGCGCGACGGCGGTATTGGCCAGGGTCCACGCCTGAACGGTTCGTTCCCGGAGCCCCAGTACTGCGTCCAGGACCCTCCACCCTGTGAACTGTCCAGGTACCGCTCTATCGATGGCACCTGCAACAACCTGGTTCATTCGCTCAGCTGGGGTGTCTCTAAGACGCCGTTTAGAAGAGTACTGCCAGCTGATTACGCTGATGGTAAGTTTTTATTAAATACTCTGTCAAATATTTAATCCATAATTGGCAATATTTCTGAAATTATTTATATAGGTTGAGTTAATGTATAAGTCAACATATAAAAATAATTTCAGAAATATGAACTTATATTTTAATACTTTTGCTGTGAACAAACCATTATAAATAACACTCTTACTATCCTCAGATTCTCTTACTCAGAGAGAGACTCTTACTCAGATTATTGTATACTGTATGCAAAGAAAAGCGCTTACCTAAAGGCGTTTTCGTCAAAAGGAAAATTTTGTATCACCAATCTGAAATAAAAAAATCTAATATTCCCTATGCTCTCAGCAAATAGTTTTAATAAAGAACTATGTAATCCTGCTCCTTACAACACTGTCCAGGTGGACTACTGAGACGGTTTATTGCAGTTCGGCAGCGAAAAATCATTCCACTCATGCCATCAAAAAACTTGTTTGATGACTTATTTTATTTCGGTACTCGCATATGTAAGAAAGTCTACTTCACACATTTCAGGCATCAGCTCTCCTCGTGCAGGAGTAAACGGATCAGAGTTACCGAGCGCCCGTGACGTGAGCGTGACGGTCCACCGGCCAAGCTACGCCCACGACTCACAGTTCACCGTCATGCTCGCTGTTTGGGGACAGTTCGTGGACCATGACATCACTGCTACAGCTCTTAGTAAAGGTATAACAGATTTGAAACCCTGGATAACAAATTACAAATAAAAAAAATTGAATTCACCTAGTAATACCTATTGTCTTTAAAAAAAAAAATGTGTCGACGTATTAGCCTTTCTTTATGAGTGTGTGTGTTCTGTAGAGTAACCTTGTAACAGGTAATGTAACCTACATTGTGTGCCTTCTACCTATTTTATAATCGTAGTTAAGCTAAACTCATATTACATTCGAGACAAAACGGAACGCATAGTAAACAGCGAAAAGCTCATCCTAGCATATTTATCTATACCTACGAGGTACTGGTCACAAAAATCTGGAGTGATACTGGGCATATCTCAGCAGTAAAACCTACCACTACCCGATCCGAATAATGACATTACTGGCTACCAACCTGATCAGATCACATAACAATAGCAACCCCATATATGTTTCCACTGCTGGGCACTAGTCTCCTCTTCTCTATCAAAAGAAAGAGAGGGTTTAGGTCTTAATTTACACACGCTGACCTGATACGAGTTGGTGAATCAGACATGTCTTTTGAATTTCTTTTAAGAAATATGGTGATGTTTTCCTTTACGAAGATCATATCATCATCTCAACCCATAAACGTCCCACTGCTGGGCACGGGTCTCCTCCAAACTTTTGGAGGGATATTAGCCTATTATACCACGCTGTCCAGACGGGTTGTTATAGGGTTTTATTTCGAGTTTTTCCTCTCTTGCGGTGAATATTGTCTGTTAGACTTAGTCCCTTAGTCGACTCTTACGACACCTTTGGAATGGAAGGGGATGGTGACATTTGCAATCTTAATCCGTCACCACACGGACAAAGATTATATACGATTACTGATTATTATGTTCCTTGACCAGGTCCGAATGGCACCGCACTATCTTGCTGCGACACTACACAGCTTGAACATCCAGAATGTTTCCCAGTGGAGCTGGATGTGGAGGATCCTTTCTACGAGGCCTACAACATCACTTGCATGGAGTTTGTACGTTCTGCTCCTGCCATCACTTGCAATTTTGGTAAGCAAAATCAGGTTCTTATGGTATCCTGGCGCAGTTGGTTAAAGTACAACTTGATGGCAGTCTCGTACTTCTGACTAAACAGACGAGGTCGTAAGCATTATTAAAGTAATATCACAGATTACTAAATAGTTACTAAGTAACAGATACTTCACTCAGTAGAAAATTACTAATACCTTCTGCTATAATAGCCTACTCTGTCGCATCAGCAACCACTGGATGCTAAAATGTGCCTAAATGCTCAAGCGTATAGTTGTGATTGCTTCGCACTGCGCGATCCCACAGCACTGAATTTGGTCCGCAAACGGCCCGAGAGCGCTCGGCCGGGTGGTAGGTAATTATAGCGCGCAAGTATATGGAGTGACGGAGGCCTGGTAATATGCCCGGAGCCATAGATAACAATAATATCCGAGGCATAACCAGTATATGTTTGACAAGGAACTTTTACTTTTCTTTTCATCATTTACAATTGTTTTCTATCAAACTTTCTAATTTCTATACATTTTTTTAATCTTATAGGTCCTCGGCAACAGCTGAATCAAGCCACAGCGTTTATTGACGCCTCCACAGTATACGGATTCGCGGATCTCAGGACAACTTCGCTCCGTGCACCAAGTGGAGGTCTACTACGCATGTTGAAGATCGGCAAACGGGAACTACTTCCTCCGTCTACAGATCCCAATGACAGTTGCAACACTGTAGAGATGAATGCCAAGGGACGATACTGTTTTGAATCAGGTAAAGATAATGTTTTCTAAAATTGACCAGCGCACTTCCTCTTATCGTTTGGTTAGTGGTCAACCTGGTGACAGAGTTATTTAGATCACCCATATTTAGGCCTTTGTCGTGATCTAACGACTGTTAACAGTTGGAACCGACTTTTAACGTGCCTTCCGAAGCACAGAGACGCTCAGATGAAATACCATTATGCGGTCACCCATCTAAAGAGTTACTGCCTTTAGTTGCTTAACCCGCTGTTCGTTTATCGAACAGCGAGTGCACCTCGAGGCTATGAGCGCCTAAAGCCATAAAAATACAGCTGACTTTCTGGAGATATCGGGGAACATCTGACCTGAATGCAAATCGTATGCAATGCAGCGAAATCGATTTGATTTACATCTGTATCTTTGATTTTATCTATCTATCTATCAAAGTCAAACTCATTTATTCATTAAGTTCAAATACATGATACTTATGAACGTCATAAAAACAAATGCCAGCATACTTTTTCCTACGGCCAATTCGCTGACTATGGTAGGGCCTCGAGAAGAAATGGCAAGAAACTCGGGTCACTCTTTTTAATCGCCAGAATATAACATTTACAATTTGGTATAGGTTACAATATTAGTGGTTACGGAAAGGAACGGCAACCAATATCCCATACAGAATGAAATTAAGATATCTATCTATCTACTTACATCTAATTTTTTTTATCAACCAGGTGATGATCGCTCCAACGAAAACCTGCATCTTACCACCATGCATCTAATATGGGCTCGTCAACATAACCGCATCGCTACCATCTTACGAAAGAGCAACCCACTGTGGGACGACGAAACTGTCTTCCAAGAGGCCAGGAAGATATTAGGAGCTCAGATGCAGCACATCACTTACTCCGAGTTTTTACCCAGCATTCTTGGTAAGGATAGAGGAATCCAAAAAGCTTGTACTTTTCACAGACTAACGGAGACCTGGTTCATATCCACTGACTCATATTTTGAGTAGATGATGTATGGACCTGGTGTAAGCGAACATTGGAGCGTTCCACAATATTTTTTACTGTGGTGGCAAATAAGCATACGGCTCGCCTGATAGTAAGTAGTTACGCTATTCCTAGTTAGCTTATGCTAACTTGGAATAGGCGAGTGATGACGCCAAGACTGCGATACCGACCCAAAAAAATTCAGCACCAGGATTATTGTGGTGTGGTATCCCTGGAATTCCGCGAAAAAAAGGTTTCTTTAAAAACGCATCCCTAATTAGTCTTTACTATTACAAATTACCTTCATGTTGTTATCGGTCAATTATTTGTATATTGTACTACCTGTTGCCTGCGGCTCCGCCCGCGTGGATGTCGATTATCGCTGCAAAAGTAGCCTATGTGTTATTCCAGACCATAATCTATCTCTGTGCCAAATTTCATCCAGATCCGTTTTTACTTGAAAGAGTAACAAACATCCATACATCCATCCACACATTCATCTATCCATCCATACTAACAAACTTTCACATGAATAATATTAGTAAGGATACTAAACAACCTATTTTTATTAGGAAATGTTGTTACTTTTACCCGACTTCAAAAAAGAGGAGGTTATTAATTCGTGTAGGTATAGTGTATTTTAATGTTTGTTACCGCACTACTTCGTCATTTATGGAACGATCTCTAAATAAACCTTCAATTCATTTGCTACAGGTAACGACGTGATGTGGGCCCTGAACCTCACACTGAAGAGTGACAATTACTCTAACGTGTATGATCCCACCGTGGACCCTTCTATCGCCAATCACTTCGCCGCTGCTGTCTTCAGATTTGCTCACACTCTTCTACCAGTAAGTTATTGTATTTTATTCAACGCAGGATACGAAAACCAAAGACCCATCACCAGAATAATTAAGTATGCAAAGATAAGAATAACATAATGCACATTTCCTAAAATATCAAACTGAAACTCAAAGTCATTTATTCATTTAGATCAAATACATGATACTGTCTTATGAACGTACGAACGTACGAACAAAATAAACAAAAGTCAGCATATTTTTTTACCTACAGCCAATTCGCTGACATAGGTAGGGCCTAGAGAAGAATTAGCAAGAAATGTTGGCCATTTTTTTCAATCGCCAGAGTATAATATTTACAATTTGGTATGAGGTATCGGAATTCCAATCTGTTTTTGGGATACTGCGGCCATTTTCACGCGTTATCGTTCTGTAAAAAGAGAACGTTATTTCATACCTACTTACTAACAAGAACACTGACAAAATATTGTCGTGGTTGCTGGTGGAATTGCAGCGGCCTGGACAAATAAGTCCAGGCTGCTGCAATTCCACCGCAAGACTCACAAGTACCTTCCCAACTGTATATATGCTAAATACTCTACGTACGACCATTGCAATGGAGTTCAAGGATAGTTGCATGGAGTAGTTTTTTTTTAAGACAACTCCTGCACTAGAGATCAAGCCCTGTGACGCAGGAGACCTTACAAACATATTCACGGGCACAATATGCAGCCAGACTCGAAACAAACATATACATATAAATCACACAATGTTTTTTTCCCGTATGGGAATCGAACCTACGACCTCTGGCTTAGCAGTCAGCGCTACTAACCACTAGACTAACAGGCTCAATGAGTGTTAGCTATGATCATCTCAACCCATAAACGTCCCACTGCTGGGCACGGGTCTCCTCCATAAATTTGGAAGGATATTAATTAGCCTACTATACCACGCTGGCCAGACGGGTTAGTATAGGGTTTTGTTTCCAGTTTTCCCTTTCTTGCAGTAGATATTGTCTGCTTGACTTACTACTGCTTACCTTCTTTAGTCAATTTTTACGACACCCACGGGATGGAATGGATGGTGGTGACATTTGTATTCTTAATCCGTCACTACACGGACAATAAAAAATAAAAGCTATAATAATGTTTTTTTATCCAGGGTCTGATCCACAACACGGACCAGGCGACGGGCACGGTGCAGTACGTCCACCTGCATCAGATGCTGTTCAACCCATACGCGCTGTACACTACCAAGGGTTCGAAGGATGCCATGCGCTCCGCCATGGACACGCCAGTACACAGCGTCGACCCACACGTCACTAGCGAGGTATACCTATCAGTCATCATTATAATACTTCGTCATATAGTTGGATGGTAGCCATGACGATCAATTTATGATTTTTTTTTAATGTTGCCCGCCCGATGTTAACCAGTTACCGTAGCCTTTGGACGCTTGCAATACCATAGGTATCACTCGCATGTTGCCAACCCATCTTTTTACACTGAGCTTTAAGATGGAGTTTCCCTGGGATAGGAATACGCGTTTCTACGCGTTTCATACGGCCCGCCTGATGGTAAGCAGTTACCGTAGCCTATGGACACACCAGGTGTGTGTTCCATCAGGGCTTTAAGGTGGAGTATCCCTGGAATAGGAAAACGTTTCTTTTAAAACGCATTTCTAAATGAGCGCTGGAGACCTGTACTCACACACATTAACATAACTACACCGCTGTGTGTAGTTATTTGGCTGTGGTCTTCTGTAAGGTGGAAGTCTAATAAATTAAACGCATGAGGCATCGACAAGAACTAACTTTTAATAATCAAATTCAATAGAGAACAACACACAGTATTAAATATTATACAATAGATGGCGCTACTAGTTCTACTTCCCCAGTCGGGCTTGCTCGCAAGTATAGTGCCCTACCTATCTTAAATTATCATACACTATTTTCGTACTGGACCGAGAAAACTGCCATTTTAGTTACTAATAAATCATCATTTCCACTTACAGCTCAGCGACCACCTCTTCGAAAACCCAGTAGTAGCAAACGCTTCAGCTGGCACGAAGCCTGGCCCTTGCGGACTTGACTTGGTCTCTCTGAACATCCAGCGAGGTCGTGACCACGGTCTACCCGCCTATCCAGAATGGAGGGCACATTGTGGACTCTCCAGACCCAAAACCTTCACAGACCTTAAGACTGTGTTTGATGACTCATCTTACAGCAGAATCTGTAATATCTATAGGTAAGCCAAGTGGAAAGGACCGTTGTAGGGTATTATGGGATGTAAGAATATTATTGTTACTTCATGCAAACGGGTCACACCCACATAAGGAAGTATATTAAGCAACACTGTGGGTATCAATCTTATCAACATCTTTACATTTTCATTTGAACGAAAGGGGCAGAGTGTTACCACGGCGCAGAACATACAAAGGGCTGCTCACCTTATGTCTAGGATTATTTTCTGCAAAACTAATTTAACACAAAGTATAGTAATAACAGTCTCAGGATCAATAGAGTTACGAGTTCTTTACTCTGTCTGTGGTAATTCTTTGTATTAACTTTAAAATAATATTCATTTATTTTATTATTAATTATCTTTTATAACATGTTTGTAATTAGAAATATATAAGTATGTTTAGCAGTTGTCTGCCATAGTTCAGACTCTGCCTAGTTTGGGATCCGATCGCGGTGTAAGTTGTCCCAAAAATATTTTAAAAAATTATTTATTGGTTCCGCCTGCGAAAAAAGTACTAAATTGTTCAACAGTCGATTGCTATTCACTTTTCACAGGCGTCGACGACAACCGCTTTTATAAACAACTAGGGATCGCCCGTGACTTCGTCCGCGTGGTAATTTTCAATATTTTCCCCGATTTTGCAACATATCTCACTACTGCTCCACTTCTATTGATCATAGCGCGATGTTATATAGCCTATAGCCTTCCTGGATAAATGCACTATTCAACAAAAAAAACTACATAAGTACTTTCCGAGATTAGTGCGTTTAACCAAACAAACAAGCAAACTCTTCAGCTTTATAATATTAATATAGATATTGTTGTTTATTATTTACAATATTTAATAAATAAATCCCTTTACCTTTCAGTTCAGTGGATGACATAGACCTGTACACAGGCGCGCTGGCTGAGGACCCTAAAGGTCGTCTGCTGGGACCTACACTTAGCTGTCTCATCGCGGACCAGTTCTTAAGACTCAAGGTTGGAGATAGGTTCTGGTACGAGACCTCGGATCCTACCATCGGGTTTACTTTAGGTAAGAAAACTTTAATCGTTAAATAATAGAACAGACAAGGACAAGCCACACAAAGCAGCTAATGAGGGACATAAATTAATTATTTTGTGATTCACATTAATATTTTTGTTCTGAGTCTGGGTTCCATTCCTGTCCACTTGCCCACAGTACAAGGACCCTGTACCTACCCTGTAGAGTAGGCAATTCAAAAATAGGTTTTTTTTATATACTACATAATGTAGTAAAAACTAGTATTTACCTAACATAATATTATTTTTCTTACAGAACAACTAACAGAAATCCGCAAGACAACCCTAGCTGGTGTGATATGCGCTAACGAAGATCTCCTCGACCAGGCGCAACCCAGGGTCATGGAAGCTGTCAGTGCCACCAACCCTCTCGTAGACTGCAAAGAACTACCACAACCGAACTTCAAAAATTGGTCCAAAAGCGCACCGACTGAGCCGAAA
Source organism: Trisateles emortualis (assembly GCA_947095525.1). Lineage (NCBI taxonomy): Eukaryota > Metazoa > Arthropoda > Insecta > Lepidoptera > Erebidae > Trisateles > Trisateles emortualis. The sequence continues at coordinate 22,166,541 of OX352731.1, read as the reverse complement.
TTAGTATAAGTACGAATACCAACGCAGACAGTGTTATACTTGCAATTGCTATACGAAATAAATGTAAAAACAGAAAAAACAACAGAGCTGCTTTTATATTATCTATATTTTTAAGATATTTTTAATTAGCTTTATGAAATAAAAATGTGTTTCATTGAAATGAAAATTTGCGAAAATTGAAAAATAAATATCAATTGGATATTTATTTTTTCAATTTAAATGTTTGGTGTGATTTATTAATTACCTACTTAAACAATTTATATAGCTCTCAGCTCTCAAAATACTGGCTGATACTCTTATAAGATAATTATTAAACCAGCTACACAAGTTTTAGAATCTTACAAAATGCACCAAATGTGCTCTTCTGGGCTCTACGGTAGCTTGCGTTGCCTCATACGAAAGTAAGTTTGCGAACGATCTTAGATACGCTACTTATGTTTTTTTTAATATAAATCTTCCAGAATATAAAAAATAGGAATAATAAATGTAGGTTAATACTTAAAATATCTAAGTAGGTATATTAATATGATGTATAGTTTAATTATAAGTTTACTTTTATTTTATATTCCTGTTCTTTTTAAAGCCGCCATCGCGCCAGTTCACTTGCGAAAGATCCTATCTAGTTCATAAGCCAATCAAATATCTATATAATTATATTATTGTACATGAAAGTTAATAAAGTAAGCAAAACCTATTTGATTATTTATTATTATACAACCCACACCTCTATTTAGCTAAAAAACATCTACACTAATAATGAGTAAAGAATTGTAGTTTTGTATGTAACGATTAAAACCGCAAAACTACTCGACCGATTTTTTAAATTATTTCACCATTAGAAACCTACATTATCAACAGGTAACATAGGCTATATTTTATTGGAAAAAAAAATGTCCACTCGTGCGAAGCCAAAGAGACGAGCCGCTATAAAAAATATGTTTGTGAACGGCTTCATTTATTTTTAAACTAGCTGTTGCTCGAGGCTCAGTCCGCGTTCTGAGTCTGGGTGTAATTTGTGTCCGTTAATTGTATGTTTGTAAAGTCCCCTGCGACACACAGCTCCAAAGAAAAAAAGACACTCCCTCACTAGAGATCAAGTCTCTAGTGAGGGAGTGTCTTTAAAAAAAACATATGAATAATCACCATTAAAATATGAAAGTTTGTGAGTATGGATGAAAGGATGTATGGATGTTTGTTACTCTTTCACGTAAAAACTACTGAACGAATGGTACTGGATGAAATTTGGCACAGAGATAGATTATGGTCTGGAATAACACATAGGCATTTACAGCGATAACCGACATCCACGCGGGCGTCGGTTATCGCTGTAAACAGCTAGTATAAGTATAATTATAATTAATTATTCCATTTGCTGGCTGTATCAACTTCACCTACAGAACAATGATTTAGAAGTCAGGGCATCGTGTGCAATTATAAATAAACATTGTATCCCTGATTGGTATTCAAAAACATGTGAAATCATTTAATTAATAATCAATTATATAGTTTGCATGTGCAAGCACGTGTAGCTCTGTCACGATGGAAAATATCTTCTTAATGCTATTGTGTGTGGTGACTTAGTACAATGATGTACAATGAGTAACTTTTACATTACCACCAATGCGGCCCATTACACCGAACTTCTCACAAGTAGACGTCAACGACGGACTCACGAAAATATAATTGAAAATATATTGACTTGTGCAGTTCAATTAAATATATATTAGCTGCGAAAGAAATAAAATACGACAATCATCGTAATCGTTTCAGTCGGTACACAAAAGGTTTTTTTATTTTCTTTTGACATGTAATATACATAAATACTAGCTGACCCAGTAAACGTTGTTTTGCTACTAAAATATAGGGGTTGATCGTAGAGAGGTGAAAATTAAGGGTTGTATGTATTATTTAATGTTGAATCACAAAAAATAAAAAATAAAATTTAGGGGTGGACTACCCCTAACATTTAGGGGGATGAAAAATAGATGTTGGCCGATTCTCATAGATACCGGATAAGCACAAAAAATTTCATCAAAATCGGTCAAGCCGTTTCGGAGGAGTATGGCAACGAAAACTGTGACACGAGAATTTTATATATTAGATAACGCTAATTAGTTTAATCTCTTTTGACATATTTTGACATGTAATATATGATATAACTCTAATTAGTTTAATCTCTTTTGACATTTTGAATTAATATTATTTGGAGTTTATAATGTAACATGAATGTATAAGGTGTATTAATTTTAATGTAAATATTACAAATTGTGACATTGTGTTATAAATATTGCATGCTTAATGGCGGAGTATAGCTGTACCTAATGTTTGTTCCTTAACAAACTGTTATGTAAAACCTTGTTAAAACCTATATGCGCAATTAACAAATTGAATTGAAGGTTCCTAGTGCATCGCCAGAACCTAGTTTTCAGTTTCACACCGCCGATTCAAACCCAAGAAGTAGATTCAAATCTACTTTCAAGACAGTAAAACTTAAAACTTTCAAATGGGTTGGCAACACGCAAGTGATACTTTTGGTATTACAAGCGTCCATATGCTACGGTAACTGCTTAACATCAGGCAGGCCGTATGCTTGATGCCACCTAAAAAGTAAAAAAAAAAAAAAATACTTACTTCACATTACTCGTTCAATTTGATCACATGGATGTAAGGTAGTAAGAAGTTGATGCTGATCTTAATCAAACTGCGCTACGTAATTCAGAATGTATCATAAAAAAACAAATCATAAATAATCCAGTTACTTAATGGGGAAATCTACCTATTGTGGCAGGCGACAAACTAGTTAGTAGTAAAAAAGTTGATCTAAGTAATGTACCGGGTGTTACTATAGCTATAGCGCTTAGACGTAGTGATGTACCTACCTACTACTACATTATTATTATGCTGACGTAGTTACATGCGGGTTTGACCTACATACGCATTCTCATTTCACACTAGTTGTGTAGGTATTCATAATACTAGGATGTCAGGGGTACAGGATAATGAAAATCCTATACTTGCTTAAGACAGCCGACTCATAAAAAAACTAAATGTGACTCACTTTCTTTGTGCATATGTTATGAAAGCCCTGATACGTTTGCACAGGTCGGGAAAACATGACAGGATTTCAAATTGATTTGATTTGACCTTTAAATAGAATTTCATACGCGCACCTAGGCCTCAGTTTAGCTGATCTCTGCAAAATCATCAAGACTTCTTAATGTAGTAGGTAATAATTTCGTAGTAGCATCGTTTAGGATTTTTTTTTTTTTTTTTGCACTGGAGACCAAGCTCTGTGTTGCGGGGGACTTTAATAATAATAATAACGGACACAAATTACACCCAGACTCAGAACAACTCTTTGTGGGTCACACAAAGTATTGTCCCTGTGTTGGAATCGAACCCAACCTCGTGCACAGCAGGCGCATACTGCGACCACTGGACCACCAAGGCAGTCAAGTATGTTAGAGTAGTGTTAGTTGTTAGCATTGTGGTCTTAGTTAATTCATATTGAAGAAACGCTTTGTCGGAGTACAGTACTGACGGTCGAAATGAAGACGTGTCGCAGTTCCATGGTTTCCTTTTTCTTTCTCTAGCCTGTATTGTCCCACTGCTGAGCAAAGGCCTCCCCTATTGACTTCCATTCCCGTCTGTATATTGCCTTATTCCACCATTCCTTCTCATATACATCCAGGTCGTCACGCCAGCGTTTTCTAGGTCGGCCTCGGCGACGATGCCCATCTTCAGGCATCCACTGTGTGACGACACGAGCCCATCTCTTAAGATGCATTCCAGAAATGTGTCCCGCCCAGTCCCACTTTAGTTTTTCAGATTTGCTACCGACATCCCTGATACCGGTCTGCGAGCGTATGATGGTATTCCGCACTTTGTCACAGATTTTGATATTCAGTATGCTGCGCTCCATTGCCCTTTGACAAACCTAGATTTTGGACTTCGGAATATCTGTTAGTGACCAGGTTTGGGCACCGTAAGTTAGGATGGGCAAGATACATGTGTGCATGGTGTCTAGGAAAATCTTGTCGTAGAATGATTTGTCGAAATTCAGTTTCAGCTTTAGCTTTATCTGCCTGACCATTTCTGCGGTATAATACTAACTTCCATTTACGCAATTATAAGATAAGCTTTGCAAAGTAAATTAAGCACTAGTTAATCATCAATAAAATCAATGCAAAGACTTGTCAACGACACATCACTACACAAAAATGACTCAGATACTATTAGCATTGTTATATGGTAAACCGTAGGAGGACGATGGCCTTGCGGTCTCAACAAACTTTGTATTTGTTGACCAACATATAAGTCCATACCTAAACTTTTCTGCTAAACAATACTGAACCTTAATTCTTCCAGCTTTAAAGTTCACTTGAAAGTTATATGGTAGAAAAATCTAACGTAGTCTGCTTATGAAGGCCGGCTGATGTCAGGATTCGTTAGCATGTCCTGTACGAATCTCCCAGGACCTTGAGTCCACCTGTCTTTTGTTTGTCACATAATTGGCTAATGTCCAGTGAGTTACAGGCCATAATACGACTATTATCTTGTCCGGTAAGGTGACACAAGGTACCTTTTTACGTTAGCAAGACTTGGGAATGTGAGAATCGAAAAATTGTCCACAGCCTTTTGTTTTTGGTAGGTAGGTACATACCTTTTATCTTAGCAATGATGCGGGTGCTTTGCTGTAATTTCCCTGAAAGTAAATGTTTCTGCTGAAGCGGAGCGAAAACTCGTAAATTATACCTACCAGGTAGATAGGTAGGTATATACTTTTTTTACATATTTTTAGTTAATTCAGGTGGGTTGTGTTACTATTAAGTATTCTGTGGTTGTGTAAACAAACCAAAAATATAAAATCAATATTATAATCATCTATACATTGCATACGGCATAGTGATACAGGTCACAGTGACAGGCCTGTGGGTCTAGTGGTTAGTGACTCTGATTGCTACGCCGGAGGTCGTGGGTTCGATTCCCATCCAGGACAAATCTTTGTGTGATAAGCACGATTTTTTTAATAAATAAATACGTCAAAACAAATTAAACGTTACTGTATGTATAAGTAGTATTATTTATTTTGTTCCTTTAGTCGAAGTAAGGTATGAACTATGTATGACTCTACAATCTACATAAACATAGTAATTTCCTAACTAATGTTTACGGTGTCACTGTACCAGATAGGCAATTACACTTAAATTAATTCATCTCGACAACATGTAGGTACCTTTTAGCTAAATAAAATAGTAAACAATTTACAAAGATGCAGTAAGAACAGGCGCCCACTTACTGAGATATTTTGACACGTGCAAATATTTGCATTGCCCACGTATGATAGTTTTAGTGTTATTCTTAGGCATCCTACGTGATTACGTAGGCACTGAATTACATCCTAAATTATACAAAGTATGTGCAGATTCTGCAACCACACTCGAAATACTAAATTTTGTAGATTCTGTAAGCCAAAACTTTTTAATCCGTTTTAGAATTACTGGCCATGTGAAACTTAAAAGCAATTTATCATACCATCAGTCAGGCTTAGAGTAGGTATGTTGATAAGCATTTACCGTTGCTAACTTCTTTACAAAAGAATTAAAAAATAGAAATACTGCGCTCTGACTAGAGTATACTTAAAAAACCTGACCTGCAATTAGTAATTGCAATCTTAAATGAAATTATATAGGTATAAACATTTATACCTATATACCTAATTTCATTTAAGATTGCAATTACACAGACTTATACAGTCAAAATGTCTATAGCTATAAATGAAATTATATAGGTATAGACATTTTGACTGCCTCGGTGGTCCAGTGGCCGCAGTATGCGCCTGCTGTGCACGAGGTTGTGGGTTCGATTTCCACACAGGACAAAACTTTGTGTGACCCACAAAGAATTGTTCTGAGTCTGGGTGTAATTCATGTCCGTTAATTGTATGTTTGTAAAGTCCCCCGCAACACAGAGCTCGTTCTCTAGGGCGGGAGTTGTCTTTTTAAGAAAAAAAAAATTACGCATACCACCCACCTGGGCGTCGGTGGGTGGTTATGTCGAACTCTCCGGTCTACCTACCGACTAAACAGTCCACGGTGTTCCCTCAGACGACCTATTGCAGGGGACACGAGTACGCTTACGCATTCATCCGCATGGACATAGGTACTAAGTGCATACTTATTTATATATATCAGACTTCAGACTTCACACATATCAGACTTTATAATTATCATCCGAAGTTTAACAATGTCACATTTATTAAATAAATTGTAATTAAGTTCACAATAGTTAAGCTCACACTAGGTTTCATAGAATAAACCTAAAACTTGATAGACAAAACCAAATGGCGCAAGTTACACAACATGTGACCTCATTTGACGCACATGTTAGACACTAACAATGTGATCTCTGAGTCCAACAGATTAAAATTAAATTAAAATTAAAATATATTTATTGCAGCTTAAAGACAAATGTGTTACAAAAATGTTTACAAGAGAAAATTATTCCAAGGTTACAATTTTCCATAGAGAACAGTGTTACAGAAATTATTAATCTAAAGCTGAGGTTCGATTGTTTATAATAATGTTAGTGGTGATCTTCTCACTAGGCTAGCCTGTATCGAGAAGAACAGGGTTATGTTTGTCGTTTGATGAACACAGAAAAGTCACACATATTTACTTAGCTATTAAAAAATATAATGCTTATATAAAATCTAAAGACTAACAACAATTAAATATTGCCATTATACAAAAACAAACCTTATAATCTAGCTTAAAACATTTTTAAATTAAAAGAAATAAAAATAGTGACAGTAGGTAGATAATTAAAAAATAAAAAATATAAAAAATATGAGGCCTATAAATATCTAAGATATATATATATGTATAAGATAAGTATAGATATATGTATGAGTGAGGCAGTAATATCTTAATAGTATAAATAAACAATAAGTAAGAGACAGTAATATATACTCATTATACCATATTCATATATGTATAACTAATGTTTAATTTGTAACATATATTCAGTACTATTATAGTCTAGTGTACATAGCCAATTTGATACAATTTTTTTAGCTTCGTACAATGATTTTTCTTTAATGTCACAATGCTTAGCTACAGCATTGTAGATATGAACCCTTGCAAACAAACCAAACCGTTGTGCAAAAGCTGTATTTACTGTAGGTATAGGTAAGTGATAAGTTCTAAGCTTAATGAGGTCTTTATAATTACTCGAGACTAATACATTCTTATGAACTGAGGCCGATGTTTTTAGTATGTATAATTTTCTTACGCTAAGGACATTACTATCAATGTAAACTTGTGTTGTTGAATAACGATACGGCTTTTGTAACATCACTTTCAAAACGGATCTTTGGGCTCTTTCTACCTGAATAAGCGTGGTCTTGGCTGCTCCTCCCCAGCATAATAAATAATAAATAATAATAATAAAAATCGTTTAATTATCTCCACAAATTACATTCCTGGTTACAAAGTTGATAAAGACTTAGTATAATTTTTTTTTTTTTTTTTTTTTTATTCTTATATTTATTTTGGGGTTTTTATCATACAAGATATGTCAACCCCATCGTACCTTTAAAATATACAAAAACAATTTATATAGAGTTATTGATGCAGACTTTCACTAAGTTGTACAATTTTTTTGCCGCTTCCAAAGTTGGTTCTGATAGAACAGATTGCATGAAACCCGTGTCATAATTACTAAATTTAAATTCGCTCATAAATAACTGCCTTTCATTTCTGTTTCGTACACAATCCATCAGCAAATGTTGTACATCCTCAACCTGATTACATTCTCTGCAGTTTGGAGAATCAACTTTATTCATAAGGTATGCAAACTTTGCTGATGGATAGTGTCCGGAACGAAGTCGTAAAATTAATTTAACATATTCCCTACTTAAACTAACATTATCAAACCAGGGTACTTGAGTAGGCTCACTTTGTATGGTCCTATACCAGATTCCTTTACGCTGAGAAATGCTAACAAAATGCTGTTTCCAGAGATCATAACACTTCAGTTTAAATTTTGGTATTAGTTCCCAGTAGTCAGGCAAATAATTAAATAATGTTCCATTTTCAGCCGCTAGTCTAGAAATACGGTCAGCCTGCTCATTACCTCGCAGACCAATATGAGCTGGAACCCATTGCAATCTAAATTCTATGTTATTATTATTAGATAATACAATACTTTGTAGAATCTCATATGCTATCGATGTACCTCTGAAACCAGAGGCGCATCGAGCAATATGTTGAAGTGCGCTTTTACTGTCAGAAAAAATAACTACATTTGTTAAATTTTGTTTACGACTGTATATAATTGCTTGATAAATTGCAATGAGCTCCAGTGTCATTATTGAGATCTTACAGTTAATCTTAAAACCATAGCCATTCCCCAAATTTTGATCAAAAACCCCTGCTCCCAGACCCAGAGTGCCCTTTGACCCATCAGTAAAAATTTTATGAAAGCCACAATATATGGAGTTTAATTCAGAAACAACCTCACAAATAATGTATTTGAATTGTAATTAGACTTAGACATTTTAACACAATTAAGATCAACTCTGATGACATTTTTCATTTGAATATTTGTGATCCATGTTTCTAAACTAAACATTTTGGGAATATCAGTCGTTACAAAAGTTTCATGTTTTACATTATTAAAAATTTTAACTAATAAAGGTTTATTTTTATTTTCCCAATATCTAAGAGTACAAAGGGAACTCAGATCTGATATTAAATTTACAGTTACATTGTTTGACCAAGACATAATTTTTAAACTATATTTATATGCCAAATACTCTCTTCTTAGATATAAAGGGGGAAGACTTAAATCTGACTCCATGACATGAATCGGGGAACTTTTTATATATCCACCTATTATTCTCAAAGCTTGATTTTGTAGCTTGTCCAATTTTGAAAGATGAGTTTTTGCGGTACAGTCATAAATAAAGCAACCATAGTCGATTCTACTTCGAATCAGAGAAATATACAGTCTTCGTATATGTTTTGTATGTATACCCCATGAGCTACCAGTCAGAACTTTTAGTAGGTTTAAAAACCTTGCACATTTACTAACCGTTTCATTCACATGTCTACCCCAACGCAGGCTCCTGTCTAACCACATACCGAGGTATTTAATGCATTCTGAGAACACTACTGGTTGTTGATGTATTTTTATCAAAGGCAGTATTCTACGTCTTCCCCTGCTATACACACAAAAAGTACATTTATTAGGTGACAATTCCAAGCCAAGCTTGTCCAACAACACAACAATCGAATCCAATGCATTTTGTACATACATTTCACATTTCACTAAGTCTTTATCTCTAACATACAAAACAAAATCATCGGCATATTGGGATACTATTACATTGAGTGGTATTTGACACAGACTATACGTTATTAGATTAAAAATTAACGGCGACAAAGGATCACCCTGGGCCAATCCCCTATTGGTCCATCTGGTGGTTATTGTATCACTATTATCAGATTTAATTTTTAAATATCTTTCATTCAAAAAATTCCAAAGGTAGGTACAAACTTTTTTACCAATTTTTAGTTTATCTAAGATATTTATTGCAACATCAATCGAGACATTATTATAGGCGTCTTTTATATCCAGGAAACATGCCAAGGTAGGTATATTTTTAGAGAAACCAATTTGTATGTAAGTAACTAGACGAGTCAATGAATCTAGACATGACAACGATTTTCTAAAGCCAACAGTGTATTTTGATAATATTTTTTGTTTTTCAACATACCACTCTAAGCGTTTTACTAACATTAAATGAAAGATCTTACAAAGACATGACATTAGGGATATGGGCCTTAATTTGGATTCAACATTATTACTACTAGATTTAGGTATTGGGATTACTTGAATAGAACGCCATTGACTTGGAATAATACTAAATTTATATATGTTGTTATATATATTAAGTAAATAAGCTTTAACAGAGTCTGGTAGATTAAAAATCATTGAATATGATATACCATCTTGGCCTGGTGCTGAATCCTTCTTTTTTAAACAGTTTTCAAGTTCCTGGATATTAAAATCACCTTCCAAAAGTTCATTTCTAGAGCTAAATAAAGGAACTTGATTGGAAACGTAATCAGGGGTCATGTTCGCAACAATTTCCTTTGCTTCTCAATTGAAGGATAAGTTCTAGCACTATTAAAGCCCTTTATCCACCGCATACGGTGCCACATTTCAGATGTAGAAGTAACCTGATCAATGGAGTCACAAAATCTTTGCCAACCTACGGACTTTGCCCTTTTAATTAACTTTTGTGATTCTTTAGTTTTTTCTTCTAATTTAGTTAGGTTGTCAGGTGTTGGGTTACGTCTAAAATTAGATAAACATAATCTGCGCTCTGCTACTACTCTGGACAACTCGGGACTCCAATATTCTTTTGGTTTAAATTTATTAGCTGGTTGACAACAAATTTTAATAAATGGTATATGTCTGTCAGCGGCTTTATTAATTTGAAGTAATAAATAATTATACATTTGTTGAATATTGCTACTAGAATGGTTAAAATTTTGTATGAGGGAACTGCGATATTCCCGCCAGTTAGCATTTTTGAAATTTCTTTTTCTATTAACTGTAAGATATCGAGGTATATTGATTGAAATTTTAATTATAATGTGATCGCTGCCAAGGTTTTCATTGAAAACCTGCCATTCAAATTTTATAGCGATGTCCGTAGATGCGAATGAGATATCAGGTGACGTTTTTTGTAAAGTCCCATTAACCAATTTAATCCGTGTTGCGGCACAATTATTAAGTGATATAAATGAGTTTTCCAGAGCCGAATCTAATATTTGAGTACCACGTGAATCAGTTTTTACAGACCAGTTAGTGTGATGGGCGTTAAAATCACCCGCTATCAACGTATTTTTAGAATAAAAAGAAAACACTTGATCCCAATCTGAAGACCGTGTCCGAACGGAAGATGGGCAATAAATAGCAACTACATTTTCTAAATCTTTACAATTTAACAGTTTTACGCTAACAATCTCTATGCCTGTATTTGTGGCTCGAAAATAATTAATGTGAGACCTAATCGAATGGTGGACTAAAATAGCAACTCCCCCATAGGAATCCCATCTATCTGACCGATAAATATTGTAACCACTAACATTTATATCAATTTCACATTCCAACCATGTCTCACTTATAATGGCTATGTGAATATTCTCTTGGTTAAGAAGTGCTGAAAAAGAAAGTAATTTAGGGCGAAGACTCTGTGAGTTCCATTGAAATATATTTATTTTTAAATTATTACATGTACTACCCATTTAAAAGATTTAGAATGTTTTCAATCAACCCGCCTTTTAAAAAACATCGTACAACAATATTCTTAAATTCTTTTAAAATAATTTTAAACAAAGATAAACCTTTCTCCTCAAAAGTACCTTCCGACATATACCAGCTATTTAATTTTAAAAAGAATTTCTTAAACTCAAACCTATATTGTAATTCTTCGTCCTTGTTTCTGCTTGTCTCCTCATTCTGTGAAAATATAACTTCATTTCCGCTCTGCTCCTCTGTAAAATTTTGACTTCTTGTATTTTTCTGATTTCTATTCCCACCTTTTTTCCTTTATGTCGTCTGTGCTAAGGAAGCCTGTTGTGACGTGTGAAAGTTTTCCTCCTGGATCTCTTCCTCGAAGCTTCTAACCTCTTGGGTGCGTATTGGTCTTGAGGCTATGCTACTATAAGTTTCTTGCCTATTAGTTAAGTTAGTAGGATTTGATATTGAAGGACTCAGTACACTATGACTCAATGTAGAAGTGTCGAGATGACGTTTGTCAAGAAGAATTTGGAGAGCTTTTCTGTATGGTACGTGCTCCTTACTCATAATATTTCTTATTTCTTTCTCTTTTAAAAAGAAGGGGCACTTTTTGTCAATAACAAGGTGATTACCTTTACAATTAAGACATATGTAATTAAACAAATCACAGTTTTCATGATTCTCCCCACATTTTGGGCATATCTTCTTCTTTGTAGGGCAATATTTAATTACATGTCCAAATTTCCAACATCCTGAACACTGAGTTACAGGGAAAACATACGACTCAACTTTAAGGCGACAACCATAAGCATAAATATACGACGGTAAGCTCTTGCCTTTAAAACTGATTCTCACAGACTCACTGTCGACCCACTTGCCTTCCAAATTAACTCGTTTCAGTCGTTTTATTGATAATATTTGAACACTAGATTCAAATATTTCCATAATATCTTTTTCATTTAGGTCAAGGTCAACTCCTTTAGTCACACCGTAAGATATTGATAATTCATTTATTAATTGGCACCTATAATGCAGTTCCTCAAACTTTTTGCATTTTAAAAGCTTATCAGCATCGTCTTTATCTTGAAATTGAATAAGTACCTTGTTAAAGCTTTTGTATTTTATTCTCAAAACATTTTTAATATTCTCGGATCTCAGTAATTTGGCTAGTGCCATTTGTTTAGGCATATGCTCAGTCGATGTTATACATACTTCATGTTTATTATTCGCGTCAACATTTTGTTCATCTACCCTCTTTTGATTTTCATCCGAATTACTTCTGATCAATCGTTTAGGTTTCCTCCTATTAACAGTAATAAAGTCATCGTCCTCACTAATCTCATCTTCTCTCTCTTTTCTTTTTGCAGCACATCTACTCACACTTTCGTCCATGGTATCATTTTGTGAACAATTACCCTCCATAGAATTACTCAATTGCCGTTGTCGTCGGGGTAAAATTTCCACATCGCTCGCATCATCATCATCATCATCACTCATGATGATAATAATTAGATTTAAATATACACAATAGTTAAATATAAGCTACACAGATCGTTCAAATAATCACAACACCGACTGCGTAAAATACACATACGCTCGCTACGAATGCGCGCGCGCGACTGACTTAGTATAATTTGTAATTTGTGGGAGATCTGGAGTCTAAACTAAGCCTTGGCCTGTAATATAGAACTCCAGGCCCCCCATAACATCTAATTGTTTGTGCAAAAGCATTATCAACAGCATAGTTTCAGTAAGTTAGGTTAATTAAGTGTATGTGTAAATGTGTGTGTCGGTGTGTGTGTGTGGGTGTGTGTGTGGGTGAGTGTGTGCGTGTGTGTGTGTGTGCGTTTATATGAATATATTTAAAGATGATATATAACACAATATACTATTTTTGTTTACCTATTTATTTATGATTGTAGTTTTAAGATTTTTTCTGTTTCGTCATAGTTTAGGGTCAATAATATTTTGCTGATAGTTTTTTTTACATTCGTTTTTACGACTATTTGTTATTTTTACTATTTTATTAAATCTGTTAAACAACAAACTTCCTCGAAATGGATAGAACCTTTGTGCAAAGGAAGTGTTAACAGTGGTTGGTTCGAATATAGCATAGTTTCTTCTGGATGAGACTGAGCGTTTTTTTATACCTTCAGACGAGTTGGAGAGTCTATGCAGGATAGTTTGCATTATGTACAGTTGGCGTACAGTCAAAGCATGGGTTTCTTCATACAGTTTTACAGTAGGGAATAGTCGCGGTTTTGATAAACTCACTTTCAATATCATCCTCTGAGCTCTTTCTAGTATAATCATTTTGGATTTGCTTGCTCCACCCCAGGAGGTGATACAGTAGCTCAAAATAGATTGCACCAAGGCCTCATAAACCATCCTCATCGTCTGTTTCTCTGCTACATCTCGAAGCTCTTTAAAAATATATGCTAATTTGCGTATCCTTTGAGATAATGATTTTAGGTGATTTGAAAAAGTTAAGTTAGCATCAATTTCGATTCCAAGATATTTTATACATTGGGTTGGGTTAATGTTGGGACAGTTACAGTTTACAATTGGAGGGAAATTACATTTGTGTGCTACAATGTTATTTTTAGGGATGGTAGTTTCTGGTTTATTATGAATGGAGAAGGCAATATATTTTGTCTTGTCGTTATTAAGAGTGAGTGAGTTAGTAAGTAGCCAGTGACATACTGTGTTGAAACCGTCTTGTGCAGTAGCAAAAAGTTCGCTTTTTGACTGTGCGAAAAATGTGAGAGCAGTATCGTCAGCATAAGCTGTTATGTGGCAATTTTTGATGTTTAGAGAGCAGAGCTCGTTGATGTAGCAGAGAAAGAGAGTGGGGCCTAGTATACTGCCCTGGGGCACGCCAAAATCAACCGGCAACACTTCACTAGTATGTTCTCCTATTTTAATACATTGGGTTCTACTTTTTAGGTAGTCTGAGAGTAGTGCTAAAGGTGTGCCTCTGATGCCAAGGTCTTCGAGTTTTTGCACTAGGCGAGGGACAGAGACAGTGTCAAAGGCTTTTGCTAGATCAAGAAATAGTGTTAAGCATTTACTTTTGTTGTCTAGCTTACTGACTAACAGGTTAACAAGTTCAAGTACAGCATTTTCAGTTGAACGACCAGATCTAAAGCCATATTGCGTGTTCGACAGTAAATTGCATTCTTCTAAGTACTTAGTAAGTCTATTATTGATAATACGTTCAAATAACTTTGATAATGTAGACAGTATGGCGATCGGCCTATAATTAGTGACACTGCCTCTATCTCCCGCCTTATATATTGGGTGCACAACAGCTCTTTTTAATGCTTCCGGGAATACCCCCTCTTCAAGGCAGCGGTTTATTAAATTGGTAAGAACTGGTGTTATAGACTGTGAAGTGAGCTTCAAAACTTCAGCACTTATTAGATCCCATCCCGGAGAGCAGTCACTTTTTAATAAGTAAATCATTTTTTCAATTTCATTATTATCAGTAGGTAGGAGTACAAATGATTTTAAGGGAGGTTTTGTAACTTTCTTAAAAGTCGGAAAATGAGATGGAATCCTGTCAGACAGTTGTTTACCAATGTTGGAGAAGTATTCGTTCACCTTATTAGCAGAGTCTTTTGGATTAGGCTCCGTAAGAAGTTGAAGTGGTAGTTGTTGTTTTTTATTGTTGTTTGTAATAGTTTTAATGGTAGACCATAGCATTTTAGAATTATTTTTAGAATTTATTAATTGGTTTCGTTCATATTGTTTTTTTAGTTTTTTTAATAAGTTATTGCAGTAATTTCTGTATCTTAAGTATGTTATTTTTAATATGACATCATTTACGTTTGATTTTAGTTTCTTGTGCATTCTATCCCTAGTGCGAATGCAGCGTAACATACCGAGAGTCAACCATGGCTTAATTATAGTTTTACTTCTAGGAATTTTAAGTTTGATAGAATTATTTGCAATTAATTGCTGAAGTATTTTTATGAGATTATTTGTAGCTATATTCAAGTTGCGTTCCTGGTAGACTTCATAAAAGCTACAAGTAAGGCATTCCGATTTTAATTTTTCTTTATCTATCTTATAGTATAATTTTTTTCTTATAGGTTTATTATTGCTAATTTCAGTTTGTATACAAAATAATACAGCTTCATGGTCGGTGATACTGGTGCCTAATGAAAAAGTGAAAGCCTTTAATTTAGTTTTCAGTATGACATGGTCTAAGCATGATTTGCCTCTCGTTGCAGTACTAATGGCAGGAAGAAGGCCATGAAAGGATATAGTATCTAAATATGACATCGTTTCATTACTAGTGCCGATAAGGTCAATATTTAAGTCACCTACAATGATAATGTTTTTAAAGGATGTTAGGCTTTCAAGTAAAGTATGTAGAGAACTCAAAAAATTATCGGTTGACTTAAAGCTTGGTGGCCTATAAATTGCTATCAATACTGTGTGATTTTTTATCTTGACAGTAAGACAATTTGATTCTAGCAGATGCGGTTCCTCCACTGTACATTCAAGATTACTCTTTGTGTAAACAACTACACCGTCATTTTGGTTATAGTTGTCAGTAGATTTGAATGAGTCATATCCTTCAAGAGGTGGTAGATTTGCAACTCGTGTTAACCAACACTCAGAAAGCACGATGATGTCACATGTTAAACCCAAACGTTTAAGTAAGACATGTAACTCTTGAAAGTTACAGTTTAAACTGCGTATATTTTGTTGAAGAATTTTTAAATACTGCGTGGGAAATGTCAGATATGAGGAGCATTCTTCAGGTTCACAAGAGATTGGGATTGCAATGTCATATTGATCAATATTTGACATTAAATTATTTATATTATCGAATGTTTACAGTAAATATTTCCGGTGACAATAAAGAGCGGCATTATTTTTAGATTAGATTTATATGAATGAAAATTATAGTATTTAATTAGAATCTGTGAGGTAAATTTTATTGATAATAAGAATATTATTAAATGTAACGAATTATATGATAATAGTAGAAATGAAGTGCAGTTATATTTATTTATATTATTTAAGTAGCGGTAGGAGTGTTTTAAAATGTTATGATTTTTTAATTTAATTTTATCATAAATATGTATTGTAGTATAGAGTGTAATATAGTAATATGTGTATATTGTAGTGTAGGTTGTGTAGACTGTGTACGGTATATTGGTTTGTAAATAAAGGTAGGTTATGAGTGTCTGGTAGTGTATTTGTTTTGAAATGGGTGTATGGTACATGTTGTGAAAAATATTTGGGTGTGTTTTTAAATGATTCAGTGTAACAATTAGGTAGAAAATTCTATAGTGGGATTTGACATAGAACATAAAACGACATTTAGAGTTTAGAACAAATGCAGTACATGATTGGTGAATATAGGTATATATAGATTTTAGTCATTGTGGCTTGAGTATGAGAATATCTTCTTCGCGAGAGATCATTTTCGGCGGTTCGCCTTCTTTCTGCCGGATATAGATCTTGCCATACGACGTCCAGCAACTTGCGTGTTTGTGGTTTTTGACATATTCACGAGCTAGATAATATAGTCGTCTTCCGTAGGCAGTAAGAGATTCAGCTATGAAAATTGGTTTGGGTTCACCTCCTATCTTCAAGTGAGTTGAGTTTAGTTTTTCTTTATTATTTTTATTGAAAGATTTTGAGCTTTTTATAATATTTTCTTTAAGTGCAGTTGAGCAGAATTCGACAATAATGGCAGGAGTCTTGTTCAGCAACTTTTTGGTTCTGTAGATGTTTTTAATGTCAGAATCTTGTACTTCAATTTTTAGTGCATCGCCTACATTCTTTGCCACGCCGATTAACATAGACTTGTTCTCTATGTGGGTTTCTGGCACATTTCTTAATTCCAACGTAGATGACTTTGAGTTACGCTCGAGAGAATCAACCTTTTGTTCCAACAGTTTTATTTGAGATTTGAAGGCAGTATTTTCAGCTTTTGTTTGTTGCAGTTCATATAATATATCATCGTATTTATCAGACATGTGTTGTATTGATTGTATAATATCATTATTTTGTTTGGACATTTTATTCATTTCATCTTGTATCTTTGCGGTCTGTGATTTTTGTTGGAGTTGTAAGTTGGCGAGCATATCTTTTAGTTCGCATAGCGTAGTTTCGTCTTGTTTCCGTTTCTGACGGCGAGTGATATTTGGCTGCACACGAGAGTCAGTCTCTGAACCTACGTAGTCAGAGGCCGTATCAGACTCCTGAGTTAAAATA
The DNA here is from genome assembly GCA_947095525.1 of Trisateles emortualis. NCBI lineage: Eukaryota > Metazoa > Arthropoda > Insecta > Lepidoptera > Erebidae > Trisateles > Trisateles emortualis. The sequence continues at coordinate 22,148,988 of OX352731.1, read as the reverse complement.
GGGTTCAGTAATGTTTTGGAGCTTTTACCGGACGGGGATCGCTGGGTCATAGTGATAATACCAGCTTCACACTTTATACAGTATATAGTAAATAAATACTTAAGATAACACGTAGTATGCACGAAGCTCACTCTGTTAGATGTCTTTATCAGTTGCTATATACTTGTCCCTGTCACTCCAGTAAGCACCACTAGACTGTCGTCGGTATAACTGTCTCGCTTACACAACTATGCTGGTGCGCGTGAGTTGGAGGGATCTCACTCACTGGGCGCCGATCGACGTTTTCGAACAAATGTGTTGTCCGTCCAACGTTAGATGAGCTCTGACAGTTTTATAGTAGGAATCAAACTTACTTGTGATTTGCGTTTGTATGGAGAGTGTTTCTTATGCTTCCTTGAATGTGTGCGTTGTCGGCTGACTGGTTTGCGCTTCTGCTCTCAGAACTTCTTGCGCCCTGGTACTTCGCAACTTTATTTGTACGATATTTTTGGAGAAAAAACGAATGATATTTGAATATTTTAATTTTTTAAAATGCACAGAGGACACGTCCGAACGCTTCCGCGATCCAGAGGGGAGGGGGGGCAGCATGTGATGCAATATGTCAAAATGGATTGACATATAGCAAAATATACCATTTTGAGTATTTCCATGCCAGCAATATTGCGTAAATGTTTAAAAACACCAATTACTTTTCTAACCCGTGATGCTAGAGCCTCAATGTGCTTTTTAAAGGATAATCTCTCATCTATTAAAACCCCAAGATATTTAACAATAGAGGTTCTTTTTAATGTTTTACAGGTGCAGACATTGCCATCGCAAACATGAATTTTAATAATAGTTTCAGATAAGGGAGCCGTTGTGACAGTTTTATGGAAACATACGTATTCAGTCTTGCTGGTGTTAAGTGTTAAAAGATTATTCTGTAGCCATTTAGTTATCTTCGTCATTCCAAACTCGGCGCAAGAAAGAGTCTCCGCCCATGTATTATCGTGAAAAATTATTGCGGTGTCGTCTGCATAGCATATTATTTCAGCATTTTTCATTACAATGTCGTGTATATCATTGATATATATTGTAAATAAGGTTGGTCCTAATATACTCCCTTGTGGTACACCAAACGACAGAGATTTTGGACTACTCAGTGACTGGCTGATTCTTACACGCTGATTCCGTTCTGTTAGATAGCTTTTAAACCATTCAGAGGCTTCACCTCTTATACCCAGGTGATGGAGCTTTTTTAAAAGTATTGGAATGGAAACAGTGTCAAAGGCTTTGGCTAAATCAAGGAATACACCTACACAGCACTTTTTATTATCAAGTTTAGAAGCCACTAAGGATGTTAGAAGTGATACCGCGTCTTCAGTACATAGCTGTTTTCGAAAGCCAAATTGTCTTGGTGATAGTATATTTCGAGTATTCAGGAAATTATTCAGTCTTTTATTAACCAGTTTTTCTAACATTTTTGAGAACACATTAAGTAGTGATATCGGTCTGTAATTTTCAACATAATTTTTAGGTCCACTTTTATAAACTGGGATAATAGACGCTATTTTCCAAGTTTTTGGGAAAGTACCAGTAGAAAGGCTTTGATTGTATATATGAGTAAGTGGTATAAGTATAACTTCTTTAATATGTTTGATTAAGGAGTTAGTTAAGCCGTCAATACCAGGGGCTTTTCCAATTTGCAGGTCTAAAATTAATGAATTTACTTCTTTGTGGTCGGTGGGAGTCATGAAAAATGAGTCTATGGATGTGTTATTTGCTGGTTTAACCGAGTTAGCAAGTTCGTTTTCTGTGGTATTGATTTCCGTAAGAATTGTGTCTGCAAGTCGCTGCCCTACGGCAGAAAAATGTTCATTGCAGAAATCGATAGATGATTGGGTTTGGTTAGTGCCTTCTGTAGCCAATAGTTCTGTTGGTTCATTATTGGTATTAGCAAAGTTACAAAATCTTTTAATGGACTGCCAAAGTTTTTTAGGATTCTTTTGATTATTCTTTAACTCCTGGTTTTCGTGCTGTAGTTTGAGTTTGCGCAATAGATCAACAAAGAAGTTCCTGTATCTAGTGTATGACAAGTGTAGTATATGATTATTAGGCTCTTGTTTTGTTCTTTGGTGAAGCCGGTCTCTATGTTTCATACAACGTATGAGACCAGGAGTAATCCAGGGCTTAAGATTATGTTTTGTTCTACTAAGACGCACATCACGGGTGTGTTTTCCTACGACTTTATTTAATATATTTGAGAATGTATTAGTTGCTTCATTGACGTCATTATAATTAGTTACAACTGTCCAGTCGATGTCTAAGAGCTCTGTTTTAACTGCTTCAAAATCTGTTTTTATTACTAGTCGACTCAATTTATTTGGCTTCGGTTTTTCAAGATCTAGACCTATCATAACAGGATAATGATCGGTATACAACGTATGAGACCAGGAGTAATCCAGGGCTTAAGATTATGTTTTGTTCTACTAAGACGCACATCACGGGTGTGTTTTCCTACGACTTTATTTAATATATTTGAGAATGTATTAGTTGCTTCATTGACGTCATTATAATTAGTTACAACTGTCCAGTCGATGTCTAAGAGCTCTGTTTTAACTGCTTCAAAATCTGTTTTTATTACTAGTCGACTCAATTTATTTGGCTTCGGTTTTTCAAGATCTAGACCTATCATAACAGGATAATGATCGGTAATATCAGTCTGACTAATAATACCTCTTGGAGTAGTGTTTCCTAAAGAGCTAGAGATGGTTATGAACTATCAACTTATATATGTAGATAGTATGATGTAAATAAACATTAGATCACACGATTTTAAAGTCTTTCTGAAGCTCTGTAATCGATGGCCTAAAATGCTAATGCTAAATGTGTACGGCTACTAGCTGCAGTTAGACTAGTTAATTATTCGGTAAGTAGTTCAATTAAAGATAAATTAAAGAGAGGTATTGCAAGCATACGGCCCGCTTGATGGTAAGCAGTCACCGTAGCCTATGGACGCTTGCAACACCAGAAGTATTACTCACGCAATGCCGACCGACCCCGTAAAACCTCTCTTGAAGAAACCTATATTTCGAGTAAACCTCGGCAAAGACTTCCGAAACGGCTTGACCGATGACCGATTTTTATGTTTTTTTTGTGTATATTTGGTAACTCTGAGAACAGGTCGTAAACTATTTTTTATACCCCTAAGGCCTCCCGCGCACAAGTCAGCCTTGCTGCGGCAGCCAGGCTGCAGGCAGCGGCCCAAAGTATTCAAGGAATTCGCGGCTCCCATACACCGTCATACGTTCGACTGGCTGCTGCAACCTGGCTGCCGGAGCCAGGCGGCCAAGTGTGCGGAGGGCCTAACTGATAAGAAAAGGCCCATCACAAAAATTGTTGGACATTTTTTTTTTATTATTTGGCATTGAAAAGTTTAAGACTTTTAACTCTACATTTTTACCCTTCTAGCATTGGTGCTAGAAGGGTAAAAATGTAGAGTTAAAAGTCTTAATCTTAGAGTTGAAAATTGTAATATCTCTGTTAAAAATAGGGGTTGGCCCCTATTTTTAACAGAGATATTACAATTTTCACTTCATTTGAATATAACAACGTTTGCTGGGTCAGCTAGCTATGTATAAAATTTAATTTTTCGAAGCATTATGTATAATTTCTGCATAACATATTCAAGTGCTGTATAATTTGGCACACAGTATCATAGTAAATATAGCTGTCCCGTTTTATCACTGACTGTGTCTATCAGGGGCGCGGGCGCAGGCGCCTGCGACATAGGAACATAATATAAATATAAATAGACATAGGAACTAATCATAGCTAGAAAGAAGTTTTCAATTCCTTCCTATCAACAAGAGTGTCATGGCACTGAATGCATGTGTAAACATAAATAGCTAAATTTATGTTTACACATTATGGAATTGAAAACCTCTTTCTAGCTATGATTAGTTCCTATGTCTTTATAGATGACTAGTAGAAAGATTATAGAAAGAGGTTTTAAATAATCTATACTATATAATATGTATTATAAAGCTGAAGTGTTTGTTTGGTTGAACGCTAATCTCAGAAAGTACTGGTTCGATTAGAAAAAAACTTTTTTTTGTTGAATAGTGCATTTATCCAAAAGGCTATATGCTATATAACATCACGCTATGATCAATAGAAGCGGAGCAGTAGTGAGATATGTTGCAAAATCGGGGAAAATATTCTAAATTACCACGCGCACGAAGTCGCGAATTCACTCAATGCCATCTGAATCGAACCCACCACCATTAAACCAAAAGGTACTTAACTCCTCACTCGAACGTTTACAAATGTCCATGACAAATGAAAATAAATGTGCTTTTTGTCAATGGTCACCCATCTAAGGATATAGGTACATTAGGTACCTACCTACCTACAGTCCGTAATTGGGGCATGACCTTGGCTTTAGCGATCGATACATTTGGGGTGGCGCCACTGTGCTATATCACAAGCCTACTTTTTATCAATATTGCTACTTATTGTTCAGCCCCAACACTAGTATTGTTAACAATGCTGCCTAATGGATCGCCATTAGTAGTTAAGTAGTTAACCTACCTAGTCATCGGACTAGGTAGGTTAACTACTTAACTATAATTTAAACAGACACTTTTATCTTTCTACTAGCTCCCTGCCGAGGTTTTCCCAAGAGACTATAGCATGGGGTTCTTCAAGAAAGGAGTTATAAGGTTTTTAAAAGGTCGGCAACGCGTGAGTGACACCCCTGGTGTTGCAAACGTCCATAGGGTACGGTAACTGCTTACCATCAGGCGGGCCGTATGCTTGTTTGTCACCTTAGTAGTATAAAAAAAAAAAAGACAGCTAATTAAATGTTGGTAAGCTTCAAATAGAGTGAACTGAGCTGCATCTAGAGGCCGGTAATTTTTTTTAAATAGGGCAGCAAATAAATAATGATATAGGACAATCTTAAAATCAACCAGACATGTAAGTAATTAAATATGTATTATCTGCTTCCATATTAAATTAGTGTTAGATCAGCAAATTGTGATTTAGATTTTGTTAAATATTGGCAAGTAGATTTCTGGGTTACCTATACAAAACTTAGGCTTTGGTCCCGTCTAAGCTTTTTACCCAAACCTATCTTAGTTGGACCAACATGAACATTATTTTTGACAATGTCAGCTCAGAATCGAGTGATGTGTGGACCACTGGCGTCATATCAGGTTCCGGCAGGCGGGCTTAAAGCATTTCCCCTCTACACAAAAAAGAAGTACCTACCGAGGGATGTGGGAAACTTTAGGGGACGTCTATGTCCAGCAGTGGACGTCTTTTGGCTAAGATTGATGGATGGAAGCATTATTTTAATGCAAACTGATTGTAAAATCCTGTTGAGCAAATAATAATCCTGCTCTCGAATATTTTTTTTTTCTTAAATAAGACAACTCCCGCACTAGAGAACAAGCTCTGTGTCGCGAGGGACTTTACAAACATACAAATTAACGGACACAAATTACACTCAGACTCAGAACAATTCTTTGTGGGTCACACAAAGTTTTGTCCTGTGTGGGAATCGAACCCACAATGTCGTGCACAGCAGGCGCATACCGTGGTCACTGGACCACCAAGGCAGTCAAATTTTATTCTCTACATTTTGTGGTACTTGCCTATTATCAAACTATTAACAAACATTAGCCCTTGAATGTCCAGTTCAAGGTCCTTGGCAGCTTAGTCCCTAGTCCCCTTATTCATCCATACAGATGTTAATTACTAAGATTTAAATTCTAGAATAAATAAAACAGAATTCCATACGACAAGTTACTAAGATGACGCTTAGCTATTTTTAGCCAGTATCTAGATAGCTTGTCAAAAAGACATAAGACGAATTGCATTATTAAAATGACCTTAATATGTTGTTAAATCGACATAGACTTCTATTCCTGTCAGCCACAGGATTAGTTTGGTCAGCCTCTGTTAATAGTGATCCTTACTAATATTATAAATGTGAAAGTTTGTAATAATGGATGGATGGATGTTTGTTACTCTTTCACGTAAAAACTACTTAACGGATCTGGATGAAATTTGGCACACAGATAGATTATGGTCTGGAATAACACATAGGCTACTTTTTGCAGCGATAACCGACATCCACGCGGGCGGAGCCGCGGGCAACAGCTAGTGTAAAATATATAATGGTGGATACCTAATTCCCATATTTATTTACTACGCAAGTATCTTAGGTACTTACAAAGTTACAGTTTTTTTTTCGACAAATTCCTACGTGGATGTCGAAAAAAAGTGCCCTGTCCTACTCCAAGATACCATAATAATATAATAGCAATCCATTATATTGTCCCACTGCTGGGCACGAGTCTGCTCTCCTCTATCAAGAGAAAGAAAGAGGGTGTAGGCCCCAATTCACACCAAGATACCATGTACCTATTGCCAAATTACATAAGGATCTGTTCAATTCAACCGTTTAGCTAGACATTCAGATTTAATTTCGGATTGATAAAATTAGTAGGAATTAAGTATCATAGTCTAAAAAAACTGTTAGGACATTGAAACCTACACATACGCCTCTGTGGATTTTTTGTTTATAAAGAAGTATTGTGGCGATATTTCAATCATCGCTTATATAATAATGAATAGCAACACACAAACAATTTATTTTTTTCAGCATCACAGAAGGAAGCAAATACTGTTGGCAACCATACTAGACAACTAGACATAATTATTATATCATAGCCTCCCACATAAATAGAAACTGCAGTGATGTATATATTATTATAATCTAATTAAATTCCATTCGTGCCTTGACATATACAGATACCTACAGCTAGGTAGTTTCACGGCCAAGGGCGCCGCAACTTATGTAAACTAAGCCCCTGATGGAAAATTTGCCGCAATATTTTGTGGGTTATAATAATAATGGGTGCTATTTCTTTTTTTCTCCTTTTCAATTTATGTTCCATGATAATTTATCATTTTTATTAAACAGTGACAGAGACTAGTCAGACTAGCAGGCTATGCGAAACTACAAGGGCAAATATAAGCTATGTATGTAAGTAAGGTAAGCGGTAAGCGTAAGGTAGGGCGGCCCCCAGCTAGGTGGACCGACGACCTAAAAAAGGTCGCTGGGGCGCACTGGATGCGGAAGGCGGAGGACCGTGTGCTATGGCGCGTGTTATTTATGAGAGGCCTATCAGCAGTGGACTGCGATAGGCTGATTGATTGATTGATGTAAGTAAGTATTTTCTCAAAAGAATAAAGTCTAACAACATCTCTGGACAATTTAAGTAAAGCCATCTGATACTAAACTAGGCAAAGCCTGTACCTACTGGCTTTGCCTAGGTAGGTAGGCATACATACCTACCTACTTATTCTCTTTCTCTGGACACTTATCAAAGAATGTGAGAATCAAGCCTATGACTTCCAGCAGAGTTGGTTACTTACCACAGTTACCACCCAGTACACCAACAGTCAAATTGCCAATTTTATTCCATAGACTGAAATGTTATTCAACTATCTGAGGACAAAAAATGCACTAATGTACCTAGTTGTAGTCGAATATTCTAGAAGTCCTATAGCTCTAAATAAATATATCTGTTGCCACGATAATGAATAATGATAGATTACACGTTTGGCGCTTTGTTAATGTGATAACATCACGACATCGCCAATAAAACTAATTACTGGCACCTTAATTGCGAATTGGATAAAGAAAAAATCATTTGATTCAGACATAGGTGATCGCTTAGACGCTTAGGTCTACATTATAGGTACCTAATAGTGTGGAATTGCAATGTGGGTTAAACTATACTCATTAGGAAGCCAATATTAACAGTGTATGGCCCTTGAAAACTACGGGTAGTGCCAGGGAAAGATAAATCTATTCTTAAACCCTGACGGAGGAGTAACAAAAAGCAATGTAGGTATCTACTTTCCTTTGTAAAATTGGTAGGTATTATATTATTTATAATTATACCTACATGTTTATTTATGTCTGGAATGAGGTTTAAATATAATTTAATGTCGCTACAAATAGCCGCGCTAAGAATTGGCGCCAAATTTTGTTTTGGCGCTCGGTTATTTTGTGATCGAATGATCGATTACAATTTATTCACAATCGATATTCACTATGAATCGAACTAACCACAGAGTAGGTACAAATGCTTTCTTCGCAATTGTTCAAGATCTTTTCCGGGTATTAAACAGTCTACCACCAACATGTTAATTTGAATTCCGTCAGTGTAAGTAGAGTAGTTTATAAGACACTAGAGAGTTGTTGTTTATAATATATCGGTATTAGTATTTCTAATGTATTGTCGAGGTTACTGACCTCTCGTATTTTGTTTTGATATCCCCGAATTAAATTAAAATGGCGTCCGTCCCAGTCAAAATGGGTGGGTGTTAAATTAATTCGTATGTTTGCTTTAATACCTACTAAATATTTATATTAGAAAGGTATATGCTACATACAATTTTTGTGATTTTTATGTAACCGAGTTTCTAAATGGTGAAACCAGCGGGATGTTATCAGTCTGAAAAGTGCAAAATTGACTAGGCTCATTCTATATTTTACCACTACCTATTCGAGCGATAAGCCAAAATTAAAAACGCGCAGTTTATTATCTTGATGAGAATAATTATTGTTAAGAAGGCATAGGTACTTACCTACCTATTATATCTTTGTTGGGAAATCCCAAATAAAACAATAGCTATCTAAAGTTCGTATGCTGTATGACTTGATTTTCAATATCAATAAGAAGTTGAATGGATATGGGTAATGTCGGTTAGTTTTTGCAGAACACAGGACTATAATATTATACCGAACCCAGATAACTTATTTATTTTATTATTGATTTTACCTTAGAGCATCCTATACCCGGCCGAAATTAGGCAAAATGACGGCCGAAAATCGACTGAAAATCGCCGTTAGTAAGTTTTTCACCCCTCGTACATTTATAAAATTGGTGGAGGCGGTAAGGACATGGACAGGCGAGAATGGAAATCAATGTAAGAGGACTTTGTTTAGCAGTGAGATGAGACAAGCTAATAAAAAATAGAAAAAAAAAATCTACGAAAGATTTGATTAAATTTAGCAAATTTTTATTTAAGTATGAGGATATCCATTTACATATACATTTAAATATGGCAGCCATAAAGGTTCAAAGTTAAAAAATCCTTAGGCCCCTCCTAAGGATTTTTCAACTATCATTTAGCGTATTCACCTACATAAGTAGGTGCTCATTAATTAAATGACAAATTTATTAAAAGTGATTAGATTTATCACGTACCTAGGTATAGTAACACCTATTTTGTGTAGTTCTCTATAAATATAATATCTACCAAAATAGCAAGGTTAGTTTCAAAACGTCACCATGTCATCATCACTCATTAATCACGTCGAAAGTTTCAGTAAAGGAAAGAATTATTTTGAAACAGGTTGTTCAACAAAGATAAACTACCGACCTCAAAACATATTTTGACCGATTCGTAACATGGATAATAGATAAGTCTGAAAACCTTAGACAAATTTACACAGGGTTGCCTTACTAGGTAATAACACAATAATTACTGTTGGTCACCCATTTTTTTCAATATTTATGATGACGAAGTGTAAGCAGGCGGCAGTTCTTCGTACGCCTTTCTGAAGGTTGTAAAAATCAACAAAATGCTTGCGGTTTATTAAGCAGAATGCAATCTAGAACCTTCGACGTTCGACAATTCGAACCCTACTACGTAGTTAGGGTGGATAAGGGTAATGTCAGTCTGCATTCAATAGCCAAAATTCGGCCGGGATTATTTATTCAACTTTGAAAGTTATTTAAGTTTCAAGTAAGGGACATTAGAAATTTAGAACAATCCTAATGTCAGCCGCTTAAGTACGTACAATATCTGCCTCTTAGTATAAAGGGTGTTATTCAGTAGTCAAATAGGCATATGAAATCCTCAAAACTTTTATAACGTCCGTGTGGTGACGGATTAAGAATACAAATGTCACCAACCCATTCCATCTCGTGGGTGTCGTATGAGTCGACTAAGGGATTAAGTCAGGCAGACAATATCCACTGCAAGAGAAGGAAAACTCGAAACAAAACCCTATACCAACCCGTCTGGCCAGCGTGGTATAGTAGGCCAATATCCCTCCAAATGAACGGAGGAGACCCGTGCCCAGCAGTGGGACGTTTATGGGTTGAGATGTAACGGCCGAGAATTGACCGAAAACGGCCATCATTAAGGTTTTTCGCCCTCCGTGCATTTAAAAGCTTCCTGATCTTTTCCTACGAAATTTAGCAAATTTTTATTTATAAAGATATCCTGAACCATGTTAAACGTATCCCTTAGACCATAAATATGGCAATTATAAAGGTTCAAAGTTGAAAAATCCTTAATGGGGGATTGGGGGCGACATTTAGCGTATTCACTCGCGTACTTATTATGAGTTATATAGATTTAGTCATTCGACATTCTCACTAGAGCCAGTAGATCAAACTAATATTCTGAAAATATTGTCTAGTCTCAAATCAAATGCAGAAGGCTATGATGGAATTACTCTAAATATGTTTTTGTTAACTCTTCCTGAAACCGCAGATATATTAACTTATATTATAAACTGCTCCATAGCTACTTCAACGTTTCCAGATGCATGGAAGGTTGCCATTGTCCGTCCCATTCCAAAGTCAAATAATGTTGTGGATCTGAAAGATCTAAGGCCTATAAGCATCTTGCCCTTCTTATCAAAGGTTTTAGAGAGGGTGGTTAATACTCAGCTGACCAAATATCTTGAGTGTAATAATATTCTCCCGGAAGCCCAATCAGGCTTTAGAAGGTGCCGCAGTACTGCCACAGCCATTTTAGACGTAACCGACAATATACTAGCGGCACAGGATGAAGGTCTATGTACGGTTTTGGTACTGTTGGACTTCTCCAGGGCATTTGATACGATCAATGTGCCTCTGTTAATTTCGAAACTGGCATACTATGGCTTTGATTCAAATACAATCAGGTGGTTCAATAGTTACCTTAGCCACCGTGCACAAGTTGTAGAAATTAAAAGTGTTGAAAGATCAACGCGGTTATCAGACATAAAATCGGTGAATAAAGGGGTCCCTCATGGTTCAATACTAGGGCCTTCGTTATACAATTTATATAGCGCTGATGTAGTTAATGTTATAAAAAACTGTAGGTATCATGTATATGCGGATGACCTACAGATATATATTTCATTTCAACCTCACGAATTTGAGTCCGCTACGAAAGCTATAAATGAGGACCTTAACAGGATAACAAAATGGTCAAATGATAACTCACTTACTCCTAACCCGTCAAAAACAAAATACATGCTTATTGGAACAAAAGGTCAACTGGATAAGATGAGGCCGAACAATATTAGTATAAGGATGATGGGGGTACTTATTGAGCGTGTCAGCGAAGCGCGCAATCTTGGTCTGATTATGGATAAAAGCCTAAGATTTGAATCTCACGTTTCAAATTGTGTGCAAAATTGCTTTTATAGGTTAAAAATCCTATATAAGCTGCGACCTTATTTAAGTGAAGAGTTGAGGATTCTACTAGTCGAGTCTATAGTATTGTCAAAACTTATTTATGTAGACACAGTATTTGGTCCAAGACTCTTAGCACGCACAGAAAAACTACTCCAGAGAGTTCAAAATGCTTGTGCCCGTTTCTGCTTTAATATACCACCTAGGACTCATATCACACCTTATTTAAACAAGCACTGTATTTTAAAAATGAAATCACGACAGAAACTACATCTGGCCTGTCTTATGTTCGGAATCATTAAATTACGGTCTCCTTCATATCTACACTGTAAATTTCAATGGGTCAATAGTCACCGGGAACGTGAGAGTAGACGCTGTGCTCAGCAACTTACTATACCTTCGCATAGATCAGCCGCCTTTCGTGGCAGTTTCCGATACGCCGCATCCAAATGTTGGAATAATATACCACCCCCGATTAGGGACATGAAAAACATAAATGTATTTAAGACTAACCTAAAAGGATTTCTGTTAACTTCACAATTAGCTACCGAAAAAGTCAATCTTAATTTATCTTTTATATAATTAATTTCACAAATTCTAATATTTTATATTCTCGTAATTTAAACCTTTAATTTAATTTATATCGAAATAATTTATATCTAAATAATTAATATTTAAATATGAATATTATATAAATCTTTATGGGTCAAAGTAACCGGGAACGTGAGAGTAGACGCTGTGCTCAGCAATTGAATATACCTTCTCACAGATCAGTGGCCTTCCATAGCAGTTACCGATACGCTGTATGATACAGTGTGGTGTAGCATTTTGAAAGTGTGTAGGTAAGTATATATAGTTATATTCTTATTATTATATGTAAGTATATTTTATTTTTGTAACACTGTGTTATTATTTACACAGCTTTATATATTTGCCCCTCGATACCCCTGTCCGTGCTTCACTAAAGGTTGCCAACTGAAAACCAGCGCTAGGTGCTTGCGCCTAGCTTATGCTGAGATGGTGACCTTTTCCAGTATGGGCTTGCAGAGCAGCACAATGTCTATTTTTGTATCTTTGTTCTTGTTGTTTTTTTTTTATATTATTCTTACTGTGTATTCTCATGGCTATTCTGTAAGTTGTTCTTGTGTGCCCTGTACTGGAATAAATGATATTCTATTCTATTCTACTTCTGTAAAACATTATATATGCAAAATTTTCCACGTTAACTTTCGGTTATCTTGTAGCACGTGCGCAAGATATTAGGATAGTCAGCTTATCAAACTTGTTTAGCTATTTTAAACTTTATCTCTGGAACATAGAAGGTTATCTTTTTGTATTTCAATATAAACACTATTGTTTGTTAGTTGTGGCGGGTTGTCAGAAGTTGTCACTATACGTTTTAGCAAATGTTAGAGATGCATAACGCGCTAATGAGTTATGCACTAGTTATGTACGTAAGTAGCTACCTAAATAAGTATGACCACAGAATAGAAATGACAAAAACGGGCTGATAATTTTCATTTCTAAACTAACTTCTATCAAGGCTGGTAAGTAGTGTACTAAATGTATTTATTATTGTTTTGTTGTGTATTATACCGACAAAACAATAATAGATGGTATCGTTGGGTAAAAGATATAAATAAATTCTATCACTAAAACAATTAATTCTCTAATCTCTAATCTCATGGATGATAAAAAGAGTGGCCAAAATTTCTTGCCAATTGTTCCTTAGTCAGCGAATTGGCCGTAGGAAAAAAATATGCTGTCATTTGTTTTTATGACAGGTAAAAGTTATAACTGTAACCTATTAAGTATCGTTCATTTGATCTAAATGCATAAAAATGAGTTTGACCTTGACTTTGAGTTTTTAGTATTTATCATGCATCGTTTAAAATTATAAAGAATATCTATTATTTTACATTTTTTTAGGTAGGTAGTTAGGTAAAGTTTCCAGCTCTCATTTAGGTAGCCATTTTTAACGAAACGTTTTCCTACCCCACGGATGGTCCACCAAAAAAACTATGGAATTAATATTTTTTAAGTAGGTAAGAAGTATAAAAAAATTGGCAGCCTATAGATATGATAAATATAAAAATAAGGCATATTGGTGCACACATTAGATAATTACAGTATAATCCAGACAAAAATATATCTCAATCTTTTACAATAATTTTCGTTATACGCGAAGTATTTTTAAATCGGGCGGATTGCATAGAGGTTACCGCGAAAGTGTACAGACGAGGGCCGCGCTTGCACGCGTGGCGCGCGGTCACCGCTCACGTTTCGTCGACACGTGAGACTCCAGCACACGTGTTACTTTATTGCTATTAGGTTTAGTGTGACCACTTCTAGAACGTTACTTCATACAGGGGAATAATTAAAACACATTTTGTTTTTGCGCAGCCTTTTAGATATTGCTGTTACCTATGTCACGTTTACGTAGTTTTGTTATCTACGTAACATGACGTTTCAAAAAATAGTGCTACCTAGGTAGATAGATATTAAGAACCACCACAAACTTTAACCTAGGTATTTTAAATAGGTTAACCTACTTACTCAGACTCAAAATTAGTTTAGCTTACAGAATCACACTTATGAAGATTATAGTTATGAGAACGCCAGTTACCTACCTGATTATACCTATATAGGTATATCACAGAAATAAACAGATAAGGATCTACCTATTTCTGTGATATAACCCCTATCTACCTTCCTAATTATGCAGCGTTACCATTTGCCTAACTATTAAAGATTGCTGTGAAATAGGACGCCAATTAAATGAATGTGCAAAATACCAATGATATTACGGCTCTCCAATATTGCTCGTTAGTTTGTTTCAAAACACTTTTTTAAGTATTTAAACAATGTACGCAAAAATACCTCACATCTGCTTAAGTATTGAATCGTAACCTACTTACATAAACCTTACCTTATTTTATGACGTATTAAATAAAGAATCAAAAAATTGTAACGACTCAATAAGTGGCAATTGGAACACGACACTGGCAACACAAACTCACTCACTCGGAACGTGTTCGTGTAACATCGGTAGACTTCGAGAAATCTCGCGCACATTCGCGCTTCGTCTGGCGACTGGCGACAGAAGGACGGACCGACACAATATTATGGGCCGGGCCGAGAACGACTCGATTATTCTACGAGTGACATGATACCGCGTTATTTATTACCGTTATCATAGATTAGTTAGGTACTACCGGTATGCACTGTATTTTATGAAAATAAACTCTAATTTTATATGTAGGTACTTACCTACCTAACTCGAATATATAAAAATATATCTTTAATTAATCGCATAAAACAACAATAAATGTGTACTTACCTTACCTAGATATAACTAGAATATACCTAATGTATGCAAACAATGACAATATCGATCATTCCATTATCTACAGAAGTCTCAGCGATTTTAAGTTCAAGCACTTTATTTGCTGTTTTACTCTCGCAGACTCCCTAGTTATAATAAGTACTTACAGTAGGTCTATATACTCAAACTAGTAGGTAAGTATATATTTCACTATAGGGTAGATAAGATATGGGTAATGTCGCCCGTCTGAAAGTTATTTAAGATTGTGTGGGGCCGACATAGGTACGAAATTTTAGAACTAAAATGAATAAATACTGAAGCTAATTTTTCACAGAATACAAGACAATAATGATATTATATTATTATTTATCGAATTATTCAGTATTCAGATATTCACATTAAACCCCGAAACTTTTATAACTTAATAATAAAAAATATTGTTTATTTACCTTGGAGCATCCTATACCCGGCCGATATTAGGCAAAATCACGGCCGAGAATCGACCGAAAACGGCTGCCATATTTTTACACTAAATAAATAAAAATAGCTTAAGTATATTACAAACCCGCTGAAACCCGTTGGTAATATCAGTGGCGTAGTTTTTTAACAAACGAAACATCCAATCTTTCCTCTATTCAAATATGAATAGAAGGAATCCCTAGATAAGTTAAGAGAACTTTCCAAAGTCGTCATCATCATTAGGTATGACTAATCTTCGCTTACCTAGAACCTACGGCTAACTAACGAAATCATTTCTTGTAACATAGTTCGTATCTGTTGTGTGTAGTATTGATCCGTATGAAAACATGTTTGGGACGCTTCAATATGCGGGTATAATCTGTGATGTGATACGAGGAAGCTATAGCTCTTCCAACATTTTTTTTTTTGGAACGAAGTTCCTTATCGCGCGTTGTGAAAGGGGGCTAGACGGAAAAAAATCTTACGAAAAGTTGTCAAGACACTTTTTTGATTTTTTTATTATTTTGGCGAATTCTCTAAACGGCCAATAATAATATGTCAAATTTGTGTAAGGAGGTTTTTGATCTAAGAGTAAAATAAGTAAAAATTAAATTAAAAGTCAAATAGAAGCTTCAAATTTAATGAATTATGTTTGAATTTCGACCACGGGCGATCACTAGTATAAGGAGTCTTAAGGAATTATTTCAAGCATGTGTAGATAACTCTGTAAAGTACCTACTTCGTTCCTATCTGGTGTCCCACGACACCTCCCCGTTTTTATACTACCTGGATGGCAAACTAGCTTACGGCCTGCCTGATTTTAAGCAGTTACTGTAGCCTATAGACGCCTGCAATTCCAGAGGTATCACTTGCGTGTTGCCGATTCATTTTTTTAGCTATGTAGAAACGGAAATTTAAAAAAATGGTTCTACTTCTTATCTTTAAAAAGGTACCTACCTATCTAAATGTTCGGAAACAGTAGAAAGTTCACTGACCGTGATGCCGCATGCCGTTTAGTAGGTAGGTACATTCTAGATGGTATCGACTATCGAGGTGCAGCTTGCGGGCATTACAAAATGTGGATACAAAGCTAGCTAAGCAACCTAGGCGCTTAGCCTACTAATATTATAAACGCGAAAGTTTGTAAGGATGGATGGATGGATGTTTGTTACTCTTTCACGTAAAAACTACTGAACGGATCTGGATGAAATTTGGCACAGAGATGGATTATGGTCTGGAATAACACATAGGCTACTTTTTGCAGCGATAACCGACAACCACGCGGGCAGAGCCGCGGGCAACAACTAGTAGATAGATAGAGACAAGATGAATATTTATAAATTCAATGATAGAATAGAAAATAAACATTGGTTTGACCTCCACATTAAATAGCACAAATAAAACTTCCGGTTTTGTTCGTTAGTATGGTACTAGTATTATATTATCTGTGGTATGGCTAGACGGTACCGAGCACCGGGGCAACGCACGGACCAGCTAGGTATTATAAGTAGGTACCTACCTACTGTACATTTAGCAATTTTGAATTTATGAATTGGAACAGGCATAGAATACTTAATAGTATAGGTGGTAACAGGTAACCTGATCATCACGTTGATACAATTATAATTTACTAGTTGTTGCCCGCCGCTCCGCCCGCGTAGATGTCGGTTATCGCGATAAAAAGTAGCCTATATGCTATTCCAGACTATAATCTATCTCTGTGCCAAATTTCATTCAGATCCGTTCAGTAGTTTTGCGTGAAAGAGTAACAAACTTCCGCGTTTATAATATTAGTAGGATCACGGAAATATTTCTGTATACCTATTTCAGAAGTAAAGAGATGCCTAGTTCCAATTATACATTTCCATTTCAAACAGAACTTTTTCCTCTGTTCCCTCCCTGTATATTGAAACTAGAACCAATATCTAGTTTTTTTCCATTGTAATCTTGATCAGTTGGGTACCTACCTTCATTTGCCAAACCCAGATTTAAATCTGCTTCTTAGCGTCTCAGTGGCAATCCGATTTTCAGCAGCGTCCGTAAGCTCCTCTAGAATGGAGGTAGGTATCAATCAGTACATCGTTTGCGGCATAGCACTACATTTGCACATTTCAGGTACCTGTACTATTAAGTATTCTGTGCTTAAGGTTGGATGGTTAGAAAAATTAGAAACATTGGAATAGTCGAACGAGCGGTCGAGACAGATTTTTATCTTCTCGTCATAAATAATTACAAAAGAGGAAATTTGGAAATTATTTCTTCAAAATTCGTAATGTCTTTCTGAATCCTATCTAAACGATTTTGCGCTGCCGTGATGTTTGAGCACACATTTTCATAATATTTTGTATTTGTAGCTACAAATGTTATTGCACAAGGTCTAATAGGTACCTACTTGCTCACAAGAAGGTCGACGTAACTCGTACACAAAAATCAATGTTGACTTTTTACAAGACAAACGGTCTTGTAAAAAGTCAACATTGATTTTTGATACACTAGGGAAGAGTTGTCGCAAATCTATTGGGTTTATGCCAAGATTATTACGTATTTTATAAGTAGCAAACGTATCTAACAATTTTATTTTTGAATGGAATCTATAACTGGACCTTAATCTGAATACGACAAGTCCTACGCGTAATCCCACTGCGCCTCGGAGACAGACAACTGGCATAAAACAGAATCTATTTATCTTTTTTAAAAAGACAACTCCCGCACTAGAGTAGGTACAAGCTCTGTGTCGCGGGAGATTTAACAAACAATACGGTCACAAATTACACCCAGACTCAGAACAACTATTTGTGAGTCACACAAAGTTTTATCCTGCGTGGGAATCGTACCCACAACCTCGTGCACAGCAGGCGCATACTGCGCCTACTGGACCACCGAGGCAGTCATGTCAAGTCGGAATGAATCAAAAATAAGTTTATATTTAAAAAAATATTTTTAAAAACAAGCTTTTATAGTGTATTTATGTAATACATGGGTGTTTATGCATTAAATATTCTTAAAAGAGCCCAAACACGACACGGCTGTATTGTTTCGTTGAAAAGTTTCTATGACTACCTTTGAACATCATCATCACACACTGAAATACACCTAAAAATATATTAGCCATGAAGCTATATCAACAAATCCAAAAACGACGCGACTATCTTGTTTGATTAAAGAGTTCATCAGAGCCATCTTCTGACTTCATCATCACGTTCTAAACACCCACCTATGAATATAGTACTCGTCAAGATAAATCCAAAAGACCCAAACACGACACGGCTATCTTGTTTCGTTGAAGAGTTACCATGACCACCTTTCGACTTCATCCTCACTTCTTGAACACCCATCTAAGAAAATAGTACTTGCTAAGATAAATTTAAAAAAAATACTTAAACACGACACAGCTATCTTGTTTCATTAAATTGCCATGGCCACCTTCCGACTTCATCATCACGTCCTCAACACTCACCTAGGAATATAGTACTCGTCAAGATAAATCCAAAAGACCCAAACACGACACGGATATCTTGTTTCGTTAAAGAGCTGCCATGACCACCTTCCGACTTCATCATCACGTCATCACGTCCTAAACAACCATCTAAGAAAATAGTACTCGTCAATATAAATTGAAAACACCCAAACACGACACGGCTATCTTGTTTCGTTGAAGAGTTGCCATGGCCACCTTTCGGCTTCACCATCTTGTCCTGAACACCCATCTAAGAATGTAGTTCTCGTCAAGATTAATCCAAAACACCCAAACACGAC
Organism: Trisateles emortualis; assembly: GCA_947095525.1. Classification (NCBI taxonomy): domain Eukaryota; kingdom Metazoa; phylum Arthropoda; class Insecta; order Lepidoptera; family Erebidae; genus Trisateles; species Trisateles emortualis. The sequence continues at coordinate 22,129,968 of OX352731.1, read as the reverse complement.
ATGGCTATCTTGTTTCCTTGAAGAGTTGCCATGGCCACCTTCCGGCTTCATCATCACGTTCTGAATACTCATCTAATAATATAGTTCTCGTCAAGATAAATCCAAAACACTCATACCCGACGCGGCTATCTTGTTTCGTTGAAGAGTTCCTATGGTCAGCCTCCGACTGCATCATCAGACCAGCTCTATGGTACCATATTATTGCATTGTCACCGAAGTTACGTAGGTATACCAAATTTCAGCTCCATCAAACACCGGGAAGTACTTCAAATCTAGCTCACAAGATTTGCTAACATACAAACTAACTAACAAACTAACTAACATACATTGCAAGCTAAATAAAAGCTTGTAACAAACTAAACAATAACAATGATACTGATATAACCACGGAAATCTAACTTACATAAAATGTGTAATACTTTCTCTAGATGTTGAATGGCCCAATGTTGGCCAAACTGTACCATGGCCTTGCATTGGTTCCAGTTGGTCCAACTAACATAGGAGATATATATAATTAGGACAGCTGTCATTAATCTTCAGTCGTCAACTGTTTGCAAATCATGTCAACTCAATAAAATCAAATCGTCGCACAAAATAAACAAATACATAAGCATGACGTGATGACCTTATTATATTTTTGGATTTTCTTGGCATTGTTATTTTCAAATGTCAAGATTGCTGTTAAAGTGAAGGAATACTAGCATTTAAAAATGCATTATAATGGGTCATTTTCGACCACATATTTCTTGTGAAATATCAGTACCACCTACCTAATTAGGTAGTTGTTACAGTTTATGTAGACCCCTTAAGGCGGGTATCGGCATCACGAGCCTCGCGAGGAATGCTGCGTGAGGTAGTCTCGTGATGCAGAAGAATGAAGAATATGGAGAAGCGTTTGCCTCGCGAGCAAATTTAAACGTTGCCTGACGGACTGACTAACTGCCTGCTCAATGCGAACACCAGCCCCTCTAGAAAAGTCAAAAAAGCTAATGTATGGGATTTGACGTTAATTTACGATATAATGTCGTAAACTTACGTCAATTCCCATACATTTGCTTTTTTGACTTTTGGATTCGACTACCGTTTATGCCACTTGTCTAGAGGGACAGGTGAGCAGCTTCGCAATGTTGATACTCGGCTTTTTAGCTGCTAAATAAATTCGTGTTTGTTATTTTCTCAGTAATAAAGGCTATTTAATTTTATTTTATTTATATTATTAAATTATGTAATTTTCATTACTGAGCAATTCCAACAGCGCGCGCGGCGCCCAAGACACAAGCATAAGCTTAGTTTGGGGCCAAAGAAAAGCTCAGTACCGAAAATAAATTGATTCAAATTGAAATTGGATTGAACATGTTAATGGTAAGATATGTAGGTACGTAAGTAAATCGTAAATGATCCGATCTATGATAATTTTAACTCACTATCAGGAAAAGCTTTAATATTAAACGGAGATACCATTCTGATTGATACCTACTGTTAGATTCTTTCACAATAGCTATGACTGAAGGCCATTGCCTTCAATAAGAATGAGCTAATATTATGTAATGTAGAACCACAGAATGTCTAATAGCACTACGCAGAACGTAACATAATACAAAAGGAGTAACTCAAAAGTAAAAGCTTCATTTACTATCATAATAACTCCTACGGCGACCCACGTAGATATTTAAGCAGGCTATTATTTGATTTTTAAACCCGGGCGTAAATGGGTTAACCAAATAAACGTTAGTAAATTTAAGTATTCAAGGATGTCGGTAGCAAAGGACTGGGCGGGCTCGTATCGTCACACAGTGGATGCCTGAAGATGGGCATCGCCGCCGAGGCCGACCTAGAAAACGCTGGCGTGACGACCTGGATGCATATGAGAAGGATTGGTGGAATAAGGCAATGGACAGACGGGAATGGAAGTCAATGGGGGAGGCCTTTGCTCAGCAGTGGGACAATACAGGCTAGTAAAAAAAAAAGTAGGTATTTAGTCTAGATTTCTAGTTGTTACAATTTACATTATGTAGCAAGGTAATGTAGGTATAGCAAGGGTATTGTGTTACCCTTAGATTATATACACACATCTGTACTTACTATATCTATACTAATATTATAAAGCTGAAGTGTTCATTTGTTTGGTTGAACGCGCTAATCTCGTACTTTTTGAAATTAGCGGTTCGATTAGAATTTTTTTTTGTTGAATAGTGCATTTATCCAGGAAGGCTATAGGCTATTAACATCATGCTATGATCAATAGGAGCGGAGTAGTAGTAAGATATGTTGCAAAATCGGAGAAAATATTTCAAATTACCATGCGGACGAAGTTGCGGGTGACCCCTAGTGTAGATATATTAAAATTTAATATGTATATCATTAGTGTCTGAGGTGTTACCAGCTTCCATCAAATATTGATCCAAGGTTACCAGACTGTATTATTATAGCTAAGTGTAAGATACTTTTTTTACATGTTTAAAAAAGTCTGCTTGCGTCAGTTTTTAACATTCGAATTTCGAATAATGCTTTGAGAAAATATTGTTCTGACTCTTTTTTTTACTTACCTTGACAATGACTTTCCTTCCTCTGTTCTCTTCATTGATAGTTAATCGCTGCTGATTTATTCGGTAAACAATGGAGGTATTTTCAACAAGAACTCCTAAATTATTCATAAATACGGCGCAGCCATTGATTTGACTTTTTTGTTGAATAATGCATTTATCCAGGAAGGCTATAGGCTATATAACATCACGCTATGATCAATAGGAGCGGAGCAGTAGTGAAATATGTTGCAAAATCGGGGAAAATATTTCAAATTACCACGCGGACGAAGTCGCTGGCGATCCCTAGTAAGTACTTGATCATATGACGTTTCCCTTGCACAAATGCTCAGGATACATTTTGCATTCTCATACAATGACATAATAGGTACGTACCTACCTACCTTGTTGTATAGGCACATTATGTCGATATCATACCGTTACTTTATATAACTAACAGGCAGCTTGTTTACTATCATTCATTATACAATCGACTACAGTCTACAGTCTATTATAATGTAAACTCGTAGTTAGTCGAGGACAAAACAAGCCCGCTTCGTTGCGCCGCGCCTCCTGTTTCCTACAGTACCTTTGTCATAAGTGGACCTTTATTATTTACTAGCTGTTGCCCGCGGCTCCGCCCGCTTGGATGTCGGTTATCGCTGCAAAAAGTAGCCTATGTGTTATTCCAGACCATAATCTATCTGTGTGCCAAATTTCATCCAGATCCGTTCAGTAGTTTTTACGTGAAAGAGTAACAAAGATCCATCCATCCATTCTTACAAACTTTCACATTTATAATATTAGTAAGGATTGTGCCTACACATGCTTCATGCTTCAATGTTTTGATTGATAATAGTTTTTGTCAAAAATTACTGGCATTGTAGGTTGCTGGCATTGCACAAAACCAGCATTCCATAATAAACCGGTTCATGTCAAATGTGCTAGATGTGGGTTGAGTGGATTCACGTAAATGGATTCGAACCTGTCATCTGGCAATCAATCTGGTTCTTTTTCTATTTAGCTACCGCCTCTTCAAATATCTATTATTAGCATAAGGAAAGAACAGACTGATCTAAGACATTAAAGTCTAAGTGCCTTCGTACCTACTTATAATACCTACAATCAACCGTTGACATTTAAAAATGGATTCCAATTTTTGGATAAGTAAATTACTTATTATATGTTTAACAGCTGCCTGCAGCTGTAATTTGCAAATTACATACGATATCTCGTAAGTTCCGGCAGTAAGATAACTTATACTGTATGATAATCACATAAAATCACCAATAATCATGCTATGTGCATTTCTCCAGCTAGTGTGGGGGCGGAACGAGCGCCGCGCGCGCGTATTTTTGTTCCGTGACGTAAGGAATCACCTCGGCCTCCGCACATTATCGCGCAGACATGAAAACAACTGAGGAACGAGCGGCTAGCGCACTGACGGGATTCGACGGAGAAAGGACAGTTTTGTAGTGACGTTAAAATCAAAATAGAACTAGTTGGTATAATTATATTTTCTACTGCTACTTATAGATAATATAATATTTTCGGGACAACTCACACATCACTATCTGATCCCAAACTAGGCAGAGCCTGTACCTACTATGGTAACCAGACAACTGATAAACATACTTATATATTTCTAAATACATACATATTATAGATAAATTACACCCAGACACAGAACAAACATTCGTGCTCATCACACAAAGATTTGTCCTGGGTGGGAATCGAACCCACGACCTCCGGCGTAGCAGTCAGTGTCACTAACCACTAGACCAACAGGCCAGCCAAAAGGCTGAACTTAATTTTAGATATGTACCTACCAAAGTATACCTAAAGTAGAATAGATCAACTACCTCCCTAAGATTTCTGCCTATCTTTGACCAACTAATAGGAGGTACTTACTACTTGGTCGAAGTCCATACACATAGGTACAAAATAAACTCCGCTAGTTTAACAGCCCGCCTCGCCGCAGTCGCCGCGCGCACCGTCAAGGTCCAACGTGGTGGCCATGTTCAGATTACTTTTAACAGCTGTTACCACAATATTTCGTAGATATTCATTAATAATAAGTACCAACCTAACTACTAATGAAAATTTCTCGTCGATAATAATTTTAATAAAATGGAATTATTACCTATGTAATATAGTACCTATCTACCTCCTAATCAGTGCCGATTTTAGGGGGGAACGCGGTAGGGCGACGACCCTAGGGCATGAAATGGCATCCGCGCCCTTCGAACTAATCTACGCCCAAGGGCGTCTGTAGTGTTTCTTATCATTAGGTACCTAGATACCTAATTGCATTAGGTCTAGTGTAAAAGAAAGTAGGTAGGTTCCGCCTACACTTGACTGTTGTCTCCACTATCCACTGAGGTAAACATTGTAGTCTCAAACGCCTACCTACATACCTATTTGATGCACATGCGTAAGTTTGCTTTTGTTCAAATAGGACAAAGAATAACAGACGTGACTTCCCCATAATGAGTGCTTACCATTTTGGCAAACATTCTTATTGTTGTGTTATACATACCGGTGGCGTCCGACCGAAACCAAAGCCGAATTTCGGTAACGGTCTCAGTTCCGGCCGAAACCGAAACTTTCTTATAAGGATCATGTTTTGAAGAAAAAATTAAGAAAACATTATATTATATCAGTCAGTTTTAATTTTTTTCTTTAAATCACTTAGCTCTAAAAATGCTTTAAATAAAAACTTAAATAGGTATGTACTGATTTACCTAATATCACAATAGTTATAGGCAGTTAATATTTAAGTAATAAACAAAACAATATACTTAGATCTCTTTTATTTAAAAACAAATTAACTTCATGGATGGAATTAACTGCGCTAAACATGACCGAGCACAGCGCGGGAACTCCAGAATACAGATGCCGTAGGTACCTAGTTTCGGCAGGTTGGCCTCCCGAAACTCGTGTTTTTACCGAAACCGAACTTTTTCGGTCGGACACTCTACACACCGGTCTCTCCGGCCAGCCAGCGTCTTGACGTGGGCATAATGTATGGTAAAAATTGACCTGCCTAGTAGGCATTCCTTACTGCCATTTTCTGCGGCGAAGGGCCATTATCTATGAGGAAGATGTTGATATACCTAGTTGGCATGAGTTAAAAACTACATTAGCAGCAAATTGCATTGAAGATTGAATAAAATCAGAGGTCAGTGATTTTGTTATAGCAAAAAGAGAATCTACCTAATCTACACAGTAAGCACAATATTTGTAGGGGGAAACCCCGTACAAACAAATACAAATTTACTGTAAATCAAATTCTTTGAATAATTGAATAAAGAGCGAACCGTCAGACAGATACTTATTTCGACATGTTACGTATTAAGTTTTTATTAGTCTCGCAAGTTCCGCAGCTACACGTGAGAAGCGTTCGTTTAAAACACGCCGCACGTGGGCCGTCATAAACTTGACATTTATCAGATTACGTAACACTATCGAGAACAGACTATGAATGGTTAATTCAAACAAAACATTATATTTATTGTACTTTTTATTAGTCATTTTTAACAGCAATTATAAGTGATAAGTTAAATGTCACTTTCGTCACTACACAACTAATACAACTCTTGAACCTTCCTTGTTCTGAAACATAGTCAAAAGCTTCTACACATTCCAACATCTAACTAGATTTCTAGAACATTCCTATCGCAATTGTCCATTCCAAGTTTCCATCGAAACCTAAAACTTACAATCACTGTCATCTCATATTTACAAATACAAAATATTTACAACTTAAACAGAATTAAATACAAACACATCAGTCTCACTTAGCTCTCCATACTAAAACGTATGAAGCCTACCCAATCGGAAATTAATGTTGGCTAGCCATACACACAATAATTACAGTCAGTAACGTAATTAGGCAACAAAATATAATGAGTGAGTATCCTACACTAGTAGAAATGTCCCATCACTAGTTTTGAGCATACAAAATAGATGGTTCTGACATAATTAAATTTTTATAAATAATTGACCAATGTTCTAAGCTATGAAAATTAACAAGTCTGGGAAATTTAGGATACAATTTACTATATAATATGACATTAACCCTTTCGCAGACAGTAATTTAATTCAATTTAAGTAATGTAGAACATGTAATGTTAAATTGTCCTAGAATTTTTTTATTATAACCACATCACTAGTTTGACGGAGTCATACAGGCCTGAACAGTATGGCCTTTCCTAGACACAGACACTTGAGATCAGTTAATTCATGTCAGAACCATCTTCATTATACACTTAAAGCTGTGCTAATGAGATATTCAGTCTGTTAACTTAATTGGGTAGTGTGTCCATTAGAATTTCCTTCACATTGGTTGAAAGGCGGTCTGGGAACTTGATGTCAAATGCAACCAGTAAATCTCCTTTCCTTGTAGGCTCCTTCGGTAATGGTAACCCATAGCCAGGGAACCTCTTCACTGTATGGGGTTTGACAACCTCTGCTTGTAGGTTGACTGTTAACTTCTCTCCAGACATGGTTGGTACTTCAATGATAGTGCCACATAGTGCCTATAACAAAGAAAAACACATGGTTATTTATTGTGTCAAGATGACTCATTGTATAAGGGCAACCTAGTCACAATTCAAAGGCTACTTCGCTTGACATTAATAAATTAATGTATGGTGAAAGTTAAATAAACAACTGCATTACCAATGACAAGGCAACAGTATAAATTTCTTTAAAACAAAATATTTGTGTAAGAATGAGTACAATGAACTCAGTAAAAAGTGTTATATCTAAAGTTATGCACACTAGTGAAGAAAGTTCTAGAACAAGGTTTGTTTGTATACCTATAAACATTGGTTGATAAATTAAATACAAACAGAAACAAATGATTCGAAAAGGATGCTTACCTGTTTTAATGAGACCTTGGCTGTATATCTGATGTCACTGCCTTCCCTCTTAAAAAGTGGATTGGGTTTGTCTCTGATGATGAAAACAATGTCGGCTGGGATCTTGTTACGGCCCTGATCGCCTTCCTTCTGGAACGTGATTTTCGTGCCCGCCTTCCAGCCAGGTTTCACATGGATGGTAAGCACTTTGTCTTCCTTTTTAGATGTGCCGTCAGGTTGTAACACACGGCGCGATATTTTCATTTTCTTGACACAACCGCGGGCGATGTCCTCTAGTGACACGTATAGATCGTGCTCGATGGGCGGGTCCTGAGTCTTCTCCTTTCGGCTCGGCGACCCGTGGAAGTTGAAACTATGGCTTCGGAAGGCACCCCCCGGACCGCCCGGCCGCGTCGTACCCATACCCATGTTGGCAAACGGATCCATATCGACATCCATGTCACGGTCAAAGAACATCTGTGGGCCTCCACCACTACCATTTAGATCGAAGAACGCTTGGAATGGACTTGCTGAGCCAAAGAACTGTGCGAACGTTGCCCTCGGGTCACCGTGGAACGTGTACGAGAACGACTGGCCGCCACCAGGACCATTGTGTGATCCCATTCCTCCCTTGAGTCCTTCCTCTCCGTGCGCATCGTAGATCTCACGTTTCTTTTTGTCCGACAACACCTCATAAGCCTCTGCCACTTCCTTGAACCGCTCCTCAGCGCCAGCTGCCTTGTTCTTGTCCGGGTGGTACTTCAGAGCCAGCTTACGGTATGCTTTCTTTATGTCGTCATCAGATGCGCCTTTTGCTATTCCTAATATTTTGTAGTAATCCTTACCCATTATGAAGACTTATACCTAGAACAAAAAAGAAATTCCCGTTAGCCTTCGCGCCTGACACCATTTTTGGTGATGTAGAGCGATAATCTGCACTACATAAAATAGAGGTTTTTTCAATAAAATGAAATAATATTACACATATAGATGGAACAGAGATAAACTCTAACTATTGTAGAACACTTACCTATTCACAACACTCTCGAAATACAGTCCAAAAAGATAAAATAGGCGAAATTTTAAAATATCCACACACAACACTACTTTACACCTTACAGCAGCAAATTCACGTTTGAATGAAACGCAACGCCTCCGTTGCGCCAAAATATATACATTAAAACATCTAGAACGTTCTAGGGCCTTCACCCTCGGCATAAACGAGACAAAATAATACATTTCCAAGGCAAGTTCATATAAGAGAGAAAGAGATAAAAATAAATTTCAATGTTCAGAAATACAAGAAAGTACAGGGGTTCGCGTCATACTCACGTTCCGATTGAGAAGAATAGGGTTGCCAACTCTACTGTTTTACAGCAGTTTTATCGTTTTACCTAGGCATTTATGTTTTCTGTTTTTATATATATAAGAATTTCTTTTTTTATGATTTTGTGTTTTGATGTCGTCAATTCGTCATTTCATGCTTGCTTCTCGTATAGGTATAAAGTCTTTCAACTAAAAATAATTATTAAACGACTGTATCCGTGTTTTTTTACTGTATTCAAACATTAATAAATAAAAGGCAGTTTCGGTAATAATTTAAGGTTTTTTTTCTATGATACAAGAAACGATCACATTAAATTTTTTTCAATGCAATATTTTTAACTAGGTACTTCTATTACATAAATTTCTTTGAAAATAGAAACATAAATTAAAAAGTTATTGTTTTTAATTTTTCAAGCTGTAGATCAGGCTATTATGTAGGATAATAGCCTGATCTACAGCTTTTTATATAATAGGGCTGGGAATGTTCATTGCTGTCTCTGCCACACTATCTTCTCTTTCGAGAGGGAGAATAACAATTCACCATAATATTATTATGAAAATCATTGCTTAACACAGTAGGGTCCTACCTAGTTGATTCTTATAATATTACCATTTACTCGAAAGACTGATTTGCTAATTTTAGTTTGGTAACGTTGGCAACATAGAAGAGGGGAACAATGCGTTCTCAATGGCAAAGCGACACAATTTTTTAGCGCATATAGTTCTGTTCTCACTGACACCGCCTAATTAATACAAACAATATTTTTTTGCTCTAAGCTAATTGAGGGAAAACAATATTTTATGTGTTTAATAAAAACCAATGAGTATGTAATTAACAAAAACACAAAAAAGGAATTCTTTTTATTTCAATTCTAGCAATTCCTTTGATTCTAGAATTTTCTACGAGTACTACTATTGAGTATTCTGTGTCACTGATTAGAGAACCCCTTAGGGCTTGTGTATAATATATTTGTAAAATAATTTAATGGTATACCTACATGAAAATGTTGTATAATAATAAATTGTTTCTTGTTTGATATTGATCTGATTTACCTATATAACAGCCTTTTTTTCTATTCAACTGGCAACAAAAATTTTCTTGATTAAGTTTATTTTTCTTGTCAATTTTGACAGCTGACCTGACGTATGTGTCATATCGTCAAGGTCGATCGATAATATCCAAAATAAAATCCAGTCTACGAAGTGAACGAACGGTCGGCGACAGTCTGTGTTTTTGATGCAAGGGTATATAATAAAAGAGATAACTGAATTGCAGACATTTATTTATCTAACTAGTCTTAAAAACAGAGCGTGGCGACATCCTTTGTATTCTATGTCGTAGTACTTTTCGTAGAAGTCCTGTACAAGTTCCTCAACCTGTGAACAATGTCGACTGATATATTACAAACGAAATGTGACTCATGTGGAGAAGTAGCCCACGAGCCGTTTATAGAATGTGTTGAGTGTGATATTAATCTATGCACGGCCTGTTTTGCGTCGGGCAGAGAAGTTGGTACACATAAAAATGATCATAAGTACGCGATACGACGAAACGACTTCCCGTTGTTTGACAACTGTAATTGGTCTGCAAAGGAAGAATGTAAATTACTTTCAGCTCTATCGACATACGGCTTCGGAAATTGGGAAGAGATATCAAAAAGCGTGCATACACGATCGAAACTAGAATGCCAAGAGCATTACAAGAAGTATTACATAGAAAATGTTCAGTACAAAGAACTGAAATTATTGCCTGAAACGGAACAGTCTTTGTTCCCAAAACCTGTTATACCTTATTTGTATAATACAGATATATGCACTAACCCACCAAGAAATAATAATTCTGATCAACATTTGGCTGGATACAATGCTTACAGATCAGAGTTTGAACTGAGCTATGATCACTATGCAGAAAATATATTTAGTATAGAGGACAGTTATTCAGATGATGATGATGAATGTATGGAGTCATTAAAAGTGTCTCTGGTAAATGCTTTAAATACAAGACTAAAGGAACGAAGAAGGAGATATAAAATAATTCAAAACCATGGATTAATTATGCCAAATAAATTAATGTCTTGGCTGCAGAAGTTTGAAACAACATTAACTCGACAAAAATCTGATAGGTTATTGTCATTTATGCAATTCATGACTGGTATGCAATTTGATGCATTTATGGAGTCTATAAATTTGGAATATGACCTAGCACAGAGAATCTCACGTCTATCAGAGTACCGTAAGAATGGTATAAAAACTCTTTATGCAGCAAAGTTATATAAACAATTGAAAAAGGAAAATGATTTAGTTGTTAAGGAACAAAAGTATGCTACATCAGTCATGTCAAAGAAATTTGATAGTCAGTCCCCTGTGAAGCATGTACAACTGTTTGGCAAAAACAATCAGTTGTTGAAGTACAAACGGACTTCAATGCCGTTGGAAATTGTTGATTTGCCGGGTTTCAACCGTCTCACAGAGGCTGAAAAAGTCCTTTGTTCAAACCTAAGACTGATACCTGAGAATTATTTAGATATTAAGCAGCAACTTATAGCACAGAACAATAAAACGGGTTTCCTTCGGTTGTTAGATGCAAGGAGGATCGTCAAAATAGATGTGAACAAAACTAGAAAGATTTATGATTATTTGTTGTTCGAAGGGTTTATTAGTAAGCCAGGTATATAGCATAAATGTAAGCTCTGCAACGGAAGCAGAGATAAATAAGGAAAATAAAAGTTATATGTTTATAAGAAGCCGCCTACTAATCCACCTTATTTTTGGTTTTAACCCATGCACTGGCTATATGGACTCAATCTATACCTATATTATAAATGTGAAAGTGATATTATTTGTGACGTATTTACGACTAAACGACTTCACGGATCTTAATAAAATTTGGCAAGGGGACAGATGGTATCCTGGAGCAGATCATAGGATACTTTTTATTAAGATAACCAATACGGTCAGACTGCGGGCAACAGCTAGTAACAAATATAAGATATATACATTTAACCTATTAAGACAAGAGAATGAAGCTATTGATATACAGTGATATTTTTGCATGTTTAAATTTTAGCTCATATATAACAGTTGTATCTGTAACCTAAAACCAGGTATCGACATTGCGAGGCTGCTCATTTGGCGCTTGTATTGAATAGGTAGTCTGTCAGCCAGCCAAGGTTTAAATTGGCTCGCGAGGCAAATGTGTCAATGAATGCCTTGTAAGACAGCCTCGTAATATCGATACCTGCCTAAGCCTCTCAAGTTACATAATTAAGTAGCCGTAGAAGCATACAGCCAGTAATATACATGTCTTGTAACTCTATTTATACTGTAAACTTCAGTAAATTAACATTTTTTATACGATTTTTGTATTATTTGCCTTTAGACAATATTCTTCTGTAAGGGTAACAACTGCAATTTTTATTTAAGACAAAACAGCTATCAGAATTTAAGTAAATTTATAGCCACCATCTTTTAGTTTTCGATTTTTCCGAGCTTACTAGACCCATTTTTTTTATAATAATATTTTGGGACAACTCACACACTGCCATCTGTTCCCAAACTAGGCAGAGCCTGTTCTATGGTAACTAGACCACTGATAAACATACTGAATTATATATTTCTAAATACATACACCCAGACACAGAACAAACAATCGTGCTCATCACACAAATATTTGTCCTGGGTGGGAATCGAACCCACAACCTCTGGCTAAGCAGTAACTAACCACTAGACCAACAGGCCAGTCAAATAATAGCAATCTATATATGTCCCTCCAACTGCTAGGCACAGGTCTTCTCTCTTCTATCAAGAGACCTGATAGAGTTTAGGTCTTAACCCATACACAATGGTCTAACACGGGTGGGTACATTTTAAAATCCTCATTTTATTTATTAGTCATTGGTAATATTGCCTCCTGGTATTGTGGTAATGCCGTGGCCCTTGGGTCTAAGCTGTAATATTGATAAAATAAATACTTACTTTGAAACCAAACTTTTGATACAGAAATATGGCAGGGTTTGTCGGTGATACATGCAGCGTCACATCTTGGCCTGTGCAAGTCTACAACATACAATTAGTAATGTTATTAGTTTATTTTATGAACTTTTTATTAGCTTCACCTGTATGTTTGTAACAGACTTCTTTGGGCGTGATTTTGACCCACTATAAACGGCCAGATTTCGTTCAAACTTTGTAGATTTATCGAGGACCGATGACTATACACTAATTTGATAAAATTATAAATAATATTACTAAAAAGTAAAAAATAAATAATAGTTTAAAAAAACTAAAAAACACGCTTTTTATAGAAAACCGAACTAAAAAAGCGTGGGGTGCTTTTAAGATATTATCAAAATGATAATCACTCTACTCATATCTGTCAATAAAATATTTATAACTATTGACACCATGCACCTCACGCTTTTTTTTAAATAAAATATATTTTTTTAATTCTTAATTTAAATTTATTAAAAATTATTTTCTATTCTTTTGTTCGGTTTTCTATAAAAAGCGTGTTTTTTAGTTTTTTTAAACTATTATTTCTTTATTACTTAATATTACAGACTAGATTTTATATATGAATACATACTAGATACGTAGGCCAGTATCAAATAATGGCACCGTTTTAAAGTGGTGAGAATTGACGGGACCGTCATTTTGCTCGTGAACACAACAGTTTTACGCACACAGTGATGTATCGAGGCTGAGTTTCAAGAACACTGATATTGCGGCACGCACACATCGAAATCGTGGCGGGGCCGCGTAAATGATGCTTGTCAGTACGGCATGGGTATTCCGTAAGAGCAAAAACCGAGCCACCGCGAAAACCGAGCAAAATCTGGCTGTCAGATTAAAAATCGGTATTCCGTAAGAGCAAAAACCGAGCCTTTTTGATGTTAGTCAATAGATTGTGCCGTCACCGAACAATCACAACTGTCAGTTTGCGATCGCTTTTCTTAGAGAATCAGCCGGACGGACACTCAATCTAGTATGTAATGTAAGATTGTAACAGTGATACTTTTGAGTAAGTAGATACTTTTTTAGGGGTGAAGTGTTTCTTACGCATACGCCCACCTGTACGTACCTGTAATAAATGGTAAAGCATAAAGGTGGCGATGTTGGCGTTCCTCCACTCCGGGCGCGTGAGCACGAACGAGATGTACGCCTCGTTGTACCGCACGTCGGGCACCAGGAACGCGCATCCCACCACCAGCTTCTTGTACGTCACCACGCAGCTGAACTCCGGGTACTGCAGCGCTTCCGTCACTGACACACATACTTACAATTAAAGAACAAGTGGCATATAGGTGGCAAACAAGCATACGGCCCGCCTGATGTTAATCAGCTACCGTAGCCTATGGATGCTTGTAACACCAAAAGTATTACTTGCGTATTGCCAAACCATATTTTTTACACCTGGGCTTTATGATGGGAGTATCCCTGGGATAAGAATACTTTTCTTTCAAAATGCATCCCATGTTGCTAAAAGACAACTCCCGCACTAGAGAACAAGCTGTGTCGCGGAGGACTTTACAAACACAATTAACGGACACAAATTACACCCAGACTCAGAACAATTATTTGCGGGTCACATAAAGTTTTGTCCTGTGTCGAAATCGAACCCACAACCTTGTGCACAGCAGGCGCATACTGCGGCCACTTGATCTCCGAGGCAGTCAAATATGTAACTAAAAATATATCTAGAGTATATATACTTACAGTCGACCCCCGGCCAAAAGAACTGTGCACACAAGTTGTTGACCGCTGCGATGTGTTGCGGCCGCACGTATGAGTAGTCCAGCGTAGCGCGGGGAGGGGGTGAGTAGTCCTTTATGTGTCTGTACGTATTAACGAAAATGTACATTAGAAAGAAAGAGAAAGAAGACTTTTATAATTCGAACATAGGATAACAAAGAGATGGCGGGATGAGTTGGTTTCATTTAACCAAGACTGGTCCTCAGCGGCTTTAGACAGAGAGAAGTGGAAGGAGAGGTAAGAGGTCTTTGCCCTGCAGTGGGACAGTACAGGTTTATAATAATAATAATAAATAGAATAACAGACGGTAAACAAAAAATAGGATAGGCTGATGATGATGATGATGAAACAAAAAATATACACTTAAAAAAAAAATATATACTGCATGGATGGCAAACAAGCTTACGGCCCACCTGATGTTAACACGTTGAACGCCATAACGGACACCGTGTGTCCGACAGAATACTATCCCATGAGGCCGCACTGTTTTAACACGAGTCGTCCAAAAATCGTTGGGGTGTTTTTTTGTAAATATCGTCAGGAAATAACTCAAAAGTAATTAGCGACTTTCGGAAAAAGTGATATTGTTATTATTTTCTGATATATAAAATGTCGGACACCAGTGTCCGTCGCGGCCTGCGAGAATGTCCAATCGTGTTTACATGCGCGGGCGCCGCGCGGGTCACGGTGTCGGTGCATGTGTTGTGAATAAGGCACCAATGGATAGCTGAACCTGATCTCATAGCTTATAAGTTTATTATTATTTTCAACATGTATGGTTGTTACCTTTTTCTAAGAAATAGATTTTTTAATTAGAAATATGAGTTTTTATTTATATGTCGCTTCTACAACTCCTAAAAGTAGCTGCGTACTGAACCCATTGCTTACCTAATACGTACTTGACTAAAATCGAATATAATTCTAACATGTTTCTAGTGTTTTATAAAGGTTAAAAATAATGAGTATCTAACTATAATAGCACTCAATTGAACGATTTGGAATACTTGCTTTATGTACCTACAATATATTTTTAAAACAACTTGTAGAGAAGCCTATAATTTCTAAGTCCTTCGAATTTTCTCTGTGCCAAGTTGTCAAGCTGTTCTGTGGGGCCGCGCGGGTCCCTTGCAATAGTAAAAACAGATGAAACGCAGTCCGTCGGCCGTCAAGACGCTTCTGAAGTGATCGAGGGCACGCGGACACACGGTGTCCGACGCGGCTCCTTGGACCCAACATATTAGCGGTCACATGGTGTCCGCCGCGGCCAACTGGGCTAAACATGGTTTTTAGTCTGGCGTTCAACGTGTTAAGCAGTTACCGTAGCCTATGGACGCTTGCAATACCAGCGGTATCACTTGCGTGTTGCCAAGCCTTTTTTTTATTACACCAGGGCTTTAAGATGGGAGTATCCCTGGGATAGGTATTACCATATTTGGTTCTTTCAAAACGCATTCCTAAATGAGCTCTGGAGACCTGTATTCACACACAGGAACACAACTACACCGCTATGTGTAGTTATTTGGCTGTGGTCTTCTATTAGGTGAAGGTCCTTCCCCAGACCGGCTTGCTCGCTAGAATGGTGCCCTACCTCTTTTACACATTATATATAACAACACAAAGAGTTATCCTGTGTGATGTCAGAAAGGGTCCTTATCTCAACTCTGTGCTGCGGCATTTTCTTTGCGACATTACATTCTGTCTGTAGAATGAACGAATAATGCATTGTAATAATAATAGTAGTTATGTATCTTTATATTATTACCTATACTTAAGTGTTGCATACTGTGTATCGGCCAAATATGTGAAACAATATTTATTATGATCACTTCTGTACTATGTTTGATGAAATAAATGATTATGATTATGTCATCATTACTTTTCTTGTTCTAACAAAGTCTGCAAACAAGCATAGGTAAGGTCCGCTTGATGGAAGGTTAGTGATGATATGCCAGGGGTATAACTCTTTTACTCTCTCTTTTATAAAAGATAACTCACACAATAGGGAACAGGAACAAGCCCTGTGTCGTAAGGGACTTTACAAACATACAATTCACGGACAAAAATTACATCTAAACTCGGAACAAACAAAGTTTTGTCCGGTTTACAGAAAAGGAGACGGACAAGGATGGCTTCATCAATGTAGAGGGGAAAAAGAAGCCTCCTTTGTACGAATCAGTGCACTACCTAACTTTGTGCCGCCTGCTGAAGATCTTCCAACCGGGCATACATTGCCGTGGCAGATCTGGAAGACTTTAAATAGACTCCGAACTCAGGTCGGTCGGAGCAAGGATACTTGTTCA
The DNA here is from genome assembly GCA_947095525.1 of Trisateles emortualis. Lineage (NCBI taxonomy): Eukaryota > Metazoa > Arthropoda > Insecta > Lepidoptera > Erebidae > Trisateles > Trisateles emortualis. The sequence continues at coordinate 22,113,204 of OX352731.1, read as the reverse complement.
GGTGGGGGTTTACAGATGGTACAGATCTGGAATGCTCATGCGGTGTAACCCATACAATGGCCCACCTCACATCATGTCCTGCATGCCACCTGCACGCAAGAGGACTTGATGGCTGCCTCTGACAATGCAGTCAACGTAGCTAAATTTTGGGCCGCTATAATATAAATTTAACGATGTTTGCCAACGAAACGCTAAGAAGAAGAAGTGCACTATACACATTATTCTAAAAATATTTAAACATACCTGTTAGTCTTTCTAAGCAGCTCATCGGTGAGTTTCAACCATGTGGGGGAGGAGTCAGTGTCCCTCCGTATGTATGGCTTGAGGGTAGTGCCCGAGTAGTTGGAGCGGAAGGTCGTGGGTTCAATGTGCGACAGCAGCAAAGTGCCGTAGTTCGTACTCGCTATCGTTCCGCACAAGTTGTCTATTAAATACTGTTAAAACACATACAATCAAATGAAAAAAATAATAATAAGAGATCTAAACAATAGAAAATATAGTATAGTTAAATATTGAAAAAATATGACTTTTTAAACGTTGCAAATCGGGATATTGCTATCCCTTTTCCTTCGGGGGCTTCGCCCGCGCGTATATTCCCTCGGGAACAGAGTTTTTTCCGAGATAAAAAGTAGCCTATGTGTTATTCCAGACTATAATCTATCTCTATGCCAAATTAAATCCAGATCCGTTAAGTAGTTTTTGTGTGAAAGAGTAACAAACATCCATACATTCCTACAAACTTTCGCGTTTATTATATTAGTGTAGAGCAAACCATCAACTGTCTGTCCCATTTTGAATATTAAAATTATTGTATCTACGTACTTTTTTAAACCCACAGTGGAAAAATGACTTAAGTTGAAGCATGTTTGTTTTGCAATTTATATCTTATTTTTAACTGATAAAGTTCAAAATTGTCCAGTGACATTTCTTAAGTTACAGTTCTACTAATTATGCGAAATAGTTTTTAATCACTTTTCGACACAATTATTGCGAGGATTATCTTTTGAATTCATAAAAAAGTAATAGTAAAATACCATATTATAAGACATAAGTTTACATGGCTCCTTTAATTTACAATTAATTAGCAAAGGCAACTCTTTTGCCATATAAAAAAAATTTCATTGCGCTGCGAAAGTGGCTATTACAAGAATGTTATTATTCAATTGAGGAGTTCTTAAAAAAACCATGGCGTGAGGTGTTGATAAGTGGCGACTTATATTTAATTAATTTAATTTGTAAAAAAAACTGTATTATAGTGTGGCCATTAGTGCTGTGCACTCCCTGAGGTACGCACGGCGAGGTGGGGGGCGAAGAAAAAAGTGCATGAGTTCACATGAGGTCGATACATGTCGGACAGATCTTACGATATCAGTTTGCATTTCTAAGGCAAGACTTGTGGCGGGACGTTGCGTTGGTCGGAGGCTATCTATCTGTAATATATACTTACTTTGTTGATTAAAATGTAACCCAAATATACTCATATTTTATTAAAAATATGCAGGTGATAAATAAGAATTGAAAGTTATAATTCACAACAGGACTTGTTTTATTAAACATTTTTTATATTTACAAACAATTATATATTCTAACGAAAGTTATTCTGACATAGATTCTGTTTCAACTTCATCTTCCATTTCGTCATCATCTTCATCTTCCTCTTCGCCACCGGAACTTGAATCAGAGTCTTGCAAATTTATTATGAATGAATCGATAACATTATCGAACCTACTATCGCGACTCCAGTAATCATTTTCATTTTTCTGGACATGATCGTCGCATTTCTGCCATTTTTCCGCCGTGAATTCCGAAAACAATTTATCCAATAAGATTATCTTTGCGTCTAGAGAAGAATTAATATAGTTTTGGGCTATGTTGTTTTGAATATCAGCCCAGACCAACTCGATTGGATTTAAATCTGGATGGTACGGAGGTAAACGCAGAACAGTGTGTCCACTGGCTTTCAGGAGTTCGTCAATTCTATACACGGGTTTTTTTTGTGTATTTTTGATAAGAAGTAGCAGTTGAGCCTTTGACATGGTTCCTGAAAATTCTACATTATGGCGTAGCAACCAGTTCTGCATTTCACTTTTGAGGCTTGATATAGTTGGTTTCTTCTCAATCTGAACGCTGTGGTAAGACGCGTTGTCCATTACAACCACAGAATTCGGCAGCAACTTATCTTTTAACTTTTCATCTACCCACTTATAAAAAGTAGGTCCGCTCATATCTCCATGATAGTCACCGGTTCTAGCATCGGATTTGAATATAGTCAATGTATCATCCACTAAGCCATTTCGACACCCAGCGTGGAGTATTACTAGTCGCCGTCCTTTCCCAATATCAGCATGAATACCGGGTTCTGACGATGATTGCCAACATTTGCTGGCATGGTGACTGGCGTTGATGTATGTTTCATCAAGAAAATATATGTTTCGGTTTTCCGTTCTGTAATTTCTGATTTGTGTAAGATATTTTTTCCGCCACACTGTAATATTAGGCTGCTCTATAAGGAGATGTCTCTTTGATTTGCATTTTTTGTAACGGTAGCCCATTTTGTGTAATAATAATAATAATAATAATAAAGCCCATTTATTTCCAATCCAAAATATTTGATACATGCATTTTAAACATTGATTGATTTTTTTACTTATTTCATTAATTAAATAAATTAAATTAAATTAAAAATATATATTGCAATTCATTAGTTATTTATATAAATTTATTTGTTTTCAGCGTTTTTATCGCTGTCTTCATTACCGTTGATCGGAACCCCTTCTCGGGTAAAGGCCTCCTCCAGCTTTTGCCAGACTTCTCTATCATTAGCTTTCCCTATCCAATTGTTTCCTGCTATTGCTTTTATATCCTCTATCCATCTTTTTCTGGGTCGCCCTCTTCTCCGTTTTCCTGTTGGTCCGTCCCATGTAGTTGTCTTTAATGTCCATCTTTTGTCTGTACATCTAGCTATGTGCCCTGCCCACCTCCACTTCTGCTTTAGGGCATACTGTAAGGCGTCAATAACTTTTGTTTTTCTTCTTATATGTACACTTTTCACTTTTTGGATTCTTCTTATTTTTAGTACACTCCTTTCCATTGCTTTCTGGCATGTTATTAATTTAGTTTTGATTTTAGTGTTGTACGTCCACGTTTGGCACCCGTATGTGAGAGTAGGTAGAATGCATGTGTCTAGGACAGTTTTCTTCAGGTGAAGAGGAAAATCCCCTTTCAAGATTTCCTTCAGGGACCAAAACTTTTTCCAGCTCATATTGACACGCCGCTCGACCTCTTGTTCGTCATTTTTATCCGCGAATGATATTTGTTTTCCTAAATATATGTAGTTGCTCACATATTCAAGCGGCTCCACGTTTAGGTTTATAACGTTTGTGTGGCTGTTTGTCATTACTTTTGTTTTGCTCTTGTTCATTTCGAGGCCTACAGTTTTGCTTTTTTTATTTAAGGTGTTTATCATGTTTTCTAGCCCCTTGCTTGTTTCGGCGAATAAAACAATATCGTCCGCGAATCTGAGGTGCGTAAGTCGATCTCCGTAGATTCTTATTCCTTCCGACTGCCAGTGAATATTATCAAAAATTTGCTGTAATACTAGTATGAACAGCTTGGGTGAAAATGGTTCTCACTCACCATTTTGTGTAAAAGCTGTCTTAAATATTCCCGTCCACAATTCAACTCAAACTTGATAGTAACTTACGGACACTTGGTATTTTTTTTTCAACTTCGTAAAACTGATGAATTTTTCTTCTGATAACTCCAAGGTCAAAATCATCCACAACGTGTTTTTTCTTTAGAACTTTTGGTTTTTTTGGCGATTGAAATTTTAATTGGCTTGAATTTTCAATTGATAAATAACCCGCAGAAATCACATTATGTACGGTTCTTTTGCTGTATCCCGTAGCCTCCGCAACGATTTTAGCAATATTCACGTCATTTTTAAATTCAAAGCTTTCTTTGTCTGCTTTTCTTTTCTTAAAATATTCAGCCACCTTAAAAATGACAGTCTTCATATCACGAGATAACGCACGACCCATCTTTGAATATTTATCTCGTGTGCGTCTGACATAGACAGTCCGATACAAATAACACTACCTGCCGTCACAAGCGTTGACGGCGCACTGACAGCGCAGCAGCCGATTCTAACCCCCCCGTCTCACCGCGCGCATACCTCAGGGAGTGCACAGCACTAATGGTCATACTATAGCATAATATAGTATCCTTACTAATATTATAAATGTTAAAGTTCGTAAGAATGGGTGGATGGATGTTTGTTACTCTTTCATGTAAAAACTACTAAACGGATCTATATGAAATTTGGCACACAGATAGATTATGGTTTGGAATAACACATAGGCTACTTTTTGCAGCGGTAATCGACATCCACGCGGGCGGAGCCGCGGGCAACAGCTAGTAATTTATAATGTTGCATGCTGTGTGACGGCGAAATATGTGTTACTTAACAATTGTAACATCTTTGTAACTAACCATATTTGACGCAATAAACGATTATTATTATAATATATAGAATTACCGATCGTTGGAACCTGTCGAGGACTCTTTCAGAATTGATCACAACTCGAGGATCCTCCGTCATGTATCCACCTAGCAACTTCACCGCTCTGAAATATACATAAATTATTATTAGAGAAAACTAACCCCTTCGGCCAGATTGGAAACCAAAGTTTGGAAACCGGTTTCGAAAACAGAATTATTTTTCTTTTTACGAAACCTGGTTTCCAATAAAGAATAATAATTCTGTTTTCGAAACCGGTTTCCAAAACAGAAAGTTCGATCTTCTTTTAAAACCCCTATAGCTGTTAGAAATTTTTGTGTACAATTACAAAAGAACTATGCATAAAATACACGATCGGTTATCAATAATATAATATTTTAAAAATATTTTTGGGACAACTCACACACTGCCATCTGATCCCAAACTAGGCAGAGCCTGTACTATGGCAACCAGAAAACTGATAAACATACTTTTATATTTTCAAATACATACATATTTTAGATAAATAACACCCAGACACAGAACAAACATTCGTGCTTATCACGCAAAGATTTGTCCTGGGTGGGAATCGAACCCACGACCTCCGGCGTAGCAGTCAAAATACCTAACCACTAGACCAACAGGCCAGACGAATTGTTATACCATTAATGTTTGCGATGCGATGCTTCAAAATAAAAAGAAGGAAACGTATGAATTACTATTCGCTTTGATTAAATCTTAGTTTCTATTATGGACACCTGAAAAAGTAACACTAGATTATGCGGCTATGAAAGGCATTCAAAATGTCTTCCCTAACATTGACATAAAGTTGTGCTATTATCATTACAACAGGTTTTGGGGGGTTTATTACAACAAGGGATTTAAATACGTTATGGAAAAAAGCCCCAAAGGAGGTGAAATTGAGAAGTTTAATAGTTACTTCAAGAAACAATGGTTTGATCAGATTGATTTTTCAAAAGTTTGCTGCAGCGATGAACAAATCAGGACCACAAATCATCTTGAGGGATGGCATTCAAAAATAAATAGGTACATTGGCTGTCGACAGCCCACAGTAGCACAAGACATATCATATATAGCATGGGGTTCTTCAAAAAATGAGTTATAAGGTTTTTAAAAGGTCGGCAACGCGCGAGTGACACCCCTGGACGTGTTGCAAACGTCCATATTTGTTGTATCCATATGTTGGCCACCTTGGTAGTTTAAAAAAAAAGTAAACCAAGTAATAAGAGAAGCAAAAACTACATAGAAATTGATAACGAAATCAAGAAATCCATAAAACTGAAGGAAACGAACGGAAGGAAATATTACAGTAGAACACTGAATAGAAATAATTTCTCCTTTTTTTTTATAATATACTTAAATGATTTCACTAAGTATAATGTATCAATTTAAGTAGGTGAAATTTATAATATTATTGATAATAAAGAATAGATACAAATTTCAGTTGAGTATGTATTTTGTAACTGTACACATAAATTTCTAACAGCTATAGGGGTTTTTAAAGAAGATCGAACTTTCTGTTTTGGAAACCGGTTTCGAAAACAGAATTATTATTCTTTATTGGAAACCAGGTTTCGTAAAAAGAAAAATAATTCTGTTTTCGAAACCGGTTTCCAAACTTTGGTTTCCAATCTGGCCGAAGGGAAACTAACTACTAAAAGTTGCTTTGGACAGGTACATTCAAACATTGCACGTTAATAAACATTTTTGAAGTGAAAACTTCTTTTAGATGAGATAAAATCTCTGGATTCGCGACACTGTTACGAGACGCAGCTTGATATATCCGAAAAATCTTTTTTCGACTGTCACGTTATTAAAGCAAAGAGGCGATATATGCATATAGCGTCTAGATAAATAAAAAAAAACATTTATTGCTATAAAATCTATAAGAACTGTTTTGCCTAGTGTTTTCACTTCTGTCGGCACCCTCGGAGTGCAACTTAATTTTTTTTTATACTACTTGGGTGGCAAACAAGCATACGGCCCGCCTGATGTTAAGCAGTTACCGTAGCCTTTGGACACTTGCAATACCAGAGGTATCACTTGCGTGTTGCCAACCCATTTTTTTACACCAGAGCTTTAAGATGGGAGTATCCCTGTGATAGGAATACGTTTCTTCCAAAATGCATCCCTAAATGAGCGCTGGAGACATGTACTCACACACAGGAACACAACTACACCGCTGTATGTAGTTATTTGACTGTGGTCTTCTGTAAGACGGAGGTCCTTCTCCAGTCGGGCTTGCTCGCTAGACATGGTGCCCTATCTCTCTTACTTAAAAAACTATAGTAGTCGAATAGGAAAGTGTTAGGTTAAATCCCAACCAATAGTAGATACCAATTTTAAATACATTGTAGAAATTATACATAGGTACTAATCAAATGACATACCATCTTATAACGGTAAAGGAAAACATCGTAAGAAAATCACATGTTTTAGAAGAAATTCTAAAGGCATATCTGGTTACCGTCCCTTTTTATTACCAGAAATATAAGTCATACCAAATTGTAAATGTTATACTCTGGCGATTAAAAAGAGCGGCCCGAATTTCTTGCCAATTCTTCTCGAGGCCCTACCCTAGTCAACAATTGGCCGTAGGATAAGAAAGCTGGCCTTTGTTTTTATGATAAGTATCATGAATTTGATCTAAATTAATAAACGAGTTTGACTTTGACTTTGATCTATCAACCTGCATTGATGCAGCATATGTGGCCTTGATGGCCTAAATCCTTTTTGCTCCTTTGATAGACAGGAGTCCCGTATCAAGCGGTAGAAAATAATAATATAATATGCTTTTATAAAACTTACTTGTCTAAATCAAATATAGGCAAATGTTTATGCCTCTTCAGTCTTCTTAACGCAAGTTTCGCTCTGAGCCTACACAAGTAAGCCTTCTTATTAGGTTCCTTTACTTTCGGTATCAAGTTTTCAATTCTCTTCAACAACTGTATTTCTTCATATTGCGACATTTCCACCAAATTCGGATCAGGTTTCGGTACCGGCTCTTCCCAAGGAAGGTCTACTGAGTTTAATTCTGTGGAGAATAAAGATTCGCGGCGAATAGGCTTGTCTTCTACAATAGTCTTCTTGGGTCTAGTTTCGAAGGTCTTGCGGGTGTCGTGGTCGGTCTCGTGGCCGCTGCGAGAGTCAGAGTCGTAATATAACATGGATTGTTGGAACGAGTGGATGCTTGAAGAGTCGCTCTGTCGAAAATATAACTTTGTTTTATGTTTCTGAATTAATTTATTTAGGTTTCCAGTGTTCATTTAGGAATGATAAAAAAAATATGTTGTAGGTATATTGTCACTTTTTCGGTGGCTAAGCCTTCGGCCTGACTGATGAAGGTTGCAACACCAGATGTACTTATCTATTGTTGGGCCTGTAATATTTGTTTTAAAGTTCTAAAGACACACATGCACAGGATTGTTTTACTAACTACGAAAGCGAAAAACTAATGAGGTTTCAATACTGAAACTGACTTGTACAGGCACGACATTATGTGTGGGCGCGAACTCGAACCCTCTGAATTCCAGGTGCGTGTTCCACGAGTAGGTACAGTCCTTCGGCGTCAACATCGACAGCGGCTCGTCGAACGTGCTCTCGTCACCTATCTCATTCCTATATAACATAAAATTATAAGATTTTAATTTTGACTGTATAGGTGGCGTCCTCACTATAGTATAACTTATACTATGGTATAACTTACACTATAGTATAACTTACACTATAGTTTAACTTACACTATAGTGTAACTAACACTGGGTATAGTATAATTTATACTATGGTATAACTCACACTATAATATAACTTACACTTGGTATAGTATAACTTACATTATTGTATAGTATAACTTACACTATAGTATAGTATAACTTACACTATAGTATAGTATAACTTACACTAGGTATAGTATAACTTACACTATGGTATAACTTACACTATAGTATGATTTCATAAAACGCAGCGAGGCGGGCCCAGGAGCTGCGCGCCGGTCATTTCCGATTCATTGCAATCCACATACCTAACAATTAATATTGTGAAGCAAAGGAACAATACTCGTAGTCCAAGTTACCTGCTGTCGGAATCCAACTGGTCGTAGTAAGAAGTGCTGGATATGCCGCTCAACTCGTCCGAGTCTACTCGCCTCTTCTTACACGGCACTGGGTCCGATGAGGAGGGGAGTACGTGCGTAGGACTGTCTTCATCGTTTATAAGATCTTTATAACCTGGAAATTATAGCTCAGTTTTGACCGGGGCGTTTCTACACTTAGGCAGTTGAGATTTTATAGATATTTTAAGAGTGGTAGGGCACATTACTAGTGAGCAAGTCCGACTGGGGAAAACCTCAAACGACTAAACACAGCGGTGTAGCTTTGTTCCTGTGTGTGAGGTGAATACAGGTTTCCAGAGCTCGTTTAGGTATGCGTTTTATACGAACGTTTTCCTATCTGAGGGAAATTCTATCATAAAACTGTTTTTTTTTTTGGATCGGCAAAATACGCAAGCCCAGATACCTTTGGTATAGCTAGCGTCCATAGGCTACGGAAACTCCATCATCAGGTAGGCCGTATGCTTGCCACCTACGCAGTATAAAAAAGATTAGAAATATTATATATACAAATACATGGTTATAGCCACAATTTCTAAATTCGAATAGTCAATTCTGCACACTGTGCTTTAAAGGTACACAGCGTACACGTCGCACAGGACACAACTACACTACTGCGTGTAGTCACTTAGATGTGGTGTTCTATAAGGTGAAGATCCTTCGCCAGTCAGTTTTGCTTGTATGTATGGTGTAGGTCACCATAAAAGTCTGACTGGGACAGAATACCGTTTCTTTAAAATCTACTGCTTTAGAGAAACGTTTTCATAACTCGTATATTGGGGTTACCCATAACAAAAAACCCTGATGTTACAAGCATTCATTGTTTGGGTTGGCAGCACGCAAGTAGTCCAACACCTAGTATAAAAAAAATTATTTACCTATTTCAGACACTTTGCCGAGGAAGAGATTCCTGTCAATAGACAAATTGCGTGGGCGGACTTTGGGTTTGTCGCGAGCCATTTCTTGTACTGAAACAGGGCAGGTTAACACACAAGTCTGTTACTAAAACAAGTAATAAGTAATAAACTGACGTAACTCCAAGACGTAAAAAGTGGTGGAAAAAATCGAACTCTTTAGTAGGAGCTCACTGTGTCAATTGGTCTTTTTCCACATTGCTTTAAATATCCTAGGTACTAATATTATAAACGCGAAAGTTTGTAAGTATGGACGGATGTATGGATGTTTGTTACTCTTTCACGTAACGAAATTTGACACACAGATAGAATATGGTCTGGAATGACCTATAGGTTTTTAACAGCGATAACCGACATCCACGCGGTCGGAGCCGCAGGCAACAGCTAGTTTAAATAAATTAATTAAGTAATAAGTAGTGGAGCTTGTTAGGTAGTCAAAATGGAAAAATAATAAGCATTAGCTGACCTCTATAATTTTTGTTACATCCTTCTTTTTACGTCTTGGAGTGACGTCAGCTTCATTCAAACGTTAGCCGTTACAGGATACATATGTACAACATCTTTCGATTGCGAGGAAAGAATGGTATATAGAATAAAACCACTCAATATTAATATCTTTAATTATCTATTTTTATATCTTTTTTGAAAGATAGATGGATAATTCTTTATTGTACACAATGATATAACAAAACATATGTTAGATACATACAGAGAAAATAAAGTACAATGTGCGGCCTTATCACTAAGAGCGGTTTCTTCCAGGCAACCTTAGGATGGACAGGAATGACCAGAACATTTAAAATATGTGATAAATATTTTTTTTCTTTTTTAAAAAAGACTCCCGCACTAGAGAACAAGCTCTGTGTAGCAGGGGACTTTACAAACATGCAATTAACGGACACAAATTACACCCAGACTCAGAACAACTCTTTGCGGGTCACACAAAGATTTGTCCTGTGTGGGAATCGAACCCACTGGACCACCAAGGCAGTCATATGTTATATTTAGTTCATTATCAAGGCATTATGTTATATTTAGTTCATTATCCCAGCCTATTACACGTTACTTACTTATATGTGCAGCAACAGCAGGTGAGAAATTGTGCAGCAGTTTCCACCAGCCAGTCTCTCCTAACACAACAGAGCCTGACTGGAAGAACAGTTTGTTATAAACAGAGAGCACACCTGCTATTGTACCCACCCAATTTTTCTTCTGTTTCCTGTAATGTAAAAAATAATTTAAAAGCATAGCGTTCCTGAATATCACAGTTCGGTATATTCGTAGCTAGGTTCTGGGCTGACACAATTTAGATTGCCATCAACATGCTAAGAAGAAGAAGAATATATGTTTTATTTTACATTACTTGGGTGGCAAACAAGCATATGGCCGCCTGATGTTAAGCAGTTACTGTAGCCTATGGATGCTTGCAATACCAGAGGTATAGCTTGTGTGGCTTTAAGATGGGAGTATCCCTAGGACAGGAACTCAAAACACATCCCTAAATGAGCGCTGGAGACCTGTACTCACACAGAAGAACACAACAACTACACTGTTGTAAGTAGTTATTTGGCTTTGGTCTTCTGTGAGGTGGAGGTCCTTTACGAGACAGCTCGCTAGTATGGTGCCCTACCTCTCTACATAACCTACATTCAACAGTGATAGGCATGTCAGATTACAAGGGGCACCGGATTAAACAGGGGCCGGATTACCAGGGGTTTACTGTTTAACTCAGTGACTTTAACTATATTATAAACAAATTCAGTTCCATATTTGTTGTATTGGATTAAGATTAATGTTGTTACTTACGCTTGAGTTCCAAACAGGGACTGCCAGTGTCTATCGATGAAAGCACAGATGTGTGTCTTGTAGTGGAAGTAGCCATGGTTACTGATACCATACGAGTGCATATTTAGATGGTGTAGTGTTAAGTGTATTACATTTACCCTGGAAACAACATTATAATGATGAAAAGTTGATTATTTTATTGAAAAGTACCTATATAGTCTGTTTATTGTAAGATATGCTCGACGATTCTAGAGACATGTCTCATTCAACAGAATTTAGAATTTAACTGCTCATTATTTATAAGTTCATTTTATATTATTTGTTAGCAAAGTCATTTAAATGGCAAAAATTATAATTATACAAGTCAAAACAAACACAAGTAAAAAAATGGATTGTTTACAAATGGAAATGGATTTGATATTAAATTTACTTCCATAAATATAGGCAAGTTTGTAGTACATTCTTACTTACCAAGGAAATCTATTTCTTGCAATAGATTCCATTTTATCTGGAGAGCAGTCTTCGCAAACAAAATCAAAGAAAACATCGCAGGCAAAATCACCCGGCGTGCCAGGTCTTCGGAGACAGGATAAGTGGACAAAACATACACAACTTTCACATGATAAACCTGGTTTTTCTTGCTTATTTTCAGGTTCATTGCAATATTTGCATGTTGGGGTCATAACACCAAGAATAGATTCTTGTTCTAAATAAACATCACTTTCAGCCTCCATGGTTTATCACAATTCACAATAAAATTCAAATCATAACATCCTTAACCTCACTAAATCATAATATGTCAAATAATAATTGTCTTGTCAATGTCAGTTGTAAGCAGTGTTGTCATCGGAAAATGTTGAGCTGCCGTATAGTATAGTTTGATTTGCCGTATTTAAAGGTAAGAAGTATAACATTGCCGAAATAACCATTATTTTAAAAACAGGCTATCACCAGCTGCTCATTTGTTGCTTCCCATAAGGTTTTGTATAGTTTCTATAATTTCGGTTTCATTCTGCTATTTTAATTCCTATAATTTTCTTAGTTAAAAGAAAAATACATGTTTAACAAATAAAACTGTAACGATTTTTATGTATCATTAAATCTAAATCACTTGATAGACTTTAGCTAACAACTGAAATTATGATAATTGTGATATATTCTTAGACTTGGTACTTTTCTAAATAATGAATTTAACATTTATTTTTACCTATAGCCAATTGCAGTATTTTGTGATACGGTAATGGGAGACCTGCCGTATGTCGTATTTTCTAAAAAAATATCGTGGGTTGCCTTATACTACCACAATTGCCGTATTAATGATGACAACGCTGGTTGTCACTCAAAGTCAATACAAGTGATTTATTTTAACGCGTGAGCGCTGAGCGTTAAAATTAATTATTTGCGCTTTTCTTTTTTTTTTGTCCCACCAGGATATACTTAACATTCTTCTGTACACCCACAAATCAAACGCTTCCACTTTTTTGCACATGGTATCTGTGAGTGTCCACGCTTCAACGCCGTACAGAAGAATAGAGAACAACGCAACCTGATGTTTATGCGCCTATTACAGAGCAGCGATTTCATTTTATAAAAAGATCATTCGATGGAATAATACCTATTGTTATCCCTGTTTTTTTATTTTCTATACTTTTGACTGTAGAGGTCCCTTTACACAATGGGGTATGTTGCGAAATTACAGGCAAATACAAACATACACGACTCTTGCTCCTCATGTCACCTATTAGCCTCTTCATTTACGAAATCCGTATAGTGTATAACAAGAAGCTTTAATTTTAAGTTTCAACTTTAAAAGTAATTTAAAGACAATCAATCCGTTCAATCTTTTCCTAGACTGACGGAACAGGCTTCAGTGCCAAAAAATAGAAGGCGAATAGCATTGACTTCCAAAATGTTGTCTTTCAGTTAAATTGTAATACAATACCTTAGTTACTACAGGGAAAAACCCAAACTACGAATAAAACCAAATTTAAAACTCCAACATTTTTATTCTTATCCTAAGCGTGAAAAAGCTGGTCGAGTATTAGATAATTGGTCGTAGAACTGATTGATCCATCTAGTGATGTATTGTTTGTGGATGTTTCTGGCCATTTTCACCGTCTCAGGGTCACTAGGGTTGCTTGGCATTAAGTCGAGATGGTGTGCTGCATCTACTATTACTACTGCTCTCACTGTATCACTCATGCTGTCCAGAATACCACCTGTGTAAAATAAAATATAATTTATTATTTTTTAAACTTTCTGCCTAATACCTCGCTGCGGTGTCTGCTAGAAAACTCTTTTCAATGTGATAAATGTGTCTTTTCTACCTCACCAGCCACCAGCTATATTACCTTAAACTAGCAACTTGCGATGTTTATTTGTTCTGGATCAAAAGGAAGTTTAAGGGCAAAGAAAATGCACTTGCTGCATATAATTTTGAAATTTATTGTATAGGTACGGGCTCAGGGTGACGGGCACTGATTGAAGATATATAGGAAGAATAAATACTTAAATAATATATTTTTTTGGTATCTACTCTTATTTGGCATGCTTTTTGTAGGTACAAATCTGATGATGATGATGACTGGGTGTTAATTATTTTTAAGTCTATTTTACATATTTTATTTTTTTGATATTTTTGTATTCTTTGTTAACTATTTCTCTTATTTGCGTAATTGGTATAACCGTGCTTATAATGAATAAATAAATAAATCTAGAGACTTAGGGAATCACACTCATGATATTTTTTACCTCCTGTCCAAGGATCCCTCAGACCATTGCTGAAGACGATATTAGAGGCCGCCTGAAGTCTGTTTCCGCCGTATTCGAGCCTCGCCAGGTCTTCACGAGGATACACATTGTACTTTTTGTGGCATTCTTCAGCGTACTTTGTGAAGTTCCATGGAGAAGGCTCAAACATGTCATTTTTGCCGTCCGAACACATTGGCATCACCATTTCAGTGCAAGCCTGGGAAGAAAAAACATTTAGAATATAAACAAATAAGTATGATTGTGATAATCATAAATTATTTTATTATATAAAATTTATGTTTTTCCTGCCGGAAATTTCTGACACAACAAAAAGCAAAAAATGATTTAGTTAGATCTTAATTTAAAAAAAAACAATATAGTAAATGATATATAAATAAATTTTAAAAAATCAAACTAAATATCTAACATACATATATTGAGTTAGATTTTTTTTTATGGTTAGGTAATCAAATTTTTAAATTTACAATTAAATCCGTGCACAACCGACACTTTTTATTAAAAATAATTATAGACTATACCTAGTAGGTAGCTACTTAATTTTTACTTTTGTTATAATATAGGTACGTTATGCGTTTTTTGTCAATTTCTAACAATAGTAATATCAGCTGTGCGTGTATGGTTTGCCCACGGACTACGCCTAGACCATAATCGAAAAATACAAAGTAACTTCACCTGATAATCCCACCCGGAGGCGTCCAAATTTCCGTAATTGTCTCCTTCTTTGTAGTCAACGCATTTGGATTTCTTGTCATAGTTTGTAAATATATCTAAAACTTTTCCAATACCCTGAAAAATATAAAAAGTTAATGTATAAATCCAACATTTATGCAAAATATACATATATCTATGGGTGCCTTAGAGGTTGCATAGCCGAGGCGTTAGGTTCTTGCCAGGTTTTCGCCCGGGTTGCTATCTCCAAGGCTACTTAATTGTGTTTATACTTTTTTAGGTTCGTAAAATCATTCTATTTCATTCTTTCTAACTGCGCTTGTATGAAAAAAAGGGCCATGGCGTGGTCCTTATTCTCAGATCCTTTTTTTGTCATGTAAAAAAGGCAACAAAAAATATTTTGGCTTAATCAAGCCCTATAATTACTGGTCAGCACAGAACTTATAGTCTCATAATTATACAAAAGAACATTTATTTATTTATTCAAACCCATTTACAATATCTTTACAGTTATTCCATACATACTCTGTCCAACATAATTAATCCAACAAAATCAGTGTTACGAATGAGGTTCACCTTTAGTCCTCATTCTTACTCTGCTAGCAGCCAGGTAGACCTAACACAATTGTTGTTAAATTAGCTCGACAAACATTAGGTACCTACCTGTAAAAGTTTCTCTCCAGTCAAGCTCTCATTAAGATATTGACAGACGACCCTCACGGGTTCTGCCGGTAGTGGTGTCAAAAAATCTGATGCAAATGGATAGTTCACCATCGCTAGTGTGGAGTACATAGAGTTTAAGAAGTCTATCAACGTATCCAAGTCCGTGGAGTTTTTGATAGGGCTGCATAAGTTCCAGTTTTTGTGAAGCCACTCTGAGCCGTTGGCATTAGATGAGTAGTTTCTGAAAATCATCAGTCACCACACTATAGATACAATTTATTTCCATATACCTAATATATAGCAACCCATTGTTCCACTGTTGGGCACGGGTCTTTTCTCCTCTATCAAGAGGTAGAGAGAGTTTAGGCTTTAATTCACACATGCTGGCTTATTTGGATTGGCGAATCAGACATGTTTTAAGAATTTCTTCAAAGATGTGTAGGAACCTGAAGGGTTTCCTCACAATTCTTTCCTTCACCTTTAGCAGATGGACTGAACAGAATACTTATTAACAAATAGGAATATACCTACTATTAGGTATATAGCCACAAACCATGGGGCACTTGATATCATGTCCCGCGTGCCCTGATACCTGCACGTTAGAGGAGCTGGACGCTACTGAAAATGTAAAACTCGTAGCCAGGTTCTGGGCCGACACAATTTAGATTGCTATCGACACGCTAAGAAGAAGAAGATTGTATAGCGGTGGTAGCCGAGTGGAAACTAAGCGACTTATACAGGAATTTACGCGACGAATGAACACGGTACCAATGTGCATTTCACTTTTAAATTTATACGTATCACCACCCCGTTCCATCTCAAGGGTGTCGTAAGAGTTGACTAAGGGAGTAAGTCAGGTCGTAAATATCCTCTGCAAGAGAGAGAAAACTCAAAACAAAACCCTATACCAAACCGTCTGGCCAGCGTGTTTAGTAGGCTAATATCTCTCCAAATGTGTGGTGAAGACCCAGGCCCAGCAGTGGGACGTTTATGGGTTGAGATGATGATGATATACTTACTGTATTGAATATATCATACCTTATAACTGCCCAAGACTCTCTGATGTTATGCGAGCAATTGGTAGTGACCGTCCTAAAGCTGGATGTGACAAGTCTATTGAATATGTTGCAGTGCGCCATACCAGGGAACATATGCACTGGTGCTGAGGCAGCTATGGCGCCGCTGACGATGTGAGGATACTTCATACGAAAGTACGCTGACAGCATACCGCCGTACGATCCTGAGAAATTGAAAAGATAATATTAATAAATATTATAAACGCGAAAGTTTGTAAGAATGTACGGATGTATGTTTGTTACTCTATAAGGCAAAAACTACTGAATGGATCTGGATGAAATTCGGCACAGAGATAGACTGGAATACCAGTCTATCTCTGTGCCAAATTTCACATGTCATCCACGCGGGCATAGCCGCGGACTACAGCTAGTTATATATAAATACACTCACATTTGGCTAAATGTGAGTTGGACGCGTAGGTACACGAAAGGTTGCGTACTTTCGTACTAAAATCCGCCGGCTGATTCTCTAAGAAACAGCGATCGCAAACAGACAGTTGTGATAGCTCGGTGAGGGCACACACAATTGCTAAACGTCAAAAGGCTCGGTTTTCACTCTTACGGAATACCGATTTTCAATCTGACAGCCAGATTTTGCTCCGTTTTCGCGCTCGCTCGATTTTCGCTCTTACGGAATACCCCGGTTGCCGGTTTCTTCCGAAATCCGGTTTCTATTCGTATTTTCACTCTTTGGACTTTGGGTACGGAACTTTATAAATTCCACTGAGTTAATGATCGCTTGACTTCACTGATATCAATTTATTACGCAGATTTTTGTTATCTGTCTACATTTTTATTTTAATTTTTCTCCAAGATAAAATAAACGATTACCTATGGGATCACTCCAGCAAAGCGACTGGACATCATTTTTTATTCTTATATACTTCCAATTATTTTTTCAGAGTAAGCGAGCAGTTGCTACAAAATAGAATTGCAGAAACAATAAA
The DNA here is from genome assembly GCA_947095525.1 of Trisateles emortualis. NCBI lineage: Eukaryota > Metazoa > Arthropoda > Insecta > Lepidoptera > Erebidae > Trisateles > Trisateles emortualis. The sequence continues at coordinate 22,095,751 of OX352731.1, read as the reverse complement.
TTCCCTTACCTCCAAAAGTGATGACAGGGTACCTAGGTTTGATGGCATTACCCTGGAGGTAGTTGATCAGGTCAGCGTAGTCAGCCAGCGCTTGCGCAGACGATAAATAGCCGATGTGCTCGTTGTCCAATGATTTGTTTCCGAAAGGCATTGAAGCCCCATAGTATCTGCGTTTATTGAGGGAAAGGTTAGAGCTATAAAAATCTTATTAATTTCAAATAATAAATTGCTAAGTAATTGCTATAAGCACATGGTATGGTCCCTGTTTTTTTTTTGCCTTTGTCTAATTTATATACTGATACGAGTAAGTATATATGACAGTTGTGATTGCTCGGTGACGGCACACACGATTGCTAAACGTCAAAAAGGCTCGGTTTTCGCTCTTACAGAATACCGATTTTCAATCTGACAGCCAGATTTTGCTCCGATTTTCAATCTGACAGCCAGATTTTGCTCCGTTTTCGCGGTCGCTAGGTTTTCGCTCTTACGGAATAAGTCTTCGGGTGCGGTTCGCGGGTCCGTCCGCTATGTTGCCAGCCAGCCCGTACATATATGCTTGCTGAATAGGTCCTAAGCGGTAGGTATTTGTATTGACAAATTGTGGCAGTGTCCTTACTATATTGAGTGGGTATCATTCTTACACTATGGTGGAGGTCCTTCCTCTAGCGGGGAGTTACAATCCACGAAACAATTTTTATATGATTTCGTAACTTTAGCCCGAAATCGTTAAAAGGTTCGCTCGCTATTATATTGAGACCTAAAATAGCGGGATAAATGTGGCTGCTGCTTTATCTATGCCTTTAGCGTAAATGGATTTTAATTGGTCTATTTTTAAACGGGTGTGCTCCCTAAAGTTGCTATGCTTCTAACAACCTAGTAGGTACGAGTACATACCTGTGCTCAGCGAATATTAACCTTGCTTTATATTCAGCCGCTATTTCCCACATAAATCCTGTGTGGTTTGCGAACACTTCAATTTGACCCTGAAATAAAGAAATATCGTATATTAATAGAGTTTCAATGGTACTAATTATTTTCGAAATATGTCGTATGTAATCCACTAATGCAGTTTTTAAAATGGTTACGATTCCTAGGCCGTAGCACAGTAAAATAACAACATATACGATTTGCTATAGTATATCAACTATACACACCCGCTCTTGTTATTTAATGAATTAATTTGGACCGTGCTTTTTTATACTACTTGGGTGGCAAACAAGCACACGGCCCACCTAATGTTAAGCAGTTACCGTAGTCTATGGAAGCTTGCAATATCTACCAGGTATCACTTGCGTGTTGCCGACCCTTTTTTAACCGACTTCAAAAAGAGGAGGTTATCAATTCGTGTGTAATTTTTTTTTTTAAAATTTTTTTTAAATGTTTGTTACCGCATAACTCCGTCATTTATGGACCGATTTGAAAAAATATTTTTTTGTCTGACTGGACATACTTCCAGTTTGGTCCCATTATCATCAAAAGAAATTCTGGTGATGGGATCCTTGAGGAATTGAGGGAATTCCTCAAAAGTTATAGGCACACATATAGCAATTTCAATATTTTTAACAACTAATCAATCATTTGCATTCAGAAAGTGTAATTTGGCGAAGTAAAACTGATGAAGAAGACCACAGATGGCCATCTGAACTTTTCAATAATAAGTATTTTACTGATGGCTATTAGATAAGTTTCGGTTATTGTTGCTAAGCATAGATTTATATGTTTCACTAGATATGCAATAACCGCGAAAACACACTACCACCTAACACATGCCCCGGGGCATGTGTCCGACTGTCTTTTGTTTTGTCATAAGCATGGCGTTCGAATGGCGCGAAACAAGAAAATAAGTAAATGTATGGTGAAATTTTGCGATTTCGAAACGCACGTTTCGCAAAAGTGTAACAAGGCAAACGAAATTACTTTTCACATGTGAGATAAATGTGTTTTCAATTAATTAACGTTGTAAATCATAAAAAAAACTAATTAAAAATATTGGCGGCTAACACATAGTTCAGGGTTGTCAGTTAAAACCACGTTCGGTTTCCCTGTGTTTATGGGAGGTTGTTGTATTGAATGAAATATATTTAAATTTAAATGAAATATATTTGAAATAGATTTGTTTCATTTTTATTAAATTTAAAATTAGTTAAAAAATTGATTTAAATAATTTTAAAAAAAATTACCAATTTTTTAAATTAGTTAAATCAAATATTAAATAAGAAAATAATTAAATTTATATTGTGAAATGAAAAACAAACAAAATAACAAAAAAGCTACTTTAACAAAATTTTCCTGCTGACCTCCATAATATATTATGTAGGTTGAAAATTATAACATTCAATGTAATTAATCTAATTGAATATGTTCCAATTTCAATAATACAATTATTTCAAAAATTAAATTACATCTGATCAAAAAAATTAATTAAATTAAGGGATTTTTTTTATAGAGTGTGCAACACCGAGCTTGTCGATGCGAGTGAAAAGCTGACTTCAATATTTTGACATAAACTGTATGGAATTGCATCTCTATTATGTTTACCTCAATGTTGCTAAGCAACTATTAATAAGAAATAATGACGGAATGAATTGAGCGCGGATTGCACAGATTAAATATTGCTTTTAATACATACTTGACCTGTGTTCAGCCCGACGCTCAGTCGATTTTATTCGATTGTAACAAACAAATATTTGAAAATTTTACAACTTGCCGTACTGAAGTCGGTTTTTTTTGTTAACATTATTACACCAGGGTTTTAAGATGGAGTATCCCTGGGATAGGAAAACATTAGGTACTTTCAAAACGCATCCCTAAATGAGCGCTGGAGACCTGTACTAACACACAGTTTAGTAGGTATAATGTTATAATTACATCAATAATAAATATGTAAAATAATAAATATAGGTATAATAATTTATAATGCACAACAATTATTAAATAACTAACCTAATTGAAGAGAATAGATACGTTTGTAGCAATTATATCATTATCTATAGAGGTTATAATAGGTTATGATTTGTACTAAGTATATGAGTTACAGAATGTTTGTGATTGTTGGTTTATGATGCTTTGAATAAAATATTGCGACCTTACCTATTGTTGTATCTAGTAAAGAAATAAAATGTTTCGTTGCATAGTTAGTGGGTAATCCTACGGGGTGTACTACGCCTACGATGTTACTTGTTATCTTAACTTTATAACCCAGAGCTTAGGCTTCACGGACCACTGGAGGACAGTGGAAATTGTAACACAATACATTTTTAACATACCATTACGCCGTATTTCCTGTACGGATGGACACAGGAGTAAGGAATGCTTAAAGCAGTTGTAAATGATTTGAATTTGCTAACGTGTTCACTCACAGGAATTAGTTATGGGTGACTGGGTGTGTGCATAATATTGGGATTGGGTGTACTATGCCAAATCGAATGCCAAATAATCGAATATCAATTGATCGTCCACTATAAATCGAACGTCTAAGTAGACGTTCGATTTATAGTAGTCGATCAACTTAGACGTTCGATTTATAGTAGTCGATCAACTTAGACGTTCGATTTATAGTAGTCGATCAATAAAATTGATATTCGATTATTTGGCATTCGATTTGGCATAGTACACCCAATATTATGCACACATTATTAATTAGCGGTGGTGATCGAGTGGGAAAGTAACCGACTTGCACGCAAGAGGTGCGAGTTCGATGCCGGGCCACAGGTCGGGCGTCAGTACCAATGTAAATTTCACTTTGTGGAGTTTATAAGTACTAATCAAATGATTCGCCATCTGCTAACGGCGAAGAAAAACATCGTGAGGAAACCCACATGTCTCATAAGAAATTCTAAATACATGTCTGATTCACCAACCCGCATTAGGCCAGCGTGTGTGAATTAAGGCCTAAACCCTCTCTCTTGATAGAGGAGCGGAGACCCGTGCCCAGCAGTGGGACATATTGGGTTGCTATTATTATAACATTACTTACCGTTTCCGTATCATGGTTTAACGAGTTTTTACGACAAACTCTTGTTAGGTTATTATGCATTTGAGTGTAACGGTAAATTGTTTCCAACAATGAGCGATTAGTCGTGAATTTTGATCGTGACGCGAGTCTGGTGAGACCCGACACCGATCTACGTATTGTTTATGATATTTGTTTTTTTTTGTACTAACTACTTGGGTGGCCGTAGCCTATGGACGCTTGCAATACCAGAGATATTACTTGCGTGTTGCTGAGCCATTTTTTACAAGGAGGATCTCTAGGATAGGAAAACGTTTCTTTTAAAACACAGCCCTAAATGAGCGCTGGAGATCTGTACTCACACACAGGAACACAACTACGCCGCTGTGTATAGTTATTTGGCTGTGGACTTCTGGGAGGTCCTTGCCCAGTCGGGTATGCTCGCTTGCATGGTGCCCTACCTCTCTTTAAATGTTTAGGATATATTTTTTTTATACTACTAGTGAAGTAAACAAGCATACGGTCTGCCTGAAGGTAAGCAGTTACCGTAGCTTCTGGGCGCCTGTAAGGGTATCACTCGCGCGTCGCCGACCCTTTAGAAACCTTCGAACTGTTTTGTTGAATAACCCCATGCGGCGGGAGCTCATGCCACAACCTAATCGAACGTGGGAGAAAACTCCTCTGAAACCGTACAGAGCCTCTAGATAAGTGGCATAAAGGATAATCGAATCGAAAAGTTAAAAAAGCAAATGTATGAGATTTGACGTAAGTTTACGACATTAAATCGTAGACTCACGTCAAATTCCATACATTTTATTTTTTGACTTTTCGATTCGACTATCGCTTATGCCACTTGTCTAGAGGCTCAGTACGGCACGATTGAGGTGCTAAGATGTGAGAATACTGAGAATGAACTACCTCTCAGTAGCGGGAGGTGACTTAATGAGGTAGGTAAGTAATTTAGTTGTTTCTGAACCGATTTTAATTCATTATTATTTTCGTGTCGAGTTCAGTATAAGCTCTAAGGTATTTTAAATTGATAGGTATTGGACCGTAGTTTCAGAATATACACCAGGAAACTCCTGAAAAAACATCTCGTTTATTTCTTCAGGAGTTTAGTCAATTGTCAATTGTGAAAGTTATCAACAATAATAATAGCAACCCATTCCTATTGCTGCTGGGCACGGGTCTCCTCTCTTCTATCTAGAGACTACGTTCAAGCATAATAAACTATTAATATTAGCTAGAATATTATGTAGAAAATTGATTTGCAAGTCGCAACTTGTTAAACAATGGGTGTAATTGATTAGGTAATGTATCTAAGTAGATAAATATTAACTAGAAAATGGAGTATTAAGTAAAAAATATTGGTATTTTGTAATAAATATTGTTTGGAACATAAGTAGGTAGATATAAATTAGTAATATAATTTGTACCTAGATCTACCCACATCACATTGTCTCCATTCTAACAAAACTCATAATTGTAAATCATTGATAAATTATTATTAATATATTAGATAAACATTGTCACTGTTAGAAGAATAGGTCACTATAGGTAGTGTATTTCACATAGCATGGGTACTATGGCGATTAACATTTTACTATGAAAATGAAAGAAAATAATTGAATCAATCTCTAAGCAATTTGCTAATTGAATGATCAAGAGCCTAGAGTATTCAAATGATAGATTTTTATTTAATCGTCTATCATTTTCATTGATATTTATCTTCAAATGTCAAACGTCACAGTACCCATGCTATGTGAAATATATTATACTATAACTGTGTTTCGCGTTATTTTTTATAATAAACTGTTATCGCTTTATATACGTCACCAACTTTTTATTTTAATTAATCAGCTTATCGCAGCGCAGTCCACTGCTGGACATAGGCCTCTGCGAACACGCGCCACAGCACACAGTATGCCGCCTACTTTTCATTTAAACTTATGTAAAAACTAGGAGTCGTCCGCGACTTTGTCCGCGTGGTAATTTGGAATATTATCCCTGATTTTGCAACATATCTCACTACTGCTCCGCGCCTATTGTTCATAGCATGATGTTATATAGCCTTCCTGGATAAATGCACTATTCAACAAAAAAAGATTTTTTCTAATCGAACCAGTACTTTCTGAGATTAGGGCGTTCAACCAAACAAACTCTTCAGCTTTATAATATTAGTATAGATTTATTTGCGTCCTAATTGGAGACTTTGGAACTTTCAATAATTTGGAAATCTATCTATTTAATTATAGAATGTTCCAAATGGTTATTGGTTTACCAGTCCGCTAAATGCCTTACCAGCCTTTCCAGAAGTGGATGGTTCGTAATCAATCAAAGGGAATAAATAAAAAAAGGACAGCTAATTTATCTAGGTACTAACTACACGAAACTTTCTGTAGCCTATTATATATTAACACTAGCTGTTGCCCGCGGCCCCCGCGCGGATGTCGGTTATCGCTGTGAAAAGTTGCATATGTGTTATTCCAGACCATAATCTATCTCTGTGCCAAATTTCATCCAGATCCGTTCAGTAGTTTTTACGTGAAAGAGTAACAAACATCCATCCATCCATCCATTCTTACAAACTTTCACATTTATAATATTAGTAAGGATTATTGTAGCCCACAACGCTGTTTACAAACCAACTGTAGAATACATAAAAGTGAAAAACAATAGGATTATAAATTAATAACTACTTCAAGGGTACTATCATTGATTTATTTATTAACTAGGTATCTACCGGTATTAAAGTGATAGTTATATTGTAATAGATACAATGAGTCCGTGTGGTGACGGATTAAGAATACAAATGTCACCACCCCTTTCATCCCGAGGGTGTCGTAAGAGTTGACTAAGGGAGTAAGTATAGCAGACAATATCCACTGCAAGAGAGGGAAACCTCGAAACTACCAACCTGTCTGGCCAGCTAGGTATAGTAGGCTAATATCCCTCTAAATGTTTGGAGGAGACCCGTGCCCAGCAGTGGGACGTTTATCGTTGAGATGATGAGATACAATAATGAACGAAGTTTATGTAAAACTAGCTGATGATCGCAGCTCCGCCAGTGTGGATGTAAAAATGTTCTTTCTCAGGATACCGTTTATCTCCTTGCCTTCATTAAGATCCGATCAGATGTTTATTCGTATAAAGGTAACAAAGTAATACCACAGTATATGAAACTCATGAAAGTTAAAACTTTTCTTTACACTGTGGTACTTTTTTTATACTACCAAGGTGGCAAACAAGCATACGGCTCGCCTGATGGTAAGCAGTTACCGTAGCAACACCAGGTATGCCACTCACGCGTTGCCGACCCTTGAAGAACCCCATGCTATAGTCTCTACGTTAAAATTTTTGTTGTTTTTATACTACTTGGGTGGCAAACAAGCCGCAGCCTATTGACGCTTGCAATACCAGAGGTATCACTTGCGTGTTGCCAAACCATTTTTTATACCAGGGCTTTAAGATTTAAGATTTTTTATCTCTGGGTTAGGAAAACGTAATAATTAGTAATATAAATGTTAATGACTGTTTCATCTCTGGAATTAAGTAAATATTGTTTAAAAAACTTCCCGCAATGCAGTGATTATTCCATAAATAGCTATCACACACATATTTATCAATTACTTAGGTAGATACCTACCTGAATATTCTAAAATATGTTTTAAGTGTATGTGTATTTCATGTGTGCAAACGTTATAAAATCGGCTAAAAATACAACCGACTGGGGAAGGACCTCCACCTTACAGAAGACCACTCACAACTACACACAGTGGTGTAGTTGTTTTCCTGTGTGTGAGTAAGTACAGGTCTCCAAAGCTCATTTAGGGATGCGTTTTGAAAGAAAAAAATCCTATCTCAGGGATCCATCTCAGCCATAAGACGTCCACTGCTGGCCTCCCCCAAGGTTTTCCACATCGTTTGGTCCTGAGCTGACCTTGTCCATCGGTTGCCCGCGATCGAATGCGGATGCGTCGTCGGTCCACCTTGTTGGAGTCCACCTGCCTATTCCAGGGATACTCTATTAAAGCCCTGGTGTAAAATACGGGTCGGCAACACACAAGTAATACCTCTGGCATAGCAAGCGTCAATAGGCTACGGTAACTGCTTAATACCGCCCAGGTAGTAGAAAAAATACAAATTATGTACAAAGCATGTTGTGACGAAATAAGTGATAAAAACTGCATTTATGTTAAATTTATCTTAGAGAACTAGTCACGATTACAACCGCAGAGAACAGACAGACTTGCTGTTATTTGATTAACAACTAACATTCTTGCTCTCGCTCGAGAGCTATTGCCTACCTATTAAAAATCACATAGAATACTAAGTTCAAGGTAATCCAGGCTGCTAAATTGGCTATAAACTACGCTGCCCGATCTGAAGAATATATTTTAAATCGTTTAAAAAAAATGGGGCCCTTTTCTTTTTTTAAATATTTAGTTTTTAAAATAAATCAACTTTATTCTTAACGTTAACTGAACACTGAGTAAGTGTGACTTGACCACTATTTATTTATATAAGACTAGCTTACGCCCGCGGCTTTTCCCGCGCGTACATTCCCTCGGTAACAGAGGTATTTTTCGGGATAAAAAGTAGCCTATGTGTTATTCCAGTCTATAATCCATCTCTATGCCAAATTTAATCCAGATTCGTTTAGTAGTTTTTGCGTGAAAGAGTAACAAACACCCATTCATTCTTACAAACTTTCGCGTTTATAATATTAGTAGGACTAGCTGTTGTCCGCGTTGATGTCGGTTATCGCTGTAAAAAGTACCCTCTGTGTTATTCCAGACCATAATCTATCTCTGTGCCAAATTTCATCCAGATCCGCTCAGAAGTTTTTACGTGAAAGAGTAACAAACATCCATCCATACATCCATCCATCCATACTCACAAACTTTCACATTTATAATATTAATAAGGATATTAGTAAGGATTTTACACTAAAGTACCATTGATCAAAAAAATACCCACCCATTATTATTATATCTATAAATACCCACTTATGCATCTATTGTTAGTCAATAATTGGTCAAATTTTTTTACGACTACAAAGAATCAACCGTCAGTCTACTCTAAAACTTGATAATACTAACATGTAACACACAAATTGACACAATAACATGTTTCATGTATTATGCATTATACGCCGGTATGATAATTATCAATATTGTGACTGTGTGGGAATAACTGAGTCTTTTTTTTATACTACCAAGGTGATGGTAAGCAGTTACCGTAGCCTATGGACGTTTGCAACACCAGGGGTGTCACTCACGAGTTGCCGATCCTTTAAAAACCTTTTAACTCCTTTCTTGAAGAACTCCATGCTATAGTCTCTTGGGAAAACCTCGGCAGGGAGCTCATTGCACAGCCTAATCGTACGTGGTAAGATATTCCTCTGGAATCTTACGGAGTTTGAGTCAGAATAGCACAGTTTTGTAGGAACAATATCTAATTGTAAGTCTAAAATTTTCTTTGTCTTTATTAACAATTGCTAGATATAGGTGCCTACTATTATTATGTCAAACATTAAATATTATGTTAAATGAAGTCGTCGCTCACGGACGAGTAGAAGGATATGATTTTGAACTTCATCGGTAAACAAAGGGTAAACTTTGATGTATCTTAAGCAAATTCAAGCGTTCACAGATTTAAAAAAATATTACAGTCTTATTATCATTTTGCCTTGTAGGCACCTCCTCCCACCCCTAACGAGATAGATTGACGGACCCTCGGAACAGAAAACAAACTATATAACCCTGGACATAGGTTAATTCTATACAAACAAACAAAATAAGAACTACTAGCTGTTGCCCGCGGCTTCGCCCGCGTGGATGTTGGTTATCGCTGCAAAAAGTAGCCTATGGGTTATTCCAGACCATAATCTATCTGTGTGCCAAATTTCAATTAGATCCGTTCAGTAGTTTTTACGTGAAAGAGTAACAAACATCCATCCATCCATCCATCGATTCTCACAAACTTTACTTTTTATAATATTAGTAAGTATGGATAATATTCAAGGTGGGATGAAAAAATATTTAAAAAAGTTTAATATTAGTAGTTTTTGAGTTAAACCGTAAAAAAACAAAAAAACTAAAGAGTGACTGAGAAAGAGAATAAAGGATAAATTATACCCGGATACAAAACAACGATCACAAAAAACATTTTAAAGTACATAATTTGAAAGTCACTCACCTCATTCCCGGTATAAAAAAAGATAGGCCCACTGCCATGGTCCCAATAATCATCATTCACCAAATACTTTATTTGAAAAGTTTCATTCCTTTGAAATCCAAAATGATCTAATGGCACCCGAAACCACTTCGTTTCAAACTTGTACTGTGCACCAACTAACGCGAACAACGCTAACAAATATATTATTTTTAACATTGTGTAAATTAATCTGTCACGTCTTCCTCGTTTGGTGTCCAATGTGATAATGAATGTAGACGGGCGAGTAAAGCCGGTGGACCATTTACAATGCGCTTATGTAATGTTAATCTACAGTCAATAACAACAGTGTTATTTGTTGTTTTTTGTTAATGCAACACTATTTATTGCGGTAAATTGGCTCTATAGAGGAAGGAATAGCGGGATTTTATGTTCATCGTTTTTTGTAGGCATGTTTATAACTAGAATACGACATCCAGGTTGTGTATATTTGCCATACAGGAAGTTCTGCGAGCTATGTGCTCGGCTCATTGCCACTTGATTGAGGCAATTCTTCGAGCTATGTCGGTCACTTAGGTTCTTCTACGGATCTCGTCGTTTCTGATTCGGTCTTCTCCAAGTTGTTGTAATAGCCTGTATATAACTAATCCGGGTGTATAGGTAGAACAGGTTGGCGTAAAACTAAAGTAGGCTCGAGATTGGATATACCTAATCATGATCTTTTTAACGAATTACAATGAAAAAGGAATGTTAAAAAACTAGAAGACCTTAACTTTGCGACGTTTTGCTGACTCCCATGTCCCATCCTGCTTTGGTTTAGATTTTTGTGTTTAATACTGAAGATAAATCACTGTGCAAAGAACTTCAAAAACATCACCTATTTGCTTTAGGACAGATTCGCTTTATGGCAGAAATTGTACAGTTAAGTACATTAAAGAAAAACCTAGACTTTTTATCTGGGCATCTGTAAAAAAATGCACCTATTCAAAAAATACACCTAAACTCTTTAATTAATTAAATTTGTGTGATCCATAATTGACTGCCTCTGTAGTCCACTGGTCACAGTATGCGTCTGCTGTGCACGAGGTTGTGGTTCGATTCCCACACAGGACAAAACTTTGTGTGACCCACAAAGAATTGTTCTGAGTCTGGGTGTAATTTGTGTCAGTTAATTGTATGTTTGTAAAGTCCCCCGCGACACAGAGCTTGTTCTCTAGTGCGAGAGCTGTCTTTAAAAAAAAATAGTCGAATCGAACCCACAACTCGCCGCGCAGTGGTAAATTACAAGATAACCACTTAATCCACTGAACCAACCATGCAGTCAACAAAGACAAAATAAAGTTGACATAATATTGACGAATTTCGAAAAGAGACCGAAAATAAATCACTATAAAAACGTAATAATTCTTCCTTGTTGCAGTCTCTCTGCACGAAAACATACTTATTAATTTCATATGTTTATTAATTACATGAACACTTGAGTGCTTGTATATCTCGTATCGTTTATCTGAGCTCATTTGACCCCTGACTCCACAGGACGTACCTACATACCCAAGTGTTCATCGCAGTACTTTTATATGCGGTTTGTTTCTGGTGCTAAAGTAGGTACCGAACTTATTTACTGCTTCTGTGTAAATACTTAGTTTCAGTGCAAATGAGTGCTGTAAATAATAATATGTAGGTAGGTAATGGCTTATGTCCGCAGTTTTACCCGTTTGGGTGTTGTTTTTTTAAAATAAAATAACCTATGTGTTATTTTAATGTATGAGCTGTAATATTATTAAGTTTCGTCAAAATCCGTCTAGTAGTTTTTACGTTATGAAGTCATAAACATCCACCATGACAAATATTCGCGTTTATACCTAACTAGCTGTTGCCCACGGCTCCGCCCGCGTGGTTGTCGGTTTTCGCGATAAAAATATGCCTATATGCTTTTCCAGACTATAATCTATCTCTGTACCAAATTTCATTCAAATCCATTCAGTAGTTTTTGCGTGATGGAGTAACAGACATCTACCATGTTAAACTTTCCAGTTTATACCGAATATTTAGCAATAGGGTTATTGGCCCAAATTATAAACAATAAATTATTTAAAGTAAATTTATTAGATAATAAATATTTAACAATTGTTTAGATATAAACACAAAGATAGAAAGAATACATTATCATTCAAATTTCGAACTGGTAATGGTGGCTTTGTACCTATTGACATTATTATTAATAATGTACAATATTATTAAAAGGTTATAAATGCTGATAAAACTAGTCTTAAAATAAATAAATCGGGGAAAAAACAGCTTACAGAGTATTTGTGAAACAATATTGTGGTGCATTTGTGCACTTGGATGACTAAAATGACAAAATCTACTTGTGTATTGTGCGTTATATATACCTGTATCATTAGCCCTTGCTTTACAATCAATTGAAAAATGAGCTTTAAATGTAAGAACGGAAATCTTAATTTGCAAAAGTACCATTTTGGCGCTTAAGCTTTGGCTATTACGGACGATATATAAGTTTTAAAAGATGACATCAGTTGCCTACATGCAGTATTATGCAGTAAATACGGTTCGCGAGTCGCGTAGTCGGCACCCATTTACTTCTGTCAATTATTTAAAGAGTTGATCCTTGTCCTTGGTTCATTCAACGCAATGCACTGTTCGTTGTCAGTCTCAATTACACTGTGAGTCACAATCACAAGTCACAGGTAACAGCTCTGATAAATACCAATGATATTAAAATAAATATAAGCTTTCAGTTTTGTTGTGTATTTGGTAATGAATTCAATGTGATAGATAATACAGATGGTAATCTTCGATCAAATATTACATGCACGATCGCCGCTCTAAAAACGGTACCAAATGAACTGGGCCCTAATCAAAAAGGGCACAGCCCTTCTAGACAATTGGCATTTACGTATTTGACGTACCTAAGTTTACGACATTATTATTACGACAAAACTAATTATTTTAACCTACTATGGTAATTTACTTACAGGGTACAAATTTACGATTGGTCACTAAAAAGCACTTTTGACAGGAATTTCGGTCAAAAGTATCTAAGTGCCGAGGTATTTTTACACGTAGGCATATTATTTAGTTTAAGATGAATCAATTTTTGATGAATGAAGTAGGTATAAATATATTAATTTTATTTAAGACTACCTAAATTACCGTGGGTAATGTAGATTATAAATAAAAAAACAGGTTACACAAATCGAGAATATAAAACAATAAGATTTAACTATTCAACACTTTTCAGCTAAAAGTATTTATAAATAAAATATTACTAATTAAATAAATCAAATAATAAATTACCACTTTTGATTTTTTTTCTCAATTTAACTAAGTACCAAAATGATAAACTATAATTGGATAGATATTACACCAACAGTTCCCCACTAGAGTTGTTATTTGTAGGTAGATGTAATTGCTACATCCACCAATCCAATCACCTCCAGATTCTGCAGGTGTTATCCTTCGAGGCAGTGATGATAGCGTCTCCTGCGTAAGAGAACGCGCACGAGAAGATCTCACCCTGGTGTCCGGAGAGTACCTGCCAGTGAGAATATAGATTAATTTACAAGCATCGACGTTGTCGTCTCTTTAGTTTTTTTTTTTATACTTCCAACGTGGCAAACAAGCATACGGCCCGCCTAATGATGGTAAGCAGTTACCGTAGCCTATTGACGTCTGCAACACCAGGGGTGTCACTCACGCGTTGCCGACCCTTTAAAACCTTATAGATAACTTCTTTATTGAAGAACCCCATGCTATAGTCTCTTGGGGAAACCTCGGCAGGAAAAGGTATGGTTTCAATAACTTTTTATTTTGTATTATTGTCAAACTAACCACCAACTACGAGAATTGAGCCCATAATAATCGGTCTCATCTTAGGCTTGAAGCACAAAAAATGACAAAAAATCTGCAAATTTAGCTTTGGACCCGCCTGATCACAATCACCGATATATCCGACTCAATTCATTATAATAAGTAGGTACCTGTATGCAGTTCCCTGTGTTGGTGTTCCAAACCCTGGCACTCCTGTCTGCGGACGCTGTGAGTAGACTCCCACCGGCAGGGCTGAAGCAAACCTGATAACGATATTACTTCTTTACTATGTACACACATCTCAACCCATAAACGTCCCACTGCTGGGCACGGGTCTCCTCCAAACATTTAGAGGGATATTAGCCTACTATACCACGCTGGCCAGACGGGTTGGTATAGGGTTTTTTTTCGAGTTTTCCCTCTCTTGCGGTGGATAACACTTACTCCCTTAGTCGACTCTTACGACACCCACGGGATGGAAGGGTTGGTGACATTTGTATTCTTAATCCGTCACCACACGGACAATTTTTACTATGTATTACATTTGAATTAATATCCATGTTAAATAGAAAGCCAAAAGACGTCCACTGCCGGACATAGGCCTTCCCCAAGGATTTCCACAACTCTCGATCCTGAGCCAACCTTGTCCATCGGTTGCCCGCAACCTTTGCCAGGTCGTCGGTCCACCTTGTTGGAGGCCGGTCCACGCTTCTTGGAGCAGTGGACGTCTTTTGGCTGAGATGATGATAGTATATTGGAAAGGCTCGTAGATAAGAACAAGCCGCAGAGTCAGTTATAGATGAGTGACCATATTGAAAAAACACTGCTCTATGCCTCTGAAAGCTCGTAAGGAGTAAGGTTGGTCCTGCGTCAGAACTCTCTGCGGTCGTGTCGTATTACTGTTCCACCAGACTACGAAAGTGACGGAATGGAACTCACATTCATAGTCTGATGTGCACCACACTTGTGTTTGCACACACACTTATGCATTATAATACGACCTTATTATTTACTAGCTGTTGCCCGCGGCTCCACCCGCGTAGTTGTCGGTTATCGCGATAAAAAGTTGCCTATATGCTATTCCAGACTATATAATCTATCTCTGTGCCAAATTTCATCTAGATCCGTTCAGTAGTTTTTGCGTGAAAGAGTAACAAACATCCATCCATCCATTCATCCATCCATTCTCACAAACGATTATGGTCTGAACAACACAGATAGATTATGGTCTGAAATAACACATAGGCTACTTTTTGCAGCGGTAACCGACATCCACGCGGGCAAAGCCGGGGGCAACAGCTAGTATGTATATATATATCTGTCAATCAGTGAAGCAGAAGATTGTTGTGTCAAACTTGCGATATGTATAAAGCAAATAAAGGCATTAAGAAAAACAAAGATACTTAGTTGTAAATAATTAAAGTATAATTCCTACGAATATCATTTATTTATTAGGTTACAAAGACTCATAGGAACCATATTATTATTATTTATTATACTACTTGGGTGGCAAACAAGCATACAGCCCGCCTGATATTAAGCAGTTACCGTATAGCCAATGGCCGCTTGCAGTACCAGAGCTATCACTTGCGTGTTGCCAACCCATTTTTTTACACCAGGGCTTTAAGATGAAGTATCCCTGGGATAGGAATACGATACTTTCAAAACGTATCCCTAAATAAGCGCTGGAGACTTGTACTCACAAACAGTAACAAAATTACACCGCTTTGTGTAGTTATTTGGCTGTGGTCTTCTGTCAGGTGGAGGTCCTTCCCCAGTCGAGCTTGCTCGCTAGTGTGGTGCCCTACCTTTCTTAATATAATAATACGGTAAAGTTAAAAAGAGTGGCCCAAGTTTCTTGCTAATTCTTCTCGAGGCCCAACCCTAGTCAGCGAATTGGCCGTAGGAAAAAAGTATGCTGGCATTTGTTTTTATGACGTTCATAAGTATCATGTATTTGATCTAAATTATTAAATGAGTTTGACTTTGACTTTGAAAGTAACTTAAAACTATCATGCTTACCTTAGAGACTTCCTCTCGATGTCCTTTCATGACAGCAAGCTCTTTGAAATCGGCCCTAACATCGTAGATCCTGGCTGAACAATCGCTGGACGATGTTGCCATGCGTTTTCCAGCCCAATCGAAGCATATGTCCAACACCTGTAAGTCAGTGTAAGAACCTATTAGATGGGTACAGTCTATTCATTGCTGAGCAAAGTCTTACCTATCCCTTTACTTCAGTTATGTGTAGGAGTTTAGATCATAGCTTGACATTATGTTTCGATGCAGATCATGGTAGATGGGATCTTATTGATTGACCAGTAGGACTAGAAGCTTAACACTTTTAGTGCCAAGAACCCGGCTCCCGGTTTCTTTGATAGGTACGCTATACGCCGAGAATCCGCAGGGGTATTCCGTAAGAGCAAAAACCGAGCAAAATCTAGCTGTCAGATTGAAAATCGGTATTCCGTAAGAGCAAAAACCGAGCCTTTTTGACGTTAAGTCAATAGATTGTGCCGTCACCGAGCAATCAGAACTGTCAGTTTGCGATCACAACTGTCAGTTTGCCATCGCTGTTTCTTAGAGAATCAGCCGGCCGGCTACCGAGTCTATCTATTCAGTTATTAATTACCTGTCCTCGTGCCTAGCACTCGGCTACCGAGTCCTATTGTTCGTTCGCAAAATAGTTAGGGTTGGTAATTCGATACTTTTCTTAACACAATTGAATAAAATTAGTTTTTTGACTGAGTAAAAAGTCGTAACGGCTTTCTTGGCACTGAAAGTGATAATTTAAAATTTAAAGATCGAATTGTTCTTAAACTATGAAGATGCTTTAAACATAGTTAAGTAGGTATACTGACTTTTTGTCTAGGTGATTTTTTTTTATATACAACTCCCGTACTAAAGAACAAGCTCTGAGTCGCGGGGGATTTAACAAACATACAATTAACGGACACGAATTACACCCAGACTCAGAACAACTCTTTGTAGGTGCCACAAAGTTTAGTCCTGTATGAGAATCGAATCCAGAACCTCGTGTAGGTACAGCAGACGCATACTGCGGCCACTGGACCACCAAGGTAGTCTGATTGAAAATGAGTATAAGACATGCCAAGAGTACTTTTTACCACTGAAGTGGCAAACAAGTACCAAGAAAGCACCTAATGTTGTTTAAAGGCACTTCATCACTTATGCGTTACTAAGCTGAAAAAGTATATTCCTCTTGCTCTTGCACAAACCGTTGCCCAATGAGGCCTGGTAATTCTACCTACATACCAAAGAAGAACAAGTGAGACTACAGTCTTCTGCAAGGTAAAGAAAGTTACGTTGTTTTGCCAACTTAAGGCTTGGGATATCGCCAACGACCTTGAGCATTTGGGCGAAGCAAATACGACTCCATTGTTTTGGCGAGCGCGGGAATACAAACGGTTGTACTCTTTGAATGGACGTCTTATTAATTTTTAATAAATTAAAATTCAAACTTATTTTAAATATAATATTACCAAATTATAGGTATCGGTATACTTAAATATTAAAGCAATGTGGAAAAAGACGAGCCCGGAACGGGACTCTAACCTGCGCCTCTCGGGTTCCGGCCCAGCGCACTACCAACTGTTCGATGTTCGAGTCCTGCTCCGGGCTCGTCTTTTTCCACATTGCTTTAATATTTAAGTATATTTGAGCTGATTGCATAGCAAAAATGCTAAAAGTATTTAATTATAGGTGTATGTTTTCTTCAAATATTGGTATCTTTTTTCGTATTATTTGATAAAAAATTGAAGTTATTAAGTTCATCTCAATAATTTGGTGCTGATTCGATGATTTTTTTACAAACTACTTATTTAGAATTAATATATAATTTATTACAAGACTATATTGTGAAATACATAATAAATGCCAACAAAAAATGGTTTCATTTACACCTCTTTTTCATCATTTTTAGAGAAAGGGACCTGAAAAGTAAGCGACAAATGCTATTGAACCTTATATGTTACCTCATCGGAATGTCCAGATACGGTAGCTAGGCAGGCAGTTTGCCTCGCGTCCCAGAGCTTCGCACTACCATCCAGAGATGACGAGCCCACCAACGAACTGTCCCAGTTAAACTGCACATTCGAGATCTCTCCGTCATGCCCCACAAGTACTGCTACACGACTGAAAAATGAAAATAATATTCATATAATTGTTATAAGACCTGCCTCTGTGGATCAGTGGTCGATGTGTAAGACTGCTGATCACGAGGTCCCGGGTTCCATTCCCGGGTCGGGCCAAAAATTTATATTGGGTTTTTCCGTCAAGAAATTCACAATAGATGCCCGAAGTTTGGAATTGGCGGTGTTTATACCCACGTACCTCGGAAGGCACGTAAAGCCGTTGGTCCTACGCCTGATCTCTCTCCGGTCGTGTCGGATTGCCGTCACATCGGACTATGAGAGTGAGGGAATAAAGAGTGCACTTGTGTTTGCGCACACACTTGTGCACTATATATCTCCCGCGCAGATGGCAAGTCTCCGTTGAGATTAGCCGCCGTAACCGAAATTCGGTTGGGAGGACATTATTATAAGAACTGCTTACACATTATTCGTAAACATTACGAGTGCTTAAAAAGTAACAGCGCCTACATAATTTGTTTTAGTAATAGTTTATTGATCATAATTGCTAGTGTGTTTTTGACAGGGGCTTGGGTAGTTCTGATACTGATTGATTGATTCTGGTTTAAGTTCATTGGATACTTCTGATTGTTCTGAATATATTAATGGAACAATAGATAACGTCATTGTATCTAAAGTTATTGAAAGTGTAATTTTCTTTAAATTTTGAACGAAAGTGTGATTAGAGTAGTGACGGAGGTGATAAACGGAGTAGTTTTAAAAATGTACCTAGTTTATCGACCTATCGATCCGCCTATGTATGTCTAGTTTAAGAATCAGTTTGGGTTTAATGAAGAGGCGTTCCCCCATAAAGAGCTTTTATGTAAATATCTACAATCGATGAACTGTAATCCGTGGACAATAGCGTGGGTTAATTTTTTTATTGTAAAATCATATACTTTTGAACAATATTGTTACGTGTACTGTTTTTTGTCCCAAATAAATTAAATAAAAACTCTGTCGTACATACTACTAATATTGTTATTCGGCTACCCCTTTTAAAATGGCAATGTGCGTAGTCTATTTTATTATTAACTAGCTATTGCCCGCGGCTTCGCCCGCGTGGATGTCGGTTATCGCTGCAAAAAGTAGCCTATGTGTTATTCCAGACCATAATCTATCTCTGTTTCAAATTTCATCCAGATCCGTTCAGTAGTTTTTACGTGAAAGAGTAACAAACATCCATCCATCCATCCATTCTTACAAACTTTCACATATAATATTAGTAAGGATAATAGGTCAAATAGGTATATCAAATAAACTTACTCGGGTTGTCTAGTATCCCATATAGATATGGTGCCGTCGAACGAGCCTGTTATCATCCGTTGACCCTCGTTGGGATCGAACTGTAGCGCGATCACTTCAGCCGTGTGACCTGCGTACGATTGGAGCTCTTGTCCTGGAAATTACAAAACATTTCATTAGAAACTTCAGTGTTTTGCAATAAGATTATAGGTGAGTATAATTGATTTAAGAGAGGTAGGGCACCATACTAGCGAGCAAGCCCGACTGGGAAAGGACCTCCAACTTACAGAAGACCACAGCCCATAAACTAACACACAGCGGTGTAGTTGCGTTCCTGTGTGTTAGTACAGAGCCTCTAGACAAGTGGCATAAGCGATAGTCGAATCGAAAAGTCAAAAAAGAAAATGTATGGGATTTGACGTAAGTTTACGACATTATATCGTAGACTCACGTCAAATTCCATACATTTAATTTTTTGACTTTTCGATTTGACTTATTAAATGCCACTTGTCTAGAGGCTCAGGTCTCCAGCGCTCATTTAGGAATGCATTTTGAAAGAAACGTATTCCTATCACAGGCATACTGCTATCTTAAAGCCCTGGTGTAAAAAAATGGGATGGCAACACGTAAGTGATAGGTACCTCTGGTATTGCAAGCGTCCATATAGGCTACGGTAACAGCTTAACATCAGGCGGACTGTATGCTTGTTTGCCAACCAAGTAGTACAAAAAAAGTGTTTGATGTAGGTGTATTTTGGTATATAAGAGTCATATAGTGTTTGTTTGTTTGGTTGAACGCGCTAATCTCAAAAAGTACTGGTTCGATTAGAAAAAATCTTTTTTGGTTGAATAGTGCATTTATCCAGGAAGGCTATAGGCTATACAACATCACGCTATGATCAATAGGAGCGGAGCAGTAGTGAGATGATGTTGCGAAATCGGGAAAAATATTCCAAATTACCACGCGGACGAAGTCGCGGGCGACCCCTGTTATTTTATATGTGTAAGTCCTTAGTCCATCGGTTAAGGTCGGCTCAGGATCGAGAGTTGTGGAAAACCTTGGGGGAGGCCTATGTCCAGCAGTGGACGTCTTTTGGCTAAGATGATGATGATAATGATGAAGTCTTTAGTCGTATGATACCTTGATAAGTATCATAGCTACTTACACAAAAATGATTTTCAACAGTTGTGTATTTTAGATGTTAAACTATAATAAGATGCAATAAGTCTATAATAAAGCTTTGACACAAATCATGACATCATATATGTATTTACCTGTAATCATGTTTAAATATGTAGGTATTATGAGTGTGTTTAATTCTTTTATCGCTATAATTTGCACAGATGGTTAGCAGTTGAAGGTCATCAACTTCCAGAGGTTCAACTGCCGGCTATTTTTTTTATATAGAATAATAAATTACTTACAATTTATAGGTATATAGTAAATATATACTACACATCTTGGCAACATTACTCAAATTAAAAAAAAAATAGATTCTTTATTTAAAAATAACTCAAATGTTCCAATAATAAACAGTAGGTAAGTCTTAGAATAATAACGTGGTGAGCAATATTTAAAATTTGTATTTGTTTTTCATTAATATTCTATAAATTCAGGTTTATTAAATTATTAATTTAATAAACCTGAAGTAGACAGTAAATAAATAGCCTTTCTAAGTAGTTATATCGACCGCCTAACATGTACGACGAAAGTGTTTACATAGTGTTGTATCCTATATAGTTAGACTAGTTGTTGCCCGCGGCTCCGCCCGCGTAGATGTCGGTTATATAAAAGTACCCTATATGCTATTCCAGACTATAATCTATCTCTGTGCGAAATTTCATCCAGATCCGTTCAGTAGATTTTGCTTGAAAGAGTAACAAGCATCCATACATCCATACTCACAAACTTTCACATTTATAATATTAGTAAGGATGTAATTATAAACTAGGTTATAACACAAAATATTTAAAATCTTAAGGACCCCCTAGTACCTACTAAATAAACTATTTTCTGCGAGTAGGTACGGACATACCAGAATTCTAGCTTATTCTTATTTTCTTAAAAATACAACTAGAGAACAAGCTCTGTATCGCGGGGGACTTTACAAACATACAATTAACGGACACAAATTACACCCAGACTCAGAACAACTCTTTGTGGGCCACACAAAGTTTTACTCGTGCATACTGCGACCACTGGACCACCAAGGCAGTAACATAGCTACAGAGATCGAAGATTTCAGGTAACGTTCTCAGAATGTTACGATTATTTTTAGGTCTTAAATTTACCAGTGCGAGCATCAAACAGCTTGGCAGTATGATCCATGGAGCCAGTGGCGGCCAGATCCCCCTTACTGTTGAACTGGGCAGCGACCACCTCACCACGGTGACCCCACAGCGTCTGCAGGCATTCTCCCGTCTCAGGGTCCCAGATCTTAGCTGTTTTATCGAAGGAGCCTGTCAGGACGCGGTTGCTGTAAGTATATAACATTATTTAATACTAATTACTAAGGTAGTGAACAGCTTAAACTTGTCAACATTTTCGACTACGCCACGGTGTAAGAATTAAGTAGAAATTTCTTAAAGACAGGAAAAGAAGGTAACAACATGCCGTACCGTAAGATTCATGATCAAAGTAATGACAATGTAAGTAGGACAACGTGCTTTTCTTCAAGAAAACAAATATGTAGTTGCTTGCTCGCTAGTATGGTGCCTTACCTCTCTCTGTTTAAAGTACCATTAACGAATGATGCATCAGGCTGCTATATCAATCGAAAACAATGCGAGGAGCGACTGCCAAATTCAGTTTAATGATTACATTTTAAATATAATGGTCAACCTTGACGACGCAAATGTGATTCACTCTTGGTACTTAATAGGTTATGGGTACAATCACAGTAACAGGCAAACATTTGTACGGCATAAGTATATTTGTTCAGAGTTTATGTACCTTTTGGATATCTGCGGTGTGCCTACTTGTGTACATAACGGATTTTAATATCATCCAACAAAGCTTGACTCAATTAACATAAAAAGTGTACAAAGGTGAATATAGACTAGAGCATTTTCTTGAGCATTTCTGTGTTTTTTATCCTACTTGGATGGCAAACAAGCATACGGCCCGCCTTATGTTAAGCAGTAACCGTAGCCTATGGACGCTTGCAATACTAGAGGTATCACTGCGTGTTGCCAACCCCTTTTTTACACCATGTCTTTAATATGGAAGTAACCCTGGGATAGGAATAATGTTTCTTTCCCATGGGCCACGTCGCGGTCCACCTGCTGGCGCCTCGATTACCGTCGGTTCGGTCCTTGTGCAGGTCCAGGCCCAGATGAAGTATCTGGGCCTGGTGTTGGATGGGCGATGGCTCTTTGACGAGCACTTCCGTCGCCTCTCGCCGAAACTAGAGAGAGCTGCGTCCGCCTTGGGACGGCTTTTGCCAAACTTGGGCGGGCCCAGCCTCACCTGTCGACGGCTGTACACGGGGGTGGTCCGGTCAATGGCGCTTTACGGTGCACCGGTGTGGGCGGGGTCTCTGACCGCCCAGAGCAAGCGGCTGTTGGCGAGGCCGCAGCGTGTGATGGCGGTCAGAGCCATACGCGGCTACCGCACCGTGTCCACAGACGCGGCATGCGCATTGGCCGGAACCCCCCCGTGGGACTTGGAGGCGGAGGTGCTCGCTGAAGTGTATCGGCGGGTGGCTGTAGTTCGGGCAGAGCAGCGGTCCCCTCTCCCCGAACAAATCCGCGAGTGGCGCGAGGCTGCCCGCAGGGCCATCATGGCCCAGTGGTCAAGTCGGCTGGAGGCTCCACGGGCCGGTTTTAGGACCGTGGAGGCGCTCCAGCCGATCTTGTTAGAGTGGGCAGGGCGGCAGTACGGGACCCTTTCCTTCCGACTGGTGCAGGTTTTGTCCGGGCACGGTTGCTTCGGGCATTACCTGCACAAGGTCGCTAGGAGGGAACTGAGTCCTGTCTGTCACCACTGCGACTGCGACGACGACTCGGCGCAGCATAGCTCGAGTGTCCTGCTTGGGCGGGGCAGCGCCGGGACCTCGTCGCAGTCATTGGAGTAGACCTGTCGCTGCCGGCCGTGGTGCGGTCCATGGTCACCAGCGACAGGGAGTGGACGGCGGTCGCATCCTTCTGCGAGGACGTCATCTCGCAGAAGGAGGCGGCGGAGCGGATCAGAGAGGAAAGTCTCCTCGCTGATCCGATCCGCCGACGGCGAACTGGGCGGCGTCGGCGCGCCTACGAGCGTCTGATGCCGTCATAGTGAGGTTGCGGGGAGACTGGGGCAGCAGAGTCTCACCCGCACCCTTCCGCGGAGGGACAGTGTCCCCGGTGCGCCCGGACACTGTCACTGGGGATGGAGCCCACGTAAAGCTGGCAGCCGCTGGGTGGACCACTGACGTCATATCAGGTTCCGGTGGTCCACCCGTGAAAGCGAGTGTTGGTGCACAGGGGGGTTTTAGTCGGTATGCCGGCAGCCTACCATCTTTAGGTCGGAGAGTCCGACATAACCGCCCCGCTTCCCCGGGCTGGGCGGTATGCGTAAAGCATTTCCCCTCTACAAAATTCTTTCAAAACGCATCCCTAAATGGGCGCTGGAGACCTGTACTCACACAGAGGAACACAACTACACCGCTGTGTGTAGTTATTTAGCTGTGGTCTTCTGTATGCTGGAGGTCCTTCCCCAGTCGGGCTTGCTCGCTAGTATGGTGCCCTACCCCTCTTGAAATTGTGTAATGTAACGTTCTTATGAATGGTACAATACAGGTAAAAGCTCAGTTTCTAAAGCATTTCCATGTAATGTAACGTTCCTGCGAATGCTCGGCGTAATGCTCACAGCGAGTGTGCATTTATTTCGTTGTGCCGCGTAAATTCTTCCTTGAAATGTCGGAGCTACAAGTCTCGACAAAATGTTACACCAATACGCTCGTTGGTTTGTACAATTATTGTTGTAACAAAACGGCGAGCGTGCTCGACGTCTGGTTCGTGAAGGGTGATACACTAGAACATATCATAGAGCGGCTCGTTGTTCTGTTACAAGTAAATGCTCTAGTCTATACTCACCTTTACGTATGTGGTTTTAGTGGAGAGCATGTAGAATAATGTTACAATAATTCTAAACATAATCATTACTTAACATAATTTTGTCTAGAATAATAACTACGGTTTTTTGCACCGGTACCGTTAATAGGCATAAACTATTTATTGTACACAATAACATGGAAAACAAATACGTATAAATATAACATGTACCACAAACGCGAGCTGAACTCAAGATTGAGTGTTACTACCAGCCAAACAGTGTGGCAGAGGAAGATTCAAATGTGAGAGTAAGAGAAGTGTACAACCGAAGGCGCTTATAGCTAGGTGCACTGTTCGCTGTTCGGTAAACGATCAGCGGGTTAAGCTACCGAGGTCGCGGTAACCCTATAGATGGGTGACCGCATAGTGGTATTTTATCTCAGCGTCTCCGTGCTTTGGAGGGCACGTTGTCGGTCCCGACTGTTAACAGTCGTTAGATCACGACAGAGGCCTAAATATGGGCGATCTAAATAACTCCGTCACCAGGTTGGCCACTAACCAAACGATAATAATAATAACAACCGAAGAGGAAAAGTGTAAGAGTATTCTACTAGCATTTTAGCTATGCAATAAGCTCAAATATTTTTTTTTTCCTCGCAATTGGAAGATGTTGTTCGTATAGACCTGTATCCGCTAACGGTTGAATGAAGCTGACGTCACTCCTAGACGTAAAAAGCGGTGGACAAATTTGAACTCTGGAGTAGGAGCTGGCTGTGCGCACTGGTATCGCACAATTGGTTGTGCGCTGGGCCGGAACCCGAGATTTGAACCCACACACGTCGCCCAGTGATAAATGGCGAGATAACCACTTAAGCCACTGAACCAACCGTGCAGTCATAAAAAATGTGACTGAAAGCTTGGGAAATCCTCTTGTAGTGAGTGAAAGAAAGAAAAAAAAAAATTGCTCTTATAAAAATTATAATAAAACATAAAATAAAACTTATAGCAAATAAGGTCCCTGCGTCAGTTCTAATGTTGTGGCCTGGACCACAACGCTAGTATTCTCGCAGGACCTAATGACTACCTATGAGTGACGACGGAATGGTCCGAATTATCATAATTGTAATTAATTGTAAACGCTATTTCTTGTACATACTAAATAATAAATGTAAATACATATATATTAGATTTATGTAGAAAAAAATAGAAATATAAATAAATATAATAAATAAAACTTTAAGACTCCTAGCTCCTGTTAAGATATGCGCTAATAATGTTAGTGTGTCTTTTCAACAGGTATACGTACCATGCTGGAAAATTGAACCCCACAGAGTAGACCACGTTTTGATGTCCAGTCATAGTCTTCAGTTCTTTGCCCGATTCCACATCCCAGAGTTTGCAGGTTCTATCATAGCTGCCTGATAGACACCTTTGAACAAAACAAATTGCCATTAAATCTTACCAGCAAAAACCATCAATTATACTCATCATTTGTTAAAAACTATGAATGAATGAAATGAATGAAAAAATATTTATTTGAACACAGACAGAGACAACACAAGCTATATTGACAGAAATATAACAATTAAAAGAAAAAAGAACCAAAAATATATATATATATATAGACATAAAATAAGACAAGTTCAATAAAAGCTGTGTATGCCTCTGAGCTGTGCCAAATAGGTCCAGTTCAGCATAGGTCTAAACATCTAAGTTGATGTTCGACGCTGATTTTCAGCTGAACCTATGACTCAATCAATTATCCTTGGAAAATAATATGAATAGAAAATGGTTTGCAATTCCCGTTAATTGCGTGGGATATCACTTCTCAGCTCTCTGCCAGGAAGACTCTAGTCATCCAGGGTTTAATTTACACACGCAAGCCACGTGGGTTGATGGATCAGACATGTCTTTAGAACTTCTTTTAAGTCTTGTATTTATAATATACTAGTTGTTACCCGCGGCTCCGCCTGCGTGGATGTCTGTTATCGCAATAGCCTATGTGCTATTCCAGACTATATTCAGTTCCAGTAACCGACTTGCACGCAAGAGGTCCGAGTTTGATCCCGGGTAGCAGTATCAATGCTAATCGAATGATTCACCATCTGCTAACGGTGAAGGAAAACGTCGTGAGGAAACCCACATGTCTTAGAAGAAATTCTAAAGACATGTCTGATTCACCAACCCGCATTAGGCCAGCGTGTGTGAATTAAGGCCTAAACCCTCTCTCTCTCTTGATAGAGGAGAGGAGACCCGTGCCTAGCAGTGGGACATTATATAATAAATTATGGGTTGCTATTATAATATTTCCAATAACTTACTTGTTCCCAGTTTTATCGAAGGCTACATTGGTGAGTGGGAGTACATGAGTCATCAGCATCTTGTATAAGTAGAATCTCTTGCCGGTGGGACCCTCGTGCTCGACGCGCTTCTTCAGAATTTCCAGACATTGTTCCAGCTGTTCCCGCACCTCTTCAGTGATCAGCGGTTCCTTTTTGAAAAGACGCATTGCTATTTCTTTGGTATCAGATCTGTAGAATACAAAAAAAAACATTTTAAATAAAACATTGATTTTGGGCACTACAAAAGCAGACTAAAGAAAGGCAAGGTATCATACTAGCGAGCAAGTCTGACTGGGGAAGGACCTCCACCTTACAAAAGACCACAGCCAAATAACTACCAACAGCGGTCTACTTGTGTTTCTGCGTGTCAGTACAGGTCTCCAGCGTTAATTTAGAAATGCGTTTTCAAAGAAACGTTTGCCTATCCCAGGGCTACTACATCCTTACTAATATTATAAATGTGAAAGTTTGTAAGAATGGATGGATGGATGGATGTTTGTTACTCTTTCACGTAAAAACTACAGAACGGATCTGGATGTAATTTGGCACACAGATAGATTATGGTCTGGAATAACACATAGGCTACTTTTTGCAGCGATAACCGACATCCACCTGGGTGGAGCCGCGGGCAACAGCTAGTCTGGTATAAAAAAATGGGTCGGTAACACGCAAGTTATACCTCTGGTATAGCAAGCGTCTATAGGCTACGGTAACTGCTTAACATCAGGGCCGTACACTTGTTTGCCACACAATTAGTACAAAAAAACGCTGATCAATGTGCTGCTTTTGTGATTGTTTTAACCACATTTTTACAAAACACTTTGTGATGCATAGGTATTGAAGCAAGCTACTATACAGTGAAAGATATTGTGTTCTACCAACGTACTCTGAATTTAAATCGAGCAGATCAATTTCCTTGTTCTTCACGGCACCTTTTTGCTGATATTCCATTATAATCCCAGGAGGATGGTACCTCAGGTGGAACTTTAGCAGCTTCATGATGTCTGCAACTCTGCAATGCTTTACGTACAAATCATTTTTTTACTTAGCTTTTTATTTTACAAGTATATCTTTCAAAAACTGTCAATATTTTGTCAATAATATGGTTGCTATAGAGACGGGGTTGTTTATGTTTATCGAAGAAACAATATGATAGAAAAGGAGGTTAGTAGGCTATTTGGGGAAATGCGGTAAAGGAGTGTGATACTGACTATGTAAGTAATCATTATTATATTGTACAAGGGGTTTTCAGGGAATAATTGAATTGTAATAAATATAAAATAGACGGGAATACAAATGAAGGGCCTCTGTAGATGTATTGGGCATTATAGAGCTTTTAATATTTCAGTTAGTTTGGATGTAAAGACGATGATAACTACTGCACCCTCAATTTAGTAATCTGTGGCCCTAGTCTGTTCTTAAACACTAATAGCCGCTATAAACGTAGAGGAGCTAGTGAATAGTTACGCCATATTTTGTCCTCTTCTTTCAAATGTCAAATTACTGATGACAGAATGAGAGATTAGTTGAGATTACATCATAAAATTAGACTTAAGCTATTCCACGTTTATTAATAAAGAAATATAACCATAGCGGAATCTGGTTACACATCAATTAAGTACGTAAGTACAATATTAAGTAGTGGAATTACCTAGCTATTTATATGGTTTTATTTTTTGGATAGCTTCACCCTAGGTACGAACACGACTAGCTATGATCTAAACTATTCTAAAGGGTGAACAAAGGACTGTCGGCGTGGCGTATGTCGTGTCTAAAGCTATTGATCAATGACATTGAACGTCCTTGTTGGGCAGCTATTGAAAACGCATGTATATATTCTGTTACTAGCTATGGCTCGCTGATTCTGCCTATGTGGATGTTGGTTATGGTGATTCAAAGTACCTTATGTCCTTCTCCAGGACACTATTTCCTTGCCAATCTCATTAAGACTCCTTCAGTCGTTTTCTCGTGAAAAGATGACCGAAAAACTGACTTTCGCATTTGTGATGATGTCCTTTTAGACGTAACGTACATTAAAAAAATACATACATACATAGAATACATAGAACCTCCTCCTTTTTTGAAGTTTGTTAAAGTTCTCCTTGCGCATTATTTATCCTTACTATCCTTACTAATATAATCCTTATCCTTTAATATCCTTATAAATGTGAAAGTTTGTAAGAATGGACGGATGGATGGATGTTTGTTACTCTTTCACGTAAAAACTACTGAACGGATCTGGATGAAATTTGGCACACAGATAGATTATGGTGTGGAATAACACATAGGCTACTTTTTGCAGCGATAACCGACACCCACGCGGGCGGAGCCGCGGGCAACAGCTAGTATATTCATCAATACTATAAGAAGTACCTACTAATGGATTGAATACCGTTGTAGGTATATAAATTAAGACTTTATTACTGACTGATTGTAAACAGTAACTTAGCCTATAGACTTAGACGATTGCAGCACTTTTAGGTGTTAAATGCAACTAATAATTGCTATATTATCGACTTTTACAATAATTTACCGGTGTATTACCGGATACCTAATGCAGTAAATATACATTCTCAGCTTCCTTTCTACATTTCACAACGAGACCAATTCAGTGCGTTTAGCGTTTCAACAGTTCACTGAAATGTAGAACCGTCCGTTTAGCTAACATCCCATACGAACGTACCTACTAAGTTGTGAAAAACGATCAATCAAGGAAGACGCGTTTAGTGTTGTAACTAGTATATATATATATATTTTTTCCTATACTACTTGGGTGGCAAACAAGCATACGGCCCGCCTGATGTTAAGCAGTATCCGTAGCCTATAGACGCTTGCATTACCAGAGATATCGCTTGCGTGTTGCCAACCCATTTTTTTACACCAGGGCTTTAAGATGGAAGTAACCCTGGGATAGGAATACGTTTGTTTGAAAACGCATTCCTAAATGAGCGCTGGAGACCTGTACTCACACACAGGAACACAACTACACCGCTGTGTGTAGTCATTTGGTTTTGGTCTTCTGTAAGGTGGAGGTCCTTCCCCAGTCGGGCTTGCTCGCTAGTATGGTGCCCTACCTCTCTTAAAATTATAATTGCTGGAAATTCACGTGTTAGTATTTTTATCGGCTTGTTGCCAGACCTTCATAGTTTTATTACCTCCACCTCCACGGCTTTTATTTATGTATCAAATTAATTCCCAGTACATCTAAGATCTTCTTATGATGATCTCGTTACTGCAAAAGAGTTGCTATGTCAAATGCATCAAAGTTTATAATAAAATTTCAAATGTATTTAAGGAAGGGCCGATGACACATATGACTAAAAAATTACGCAAAGGGCTGATAGAAAACTGCTTTAATATAATATTAGATAATTTCTTACTACACAATTTGCATGTTAATATATGTTAACAAAATAGAGAACAATACTTTTGTAACTAACATCTGTATGTAGGTATACCTATTTTACGCAAATAAATACTTTGACTTTGAAGAAATATAGGTACAGTACAGTCAACAGACTGTCTCGGTGGTCCAGTGGCCGCAGTATGCGTCTGCTGTGCACGAGGTTGTGGGTTCGATTCCCACAAAGAACTATAGTTTGTGTGACCCACAAAGAATTGTTCTGAGTCTGGGTGTAATTTGTGTCCGTTAATTGTATGTTTGTAAAGTCCCCCGCGACACAGAGCTTGTTCTCTAGTGCGGAAGTTGTCTTTTTAAAATGAACATAAACGAGGTGTTTATGATTGTAATGATAATCATGAAGATAATTTTTAATATATACTGATTTACTAAGAATCATCTTACATTATACGTGATGATTTATATATGATACATCTTCAGTAGTAGGTAATATAGTTAGATAATACAACATGGTTTTCATTCATGTGATTTGTCATTTGACCGCATGATTACAGAATTATATTTTTCTATCAGTTTCAACCAAAAAACTCATTACCATTATATTAATTCCACAAAAGGGCAATTTAACCCAGGACCTCACGATCAGCCGCGAACATAGGTAAACTTGGTTTCATAAAAATAAATACAGTGCATATCTATACTAATATTATAAAGCTGAAAAGTTTGTTTGGTTGAACGCGCTCTCTCTGAATCTCAGAAAGTACTGGTTCGATTAGTAAAAATCTTTTTTTGTTGAATAGTGCATTTATCCAGGAAGGCTACATCACGCTATGATCAATGGGAGCGGAGCAGTAGTGAGATATGTTGCAAAATCGGGAAAAATATTCCAAATTACCACGCGGGCGACCCCTAGTGATTTAATATTCGCAGAAGCCTTATCCATACACAATACAAGAACAGACCTATTCCCACAATAATTCGGCATACATCCACAGACAGGCGACATATTAGCTGGAGAACAAAAGCCAGGTGGCCCATATTCACCGCAAGATGATGAGAACGCTGCCAAGAACGCTTTTATACGAACACATATTTGTGCAAGAGTGCAAACTCCTTGTGAGAACTGAAAAGGTTTTGCTTTAGTTGCCAGTTGATTCAGGTTTACATTCTTTTATCTTTGTTCATTTATTTTGTTGTTAACTAGGGCCACTGGCGTCATTATGATTATAGCGTTATTAAATATTTTTAGCATATTTTGCTATGCAATTAGCTCAAATATACTTTGGAAAAAGTCGAACCCGGAGCACATAAAATTAATCTTTTTGTGACTTTTTCCACATTGCTTTAATATTTAAGTCATTATAGCGATTCATTGAAATTCTTAAGATGTCAACTTTATTCCTTAGCCTCAAATTTACATCTAAAATTACTGACGTCATTGGTAATGGCTCGTAAAGCTAAAACATAAAAGCTCTTTTTGTTTAAATTATGTATTTTTAATCACATACTACGAACTGTGTCACACCTCACACCGAATGTTTCGACGGCTATGTTAGGTCATGTGAGACTAGGACAATTCTATATTTGAAGCTAATCGCTGAAACCATTCTTAATTGATCGAAAGCTACACAATTTTTGAGTAACATAGGCTATCTACAATCAACAAAAACAACGCCAAGCCCTGGTCAAAAGCTTTAAGTAAAAATGTGAACTTTCGCATTACATTTAATGTTAACATAGTTTATACATAAATCGCATGAGATCCGGTTTTGTTCCCGCGACAAACAAACAGGTTAGCTCTCGCCGGAAATTGTTCAACAATGACTAAAGCCTAGCCTCCGATGTGTGAGAAACAGCCGCCATTTTTTATAGTAGATGGCTTATTGTTGTTGGTACTTAATTTGTTGTTTATAATTGTGCGTTTAGAGATGTCTTGAAGTGAGTTATCACCTTGGATCTAGCGACTGCATTCACAAATCGGTAAAATGCGGTTTTTTGTCGAAAAATGAAGTCAAAATTGCTTATCTTTACCTTCAGGTGTCTCGTGTATCTAAATAATGTTGTTAGCTGTATGTCTGTTTGGAAGTTTTGTGGTCTCTTTAGGTAACAGTAACAGTCCGCACTTAATTGTGAAACAACTGGATAATAGGAAACTAACAAAGAGTTTCGATATTTTTTAGGGTATTTTCAGGATCCTTGCAAAAAATCGCCAGTAAGTTAAACGTTTATTCAGCCAATCAAATCAATTAGCGCGCATCTATACTAATATTATAAAGCTGAAGAGTTCGTTTTTTTGTTTGGTTGAACGCGCTAATCTCAGAAAGTTTTTATATATGATAGTGCATTTATCCAGGAAGGCTATAGGATATATAACATCACGCTATGATCAATAGGAGCGGATCAGTAGTGTGATATCTTGCAAAATCGGGGAAAATATTCCAAATAACCACGCGGACGAAGTCGTGGGCGACCCCTAGTAAGTTATAAAACAGGAGCGTATTTGCGATTTATCGTAATTCTATATTATCAGTGTTTCGCGATCTTGCTTAGGTTTTTCGAAAAACCTAATTCTGTTCGTTTCGTTCGCGAATTCATCCAAGGTTAAAATGGTGTCTATACTAAATTCAATAAAAATAGGTTTAGCGGTGTCACAGATTATAATAATTATATTACTAGTGTGGTGTCTTATCATCAACACGTAACATATACACCTACTTTGTAATAAATATTGTTCCGTGTACATTGGCAATGGTGCCTCTGTCTGAATTCCAGCTACATAAGTAGTGTACATTGGCAATGGTGCCTCTGTCTGAATTCCAGCTACATAAGTAGTGTACATTGGCAATGGTGCCTCTGTCTGAATTCCAGCTACATAAGTAGTGTACATTGGCAATGGTGCCTCTGTCTGAATTCCAGCTACATAAGTAGTGTACATTGGCAATGGTGCCTCTGTCTGAATTCCAGCTACATAAGTAGTGTACATTGGCAATGGTGCCTCTGTCTGAATTCCAGCTACATAAGTAGTGTACATTGGCAATGGTGCCTCTGTCTGAATTCCAGCTACATAAGTAGTGTACATTGGCAATGGTGCCTCTGTCTGAATTCCAGCTACATAAGTAGTGTACATTGGCAATGGTGCCTCTGTCTGAATTCCAGCTACATAAGTAGGTACTACTTGCAAATTTTGATGGAGGCGAGAGTATTGGCAAGAAACTCGGGCCACTCTTTTTAATCGCCAGAGTATAGCATTTACAATTTAGTACGGGTTACAATATTATAATAATACAAAGTAGGTATACGTGTTGATAAATGAATGGGTGTGTAACAACGCTTACTTTTCGACTCCTTGCTTCTATTAGATCTTTCTAACAGAAAAGCTCTCTTAATATTTAATTTTATTTGGCAAGGTGACAATTTTAACCAAGACCAGAAGTGCAGTAAAAATTAAAAAAAAACCACTATAAATATATGTAAGTAAACAACATTACGTTCATTATAAGCCAACCCTATCACCTACGTATTTTAAAAACAACTAATTACATATAATTTAACTCTACAACTGTACATAATATATTCTCCCCATTAAAACTAGCTAATAAACTCAGATTCAGTACGCGTCAAGCTTGGGTGAACAGAATTAATTATTAGCACCATACCCATCATGTTTTTGGGTGGTGAAGCGTGACCCATAATTTAATTTTCCCCTTGATGGCAACCCTAGGCGTCCGGTCGGACAGGTTGCTCCGGTCCTTGACCGCTAGCTACAATAAAGCTGCTTGGGAAACACCATGCTTCTAATAATAGTTGCACCTTTAGTGGTAGTTTTCCCATATTTCGGGGTAAAATTTGAACTGCTGCACAATTTTTTTCAATGCATGTAGTAGGTAGGCTCAACATTTAAAGTGTTTTTATCAGTATCCTGTTGTTATGTAAAGTATATATATTCGGAAACGGATTTTATGAGATATTATGCAATAACTAAATTAATTTAATTTAAAAAAAAATACAGCTAATCGAATAGTAGCTTCTGCCTCCGAATTCTCTTATTCTTCTTCTCTCATATCAAAAGAAATCACTACAGAATATTGCAGTTTTTAATCAGTAAATTAATTGATCAAATCGGTCTTAAATAAGTTAAATTCAAAGCTCTATAATATATATTATTATTATTATACTTATACCTGGGTATACATAAAAGTTTATTATTAATTTTATAATTATAGTAGGTTATATATCAATACATGCCAGTAGGTATTTAAAGACTTACGAAAGAAGAAGGAGGTAAATTCTAATAATTAGATTATATGTATGTAATGTCAGGGGAAAGTACAATGTTTAAGATCTAAGATTAATTAAATTAGTACAGCAGCGTTATCACATTCAATATTGACAGTAGCTAATAGGTTTGAACAAAAATAATACCATGCCAACGAGGTAAACACACTCTCCTAATGTTGGTAACATTATAATGAGCGCGCGCAGTCTGCCGTGCGTCAGGTAAACGCGCGCACGCTTCGAACGAATTCCAAATTCAAAATTCGCGAATCCCGCGCACGTTTAAACTTTTACTTTCTTTTTTTTATTATTACGTCACAATCGTGTTACATTTCGTAATTGCGGCTCGTTTTGACGGTACTTGTGCTTTCTGTGATTACAGTGCAGTGTTTTTTTTAAAGTTTTGTGACATAAAATGGGATTTTAATTAACTGAGAAAATTTATATGTAAGTAAATTGTAAATTTTACGTACTTTCAATTAGATATTAGTGTATATTTCTTAGTACAGTAGACTTAGACTTTTATCGCTGCATGCTTTATGATAGAGCAATATAAACAGTCTTGCCTTATCAAAGTCGTTAAATCCCCACGTTATTTGTTAAAAACTATTGTTAGAGACTTAATTTATTTGCTTTATGTATAGGTCAACAAGTGATGAGTTTATTGAATGTTTATTATATTTAGTATCTATGGACAAGACAACAGATGCATCAAATAATTTATTACTTATAAATTACCCATCTTTAAATCTTATTTATTTATTTAATGCGTCTGCTTACTATACTAACACTTTCCTGACACGACATTGTGAAATTCTAAATTAAAAATTATTGGTAACATAAAAAAGTCGGTAATATTTTTAAAAATATGGCTAATTTTGGCCGAGGTTTTCCCAAGAGACTATAGCATGGGGTTCTTCAAGAAAGGTGAGTGAGTTATAAGGTTTTGAAAGGGTCGGCAACGCGTGAGTGACACCCCTGGTATTGCAAACGTCCATAGGCTACGGTAACTGCTTACCATCAGGCGGGCCGTATGCTGTAAATAAAAAAAGTACTTATCTTGTTGTGGGCCTGTCCTTTCGGCCGGAGTACTTCGATCCTTGGGGGTCTTTTGTACATCCTACATTCTGGTCCCTAAATGTCTCCTGCATGAGTATCAGTACATGTATCCTTGATGGGGACGCGCAAACGGTTAGTATACCATTGTTAGCCTGGTATCGTACAGATTTATTTTTCTATTGTTCCTTCCTCGGAAGCTGTTAAATTAATTGCGTGAATTGAACACGACTTTCGAGAAAGCGGATATAAGACAATAA
This sequence comes from Trisateles emortualis, assembly GCA_947095525.1. NCBI lineage: Eukaryota > Metazoa > Arthropoda > Insecta > Lepidoptera > Erebidae > Trisateles > Trisateles emortualis. The sequence continues at coordinate 22,060,068 of OX352731.1, read as the reverse complement.
TATATTGTCTGAACTCCAATCGAAGCTTATGTTGTATATGTTTAAAAGCACATACTTACTTTATAGATGTAAATTCTAATTCCCAATTGTAAAACTGGAAAAAGATTGAATCCTCAAAAATGGCTTGACTTTTTACGTGGCTTTATTGAGAGAGAGAGAGAGAGAGAGAGAGAGAGAGAGAGAGAGAGAGAGAGAGAGAGAGAGAGAGAGAGAGAAATATTTATTTCTTACATTACATTATACATATAATATTCTGAGGTACAATTTTAAAATACAAGTAAAGAAATAAATGACCGATAATAATTAATAAAAAATAAAAAATAATGATAAGCATTGTGGAAGCGCTGGTTTTCAATGGGTGGTCCACATAATTAAAAAATACAAGTCGAGTACTTAATAATTAAAATATATCAATAAACTACATTTACCAAAACAAAACTATATTATTTATTTCATATGTTAACCTTATTATTATGTGCGTATTGTAATGTGTGATTAAACTATTGAAGATGTGTAGTGTAAAGTGTAATATATTAAAATAAAGTATTAAAATATAAAGTGTAATGTAATATATTGGACGTTATTTTACAATTAATTAAAAGAATAAAAATGCCTTTTCCCTAAGGGGTTAGACAGAGACGTATGACAGCCATGTATCTCTAGCTACGTTAGATCTTAACCCTAGGGCATATTGCTATTATACTAGGTACAATTCTAAACTCAATTTTGCTATCAAGAATTTTCTTACATAAAATCCAATTGCAGTTTGATTTGTCCACTAACCAAATGATGAGAAAAAGAAGTTTGATTTGTTTTAAACATGGACTTGATAGGTATATGCTATACCATATAGATACCAATATGACTAACAAATTAGCTAATTGAACGATCAAGAGACTAGAGTATTTAATCAATAGGTTTTAATTTAACCTTTGATTGCGTTTAACATTTTCATTGATATTTTGATCTTCAAATCTCAAACGTCACAGTACCCATGCTATTCTAGTTAGTTGTCCTATTCTATTCTATTCTATTCTATGTGAAATAGACTACTCAACTCAACTCAAAGTCATTTATTCATTTAGATTAAATACATGATACTTATGAACGTCAAAATCAAAAGTCAGCATTATTTTTTCCTACAGCCAATTCGCTGACATGGGTAGGGCCTAGAGAAGAATTGGTAAGAAATTGTGGCTACTCTTTTTAATCGCCAAGATAATATAATATTTACAATTTCGTATGAGTTTCAATTTGAAGAAGGTAACAAAAAGGTACGGAACCAACACATCATACCAAAAAAATAAATTTAAATTTAAGAAATTAATATAAACAACGTATCAATTACACAATCACAATTTAGTATCTATCAGTATGGTAATGTGGCATCGTCTCTTTTTGTTCATATAAAAGCATAAGGTGATCACATTGTACTATAATAAGGAACTTAAAAATCTTGCTGAATCCTGGCAGGTTTCAAAGATCTTGACGCTTGGTAACCCTACCCGGCTAGACTATTTAGAAAAAAAACTTGAATATGACGAACAAAACTAAAAAATCCTACGTAAATACACGTACTTCTTAAATGTAGAGTTATTATTATTGCGAATAACTTAACCGACCAAACCTGTTATTAACTACGCCTACCTTTAAACTAAACACAGTAAAATGATATTTAAATAACTGAATAAATTATTTAATTTATACTGTTATTTTTATCAACAGTGTTGTTATAAGTATCTAAACAAGTTTAATATTTATGAATAATAATAATGTTTTTGCGTTATTGTGTCCTTGAGTTCAGCTGTATAATCATTCTATGCTATTTAAAAAGTTACTATAAAGGAAATGGGTCCGGCATGCAGTGACTGCACGGTTCAATGATTCAATTTATTGGTTAAAAAACAGCAAGAAGAAGAAGTTAGTAGGTTATAGGATTAGTATTCTAATCCGTGCAACATTTAAGTCACTCTAAATATCCATTACCGAAGAATTCACCAAATCGTGCACATTTGGTAGCCATTGATTTGATCAAGCAAAAAACAGTTTCAATTTATATAGATTTACTTCGCCTTAACAATACCGGCATTTTTTCCCTATTTCCTCACAAAAACGTTGCATCGTAACAAGTGGAATGAGTGTCTTCACATCCGTACTGTGGTCATTACTGCTTGCAATTATTTACAGCCTTCGTCTGCCTTTCCAATACCGGCGTTTTTTATTGTCAATTGTGTCAGATGAAGTGACGGCCCACCTAGTGATAAGTGGTAGTCGTCGCTTATGGACTTCAGCAATGTCAGGGACGTTGCTAACCGCTCCCCACCGTTTTGTGCTCCCTTTAAACCTCATGTGAGGAAGGATATGAAGAAGGAAACACCGCAAAATATAGTTTATCCCAGAGCGTGAAGTGAAGTGAAGAAGTGAGTAAAAAGTGTAAACTTCTTACTCACTTCTTAACATTCTTCGGCTTTAGATGTTTCTTGACCATTTTTATTTCCATGACTAGCGTCAACTTTTGCACGGGTAGATATTAATTTAGTTTTCGTAAAGGTCATTTCATTTTTTTTTGAATAAAATATGGCTTATGTTACTCGCTGATAATGTAGCTTTCTAATGGTGAAATAAGTTTTAAAATCGATCAAGTAGTTTTTGAGTTAAATAATTACAAAGAAGCAAACAAGAAATCAAATATTTCCTCTTTAGACTATCTGACCAGTGTTTACTTTATTCGGCATGTTTTGGGTTAATATATAGCCTATGACACTCGCAAATATCGTGGCTTTCTATTGGTAATAGAATTTTCAAAATCGGTTCAGTAGATACAGAGATTAGCTCCTACAAACTCACAAACTTTACCTCTTTAAAATATAGATGAGTTCCGAACTTACTTTAGCTGTGAAAGAAATTCTCTCAAGTTTGCGAAAGTTCGCAAAGTTACGTGATGTCCGCCAACTCTTTCGATTATGTAATGTGACCTTAATTCTTTTCATTCTAAATTGAAGCCATGTGCTACACGCAGATCAGTTACAACCGGTATTGGTAGAAGTTCACTTAGAATTTATATATTTATGGGTCTTTGATCTATATCACCAGTCCTAGGAATTATGTTGGTTCTATCGTACCAAAAGCTGGAAATACCACAGATTACTAAATAGTTACTATGTAAGTTAAAGCTAACAATATTAAGTAAAGTCCCGAATACATAATAAAGGCAAACTTACATACTTAAATAAGAAACTATTACCTAAATATTATTGCAATGAAGGTTTATTTATAACTAAAACGTGACCAAACTATTGAATAATTGAGATGCAATTATTTACAAAATAACTACAACCTACTTATAAATTGATTGTTTGTGTGCAACTATAATGATGTTAAGTCATGTTTGAAGATATTGCACTTTTTTATTTGGCAATGTTTTTGAAAAGGAAACAAAACAAACATAAACATTTTTCTTTATGTTTGGTACAATACCTTGTAAGTATAAATTGAATACTTACTAATATATTAATACTAGTTGTTGCACGCGGTTCCGCCCGCGTAGATGTCGGTTATCGCGATAAAAAGTAGCCTATATGCTATTCCAGACTATAATTTATCTCTGTGCCAAATTTAATCCAGATCCGTTCAGTAGATTTTGCGTAAATGAGTAAGAAACATCCATACATTCTTAAAAACTTTCGCATTTTTAATATTAGTAAGGATTATCTAGTCTACTTATTCACTATGTAGTTACTTTGTTGGCTTTTATTATTTAAAAACGTTCACGGCTATATGGTTAAGGTATAATAATTATGTCTTAAATGTTAAATACTTAGAATATGTTAGATACTTACTTACCTACTCGTATTACAAAATATACAATGATATAATAAAACATCTTATTAATTCATGTTACTGTTTAATTTGCATCATTTCGTAGTATATGTAACGCAGATTTATAATCCTTACTTCCTTACTAATATTATAAATGTGAAAGTTTGTGAGAATGGATGGATGGATGGATGTTTGTTACTCTTTTACGAAAAAACTACTGAACGGATCTGGATGAAATTTGGCATAGAGATAGATTATGGTCTTTAATAACACATAGACTACTTTTTGCAAAAATTAGCGACATCCACGCGGGTGGAGCCGCGGGCATATAATATATATTCACACTTGCATAATATATAAGTTACCTGCATAGCTATATTATGTGATAGTTAGCAAGTTCAAGTATCAATGGGCGGGCCACAACACAATACGATTGAGAAGTCCAACTGAAAAACCCAATAGCCTCCCTATTTGTTTTTAAATAAAATATAGCCTATGTTACTTACTGATAATGCAGCTTTTGATTTTATTTTCGTTGCAAACAAAAATACATTTATCTTTATAATATTAGGGATTACAGAAAGAAAAAAACATTAATTCCTAGCAACGTACATACACTAGATACACTAGGTACTACAAATGACAAAAAAAGGAAAAATACAAATCATACAAAAATAATAAAAAATACTTAAAAAATAAAAAAAGAATTATTTTGGTAGAGCAAAAAGTTTTTACACCTTGCACTTTCAACTAAAAAAAAAAAAAATAGTATAAGTACCTTAAGTATAGAGGTATAGATATAGATTTACTTAATATAAGAAATTAACACGGGATCTTGGATTGAATAAATGCGGCAATTGACTGCCTCGGTGGTCCAGTGGCCGCAGTATGCGCCTGCTGTGCACGAGGTTGTGGGTTCGATTCCTACACAGGACAAAACTTTGTGTGACCCACGAAGAATTGGTCTGAGTCTGGGTGTAATTTGTGTCCGTTAATTGTATGTTTGTATAGTCCCACGCGACACAGAGATTGTTCTCTAGTGCGGGAGTTGTCTTTAAAAATATATATATATATCTGCTCTACAGGTACTATTAAGTATTCTGTGGCTACAGTCAGGCTATCTATTTATGTAGATTTACAGCTATTAATACAAAAGACTAATTATACAATTATGCAAAATTATTTTTTTGACACCATTTTTCGTACATAATGAACCAATGACAAAACACCTGTAACAAGGTGTCCTTGTCCATACATGACATTAACGAACTTAGTTTTACAAATTACTTTTGTATTACACCCTGAAGCATTATGAATATAATACATAATATATAGTCGTTATATTTATTACAAATATTGATACAAAAACAGTGTTTTCGTCTTAAGAGTGGCGAGTGAAAGGTTTCCGATTTTTACATTGATATTTCGAGATTTTAGGCAATTTCAACGAACCTAGTATTTTTTAAGTATAACATAATAGACTGAATGAGGAAATAAGGAATGCTTAATGTTTTTGCACAGATATGTGTGTACTATCCTTACTAATATTATAAATGTGAAAGTTTGTGAGTATGGATGGATGTATGGATGGATGGATGAATGGATGTTTGTTACTCTTTCACGTAAAACCTACTGAACGGATCTGGATGAAATTTGGCACAGAGATAGATTATGGTCTGGAATAACACATAGGCGATTTTTACAGCGATAACCGATATCCACGCGGGCGGAGCCGCGGGCAACAGCTAGTACGTAATATATTTTGAGGAGGTTTCCCAACAGAGACTAGTTACTAAAGCCTAGTGTAAAAAATGGGTCAGCTACACGAAAGTGATACCGACCTCTAGAAATGCAAGCGCCCATAGGCTATGGTAACTGCTTAACATCAGGCGGACCGTATGCTTGGCCACCCAAGTAGGTAGTATAAAAAAATCAGGTTTTTTGGTATTAGTAAATTAAATTCTATTCTTTTCTCAATGTTTAATGTAGCTTTAATATGTTAACAATAAACAATAATTAAACTAGATTGTTCTTTCCATCTACATAATATTTAAACAAGAACCTGCTCATACTCTATCACAAGATCGGCAAACAAAAGTTATCATATATATTTGGCAATAGGTATCAACATTCTTAAATTCTTTAATGTTGGCCAAGAATGCTGCAGACCAGCGACAGACAAGTTTGACGCCATCATCATATGAGACATCCTCATTCTTTAGGACGAGTGACGACTTGGCAATAACTGCGCATGCTATCAATATCATACAAGCTGATCATTTGACTTATTTTTTCTTTGTTTGCTTTCAAAATATTTGGCTCACTAAACTTTTCCTTTGGATCTAGGGGAAAAGTTTAGTTATCCAAATACTTTGCTTCTTTATTGTTTTTTTACTCGTATCTGTGAAGGAATCCTGGGATAGGAATTCGTAGGTATCCTTAAATGAGTACTATGTTAGATAAGTTCGACTGGCCCGATGGTCTAGTATTTGGTGACCTTCATTCCTAAGCCAGCGGTCGTTGGTTCGAATTCCCACACGGGACAAAATTTTATGTGATCTATAAATATTTGTTCCGAGACTGGATGTAATTTGTGTCCGTGAATCGTATGTTTGTAAAGTCCCCCGCGACACAGGGCTTGTTCCCTAGTGTTGGAGTTCTCTTTTTATAAAAAAGAAAGAAAATAATAACTACACCAAATGCTCTATGTAAAATAATTCTAAAATGTTATGAAGCGTTATAGAATCGATATTGATGTTGAATGCATCTATTCAAGTGTCACTCAGTGCACTTGGCTTGTGCTCCGAAAATACATATATGTCTGTTTGTTTTTGTTTGTAACATTAATGTGTACGTTCCTATAAACGTACAATTATATATTTTTTTTTACAATTAAAGGAATAGGTCTAAACCGTCTCTTTCTCTCTTGAGAAAGAAGAGGAGACCCGTAATGCGACATATATAGGTTGCTATTATTATTATGTGTAAGAGGTCATTTTAAATTAAGAAAAATGTTTTTGTTTTATTTTTAATCTGACAACATTTTTCATTCATCTTTAATTATTCCAAATGGCAACATTGTCACTTTCGCTTATTTAATAAAATTAACTAAAACAACACGTTCACAAATAAACAGTTTCCATTCACTTTCGTTTAAGAATATTAAATAGCAGAGAAAATACATATAGAAAACGTTGACAACCAACAAATATATTAATATTCTGTGGCAGGTGTTGTGATCACGTGTGCCATCTGGTGGTCAGTTCACGAACTAATATGAGTGTTACGCAAAGGAATACGGAAGAGTTGAGCTCAACAGTTCAACACTAGTTACACCATCTAAGCCAGGAAATGAATGGTATCTTATCTGGCTAACTAATTTTATATTGCACACATTTTTGTTACTCTAATGCGTAACCCAGATTTTTCTTCGCGTGAAGATGCATTATCTACGTTGAAACTAAGATCGTTAAGTTTAGTGTACTACATATGTTTTTAATAAACAAAGTTACTATCTAACTATAAATCCACCCGATATAAATCCTTACAAAAGTAGTAGTTGTCATTCTTATTAAATCTTATGTGGTCTTTTGGGCACCTTTCCTCAGAACTGCGACCTCAATCAGATATTTTATTTACAGGTACCTTTAAATACAATATCTAATTGTTTGTAAGTCGGTTACTTTAATTTTAATAACTATACATGTAAATATGTTATGAAATAAATATTTTCCTTTTTTAATCTAAACTAATATTATAACAGAAAAGATTTGATTTTTTGTTTCTTACGATTTAACTAAAAAACTACTCTAACGATTTTAAAAATTCTTTGACCATTAGAAAGATACATTATCAGCCAGTAGCATAAGCTATATTTTATTGAAAAAATAATATAGGGATCCCTTCGAAAACTAAATAAAGTCAAAGTCAAACTTATTTATTCATTTAAATTAAATACTTGATACCTATGAATGTTATAAAAACAAATGACAGCATATTTTTTTCCTTCGGCCAATTCGCTGACTAGGGTAGGGCCTTGAGAAGAATTGGCAAGAAATTCGGGTAAATAAAAGTCCACCCTTGCGGAGCCTAGATGTGCCGCTATAAAGTAGTACTCGCCCGCGACTTCGTCCGCGTGGTAATTTGGAATATTTTCCCAGATTTTGCGACATATCTCACTACTGCTCCGCTCCTATTGATCATAGCGTGATGTTATATAGCCTTCTTGGATAAATGCACTATTCAACAAGAAAATATTTTTTCTAATCGAACCAGTACTTTCTGAGATTAGCGCGTTCCACCAAACAAACAAACTCTTCAGCTTTATAATATAAGTATAGATTAAGTAGGCACTTGTAATAAGTTATAGTAGATACATAATTATACACTTTACCTTAACGCGCATATTAATTACTTATCTAATATATACAGAATAAATATTTGTTTACATTAAAGATTGCTGAGCCGCGCAAATACAAGTAATAGATGTATAACATATCATCACGTATTTTCTCCGAAGGGATAGGTAGATACGTGGTTACATACACATTTTGTCAGCAATGCTATGACGCAGGCAAAATTCATATCCCATTTCTATACCTCAAGAAAACCTTGGTATAGAAATTTTGGGTCAGTGACATGCATTTTTGGTCATTTGGAAGAGCTCAGCAGTAGGACGATACAGGCTAATAAAAACAATAATAAATCATGCAAGTGATGACCCAGGTCAAGCGGCCATAGGCTACGGTAACTGCTTACTATCAGGTCCTCCTGATGGTAAGCAGTTACCGTAGCCTATGGCCTATGGATTCGTTTTTTATATATCTTAGGTGGCAAACAAGAAATAAGTTCCAACGTATGTCTATGTATTCTCAATATACAATAGAAATATCTAATAAGTAGGGTTCGCCCGCGACTTCGTCCGCGTGGTAATTTGAAATACTGCTCCTCTCCTATAGACCATAGCGTGATGTTATATAGCCTATAACCTTCCTGGATAAATGCACTATTCAACAAAAAAGGTTTTTTGTAATCGAACCAGTTATTTCTAAGATTAGCGCGTTGAACCAAACAAACAAACTCTTCAGCTTTATAATACTAGTATAGATGTTTTGCCTCAAACCGGGGATCAAATTCAGGACCACGATCGGCCGTAAACATAAATTCAAGCTACGAAATCGAGAAGGCAGTCTTATTTAATTCTTATTAATAGGTATAATGTTTCTCAATTAAAGTGATTCACCATGACAAGTGTAAAAATTCAAGGCTATCCACATACATACACGTAATTGTCATGCAAAATGGACACTACTGCTTATATTATGTAGTATCATAGCAATGTGTTTAACGTACCATGACTAGTCTATGTTTTTCATATTTAAAATAAAAATATTTGGGCTGATCATTGGATGACTTGGAAATGCATCCATATGATAAAATTATTGCCTAAAAACCCTAAACTTACACCAACATTAAAAATTACTTAGTTAACGTGAATATTCAGCCTGTATAAAACATAACCATGCCAGCAAAGCATAGATTACTTTATGCAAATCCCGCGGCAGGTGCACCAAAGAACATAGAACGTGTAATCCTGTATACCCACAATGTTATGTAGGTATTAAAGTTATTTTTTACATCACGTGAACATGAATATGCAAGGTGACACAGAGGCATGTAAATATTATCCTTGTGAAGCTCTGCTGTGCCAATTTTATACCAGACTTTATAATCCTACTAATATTTTAAAGGTGAAGTTCGTGATGATGGATATTCGTTTGTCTGTTGCTCCTTCACGTAATAACTACTGAAAGGATCTTGATAAAACTCTAATACAGGAATATGCCTACTCTATTGTCTATAAGTTAGCCCTGCTAAAAATGAACAACGTAACTACATGACACAAGCTACGGGAAAAACGCAATTAAAGTGTCTAACTTAAAACCTATTTTCTCCCAAAACTAGTCTAGCAGTTGCGTGGTTCTTTGATAGCAAGGCAAAGCTGTAAGATAGTCTTCTGTGCGCTCTATGCTCATGCTATAGTCTCTTGGGAAAACCTTGGCAGGGAGCTCATTCCACAGCCTAATCGTAAATGAGCGCTTCAGCCACTGAACTAACCGTTTAGACAAAAATCGTGGATATTTTACACATCTACCTACTCCATAGAAGAAAGGATCCTTCGCAGCACGCGTAGTAGTTCCAAAAAACCTTACGTTTTTTGTATATATAAGTCTCACACCAATCGTTATGGTTATAAACTTTTATATCCTATGAGACGAAGTAGGTTGTTACGTAAAATAATAACTTACATAGATGAAGGTGAAACTAACCGTAGCCAATGGATATCGATGCTGGTATCCTATTCACAACGTAACCACTGCTGTGGAAAACGATATGAAATCCGTTTCACTATTATTTTACGTTTAAGTGGATTCACTTGGTGGATGTATAGGAGTTGGATAAAGAGTAATATCATCACGCGCCTCCCACTGGGGAAGGCAGAGACTACGGTACGCCAATTGCTTACATCAAAACATAGATATTTTGCTTCCTCTACATTCTTCTTCTTCTTATCGTTTGGATAGTGGCTAACCTGGTGACAGAGTTATTTAGATCGCCCATATCCTCCTGACTATTCGAAGCGATTTTTTTTTATTTTTTCCGTGAAACTTGGATAAGTTGTAAATTAAGATCTTAGTATATGACAAAAAATACGGAAAAAAATCCTAAGTCGGAAAATATAGCTTTCCACTATGTCATTTATATAGGACAAGAGTAGAGAGTGAAGTTGTACTTTGTGTAGGACATAGGACTTATTTTTAAGGAATATAGCAATGTTACGGTAGTATTATGTAAGTGTAAGCAACAAAAATTCTTCATATCAAGAAAACATATTTATTTTTTCAAAATATAAAAAAACAGCCTCTAAAACAGATATACTTACAACAAAATAGCCTAATTCTTGGCAACAACTTCTTTAGCAAATAAAACAATACAAAATCAACTACTTTACTCAATAAATGAACGTTATATAATTATACATACTAGTCACATTAAATCAGCTGTGTAAGCATTTGAAACACTACAACAGCTTAAAAATATCTGGTCAACAATCTACCTGATCTGAGATCAAAATTAGAACTTAAATTTAAATTAATCACTGATGCCACTGTAAAAAAAAGATTAGACGTCTAAACATAAGAGTCTAATTATCATTACGCACATGAAAATCAGTAAAATACATTCTATTTGGTACAAAGCAAAGATAAATATTACATTTCTTACAGTAAACTACAGTTTTTTTATCACAGCCTAAGTTAAGTTGTATCTCCTTGATATATGATCATATCGCATACGATACCGTCAGGAGTGGCAAGGACAAACACTTTTAGCCCTACAGGGTTGGGCTTATTGGGACAATATTGTCGCATGTTGCATTGTCCAGAAGAAGGGATTATCATCTCGTCGATACATAAATCATCCGAGCGATCTTGAGCTAAGCAACCTTTCAATATTTGGTCGAAAATAGGACGAATCTTCCATATTTTATCCCGTTGTTTATTGTCATCAGGCACATCCTGATCATACACACATTTCAGACGAGTTCTAATGGCATAAAACCGAATTCGATTCATAGCATTAGCAATAATTGGCACCCTCCATTTTGGCATCCAGTACATGTCATTTGTGGGTATTGCAGTGCTGACATGACCATTGTTATACCGAAACCCCGATCCAGCAATTCTGTCTATCATCATTTCTAACTGTTAAAGAACGTGTAGGTAATCTGTTTCTCGATCTAGGTAGCAATCCATGTCTACTACCTCGTCGGCCACGTGTGCGAATTATATTTACCCTTTCCGAACTCACTGACAAAGCTGGTGAAGGTACCGTTTCAATTAGTTGGCTTTCATCTGAAGAACTTTCTGATTTTGCGTCCCAATCATTCATTGTTTGTGGAACAAAACTGGGATCATCATCAGATACTTCAGTGTCACTCTCGAAGTCAGACTGGTTCAAAATATCGCTGATAGTTTCTTCTGTTATTGCTAAAACCAAAGATAATAAATGAAAATAGACTATGTACTATTCGTAGAACACAAACAGTACAAGAGACCATAACATAATACCCTGACATTGTACTATACAAAGGACATCTAAAAACTGCGTGTTCTAGCATGATGAAAACAAGTCAATTTCGAAAAATATTTCAATATTTATTACATTAGTCGATCGGACAATGTTTTGAAAAGTAATTATGCGCAATATTTGTACTAATTATCATGATTAACTTAGATTTTACTTACCGATCGGTCGGCGTGAGCGCACCACTCCACTCGTCGACACCATTTTGCTAAAAAAGACTGGTGTCACGATCTCAAGTGACATTTAAATTGTTCGGTGCCAAAAATATAGATGTCGTTACGTGATATTTTTACCCTAAAAAAATAAAATACGCGCCAAATATTTAATTTGATTTGATGTACTATGAGTAGTACAAGGGCGGTCAGGAGGATATTCAGGCCTCTGTCGTGATCTAACGACTGTTAACAGTCGGGACCGACTTTTAACGTGCCCTCCGAAGCACGGAGGCGCTCAGATGTAATTGTAATGTAATTCTTAATATTATTTTATACACTGCAACCAAAGCCTGCATTTCCTTTTTCCATAGAACTTGATTAGAGAACCCCATCGAAATCGAATTAGAGCCAAAGTAGACCAGTCTTGCATGTGGCTTTTATATAGCCATCTGCTCATGGGCATGCAGCCATTCCGTCGGATGTATTCTTGTTCGACTGATTATTTAAAGCTCTTTTTTATACTACTTAGGTGGAAAACAAGCATACGGCCCGCCTGATGTAAAGCAGTTACCGTAGCCTATGGACGCTTGCAACACCAGAGGTATCACTTGTGTGTTACCGACCCATTTCTTACACCAAGGCTTTAAGATGGAGTATCCCTGAGAAAAACGTTTCTTTCAAACACAGGAACATAACTACGTTACTGTGTATAGTTATTTGCTGTTCATGGCTGAATTCCTGCTACAGAGAAATGCCAAAAGACAATGGGGCAGTAAATCGTCATGACCAAAGGGTCCGTCTATATGTATTTGCCAGGCTATTTGCTCTACCTTGGAAGCAAACTCTTACCAAAGCGCAAACCTATGCAACGGGACCAACAAGGCCGACTGAATTTATAATTATACTAGCTGTTGCCCGCGGCTCCGCCTGCATGGATATCGGTTATCGCTGTAAAAAGTAGCCTATGTGTTATTCCAGACCATAATCTATGTCTGTTCCAAATTTCATCCAGATCCGTTCAGTAGTTTTTACGTGAAAGAGTAACAGACATCCATCCATACTTACAAACTTTCGCGTTTATAATATTAGCAGGATTAGTTAGCTTGATAAAAGAATATATAAATTAAGTTTACGTAATTATATGAATTTTAAAACCACAACAGACAATGATGGTCTTGAAACAATAAAAACGAATATCATCAAAACAATGCTAAGGTTGAACCGACTTTCACACGAAAAAACACAGACAAAGAGACAGGCAGCCAGACAAAGGCATATACAACTTGTAACAGGTTTGATGCCCTTATCTTGCGGTCACTGTCACTCTGTCTGCTATTTTAAATATCTGCATTGAGCCATCGGGTACTCGGTATCGGTACTATACCTGCCATTAGTTTGTAAACTTAACGTAAATATTTCGTTCATATATTTACTTTGTTCGTTACGTTCATATATATCCGTGTGGTGACGGATTAAGAATACAAAAAATGTCACCACCCCCTTCTATCCCGAGGGTGTCGTAAGAGTCGACTAAGGGAGTAAGTCTAGCAGACAATATCCACCGGAAGAGAGGGAAAACTCGAAATAAAACCCTATTCCACCCCGTCTGGCCAGCGTGGTATAGTAGGCTAATATCCCTCAAATGTTTGGAGGAGACCCGTGCCCAGCAGTGGGACGTTTATGGGTTGAGATGATGATGATGATTTACTTTGAAGCTTGCGAGTAAGAAGCCGATGGATTAATACTTGTATAAAGCAATTGTTTCTTATTCATTTTTTTATAACCGCTGTTCTGATCTTTCTTCCAGAAAGAGAGAAATCTGAGCAGTGTGATTCTATCTCCATCTTAACAACAATAACATACGGCTGCTTGATAACACTACCAGATGGTGTGATAAGGCTGGCATCAGACTACCCGTACTGTTAAATTCCTGCTGATAAACAGGTTTTCCCGAGCTCTTTGGCAAATTGCTGTTCGCAATTTCCCTTTTTATCAAAATACAAGACAAATTAACATAACAATGAGTCTCCACTGTATAGTTGTTTGCCACTTTAGTTTTTTTTTTTTTTTCTCTTTAAAAAGGCAACTCCCGCACTAGAGAACAATCTCTGTGTCGCGGGGGACTTTACAAACATACATACTGCGGTCACTGGACCACCACCGAGGCAGTCATCAGTCATATTGTTCTTCACCAATCGACCAATTTCCAATATTCTAAATAAATCAAGCAAAACTGTTACCCAAAATGGCTCCACGTTAATAAAGTTGCATAACGCAGGTAACAGCAGGTGTGTTGTGTCTGCTCACTGACACAGAACCATCGATCTGTGACGTCACACGTAGAAAGGCGCGCGGGCCACGCGTGCGCACCCATATTCGGGTGTTATTACTTTAGGGTTGCCACGTTGCATGACATTCTGTAGGATTTTTTTTATATAGTTTCATTAAAATAGTTTTTGTTTCAATCGGCGCAATAGTTTTAATATAATAAATTCTACTTATATTTTTTTATTTTTGCAAAATCATCATAAATAGAACGTAAAAATAAAGAAGAATATCTTAATCTTGATTACGTACAACCATTGTAATGATCTTTTGCATTTTTAAATAACTTAATTAGGTAAACTAACAATCATATCTACAAGATAAAGAAACCTTCTAAACTATATAATAATACATACATAATCATCGTATCTCTCATTGAGAGAGTGATTATGGTACGCTAATAATAATATTTTTTTTAACAATGATATCATATTGACAACCCTATTCGTAGTGCGTACGCGCAGCTTGATGACCGGTTCCCATGACGACTGTCATTGTTGTATTGTGTTGTGCTTGTGCGTAGTTTCTATAAAATGCAACGCTACACTATGATCGTTTTGACTATTGTTTGATTGAACTCTCAAGTAAAAATTGGTGTTGATGACATCACTTTTGTTTTTGATTACTACAAAATTTTGGTTTTCGAGTTCTCAGAGAACCTTGACATGGATAGGTAACAGCCAAATTTAAAAGGTTAACATGTAGATCTTTTTGTAATGATTACTTCAAGGTGCAGGCACTAAATAATAAGAAGAAAATTAATTAAATGGTTTGGACCAATCAATCAATCAGCCTGTTTTAGTCCACTGTTGGATATAGGCCTCTTCTAATTCACGTCACAACACCCGCCGGCTGATTCTCTAAGAAACAGCGATGGCAAACTGACAGTTGTGATCGCAAAATTGACAGTTGTGATTGCTCGGTGAAGGCACAATCTATTGACTTAACGTCAAAAAGGGCTCTTACGGAATACCGATTTTCAATCTGACAGCCCGATTTTGCTCGGTTTTTGCGGTGGCTCGGTTTTTGCTCTTACGGAATACCCCTGCCGGTCTACCTTCCGCATCCAGTCTATTCCAGCAACCTTCTTAAGGTCATCGGTCCATCTGACCGGGAGCGTCTGACCATTTGAAGCCAAATATCTTTGTCTTGATCATCTGATTAAGCTAATATCAAGCATACAGCCCAACTAGCAAAATTTGGTCTTACATGTATCCTAAGACCACCTTTTCTTTACTCTTATAGTATACTTACAAACGTTTGTAAGTGTGGAATTGGGCGCACTTTATAAGATAATTTGTTCTTATAGTTGTTGTAATATGGTCTTGTTAAGTCACTTTTTACTCTGACAATCATCTTCCTAATGCCGTCCTAAGCGTGATTCTTCTTGTATTCCTCTCTGGGATCTCATTGTAAGTGTATTATTTCAAAAGGCAAAAAAAAAATGTGCAGGTGGATGAAAAATAAAAAAATGAAGTTATTATAATTTCTTATGTGTTTTTACTACTAATTTTATCTTAAATGCTTGATTTATTTCTTGACAACCTATCTTGATATTATATTGATGAACAATCTGGCAAAATAGATTTACTGGATAGTTTTTTAAATAAATAACAATATATTCACGGGCCCATTCCGAAATGTGTGTAGAATATTATAAATATACTTAATTATTTGTGAAATTTAAATGTGAATCAAATGAACTTTGTGTGAATAATTATAAGAGCAATTGTCCACTTCCAAAGATTATTGTAAGACTGATTTATCTTATTGAACACTTGTTTAGTCAATTACAAGTCTTTTGCTCTTCTTAAACATTAACCTGAGACAATCTTTCTGTCGCCATGTTAATAATTTATAGGGTTCCTTATAAAAGACTGTCTTATGACTCTTATAAGATAACTTGATCTTATAAAAGTCTTGAAATGTGCTTTTGCTCTTTAGAATGACTTAGACAAAACAAATTATACTTAAAGAAGTTTGGTTTTACAGCAGTTATATACAAGGTTTTAGTAAGAGTAAAAGTCTAATGACACACTTATTCCAGATGTCACTAAGAACGAATAGACTTGTAAGATGCTTTACTAAGTGTAAATAATGTAAAGACCAATTAGTCTTATAAAATGCTCTTGTAAAACCTTCATTCTGACAATTTTTTTATAAAGATTTCTTACAAACGTCTACAAAAGTACTTAATAAGTATGAATGTTCTTTTAGCACAAAATGTCTTCTAACATGCCTTTATAAGATAAGCCTTCTTAGTCAGGATGGATATAAAACTTTTATAATGTCTTAATTCTTATAAAGTAATCTTTATAAAGCAATTTTGCTAGTTGGGAGGTGTTTTAGAAACTTATACTATCTAAAGAAAGACTATCACGTAAGTAAATAATATCACGAGTGCACGGAAACTGTAGCTGTGTACAGTAACAAAGTAGTTTAATTTTATCTATCACAATCTCTTTCTTTATCTTTACCTTCTGTATTATCTATCGCATTCATACTTGAAAACTATACGCAAGTACCTACGCACTAAGATATGGGAAAAAAACTCAACCTCTCAGTGAAGGTAGCTTATCTTTCTTTAATATTATTATTGATTTTAGTTGTCAACAAATCCATTCACAAATCTAATTTAGTTGTCACAAAATTACTATCCAAGGCTTATGGAAAAGTTGTCACTTTAACACCATACAATTAATTTTTCTCGCACGACCTGAGCCTCTAGACAAGTGGCATAAACGGTAGTCGAATCGAAAAGTCTAAAAAATAAATGTATGCGATTTGGCGTAAGTCTACGATATAATGTCGTAAACTTACGTCCAATCCCATACATTTGCTTTTTTGACTTTTTGATTCGACTATCGCTTATGCCACTTGTCTAGAGGGGCTGTAATAAGTACGATTAGCTTTTTTATAAATAAAGTAAGTATCGTGTTTTGACTGCATCAGCTTGCATGCTATCATTCTCGTATTATACAAAAGATTGTAACTATCTGGCGATTAAAACGAGTGGCCTGAGTTTCTTGCTAGTTCTTCTCAAGGCTCCACGTCAGCAAATTAGCCGTAGCAAAATTTTGCTAACATCATCTTTCTAGTTACTTTGTAACCTAAATGAATAAATGAATTTTGGGTTTGAGTTTGAGTTTCTGCAGTTTGTACCTAGAGCTTCCACAATTACAACTACTACTTTCTATGACCGGAATCTCATCAATACCTCAAAAACGTGACGTATTGCATAATGAAACTTATGCGTCGCGTGTCAACTGTTGTTTCCACTTTAATTGCCTTGGTGGTCCAGTGGACGCAGTATGCGCCTGCTGTGCACGAGGTTGTGGGTTCGATTCCCACACAGGACAAAACTTTGTGTGACCCACAAAGAGTTGTTCTGAGTCTGGGTGTAATTTGTGTCCGTTAATTGTATGTTTGTAAAGTCCCCCGCGACACAGAGCTTCTTGTACTCTAGTGCGGGAGTTGTCTTTTTTAAAAAGAAAAAAAAACACATCGTGGTCAACAGTAGTTGTGTCAGTTGATTTTCATTTCTGACCATTATTTGTATACGGTGACAAAGATACGTACGGCCTGGATGATGATAAGCTTAGTCTATATGCTTATAATTAGGCAGGCCATGACAAAACTTGCATTATTGCGTAAGATTGCTAGAGTTACTGCAGTTTTGACGAGTCTTGAGAATTCTTGATCATCATCGTCATAAACTAAGTCCACTGCTGGACATAGGCCTCGCCTAGTATTTCTACAGTATTTGGATCTAAGCTGTATTTGCCGATCGGCTGTCCGCAACCTTCATTAGATTTTTACCAAATTTCTTTTCAATTAAAATATATCTAATTCATACTTGATTCTCTCTAAATAACAATCAGGCTAGTGAATTTAAAACTACGACAGATGGAAAAGGCAGAGAACATTTATACATTTGGTGTATCGCAAGAAGTTGATAAGAACTCGTTTGTTGACAGAGCCAGAGCCATGTCTTCAGATGTGTCTGGAGGGTGCGTGAACAAGGCGTTCGAGGGCGCTGACGATGGATTCCACACCATAGACCTGCGTAATGGCAGGACTACAGACGACAATCAGAACAGAATACAGGTATAGTATAAACCAATTTAAACTAACCTACAAATATTACATATATAAGCTGAAAGTTTTCAACAGTTCATTTTCCAATTAAAAAAAATATTTTTGCACATTATAGCCCACTAGGGGTCGCCCGCGACTTCGTCCGCGTGATAATTTGGAATGTACATTGCCCCGATTTTGCACCATAATCACACTACTGCTCCGCTCCTATTGATCATCGCGTGATGTTTTATAGCCTTCCTAGATAAATGCACTATTCAACAAGAAAAGTTTTTTCTTATCGAACCGGTACTTTCTGAGATTAGCGCGTTTAACCAAACCAACAAACAAACAAACTCTTCAGCTTTATAATATTAGTATAGATTTATTAATGAAGATCAGAGGATATTATAACATCGTGCTATGATCTTTCGAAACAGTAACCATAAACGTGATATGGAATAAAATCTACATTTATCTGGTATGAAACCGCGGTAAACAGCCGGGTAGTTCAATATCAAATTAGATTAGCCAGGGATCAAACGTGCAGTCATGGTGGCAGTCGTAGGCCACTGCCCCGAAAGATTGTATATTTTTGTTCAGATTCTGATATTTTCCAGTTTAATTTGACATACGGTGGAATTTGGTAACAGTGTACAATTAGACTAAACCTACAGATAAAAATATATTTTTTTAAAACTAATCTTCATATGGCGGCCCTGTACAGCTTTCTCAGTTGCTCACTGTGCCTAGGTACTGCTATTTATTGGAATTTTCTCACTATACGTATATCTTTTACACCTACTTAAATAATATTACATCTCTTCATATGGAGGCCCTGTACAGCTTTCTAAGTTGCTCACTGTGCCTAGGTACCTACTGCTATTTATTAGAATTTTCTTACTATACGTATATCTTTTACACCTACATAAATAATATTACCTCTAACAAAGAATTCTTAACAGAATGACTCAGCGACTTTGTTAAAAATGTTCAACATATTTGATACGAAAACATTTTGCGTATAAACGCATACCACGCATCACATCAGCTGCTTAATACTATGCAAGTCACAGAGGCTGTCATACTTCGAGTGCCGTGAATCAATGGGCTCTCTCAACGTGTGGGAGTCATTCTTGTCGGTAAATGTATGCCCCTAAAAGCTGTTGATCCCAATTTCACCTACCACCTATTAGTAGTATTAAAAAATGTAATGCCGTGAACTTCGAGTTAAATATGCTGTATCTAGGAAGAGGGTTGCTGTTGCTAGTGATTTCCTAAATAAATTCATGCTCTTCGAGTTTGTCTTGTTTCAAACTTTGTAGTTGATGGATTTTGGTGCAATTTTCATCATAAATCAGACCATTTTGAAGGAAACGGTGTTATGTTTATTTAATGTTTAGACAAATAACATCAGAGATACGGTTTCAGAGGAATTTCCTCACATGTGGTTGTAGAATGAGCTCCTTGCCGAGGTTTTCCCGAGAGACTATAGCATGAGGTTCTTCAAGAAAGGAGTTATAAGCAACGCGCGAGTGATACATCTATAGATATCTCTATATAAGCGTCCATAGGCTATGTTAACTGCTTACCATCAGGCGGGTCGTATGCTTGTTTGCCTCCTTGGTAATATAAAAAGAAAGAGACCAGAGAAACGATGCGGCACGACGGGTGGCGAAAGATGCCGCTAGTACTTTATATGAATTGAAATAATATATTGGGGAGTAAATTCTGTTGGTGTATGCTTGGTCACGTTTGTCATGTTCGATCGATGAGGCACACTTTTCGTTATTGCTTGCGACTACAGCGTGCGCGAAAGCATTAATATGTTAACTGACACAAATTACGTACCTATTCAATTTTATATAACTACTTTTTATAGGTACGGTGGGCAACGGAGATAGCTGTACAGGGCCGCTATTTGTTGACTTGTTTTTTAAGAAAAGCAATGTGTGAATTTGAGTGCGATTTAATTTTTTCCGTAAGTTTAGTCAAATTGTACACCGTTACCAAATTCCACAGAAATATATACATACAATGGTTTTCTTAAAAAACGAATCTTCATATAGCGGCCCTGTTCAGCTATCTCCGTTGCCGTGTGTACTTAGAAAGATGATGAAGTTGAATTTAATGAATACAATGGCTTTATGGACCAAGAGCAACGTATTTACTTTTGTCATTTCATAAGTCATGAAAATTCACAAGCTAACTCTTATAACCTGCAGAATAATAAAAGGCTCTTCTGGCAACCCTCTGCGGCCAAAGTTGTGTAATAATGTAATATTGTGTAAGTACAAGTCGAGAAAGAATAAACTCATTTGAAGAATATGAATGAACATGTAACTCGTATTATTGAAGCACCTCTGTTCGTATTCACACATAATTGAAAGTACTTAAACTTACTTAGATGTAATAGAAAACGGTAAACGTGTAGTAAGTGCCTCTTAGCTATTCTCGATTTCCCTCCAAAACCCATAAATATGGCGCGAATTTCATTATGTTCCAAATTCAAATTAAAGTCACGTCAAGTTTGCACGTGCGCAGTACTGCTACGGAGTACAGATTAAAAACTAGAGTGCTCTCCAGTTCAAGGAGGTTAAATTAATTTATTAGTGTCTATACTTCCGTTTGAAATTGAGGGAGCGTTCTTGTTACATTATACGTAAAAAGGATGTAAAAAATCAATTACAATGACTTATCTTAGCAGAACTTAAGCTTAAATTATTTTATTTTGGAACAGATAATGAATGTTGAGTTTATAATGTTAATCCTACTAATATTATAAATGCGAAAGTTTGTAAGAATGGATGGATGGATGGATGTTTGTTACTCTTTCACGTAAAAACTACTGAACGGATCTGGATGAAATTTGGCACAGATATACATTATGGTCTGGAATAACACATAGGCTAGTTTTTACAGCTATAATCGATATCCACGCGGGCGAAGCCGCGGGCAACAGCTAGTATATATATATATATATTGAGGATACGAAATGTTATAGGTGCATTAGTTTATAAAATCAATACTAAATTTAAAAAAACACGAATTGATAACCTCCTCTTTTTTTTAATCGGTTAAAAAGTAAATGTCACTTTACTGACCACCAAATAGGTAGGTATTTGTTTGTAGATGAAAATCTTAGATAGGTAAATTTTGAATCACGTTACTTCAAATTTTCGTAATGAAAAAAAAAAACAGCTTAAATTCTCAAAACTAGTAAAATTATTACCTTTGTTATGTTTTGATAAATCTAATTTTTGAAAAATAAGATAACTAATATCAAGCCTATGATCACTATTTCTTCTTCTTTCTATTATTTCTATTTTATTTATATCAATAAATATCTATTACATTGAAAGAAAGAAACATTATTATCTATATGTAAACTTACTTCAGGTTTTCATGCATCCTAATTACCTATAAATTGCGTGATGTTTCTGTTAAAAGTAGTAAGTATTTATGCATATATAATAAACGGAATAGTTTAAAGTCCGTATCTACGTATCATAATGTGCCAGTAAGAGTAATATTCAATTTAAATGAACTATAGAAGCATCTCCTCTCCTTCCATGTACTATAGTATCCCTGTTTATAAACGGTGGTGTTCGTCTCCAGCCCTCAGTACACCGCGAGGGCTACTCCCGCCGCCCGCCCATATCGTTCTCGCGCCACGTACGCGGTAAACTTTTTACGAAATTATACCAACTTTCAAAAAATAACACGGAATGGTTTAAAAATTTTCGAAAAAGGAATTTCTTTAGAAGAGAAGTTCGAAATGGTAATTTGTTTGGATTTATACGTATTTATTTGAAAGTTTTTTTTTGTGAAAATTAATGGAGGTCAAGGAGAAGGTAATGTTTTTTTTTTTAAAAAAGTTTAACATTAAAATACCTTTATGTTATTAAATATGCTATGCTTTATCTAAGTTTAATATAATTAACAACCGTCATATTCGTAGTCGCATTTTTTTTTTAAATTATAAGTTTGTAAGACTTATATGTATAAATTTGTACCTATTTCGATGAATAAATGATTATTATTATAATTATTATTTGATCTAATGATTAAATGAGCTTGACTCTGTCTTTTAAGGGTATTTAGTTAATTATCATGCATTGATCTAATGATCATTAGCTTTTTTTAATTGGTATTTAGATTATTATGATTAATAAAAAAATATATTTCCTCAGAATGGTAAATCCACATAACATCCTGAAAATATATTTTAAAAAGTCTTTTTGATTCAATTTTTTACATTTTGGAACAAAATTTAATTATTATATTCCTAGATTGAGTTTTCCCACTAATGATTATTAAGAAGGTACTTAATTACTCTATTTGCATTTTACTGCATCCGATCAGACGTGAATGTCACCCACTATGGCTATGATGAATCTAAAGTGTGGCTTCCTCTCCAGCCAGCACTCCATTTTCCATTCCATATTCAAATATTTGCCATAGACTTGAGCTTCAAAAGAAATAAATCGTTATTCTATTAAACTCCGTGCTAAGATATCGCGTGCGAAAAGTTCCTCATGTATGTAACCTTGGCTCCACAACGGCCTGTCGATAAGTAAACACGCTATTTCCTCTTTTTACTATTCATATTCAAAGTCTACAGTAAAATTACGGGCTGGTTTATTCGATATAATAATCCTCAGCATCACTGTGAAATAGAAACGTGCCCATAATGCTAGCAATTGTTACGGTGAAGGGCAATGGTGATTGTCTATGCTATGTTCTAGGATATGCTTGTTTTTTTTAAGACAACTTCCGCACTCGAGACAAGCCCTGTATCGCAGGGGACTTTAAACTTACAATTAACGGACACAAATTACACCCAGTCTCAGAACAACTCTTTATGGGTCACACAAAGTTTTGTCCTGTGTGCGCAAAGACAAGTGCACTCTTTATTCCCTCACTCTCATTGTCAGATGATACGGTAATCCGACACGACCGGAGAGAGATCAGTGCTTTCATAGACACGGGGGTGTAAACACCGCCAATTACCTAACTCCGGGCATTTATTGTGAATTTCTTGGTAGACAAAACCCATTATAATTTTTTGGCCCGATCCGGGAATGGAACCCGGGACCTCGTGTTCAGTAGTCACACACATCGACCACTGAGCAACCACCGAGCCGGCTAGATAGGTACATAGTAGGGTATTATATTATCTGTGATAGATATTATATCATCTTAAAAAATACACACCTCTGAATTACTTGGCACATTTTTGTCACGTAGACTCTGATTATTAAAATTGAAACATAAATTAATATAAATTACGTGTCTGTAGGCGCATGAATTATATTTATTTTTATTAAAAGCTTCGATTTAAATATATTTAAAACCAGCGCTGTGTTGAATACCAAAATATCTGAATTGGGAAAGTAGATATTTGCGGAATTTACAAAGTAACTAGCTGACCCAGCAAACGTTATTTTGCCATATCAAGTAAAAATATTAATAGGGGTTGATGGTAGAAGGGTGAAAATTTAGGGAGAACAAGCTCTGTGTCGCGAAGGACTTTACAAACATACAATTCATCATCATCATCATCTCAACCCATAAACGTCCCACTGCTGGGCACGGGTCTCCTCCATAAATTTGGAGGTATATTAGCCTACTATACCACGCTGGCCAGACGGGTTGGTATAGGGTTTCGTGTTTCGAGTTTTCCTTCTCTTGCAGTGGATATTGTCTGCCTAACTTACTCCCTTAGTCGACTCTTATGACATCCACAAGATGGAATGGGGTGGTGACATTTGTATTCTTAATCCGTCACCTCACGGAATAACATACAATTAACGGACACAAATTACATCCAGCCTCAGAACAATTCTTTATGGGTCACACAAAGTTTTGTCCTGTGTGGAAATCGAACCCACAACCTCGTGGACAGCAGGCGCATACTGCGGCCACTGGACCACCAAGGCATATTGTTTCGTATTGTTTCGCATATTTGGCTAATCTTAGTTGAGATTGGCTGCCGTGACCGAAATCGGCGGCAAGACATTAATTAGAAGACATGAGAAGGTCGCCAACCTTACCACCTACATTTAATTCTTATATCTTTATTTCTTATAGTTGACATTTCAAATCACCCACAAACTACCAAACATAGGATATTGCCTCTTATTCATGTTTTATTAATTATAGAATCACTATTCACTAGAACAACGCTTACTTTCTAATACAATATTAATCAAGTGCTATGAACTCGTAACTACCAATCAAATAGGCCAATAAAACATAAAATTAAAAAGCTATACTTAGATTACTCGATGGTCAATACTGTGACCTCTTTGACCTTTCTCTGATGGTAACGACCAGCCTTGAAAGCCTCATGATTATGGAGTTATTATTCCGTCAACCGTGATAGTATCGTGTGAAGTGTGATTTATAAATTGGGCTGTGTTACGACTTTAATAATTAGCTTGGAGCTGTAGGGTTGTTGATATCCTGAAGTGATAAAGTAAACATGGTAAAGTATATGAAGGTTAATATCGAGGATATATATATATTTATATTTAGCTATATTTTCGGAATTGCCTTTTTATTAGAATGGTTTCCGTACTACAAAACAATAGTCCTAGTATTATGGACGAGTTTACCAATATCAACCCTATTACGTCCGACTGCGAAAACCAGCAGGGGTATTCCGTAAGAGCAAAAACCGAGCCACCGCAAAAACCGAGCAAAATCTGGTTGTCAGATTGAAAATCGGTATTCCGTAAGAGCCCTTTTTGACGTTTAGTCAATAGATTGTGCTGTCACCGAGCAACCACAACTGTCAATTTTGCGATCACAACTGTCAGTTTGCCATCGCTGTTTCTTAGAGAATCACCCGGCAGGTTTGTTGAGTGATTTGAACCTCAATACGGTTACTGACATCCCTTTCAAAACAAGGTATTTTGAACTTATATACCTATCATCATTATTGGCTTGGTATTTAGTTTTTATTTTTATTTTTTATGTCCTTGACTGTTATGCTCACTGAAATGTTATTGCTTGTGGTGTCGTATTGGCCGGGTCATCATTTCCTTCCCTCTAATATGGCGAAGGAAATGATGGCTGGTCCGTGCGTCATGCTCGTGAACGGGTGCTACTTGGGGTGGCTGGTCAATCTTGCCATGATTTATTTTTAAATAATAAAGATATAGTTTTTAGATTTTACTAAGATTGCAATGTGATCTCGACACGTTTCTATCTTATTTTTACAAAAAGAAAAGATCCCTCATTACCATACTAAATTCATTCCCTTTTTAGCCATTATATATTATTGTTTCTTAATTAATTAAATACTTATCTAAATTTCATTTTGTATGGTATATTGGTTTCCGCTCCTTTTCGTTACAACTAATATTGTAACTTATACCAAATTGTAAATGTTATATTCTGGCGATTAAAAAGAGTGACCCGAGTTTCTTGCCAATTCTTCTCGAGGCCCTACCATAGTCAGCGAATTGGCCGTAGAAAAAAGTATGCTGGCATTTGTTTTTATGACGTTCATAAGTATCATATATTTGATCTAAATGAATAAATGAGTTTGACTTTGACTTATCTACTATTCACAAATACAAAGTGCATCCATACTCGAACATTACATTATATTATTTGTGGGTCTCACAAATGTTTGTTTTGCTCCAAGTGAAGATCTAATCTAACCCACCATATATAGTGCGGTGCCTACAGTAAATTTTTACATGACAGGCTTTTCCAAGAATGCCGCCTCGAAACTGTAGAAAGAACTGTAAAATTTGTGGTATCTATACAGATACCACAAATTTTAGAACAACAGAAATACCTATTAACCTCTTTCCTTTAAAACGACGAAGACGAACCCAAGATAGAAACGCTATGTTTAATATTAGCAGAGTGAGTAATTGCAGTTATAAATACACTGACTGTAACTGTCACACATTCTGTCGCTATTTACTGATCTAGACATCGATCGACTTGTGTATTGCTGACCTAGCTGCTGTTTCTTTAACGTACCACTACAATATCTATACTCTACACTAATATTATAAAGCTGAAGAGTTTGTTCGGTTGAACGCGCTAATCTCAGAAAGTACTGGTTCGATTAGAAAAAATCTTTTTTTATTGAATAGTGCATTTATCCAGGAAGGCTATATAACATCACGCTATGATCAATAGAAGCTGAGCAGTAGTGAGATATGTTGCAAAATCGGGGAAAATATTCCAAATTACCACGCGGACGAAGTCGCGGGCGATCCCTAGTATTTAAAATAAAACACTTAACTACTAACTGACTGACTCACTGACATTGTCAACGCATAGCCAAAACTGCTGGAGCAAGAAAGCACTATGAAATACCCGTATATATTAAGTCGTGGGCAAAAATATACATTATATGTATTCATTCCCGATATATTGTTATCA
The DNA here is from genome assembly GCA_947095525.1 of Trisateles emortualis. Lineage (NCBI taxonomy): Eukaryota > Metazoa > Arthropoda > Insecta > Lepidoptera > Erebidae > Trisateles > Trisateles emortualis. Next base: position 22,033,135 of record OX352731.1, on the reverse strand, counting down.
AAAATATAATATTATTATATGTTACAAAAATTATTAATTTTAGTACCTAAGTAGTATAAAAGATATTTTAGATGTTGTTTACAAGTTTTTTTATACTACTTGGGTGGCAAACAAGCATACGGCCCGCGCAGTTACCGTTGCCTATGGACGTTTGCAATACCAGAGGTATCACTTGCGCTTTGCCAACCCATTTTTATACACCAGGGCTTTAAGATAAACCTATAAATATATATAAAGAGAGGTAGGGCACCACACTAGCGAGAAAGCCCGACTGGGGAAGGACCTCCACCTTACAGAAGACCACAGCCAAATGTCTACACACAGCGGTGTAGTTGTGTTCCTGTGTGTGAGTACAGGTCTCCAGCGCTCATTTAGGAATGCGTTTTGAAACAAACGTATTCCTATCCCAGGGTTACTTCCATCTTAAAGCCCTGGTGTAAAAAAATTGGTTGGCAACACGCAAGAGATACCTTTGGTAATGCAAGCGTCTATAGGCTACGGATACTGCTTAACATCAGGCGGGCCGTATGCTTGTTTGCCATCCAAGTAGTATAAAAAAAAAAAAACCTAAGGGCCTGGAAGGCCCTTAAGCTAGGAATACGTTTCTTTCAAAATGCATTCCTAAATGAGCGCTGGAGACCTGTACTCACACACAGGAACACAACTACAGCACTGTGTGTAGTTGGTAAGGTCTCTTTAAAATGATAAACAAAAATTCCGCTGATAAACAAAAATTAATTCGACACGTAAAACCTAGTCGTCAAAACATTTTTCATAACTAACTCTAGCGACAACTCAATCACGCAATGCAAATTATAAAACAGCAACAAAACCAATTCACAGCCATTCTCCAGGCAAGAATAGTCCCTTATATCGTACATTTAAGTGTTCACAAAGTCCAGGATATAAGTTGTTGTCGCACTCATTGTTGGTCTACGAGCCCATTGTGCGCTCTATCGACCATTCAGGGTGCACGTGACATCGTTTAAGGGAGAACTGATTCAGATTGTATATAATAGAGGAAGATTAAAGCTGCAGAATGGCATGGAGTTTTGAATGACCACGTGTACAGCTGGATGTTCTATAGGTATAGCAACTATTAGTTGATGGCGCCGCAGCATTATGCTGAGCAGAGTCTAAATTACCGCAGACGTGACATACAGTGGATACAAAAAAAAAAACAAAATATATCCTTACTATCCTTACTAATATTATAAATGTGAAAGTTTGTTGGATGGATAGATGGATGTTTGTTACTCTTTCACGTAAAAACCACTGAACGGATTTAGATGAAATTTGGCACAGAGATAGATTATGGTCTGGAATAACACATAGGCTACTTTTTACAGCGGTAACCGACATCCACGCGGGCGGAGCCGCGGGCAACAGCTATAATATATATAAATAATTTATTTTAATTTTATATATTTTTCGTTTGTTTTGTTTTAAGTACCTAGATAGTTTGTATTAAAATTCCATTTTTTTTTTGTATTCCCGAGTGTATGTCTTTTGCTGGAATTAAATGCATTTTCTTTCTTTCTTCTTCTTTCTACATGCTCGTGACATCATTTTGCAAGTAACATTTTATTTAAGCTTTTGCCCGCGACTTCGTATGTTCGCATGTAATTTTTATATGTTTATTATAATCAAAATTCGTGTCGTAGTTTATGTGTCAAGGAGTAGCAAACTTTTTTTTAGTGGCAACTTCTGCAGCCTTGTGTCGCGGGCGACTTTACAAACATACAATTAACGGACACAAAGTGACTGTGTGAGAAATGTGACACCCTGACTAGGAACTATCATTTATGCATCACAATTTTTTATGTCCCGTCTGGGGATCGAACCCACAACATGAATGGCGAGATAACCATTTAAGCTACTAAACCAACCGTGTAGTCAAATACATTCATCCTCTTGATCTTTACTTTTCTTTTTATTTCTTCTAATTACGGTAGTCTTCGGCAGCTTACAATATCTGCATTACACGCCTATTGCCGACCTAAATCTTGTAACATCAGGTGGGCCACTACGATTTTTCGATTTCCACCATATAATGACAAGAATATAAAGTTTAAAATATATATATGTTTGAAATATAAGTCGTAAAATGTAGTTTAAGAACAAGAAAAAATATTCAATTATATAAATGAGTTATTCCTATCTGTATCACTTGTGGTATGATTCAAACTGCAATTCTCGGCGATGTCGGAAACACCCACCGCGTCCCGTTTTATCTTTGTATTGTATCTTACTTTTTATCTGTCTCAAGTCTGTCCAGGCTCAGTCTATACGATAACAATGAAAATATGAATAGATAGTATTTTCTTGTAACTATTTCCGATTCAGAACTATCTTGATACAACACTGTCTTTTAAAATAATTGTCATGTTGAATATTTATACAGAAAATGGCGATTTTTGATCGGCAGGGGTCTTCCGTAAGAGTGAAAACCGAGCGACCGCGAAAACGGAGCAAAATCTGGCTGTCAGATTAAAAATTGGTATTCCGTAAGAGCCCTTTTTGACGTTTAAGATTGTGCCGTCACCGAGCAATCACAACTGTTAGTTTGCGATAGCTGTTTCTTAGAGAATCAGCCGGCCAGTCTCACCGATAGCACAGGTTACTAAATAGTTACTACGTAAGTTAGTGGAGAGGTCTTAGAGATGCGAAGTAGTCTGCCAGTATTTAGGCCTCATGTTCGACTTCTCAATTTTCCGAGTCCATAGGAACAGGCCCTTTTGACATAGAGTTTTTTCCATTGTTTACACGTGAATTTGTATGAATATTTTGAAGCTTTCTAGTTCTGGGCGCGGCTGACCTCTGAAATTCTTTAATGGCGAATGTTGTCTCGTGCGGTCACACGGTTTTTATTTATTAATTGTAAACATCGGCTTCAGTTCAATGAAGTGCCACAAAATGGCTTAACAGCAAATAAGTGTCATCAAGTAATCAAATGCTATTTTACATATCCTTATACATACATTCATCTCAGCCGAAAGAAGGTCTAGCAGTGGACGTCTTTCAGAACCTTTCGTATGTATGAAAGGTTCTGGAGTAGCGACCACGAACTGAAAGATGCAGCGTGGGCAGGCCTCCAACAAGGTGGCCTATGCCTGCCCAAAAGATTTTTGTAAAACTGACTTTGTCCATCGTCTGCTTTCCACTCTTATTGGATCAGTCCACCTTGTTGGATGCCCACGGTATGTCTTTCAGTTAGTGGGCAATGTTAGCAAATAAATCAATTATAATTTTTATTGGACTGTCGGAAACGCCCACGCCGTTCTGTAGATGTAATCATAAGATCTCTTTTATGTCTCTGTATAACTTAAAGGACCAAATTGAATGATTTAGTATTACTATTATGCCTCTATTTAAATTGTTTATTGAGTCGGTTCCGGTCAAATGGTGGGCTTTGAAAATTTTTGTATTTGTTTGATTGAAAGATTATAATGTGTTTAATTGTAAATAAAGTGTATTCTCAAATATATTTCGCTATATTTTTTTTATTTTTTATGTAGCAACCAAGCATATCGCCTTATGTTAAGCTATCATAGCCAACGGATTAATTATTATAATAGCAGAAGAATCGATCCCATTTTATATTTTAGGTAACTTTTTTTTATTAATTGTTGACAACTCCCGTACTAGAGAACAAGCTCTGTGCCGCGGGGGACTTTACAAACATACAATTAACGGAAACAAATTACACCCAGACTCAGAACAACTCTTTGTGGGTCACACAAAGTTTTGTCCTGTGTGGGAATCGAACCCACAACCTCGTGCACAGCAGGCGCATACTGCGACCACTGGACCACCAAGGCAGTCAAAAACTCTAGGATTAGAAAAGTTATTTTAAAAAGGTTTTGCTCGTAGTATTTAGCTGTGGTCTTCTGTGGCTGTTCCAGCGCGCTCGTATATTACCTATTTATAAATAATCTACAGCAAACTACATTATAATAATAACAATTTATTCTATATCCAGGCTGAACCAGCGACAGAGCCGTCATCACCGCGCCGCTCAGTACCTGATGAGGATCATGCTCTTCGCTGTGGGTGGGGGATGTTCAGGCCTTGCTGGCTGCAGCGCTTCAGGACTGCTAAGTGGGCGCTCTTCTGGTTGTGCTGGGCTGGAGCCATACAAGGTAGGCCTGCTCTTCCTTAGCAAGCCATGACCATAGTCCTGACAATATCACCAATGTGCACCAAGCAAAATCCTATATTGTATGGTGCCAATGGGTAGAGTCAGTGGTTGTGCAATGATTAAAATTATAAGTACCTTTGTAATAAATTAAATTTCATACATATATACATACGTAAAAATACATAGCCCTTCTATAGGCAAAGACAAAAAGCAAATAATAGTAGTAAAACTATTATATTTCTTTATTGTTTAAAAATACTACTTTCCCTCGCAAAAGAAAATTAGGTCTTATATATTTTTTTTTTTTCTGTTTATCCAAAGGTTTCCTGGCAGAAATTGCTTTTTGCGATAAAACCACTAATTAAACATAACTGAAATAATATCTGTATCATAAATGTAATTGATTTACAATAAAGAGTTTTCTATCTATCTAAGTTCTGTATCACGGCGGACTTAACAAACTTTCGGGGGACTTAACAAAAATTCACGGACAAAAAGTACACCGAAGACTTATTACACAAAGTTTTGATCCGTATGGGAATTAAACCCACGGCGCGGTATAGTAGTGAGGTGACCACCTTAACCACTAGACTACCTGTGAAGTCGAAAATGTAAAAGTTTGGTAAAATATACGTAATATTTGCGCGTAAGACACACAGAAACAAAACATCTAAATTTAAAACTATTGCTTCCCAAGACAATGCTAATCTATGTTCATTACCTCATTTCCATTTTAATTTATTCTAATTTGCAAAATTAACATAACCAATGATCTAGATCTATAATAAACGAAATGTTCTAGAAATAGCAGTTGTGTAGAAAGCACACGCACCTCAACGAACACTACGAGTATGTATAGGCTGAGTCGTGAGAAACTGTGTTTGATCATATAAACATACTTTCCATATGAAATTGGTTTCCGACATGAAACTGTGTCGGTGTAAAAACTGCGTTAAGTAGCTATATATTCTTATTCAATAGCCGGTGGTTCCGTATTGAATATATTTTTTTCGTATAGAAAAATAATATTTTCGGACTTTTTGTCCGAAGATATAGGTTAAGGTCAATGAAAACAACGTTTACTGTGCACAAATCTGAATTTAGCTAGTACATATTTTTCTTTCGTTTAACAATTCACTAGGAATGAAGCCCAGTGTCGCGGACACTATACAGATATAAAATTTACGGACAAATTGCACCCAGACTCCGAACTAACATTTTTGAATCACACAAAGATTTTTTCCTTACTTAGCAGTCAGCGTCACTAACCACTAGACCAACGGGCCAGTCTGGATACTTAGCATGTATTGTAGTTATTTTAATAACAGTATACTCAACCATGAACTCAGATCTTAGCAGGACAGTGAGCGTAGGCAGTGTCACTGTATACCTATATGTAAAATGAACCGTCATCCATTGCGATAATTAGTAGTAGTATTTATCATCCTTACTAATATTATAAACGCGAAAGTTTGTAAGAATGGATGTACGGATGTTTGTTACTCTTTCACGCAAAAACTACTGAACGGATCTAGATGAAATTTGGCACAGAGATAGATTATAGTCTGGAATAGCATATAGGCTACTTTCATCACGATAATCGACATGTACGCGGGCAGAGCCGCGGGCAACAACTAGTCATAATCAAATTTCAATGTTCAAATTGTCCGTGTGGTAACAGATTAAGAATACAAATGTCAACACCCCGTTCCGTCCTGAGGGTGTCGTAAGAGTCGACTTAGATTAGTAGTAGAGTAACTCAGGCCGACAATATCCACTGCAAAAGAGGGACACTCGAAACAAAACCCGAAGATGATGATTGAGATGATGATGATTTTAAATGCCGGAGTTGGTACATAAATTCCAATTGTAAAGTGACGCTCATTGTGAGTTCTGGTGCTAACTGCCTTTTATTAATATATTTAAAAATATATTTTTAATACTAATTTTAATTATTTACATATTGCCCTATCCCTTGGCACCAAAAATGTAAATTGAAGCTAACTGTACACCATATTACCTTTTAACACGCACGATCAGTACTACGATTAGCAAATATGGTGTTTTTAACTGCATCAGTTTGCATGTTGCCATATAATATAAATAATAATAATAGCAACCCATATAATTATGTCTCACTGCTGGGCACGGGTCTTCTCTCCTCTATCAAGAGAGAGAGGGGGTTTAAGCCTTAATTAACACACGTTGGCCGAATGAAATAAATAAGAAAAACTAACCATCTTGCGATTGAAAATAGTAGCATAAGTTTCTTGCCAGTTTTTGTTTTGGTTTTACACTTGTCAGCAATGTGGACGTTACTAGGTGAATTGGTTGATATTATCTTTCTGCCTTACCAGTTATATTCATAATTTATGACCTTCATAAGTGTTACTTTTAAACTAGGTTTTTTTCGAACAAACTAGAATAGTATATTAAGGTACTACCAAATTTGCTGATCGCTGACCACGGGAATGTAGACGCAATGCAGCCAGTCGGTTGCTGATTGGTAACATTATTATGATAGTGTTGTGACTCTGTCAAAGCTCCTACGGGATGCGCTGTTTTTTTTCTGAGCTATACTGCCTTGCTAAGCAAGAACGACACAAGTACATGACAGAAGTTTAGGTACAAAGGCTCCTAACTTTAGACATCTAAGATGCATTCTCCCATATCTTTCGATATGCGGTTATGCCTTTAATCCTTAGTAGGGCAGTATACCACAGATTACTAGAGTTACTACGCTGTACGTAGGTAAAAAGTTTAGGTAGGGTGATAGCGCAAAAGTGATGCGTCTTGCGCGTTTACCACATTAGTCATATAAAATAAACATATTGTTCCATTGCGACAAAATTAATAACAAGATAAATAGTTTATTTGTCCTGTATAGTCTATGATTCCGAACTGGTTTACGAGTAGCATGTAATTATTGTGTACTAGGTCATTTTATATGGCGACAATTTAACCTACATTCTTCTTTGTAGGTTGTATTGTAGCTAACTGCAGTGTTAGCGCTATGGCCAACATGCTTGTACCATTTTTATATTTTACTTCGTTTATCGTAAATAAGCAGTTAAACTTTTTGTAACTTTTCGTATAAGTAGGTAGGTACGATATATCTGATTATGTATTAATGTTTGCATAGAGTGGAGAATCGCGAATTTATTTTCGTAAGTACGCGGGAATCGCGAACTTGTTTTAGTAAGTACGCGTGAATCGCGAAATTGTTTTAGTAAATGCGTAAAGCTAAAGTCTGTTCTGGTTTATTATCGTAATTCGTTACAAGAAAATTACTCGCACCCAAAGTAATCTTGTGGTGCTAACACATGACATTTAGGTGATGCCAGAGTTGTAACTATGCACTCGGATGTAAGATGCTTGGTGGAATGGAAATGTCTGTATTTTCTCTTTTAAGTTTATTGTTATTGTCTAATGGCGATGGATTGAACGGGACTAGCTCCTACGACACAGGAAATCCTAGTGTGGGGACTAGGTAACCTAGATATATATATTGTAACTTTTTAATCATCATCATCATCATCATCATCTCAACCCATAAACGTCCCACTGCTGGGCACGGGTCTCCTCCATAAATTTGGAGGGATATTAGCCTACTATACCACGCTGGCCAGACGGGTTGGTATAGGGTTTTGTTTCGAGTTTTCCCTCTCTTGCAGTGGATATTGTCTGCCTGACTTACTCGACTCTTACGACACCCTCGGGATAGAACGGGGTGGTGACATGTGTATTCTAAATCCGTCACCACACGGACAATAAATAAATTATTATTTACTATTTAAATTGTACTTTGTGTAGTTCACCTTACCTGTACTCGGGCATAAAGAAAATTATACCAAAGCTGGTATAACATTAAAAAGCTAATACAGTCTAATGTAAACTTTAATATAAAAGTACACAAGTTTCAATTTTCTTAGATTATGTTCACCATATAATCTTTGTTCAACGTAACGTCGTTCGTGACTGCAAAACTAAAAATTGGCTGGTTACTGCATAAGCAATCAAGGAACTGTACATTATTTTTACCACTTTTTGAGGTGAGGGATAAGGTAGCTGCTTACTATCAGGCAAGCCATATGCTTAACATATGGCTTGCCTGATAGTAAGCAGCTACCTTATCCTCCAAGCGATAGGGTTGCCCTTTGTATTTCTTCTATTTGTATAAAAATGCATCATCTCGATAATATCAGAAGCATCACTTGCACATACACTTGGAAACCACCACAGAAATAGATCTCGATCTATTTCTGTGGAAACCACCATGGGAAATGCTGTACTTGCAAGGTATGGGTACTGACAGATATTCTAAGCTAGAAACTTTAAAGACAATGGTCACCTTGCCGCCAGTAAATCTAGTGCTTCCTTAACAAGTTCTGGCAACTCTATTCACGAAAAGAAACATATTTACAAGCTTTTATTTAACTTGCAATATTAGTTAGTTAGTTTGTTTGTCCCGGTGTTTGATTGAGCTGAAATTTGGTTTATCGACGTAACTTTAGTGATAATGCAATAATATGGTATCATGGACTCGATCTGATGATGCAGTCGTCAGGAGGCCACAGGAACTCTTTAACAAAACAAGATGGCCGCGTCGTGTTTAAGGTCGTTTAATATAATAAAGTGGAAATTTGATTCGTAATTACTTAAAAATTACAAAAATAATATAAGCTTGTTATATTATTTTTGTAATTTTTAAGTAATTACGAATCAAATTTCCACGTTATTATATTTAACGACCTCAAACACGACGCGGCCAGCGGCCATTCAAAAATATATTTTTTTATTTTAAGTTATTTATTTTGAAAGTATTTCTTCCGGATAATTTAATCAATATTTCCCATAAAAAGACTTTTAGTTATAGTTTTAGTTATAAACTTTTTCGTCGCCTAATGGTCCATAAACAAAATAGTTTTACATAAACAATTCCTAAAAGTTTATTCCTAAGTCAACGGACCCCTAAACGGCATAGTTATCCGCGTTCTGCATAATCGTTCGGCGATAGTCACGGCAACCTTTGATAGGTACTGTACTGTTTTACCTTGAACACACGGAAGACATTATACCATAGTTTTATATCCTTACTTTTATGGCTAAATACTAAGAATAGAACATCGTGGTATCAAAAAGGTGAGGTTAAAGACACAGACTGGTTAACCCTTAAAACATCAAAACATGCCTTGGTGGTCCAGTGGTCGCAGTATGCGCGGGTTCGATTCCCACACAGGATAAAACTTTGTGTGACCCACAAAGAGTTGTTCTGAGTCTGGGTGTATTTTGTGTCCGATAAATGTATGTTTGTAAAGTCCCCCGCGACACAGAGAGTGTTCTCTAGTGCGGGAGTTGTCTTTAAAAAAAAATAGAAAAAATAAACATAATTCATAAGTATTAGTCGTATCAAGTATGTATGTATGCTATTCTTAGTATACTAAAATACTGAAACACCCCAAATTTGTTTTTGTAAGGAGAAATAATAAAAATACAGCAACACAACTACACCACTGTGTGTAGTTATTTAACTGTGATCTTCTGTAAGGTGGAAGTTCTTCCCCAGTCGGGCTTCCTTGCTAGTATGGTGCCCTACCTCTCTTCTTATATCATAGGCCTTCTTTCCAGATTCTTCCTTTTCCTCTTTCCTCCTATTTACTTCTGATTAAATTCAGACAGTAGGTTTAGTTGTCCACGGAACGCACGAGTTTCAAAGCTCGGTGTATCAGTTAGTTACTCCGCTGTTAATACTGGCTCACAGGAGTCACAGCGGTGGGCATGTGGGTGGGATTGTCTCGATAAAGGCCTTCTTTCCATTGAGAGATTTTTGATTATTTGGATTATTGAAATATATTTGATTATTTGGCTATGGTTTTGTAGGGTACTTACTATTGTTTCTCTCAAATGTATCATGATGATCATAAATTCGATTACGATATTTTTTTTACTATTTAGGTAGCAAATAAGCATATTATTATAGTGACCCGCTTGATGCCCGTTTAATGACCGTAGCCGGCAATAATAGGATGCTTTACTCGCGCGTTTCTTTATAAGCTATTTGCCTATTCTTTGATCAACGCCAAATTATGTTGAAACGTGAAAATTAAATTGCACTCCGGGAGTGCCGACAGAAGTGAAAACACTAGGTAAAACAGTTGTTATAAATTTTATAGCAATAAATGTTTTTTTATTTATCTTGACGCGTTCGCGGTCTGCTATATGTACATGCATATATCGCCTCTTTGCTTTAATAACGAGACAATTGAAAAAAGATTTTTCGGATATGACAAGCTGCGTCTCGTAATGGTGTCTCGAATCCAGAGATTTTATCTCATCTAAAAATATGCGTAACGTGCTAAAAGAAGTTTTCTCTTCAAAAATTAATTCGGAACGTTATAATGCCTATTAAAGCACTCTTTTGAGTATTTATTTTTATTTCTCTAGATGTAGGCTGCCTTTTTTTTTTAATCGTCAAAGTTTGTAAGAATGGATGGATGGATGTTTGTTACTCTTTAACGTAAAAACTACTGAACGGATCTGGATGAAATTTGGCACATAGATAGATTAAGGTCTGGAATAACACATAGGCTACTTTTTACAGCGATAACCGACATCCACGCAGGCGGAGCCGCGGGCAACAGCTAGTTAGTAATAAATTATATCAAACCTATTTTAATCCTCAAAATTTCATTGTTAAAAAAAGAACGAAGTTACAGTCTGTTACTTTGTAACAGACTGTAACTTCGTTCTTTTTTGTTCGTTTCTGTTCGTTTGCCAAAATGCACGTCTCATCTAAGCTTTTCCAAAAGTCTCCTACATTTGTGAAACCTAAACAAACAGGGAAAGAGTTAATGAAATAATAAAATACGTTAATTAATATAAAAAACACCAAGTCTGCCCACCGGGGAGGATAACTAGATTTATACGGTGATTCGCCCACATTATTAACTAAGTGTCCCAAGTAACAACCTGTAGCGAGTTACGAAGGGTAACTCGCTTAACATTTTGTAGGACATTTAACGTCTATACCTATACGTTATGACAATAAAACTTCGGCTGTGTCTACATTACTGGCCGTGAAGGAACCATTATGCCAGATAATAATATCCTACTAAATTTTGCGAAATTTTGTAAGTATGGATGGATGGATGGATGTTTGTTACTCTTTCACGTAAAAACTACTGAACGGATCTGAATGAAATTTGGCACAAAGATAGATTATGGTCTGGAATAACACATAGGCTACATTTTACAGCGATAACCGACATTCACGCGAGCGGAGCCGCAGGCAACAGCTAGTAATAATATAAACGCGAAAGTTTGTACGTATGGATGGATGGATGTTTGTTACTCTTTCACGTAAAAACTACTGAACGGATTTGGATGAAATTTGGCACAGAGATAGATTATGGTCTGGAATAACACATAGGCTACATTTTACAGCGATAATCGACATCCCGCAGACGGAGCCGCGGGCAACAGCTAGTACAGTATAAATACGCTTTTAGTTCATGACTTGTGCCAACAATACCGTTGTGAAAACACTCTATAGTCATTTCACAGGAAAAAGGTTAAAAGCCAAGCGGAATGAGTGCCTACTGGAAGCGTTAATATTGTTGCTTTTATACTTCACATTTTCTATATTATTATCAGCCCACGCACACAGATATCGAAGCGAAAATAAAAATAAAAGCTTTTAAAAAATGTTGTACGAAGGAAATGTGTATATAAGTACGTGTTTTAATATTTTTATCTCGTTTGATATAAAAAGAGGCGTTAAACAGGGTGACCCGCTCTCCCCCAAATTATTTACCAGCACTCTGGAGGAAATCTTCAATACTTTGTCAGACTCATGGGCAACGAAAGGCATCATAGTTGGCGGAAAAAGATTGACAAATCTCCGATTTGCTGACGATATTGTCATCTTCGCTTCCACTGCTCCAGAACTTGAAAAAATGCTTCAGGAATTAAGCATAGCAAGCCTTGGGGTTGGATTAATGATGAATCAATCAAAGACCGTGGGACGTTTATGGGTTGAGATGATGATGATGATGATGAATCAAAGACCAAAATCATGACCAACGGCACAAAACGTAGGGTCGAGGTAGATGGGCAGGAAATACAATATGTCCAAGAGTACATATACTTGGGCCAGTTAGTTTCCTTCGAAAACAGGCAGGACTAGGAAATTGACCGCCGTGCCGAGAACGCCTGGATGAGCTACTGGTCCATGAAAACGCTAATGAAGAGCAATCTTCCGTTATGTCTCAAGCGCAAACTCGTGGACATGTGTATCTCGCCCATTCTAACTTACGGTGCCCAAACCTGGTCACTAACAGAGATTCAGAAGTCCAAACCCAAGGTTTGTCAAAGAGCAATGGAGCGCAGCATACTGAATATCAAACTCTGTGACAAAGTGCGGAATACCGTCATACGCTCGCAGACCGGTATCAGGGATGTCGGTAGCAAATCTGCCAAACTTAAGTGGGGCTGGGCGGGACACATTTCTGGTATGCATCCTGAGAGATCGTCGTGTCGTCACACAGTGACACACAAAAAAAAAGAAAGGAGCGGTTAGGCACTAAATGGAGGTCCTTCCCCAGTCGGATTTACTAGCGTAAGCTAGCAAATCCGACTGGGGAAGGACCTCTATCTTGAAGAAGACCACTGTTAAATAACTTCACAGAGGGAAAGTTGTGCGTGAGCACAGGTTTCTAGTGCTTATTTAGGGATGCGTTTTTTATATAAACTTTTTTATATCTTATGGATTCATCCATCTCAGCCATAAGACGTCCACTGCTGGACATAGGCCGCCCCTAAGATTTTCCACACCGTTCGGTCCTGAGCTGACCTTGTCAATCGGTTGCCTTATCAATCTTATGGATTACAAATTCCTGTCAGTAACACACATATGATATTGCAAGCGTCTATAGGCTTTGGTAACTGCTTACCCTCAATAGGACCGTATGCTTGTTTGCTTCACTGACGCGGGGCGGGCGACGCCGACGATAGAGAAGTATGGTATACCGACTCAGGTTTTGATGACTTTTCCTGACTAACTAACGGGACGGGTGACACATAGATGGACAATTATATATTTTATAATATAGACTAACTGATTAAACGACACGGAGCCATTGGGCTACAATCTTGAAATTTATTTTAAAATAACTATAAAGTACGTATGTGAGTACTAAATTTTTTAGAAAATTCAATATGTAAACTGGGCGGCCCGCTAGTAACCTACATTCACTAAGTAAGTACCTACTTGTAACTTTACCAGTGTAGTTTTCTTTAGTTTCTCATCAATTCCAAGAAAAATCAGCTCACCATAAAGCATTCAATTTCTATAGACTGCGTATAAAACCCGTTTCCACGCACCTCCCACCGCTACTAAACCAACCAACATTATAAAATAACAAAAAAGTTGTTAAAACAAAATAGAACAGGAATACAGAAGTTATTAGACAGCAACATGATTCCTGCCCACTGTACTATATATAGTACAAGTGTATAGAGTTACTGCCCACTGGACTAACCATTGTTTTGAATGTTGGAGCTCAAATATCTGATTCTAAAAGTCATGGTAGAGAATGAAATAAGCAACAAAGCCAGTTATAAGTAGTTAGGTTTTCCCAAAAGACTATAGCATGGGGTTCTTCAAGAAAGGAGTTATAAGGTTTTTAAAGAGTCGGCAACGCGTGAGTGACATCCCTGGTGTTGCAAACGTCCATAGGCTACGGTAACTGCTTACCATCAGGCGGGCCGTATGCTTGTTTGTCACCTTGGTAGTAAAAAAAAAAAAAGTTATGTTTGGAAGCATATTGTATACTAATATATGTAGAAACTCATCATATCCTACTTAACTGTGTAGTTAGGCCTTATTTGAGTATTTTAAAATTACGCCTATATAAAATACCAAAACCACGAATTAGAAGACGAAGCGTGGGCAGGCTTTTAACAAGGTGGACCGACGACCTGGTAAAGGTTGCAGGTGTAACCGATGGACGAGGTCGGCTCAGGATCGAGAGTTGTGGTAATCCTTAAGTGAGGCCTATGTCCAGCAGTGGACGTCTTTATTCTGAGATGATGATGAATATACCCCGTCCAGTATCTCAATTCTATAGGGAAACTATAGAAGTTATTTTTTATCCTACTTAGATGGCAAACAAGCATACGGCCCGCCTGATGTTAAGCAGTTACCGTAGCCTATGGACGCTTGCAATACCAAAAGTATCACTTGTGTGTTGCCAACCCATTTCTTTTAGGAATACGTTTCTTTCAATACGCATCTCTAAATGAACAGTGGAGACTTGTACTCACACACAGACACACAACTACACCACTGTGTGTAGTTATTTGGCTGTGGTCTTCTGTAAGGTGGAGGTCCTAGCCCAGTCGGGCTTGCTCGCTAGTATGGTGCCCAACCTCTCTGAGTGATCTGAAAGATAGAAAAGAATAACGACTTATGACGTCTATAGAGGTCTTTGTCTGTAGTGAGGTTTTTTTTTTTTTTTAAAGACAACTTCCGCACTAGAAAACTCGCGGGGCACTTTACAAACATACAATTAACGAACACAAATTACACCCAGACTCAGAACAACTTGTGGGTCACACAAAGTTTTGTCCTGTGTGAGAATCGAACCCACAACCTCGTGCACAGCAGGCGCATACTGCGGCCACTGGACCACCAAGGCAGTCGATTATACTGTGACCTTATCGAATTGTGTACCAGCTATCCTACCATATAATGTAACCACATCCAGCACAAATAAACCTCTGTCCAAAAACTTAGTTTCCCATAAATCTGCATTAAGTTTAGCAGGGCGTTGTGTACGAGGAGTTATGGCGGCGGGGTCACCAACAGGTGTACAGTGTGCACTGTACCTTTTATTATTACCACCCCACGGTGTTTTTTGATGTTTCTCCTGTGTTGCCTGCATTTATATTGAATTAATACAAGCGTGATTTATGAGAGAGCTTATGTTTAAGGTAATGTGGTGTACAAATTACGCTAACAAAAATAACAATAAAGTCTTAAAAGTAATATATACATACATATCATCACGCCCGTCTCCCAGTGGGGTAGGCACAGACTATGGTATGCCAATTGCTTCGATCCAAATATACCTCATTCGCCTCCATCAGGCATCAACTTCTTCATGCATGACCGTCGATTCTGGGTACTTTTAATTTGGCCCTAATTTAGCAGTTAAAGTAATAA
The DNA here is from genome assembly GCA_947095525.1 of Trisateles emortualis. NCBI lineage: Eukaryota > Metazoa > Arthropoda > Insecta > Lepidoptera > Erebidae > Trisateles > Trisateles emortualis. Next base: position 22,017,770 of record OX352731.1, on the reverse strand, counting down.
ATCTATACTTAATATTATTAATGCGAAAGTTTGGATGTTTCTTTTTCAATCAGACTGAGCGGGTCTGGATGATATTTGGCACAGAGATAGATTATAGTCCGGAATAGCATATAAGCTACTTAGTATTCCGGAAAAACCACCTTTACCTTTGGAATATACGCGCCGGGGAATCCGCGCGAGGAAACTAGTATCTTCATATAAATATCTAGGTATCTATACATACAATAATCACAATGCTTCGATGATTGTCTCGTGACTCGACAAGCTTAAGTTTTCGCATAAGAGTTGTTTCGATATCTCTTAGAGAGGACGAATACTCAGACCCCATGAAGCTATAGCCTCGATCCCAAACTGCTTAGAACTATAGGTAATTACCAACTGAGTTTTATTTGGGTTCTTCGGAGCTTCAATTGCTGGGCTTGAAAGATGAGATGGCACAAGAGAATCGGATCACGTTACATCCTGCACTGGTTTTCTAAAATTGAACGAAAGATGTATATTAAATAACGCCTGCACTAGGGTACAACCCCTGTGTCGCGGGGGAATTTACAAACATAGGTACAATTAACGGTCACAAAGCACACCCAAACTCGGGACAACCATTTATGGATCACACAATTTTTTGTTCCGTCTGAGAATCGAACCAACAGCACACCGCGCAATAGTGAGGTAAACACTTAAACCACTGAACTAGACGTGCAGTCAAAATTTATTCCTTTTTCGCTTAAAAGATATATTAAAATTACATACACGGCCAATTTTCTTTTTATTATTTTCCACTGTAAAATAATAGCAAGGTTGCACAAAATAATTTTATTAAGTGGATGCAATAAATGTAAATTCCATTTCCCCCTGAATATCGGTTAATAAACGTATTATGTGCCTGCACCCTCACTGCGCGTAAAATTTTATAAACCAATGATTTGTGGCCGTCCCCTACGGAAGGGGAGTCAGCAGTGAGTGGGCCAACGAGGTTAGGTTATTTATTTGGAGCTTATTCTTGTGAAATTGATTTTGTGCTAATTAAGATATGAAGGAAGGTAATGAATTTAAAAGATTTTTAGATATAGTTATACCACTAAGGTGGGAAATGAGCACTAAAGTACACACAGCAACGGAGTTAGCTGTACAGAGCCGCTATATGAAGATTTGTTTTTTAAGAAAACCATTGTATATATTTTTGTGGAAACTGGTAATAGTGTACAATTAGACTAAACCTACAGATAAAAATATATTTCACACTAATTCATACATTGGTTTTCCTAAAAAACGAATCTTCACATAGCGGCCCAGCCCCTCTAGACAAATGGCATAAGCGATAGTCGAATCGAAAAGTCAAAAAAGCAAATGTATGGGATTTGACGTAAGTTTACGACATTATTATCGTAGACTTAAGTCAAATCCCATACATTTTATTTTTTCACTTTTCGATTCGACTACCGTTTATGCCACTTGTCTATAGGCTCTGTACAGCTAATTCCGTTGCCGACTGTACATAAGTAAAGATAAAGATCATTTATTTGTCTTAACATGTGTAAAATCAGGTATTACAGAAAGTTTTTAGTTTCAACATGCTCTGTCTGTCAGACATGCAAATGTGTGTACCATAATGTCATTCATTAATATGGGATCCATAAAAAATAATTGATAATTTTAATTCAATTCTACTAGTGAATGTCAATATAATAGTTAGATATTAATAATGACAGTGTTATGTCAATAATTGAATAAATAAAAATTTGATAAAATGTATAATGTCAATAATTAATTAATATATCAATGTCAATTAAATTAAGTGCAATTATAATACATGTTTATCATTTAGTAGTCTTAGAATCCAATGTTCGAATTAAGCTATCTTAAAAATTGCTTTGCAAAACTTGAATGATCGTTCCGCTGAATCATCATCAGTCAGCATATAAAAATTTGGAAAAGTATGCTGATGGTCATCACGCCACTTATACGGCGCGGTAACCCTATAGATGGGTGAGTATAATATATGGGCGCATAGTGGTATTTCATCTGAGCGTCTCCGTGCTTCGGAGGGCACGTTAAAATTCGGTCCCGACTGTTATCAGTCGTTATATCAAGACAGAGGCCTAAATATGGGCGATCTCAATAACTCTGTCACCAGGTTGGCCACTAACCAAACGATAAGAAGAAGACAAGTTACTTCTTCTTCTTATCGTTTGGTTAGTGGCCAACCTGGCTTCTCCATAAATTGTATGTAGGTACCCTATAGTGTCCGAGTGAACTAAATAAAGTCTCATTAAGCTAAGAGTCTAATAAAACAAACTAGTTATCTACATATTTTAATTTTATTTCATTTTTATTAAGCGATTTTATTGATTACGCCTTACTCATAAATTCTTACATTGTCTCACGCTCACCCCATCTGGAGAGAAGCACTTGAAGTATTCTTAGCTCAGAACACTTCGTCCAACAAAACAAACTAAAGCAAGTTTCCAATAAATCATGAGCAACTTAGTACTTTTAATCAGTGCAGGCCATAAATACGACCATTCTTTTTCTATTTCTAGCTCAAGTTTAAAACTTTTCAAAGTAAAAGCAATAAAAATGTCTAAAGTTAAATGAACCGCAGCCGGCACACCTGTTGTCCAGCAACTTTGGCTCAACTTTGTTCGAGTTTATGGCGAGCCAACGCCAAGTTTTATCTAGATTATTTTCTTGTGTTATTCTAGGATATTTTCTGAGTTTTTGTCATAGAGATAAAAGCAGGTAAGATGCCTGAGGTCTCATGAGTTAAGAGGATGAATATTATTAAAAAGTTTTGACATGCGTTATTTTCTTTATTTTTACCGTATGATAAATAAATTAGTACCTACCTCTATCCGGGAGCGTAGGTTATTAGACTTATATTTCGTTAGCTATGTTTAATGTTTGACATTTCATTTTAAATAAGTACATACCTTATATTATTTTATTTTTAAAGAAATATAGAGACGGGTCAATTGACGAATGGCGATGTAATAAGCGCCATCGAGAAACCATTTTGAAAAGCAAAAATAACCTCTCTGAAAATCTCCCGCTACATACGCTCTCGACCACGCCACGGCTCGAAAAATGTGTTTTTTCTCTACTATCACATTATTCTCTTTCATCCAATCCATTTGCTGTCAAAGTTCAGCGTTATGATTAATACTCCTTAATAATAAAACCACCATATTTGACATCGTCGCGCAGTGACTTGCTTACATTCCGCCATATTCACGGCACCGGCCCAAAACTGAATAAGTAAGATATTAATCAAAACTTTGTAGTTAATTTACACACGTAAATTAGTTCACACCTCCGCTTCCATAATTAAAAAACTTTTTGACAGTCTAGGTGACGAGATTATGAGACATTTTTCATGTTTTTAATTTTATTTTTTTAACAAGTTAATCCTTGGGGTTTTGGGGTCTGTAATTTAGTTTTGCCTGTTCTTCTAAGATTAGGAGGTGTCAAGATTTGATTTATGATGTTAGGGGAAGTTACTTAATACCATTCCATTTGCATAATTGCACTATGAAGCTTGGTTTGATCAATTTTAAACTTGCCAATCCGTTCGGAATATGAGATTCATAGAATTGTGAGTGAACCTGTGTTTATGCACATGCTTGTGCACTAGCATACACAGGGTGTGATATACCTACTTTGAAAATGATGTTATGTTTTGTAATACAAATGGTATTTTAACTGTATCTATTTGCATGCTACCACAATTAAAATTTACCAAAGATTGTGTAACTATCTGATGATTAAAAAGACTATGTTTCTTGCTAGTTCTTCTTATAGGTTTACATTTGAAAGCGAACTAGCCGTGGGTAAATTGGCTAACATAAGTATTTCTGGTTTTTCTGCTACAGTCGATTTATTACCTTCATAAGTGTTACTTTGTAGTAAAAATGAATTTTGACTTTGAGTTTGAAATTTTTAATAAATAAATATATTGTTTTAAATACTACAAAGGTGGGAAGCAAGCATAATTTTGACTTTGAGTTTGAAATTTTAAATAAATAAATATATTGTTTTAAATACTACAAAGGTGGGAAAGCAAGCATAATTTTGACTTTGAGTTTGAAATTTTAAATAAATAAATATATTGTTTTAAATACTACAAAGGTGGGAAGGTGGTCTTCTGTAAGGTCCTAGGCTTGCTCGTTAGAATGGTGAGCTAATTCTCTCTTATCTTTTTGTATTCTAACATTAAACCGCGTGATAGCTAATATAAGTATATTGAGCAGTGGACGTCTTATGGCTGAGATGGAATAGTATAATATCATCAAGTATCTACATTACCTTTAACGTATAACTTGTAGTAATGGCACGAGAAACATGCATATTATGAAGTAGCATGCCAACTAGTTAAGTACAACTTAGTCAAGAACAAGTTATAGTGAAGCCGAGTAATTTATCAGGCGACAGGTGTTGGCTAATTTACCGTTTAAACTTAGGTACAGACTTATGGGTATAAGTTGTAAACTTAGTGTTTCGGTGTGAGCTTGCAAAACTATTAGTGCAGTGATGGAATGTAATCATGTTTAGGAGAATCTCTTGCTTTTTCTTCTTGTCTTTTGGTAAAAGGTTATTCTGACGTTTTATAATAATTATATTTTTCGGGACAACTTACACACCGCCGTCTGTTTTCAAACTAGGCAGAGCCTGTACTATGGGAACCAGACAACTGATAAACATACTTATATATTTCTAAATACATACATATTATAGATAAATTACACCCAAACACAGAACAAACATTCGTGCTCATCTCACAAAGATTTGTCCTGGGTGGGAATCGAACCCTCTCCGACCTCCGGCGTAGCAGTCAGAGTCACTGACCACTAGACCAACAGGCCAGTCAATTGATTTTTCATCTTGTCCTTTGGTAAAAGGTTATTCTAACATCGAATGTTTTTTATCAAGCCATGCAATAACTAAAGACTGGTACTATAAATATTTATTTATTTAGAACTTAGTATACAAAACATTGTCCGTGTGGTGACGGATTAGGAATACAAATGTCACCACCCCTTTCCATCCCAAGGGTGTCGTAAGAGTCGGCTAAGGGAGTAAGTCAGGCAGACAATATCCACTGCAAGAGAGGGAAAACTCGAAACAAAACCCTATACCAACCCGTCTGGCCAGCGTGGTATAGTAGGCTAATATCCCTTCAAGTGTATGGAGGAGACCCGTGGCCAGCAGTGGGACGTTTATGGGTTGAGATGATGATGATGATGATACAAAACATGTATAAAGGCAGACTTAATGCCAAAGGCATTCTCTACCAGTCAACCTATAGGGCTATTATCCGTCTCGTTTTCTTATACACGGGGAATAATATAGCGACGTGAGTCTTTTATATACTATATGTAGTATTTCATTAGACTTGGTTGCCGACCAACGTCTAGCCAAAACTAGCAAGTCTAGAAAGATTAAATTTGGAACATATATTATGTTTTTATAGGGTTGGCAACACGCAAGTGATTTTCCTGGTGTTGCAAGCGTGCATTAGGTTTAGATAACACCTCACCGTAAGGCTGGGCTTATGCTTTTTTACCTCTCTGGCAATACAATTGCAATGTGATCTCGACGCGTTTCTATCTAATACTTACAAAAAGAAACGATCCCTCATTACCTAGTGGGAAGCTAATTTTTTTATTTTTAATTCATTATATATTGTTTCCTTATCCTACTAATATTATAAATGCGAAAGTTTGTAAGTATGGATGGATGAATGGATGGATGGATGGATGGATGTTTGTTACTATTTCACGTTAAAACTGCTGATCGGATCTGAATGAAATTTGTCACAGAGATAGATTATGGTCTGGAATAACACATAGGCTACTTTTTACAGCGATAACCGACATCCACGAGGGCGGAGCCGCGGGCAACAACTAGTTAATTAAATACTTACCTAAATTTCATTCTGTATGGTATATTGGTTTCCGTTCTTTTTAGTTACCACTAATATTGTAACTTATACCAAATGGTAAATGTTATATTCTGGCGATTAAAAAGAGTGACCGGAGTTTCTTGCCAATTCTTCTCGAGGCCCTACCATAGTCAGCGAATTGGCCGTAGGAAAAAAGTATGCTGGCATTTGTTTTTATGACGTTCATAAGTATCATGTATTTGATTTAAATGAATAAATGAGTTTGACTTTGACTTAAGATTGCCACTCACCCTGCCTTTTATTTTACCGGTGGAAACGTGCATATTATTATGCAAATAGGTATTAGTGTTGCATAAACAAGACTGAGAAATAACTAAAGCAAATTGATTAGATATGGTTGTCAGTCCTAGTTGCGATAATAGCCTATAAAATATTAGCATTAGAGAAGTCGTTTTAGCTTAGTTTATTGTTGCTATTTATATATTAATAGCATTTCGCATAATAAGCATGTTATTTGAAATATAAAAGCACTAGGCGTAGCCCGCGACTTTGTCCGCGTGGTAATGTGAAATATTTTCCACGATTTTGCAACATATCTCACTTATGCTCCGCTCCTATTGATCATAGCGTGATGTGATATAGCATATAGCCTTCCTGGATAAATGCACTATTCAACAAAAAGGTTCTTTTTACTAATCGAACCAGTACTTTCTGAGATTAGCGCGTTCAACCAAACAAACAAACTCATCTTAAGCTTTATAATATTAGTATAGATTTGCGTATTAATGAGCATTTATATTCATGAATCAAATGATAACTTTGTATGTCTTTTATGATTGCCTCGATTGTGATAGCGCTGCATTTGACTGCTTATTCAATAAGCAAGCAGGCCCGAATACAGTAGAATTTCTACTTTACAGAAGACTAACTAAATAACTACACACAGAGGTGTAGCTAGTTGTGTGAGTTTAGGTCTCCGGTGCTTATTTAGAGATGCGTTTAAAAATAACGACTTCCTTTATCAGTAATCAGAGTGACTCAAAACAAAATCTTGGAGTTAGAAGCTTCGAAAGATTATACTTTTTGATGCCCCAGGCAAGCGTTGATAGTGTACCAAATCAGCATACCTGGTGGTATCTGAGAATTTGTCTGGTAAAAAAAAAAGTCGGCAACACGCAAGTGGTACCTCTAGTATTTCAAGCGTCCATAAGCTACGGTAACTCCTTAACATCAGGCGGGTGGTATGTTTGTTTGTCACTTAAGTAGTATAAAGTCAAAGTCAAACTCATTTATTCATTTAGATCAAATACATGATACTTATGAACGTCATAAAAACAAATGCCAGCATACTTTTTTTCTTATGGCCAATTCGCTGACTAGGGTTGGGCCTCGAGAAGAATTGGCAAGAAACTCGGGCCACTCTTTTTAATTGCCAGAGTATGACATTTACAATTTGGTATGAGTTACAATATTAGTGTTAACAAAAAGGGACGGAACCCAATATTCCATACAAAATTAAATTTAAGTAAAAAAAAAATAATTTTTAATAAGGAAACAATGAAGGGAAAAAATGAATTTAGCTTTCCACTGTATGGCAATGAGGGATCCTTTCCTTTTGTATGTATAAGATAGAAACGTGTCGAGATCACATTGCGTTCTTAATTAGAATCTAAAAACTATATCTTTATTATTTAAAAAAGTAGACCCTAGCTTACACGGAACGTATCCTATGTAAACCCATGTAAGGTAGTAGGTAAACTACCTCACATTGAGGCGCTCATAGCCAGGTGCACTCGCTGTTCGATATACGATCAGTGGGTTAAGCAACCAAGGGCGCGGTAACCCAATAAATGGGTGACCGTATAGTGGTATTTCATCTGAGCGTCTCCGTGCTTCGGAGAGCACGTTAAAAGTCGGTCCTGACTGTTAACAGTCATTAGATCACGACAGAGGCCTAAATATGGGCGATTTAAATAACTCTGTCACCAGGTTGGCCACTAACCAAACGATAGGCAGCAATGGGTGTCTAATCCTTACTGTGCAAGTCTCTTCTGCTCTTCGGTTTTATGGAATACCAAACAAACTCTATGATATTAATACTAATCAGTGTGTGCAGTGATTCTTTTACGACCTTAATCAACTAAGCAAGTACTTAATAAAGCAACTAATACAGTCGAGAGGTAAATAACGTTAATATGAATCGTTGAGTGAACTCATATGTAATGGTGGTCGGTGGAGCGTGTATACGTAAACGTTGAGTTAGCAGTTTGATCTGCGCATAGCCGTTTGTTGTGTGTTTATATTTTGTATGTTTTTATAGGATGACATTTATTCCTTACAGTCTGGTATCTGTTGTGTTTTCACTCTTGTAGTATAATTGAAAGGAATAAGGTAACTGCGATAGATTAGAACTTATTATATTCAATTGATTGATGTAGTATGTGTACAGTCAATGTCCCTTTGGTATGCAGGAGCGTAGAAGAATTTATGACTATACTCTCAAAAAAACGGGCACTTTACGGATACTAAGGCCGCCTACTGGATTTCTGGAAGAACTTGGGTTGGGTGGAATAGCCAAAAGAAATTCAAGCACAAAAGAAGTTAAGGACCTAGACCAGAAAAAGATTTGCCGAACAACTTCGGCAACTAGAGAATATATGTATAATTAGTTTTTTAATACAAAGTGCATTATTATCCACGTAAATATGTATCTTTGCATCAGCCATTTCGCTAAATGACCCTTTGATACAAAATACCATTTCAAGATCAGGCCATTCGTTTAGACGTTATGATGCCATGGATAAACATGCAAACACAAGATATATAGTACTTCCAATCTATACTAACTGAAGAGATTGTTTGTTTGGTTAAACGCGCTAATCTCAGCAAGTACTGGTTCGATTAGAAAAAATCATTTATCCAGAAAGGCTATAGGCTATATAACATTACGCTATGATTAATAGGAGCGGAGCAGTAGTGAGATATGTTGCAAAATCGGAGAAAATATTCCAAATTACCACGTGGACGAAGTCGCGAACGATCCCTAGTATATATATATAACTCATTGCTAAGAAACCTATCTAGAATGAGTAGCTCGTAGTAAAGGTCTGCAAAATAATTGGTTTGTTCAGAAAGCAGGTACGATATAGTGGATACTGTGGAAGACGAGTGTACTAGTAATCGAGATCAGCGAAGCATGGCGGATGGGGATGCACCGGGAGCGTTGGATCAACTCTAACTATGAGATTAAAGTTTAAATTGTTATGAGTTTAAATAATAGACTGCCTCGGTGGTCCAGTGGCCGCAGTATGCGCTTGCTGTGCACGAGGTTGTGAGTTCAACAAAGAGTTTTTTCTGAGTCTGGGTGTAATTTGGGTCCGTTAATATGTACGTATGTTTGTAAAGTCCCCCGCGACACAGAGCTTGTTCTCTAGTGCGGGAGTTGTCGTTTCAAAAAAAAAAAAAAATTGTGGAAAATTTTAATACTGAGCTTTTGTTTGGCCCCCAAACTAAGCTTATGCTGTCTTGGGTGCCTTTGAAATTGCAAAAGTAACAATATAATAGTCGACCAGAACGATTTCGTCTCGGTCTCTGCGGCCAATCTCAAAGGAGATTAGCCAACTGCGCAGGATATATACTCAAATTCAGGGTGCAAATCTCTATGCCTTTACTCTCATAGTCCGATCGGACGGCAATTTGACAGGACCGAAGAGTGATCAGGTGCAACGACTTTCCGTGGCACGGAGGGATCACGCTGTGTTCTTAGAAAATGGTCACCCATCTACAAACTGATCGCGGCAAGTTTGCTTAACCGTACAAATCTTTTGAACCAGTAGTAGTGGAGTTATTTTAACTGCATCAGTTTGCATAGTAATATACTTACAATTTACAAAAGATTGTAACAATTTAGCGATTAAAAAGACTGGCATGAGTTTCTTGCTACTTTTTTTTATAACACTTGTCTGCGAACTAACCGGAGGTAAATAGGCTGACATTATCTTCCTGGATTACATGTTTAATTCATAATTAACTAGTTGTTGCCCGCGGCTCCGCCCGCGTGGATGTCGGTTATCGCTGTAAAAACTAGTCTATGTGTTATTCCAGATCATAATCTATCTCTGTGACAAATTTCATCCAGATCCGTTCAGTAGTTTTAACGTGAAAGAGTAACAAACATCCATCCATCCATACTCACAAACTTTCACATTTATAATATTAGTAAGGATGACCTTCATAAGTGTTACTTCGTAACCTAAGTGAATAAATAAATTTTGATTTTGAGTTTGAATGCACACATTGCACACATAAAAGAAATGCGTTTTAAAGGTTTTCCTATCCCAGGGATACTCCATTAAAAAACCGCCAGGGTTATTTGGAGTCGGCAACACGCCGACTACATACTATGGTAACTTACCAACAGGCGGCCGTATGCTTGTTTGCTACATAAGTAATATAAAAAAACACTCATAGCACCTCCAACCTAATACCATGTCCGAGTGTATCGAGTTGGTGACACAAACAGTTTAAAGTGCCCGATACACGCGACCGCCGCTGCCAGCTAATATTGAACATACATATGTACTAGTAGTAGTACAATAATACTTACATATGTGTACTACCAATCTGCGGGTAACATTCGTATAAAAGCGCAAGTTTATTTTTAATGGAAAGTTATATCGTTTGAATGGCTGGTCAAAATATAGCTCGGTTCAACTGCTATCTAACTGTGCCTTACATTACTGTGATTTTCACAATGTTCATTTTATATATGTGGCAGGTTTTTCGTGAAAACGCTAGAAAGATTGCGAAACCCCAAATAATTGGAAACGAACAAATATGTTCGATATCTTCCGATTGGTGACAAATGACGAATGAATTTAGCCGTTGAGCCGATGAGCACTGATTAGCCAAATGAACTGATAAGCAGTTCATTTGGCTAATCATTGCTCAACTCATAGATTATGAAACAGTAGCGTTTTTTCGCAAATGACCTAAAATAGGTTGGATTCTTGCAAAGTTTTTGCGAAAAGCCGTTTTATCTGATTACCCTGAGACATATACATATACGTAAGCATGACTGTACAAGGATCTCTGCCTTACAAAAGACTACACACCTAGTGCTCATTTAAAAATGTTTCTTCTATAGTTATTTTTTTATACTTAAGAGGCAAACAAGTATACGACCCATCTGATGGTAAGCTACGTTACCTATGGACACTGGTAATATCTGGGACATAATCCGCGCGTTGTGATCGCATTAAATACAAGCTTTTAGGTAATGGGTTATGGGTAACTACGGAATAGAATCAAACGTTTCTTTCAAAACGCGTTCCATAAATGAGTAATGCATTTGAGTTACCTATAATTAACACAAAGCTCTGTTTAAGTTTTTGGATCGGCAACATGCCAATCATGACACATATGCTTATTTGCCACCTAAGTTGGAAAAAACAAAAATTAGGTACCTGAGAGCCCAAACTCACCAAATTTGAGAATATTCTATAATATTGTAACCAAAAAGAACTTTATAAAAGGTTTGTCTAAACAATGACCGGGTAAAGTACGCAAACTTGCCACGTTGACATAATGTTGCCAACAGATTTCCTCCTCACTTTTCCCTCAAGTTTTCGTTATTATTCAAAAGTGTTGCCAACTTGAAATGAGTTTGAAAATTATGTACGGAACCCACTCTCTTTAATAGAGTTCTTGACGATGCTTTAATATAAGTTGTTTAAATTTTTGCTGTTGCAAGTTTATGTGATAAAAGTTTGTTAACAACTTAAAACATTTTGTGATTCAACGAAGTAAATAGATGCTAAAGCTTTCTTAAGGTTGTCCTTACACTCAGAAGCTAGATTATTTGAAATATAACCTAAGGCTGTATACAGAAAGAAAGCTGGAAACTTATAAGCGCTTACCGGCGCTTGACAGCGCTGGCAACCCGCGCAGGAAAATATATGGACGCGCGCCGATAAGCACTGAACGGTGCCGACAAGTTCCGACAAGCTTCAACACGCGCTGGTCAGCGCTGGGCGCTGCCATTTGAAATTAATAAACAACTGCGACAACACGTGCAATTACGACAGGCATATTTATTTAGATAAATATTAAAATGGATAGTGACGTGTTGATATCCTTAGTTTAAATACACATTTTCTAACAAAACCAAATCATCGTCCGATGAGTCCGACATTTTGCTTGGTCTGCTTCAACCTGCTTCCTTTGTGTAGAGAACGGACCAGCGCTGTCAAGCGCCGGTAAGCGCTTATAAGTTTCCAGCTTTCTTTCCTTTAGTCGCGTTTGGTCCAATACGCGTTTGGTCCAATCCACCTAATTCGCGGTTAGTCCAATTCGCGGTTAGTCCAATACGCGGTTGGTCCAATTAGCGATTGGTCCATTTCGCGATTGGTCCAATACGCGATTGGTCCAATACGCGATTGGTCAAATTTTTCTTTTTTATGGTGGTAGGTTGAGGGTTAGTTTTTGTTGTTGGTGTGGCACAAGGATGGCGCTGGTGAGAAGGGTGTTGTGACCTAGGGACCTATCCGTCCTACGCGGACGGATAGGTCCCCAGGTCGTATTGGCAGTTTTATATACGCAGAATCTTCCTGTAATAATGGCCACCATATATATCATTAATTACATGAAACAACACAATATTTATATTGTTTATGTATTTAACCTATATTTCTATCGTTTAAAGATAAAATAAAAACACAAATCAAAACGAAATTTATAAACAGTGTGTACCTATTTATTGTACGTAGGATTAAGTAAGGTTGTAAGCACGATTGGGCCCATCGCAAAAACAAAATGCATAGGATAATATATAACTTTTTTCTTCAACCTACCCTCAATACCTGCAATTGAGGGTAGGTTGAAGAAAAAAGTTGTTTGTTACGTTTGACGTTTGTTAAGTTCCGCGTTTGTGTAGTTAATTGATTTCGAAATTAAAAATAAATAATATGCTATTTGAAATTGACGAAACAAGTAAAAATTTAAAAAAAATTACGTGGCAATGATACACTGATTCATAATGGATATCGGTATAACCTAAATATAAACAATAAAAATGTAAGTTTGTTGTGGAGATGCAGCAAAAGAAAAATATGTAGGAAGGAAGGAAATCTATGTCGCGTTCGACATTTATCTACTTCAGTATATTTTAGTTTTTTGATTTGTCTAAAAAAATATTATTATTGTATGGTACAACTTCGACATACAATTTTAACTCTAATGAGAGTGTAACACAAATATGATTCTTAACATTTTATAAATAATGACAAAAAATATGTACGTTTTATATACCTAAAACTAATTTAATCATAAATACAAAAAAAAAGGAAAAAACATAATACTAATGAAGACTGTTGTTTAAGCCTCGAAATATTCCTCAACATCACTGTCTACTGGGAACGTGCCCAGAAGGCTGGCGGCATTGCCACGTTGAATGGCAATGCTTATTTTCTGTGCGAGAAACAAGCCAGCCCTCTGATCACGAGAAGCGTCGATCAGTCGTTTCGCTAGGTCTCTGTAAAGGAAACGAGCACTCGGACCCCATGAACCTATAGTCTCCACCCCAAACGGCTCAAAAATGTAGTTTCCAACTAAATTGCTGTACTTTCGCCGTTTGAGGGACTCTGCAGCTGCAGCAGCAGCGCCAGCACAACCTGCTGTACTTAGAAGATGTGATGGTGCAAGGGTGTCGACGCACGTTGCATCCCACACCAACGGCCTGCTCATCTTCCAAGGCAATAACGACATTCCATCAGGTCTCTTCCCATCGTCACGTACCAAACCATTTGGTTTAAGTACGGCTGATACATCGGCGGTGACAAGAGCTCGACGGATAATGTCGTTAAGTTGGGCGTGTCGCGATATGCGGCCTGCGCTCCTGCTGCAGAATAGCCCATGGTGTCCGAGACTGTCGACGGCTTCTCCACAAAGACAATGATGCGGAGAAACACAAGGAGCGCCCAAACGGAGGCAAGTGGCTACAGTGTCACCTGTACAGTGGATGTAGTGTCGTCCAACATAGTGCCTATGTTGGGCGATGGCAATGCCTGCAGCCAAAGACCAGATTTCCACTCATCCATAGCAAGTATCTACTTGCTATGCGCGCCCAGATGGGCGCGTTCCTCAGCACTGGAAGCAGTAGAAATAAGATAATTTCTTCTAATGCAACGGCCCATCCCACTGCTTTTGGGAGAATAGGCTGGTCGGCAAGACAGTATTTGGACATGTCATTTTCGAAGCATTTACTGCATCAGTCTTACACAACACTTCCGCATTAACCAGTGTGGGTTCTAAAATTTTCCTGGTACGTTTTATTAAATAAAACCTCAAATTGGACCAATAGCGTATTGGACTAATCGCGAATTGGACCAATAGCGTATTGGACTAATCGCGAATTGGACCAATCGCGAATTGGACCAATCGCGAATTGGACCAACTGCGATTTTTGCCTGTTTTTGACAATTGGACCAAACGCGTATTGGACCAAACGCGACTAAAGGAGATCTGTATACAGCTTTAAGTTAGATAACCCGATAGTACTTAATTAAAATTGTTGACCTATTTGCTCAGTGTGGGTTGTATTTTTTATACTAGTTCGGTAGCAAACAAGCATATGGTTGCAGCCCGCCTGATGGTTTGCAGTTAACCTTTGCACGTGGATTCTTAAATAATTTGTCTTATTTTTTTTATTTTAAATAATTGTGTGGGTCCGAAGATATACTTACAAATAAAAAAACCTTTCAATTATTTTTCTAGATAATATGGCTTGATTAGCCAGGTGCCGAAGTACAGAGCTGAGATTAGGGACCCTTTCTTACATCACACAAGATAATATTTTGTGTTGTTATTATGTGTCTATTGTTTGTTTACTATATCTATTATCATTTAAGAGTGGTAGGGCACCATACTAGCGAGCAAGCCCGACAGGAGAAGGACCTCCACCGTACAGAAGACCATAGCCAAATAACTACTCACAACGGTGTAATTGTGTTCCTGTGTGTGAGTATAGGTCTCCAGCGCTCATTTAGGGATGCGTTTTGAAAGAAACGTATTCCTATCCCAGGGGCACTTCCATCTTTAAGCCCTGGTGTAAAAAAATGGGTTGGCAACATGCTTGGTATTTCAAGCGTCCATAGGCTACGGTAACTGCTTAACATCAGGCGGACCGTATGCTTGCTTGCCACTTAAGTAGTATAAAAAAAATATCCTGTGTATATTCGAATAAATGCTTTTCTTTCTTTCTTTCAAGCGCATCTTTTCTTAAATGTAAGATTAAAATAAATAAGATTACACAACATGCATTATATTGCTTGTGCAAAGTATAAATTAGACAACAACTCTTCAAAATCAATAAAAATATTATCCTTTTCGCTGAAGACAGATAAGTTTTCATGAACGTAATACCTTTACCCTACGTTTAATATGAACTACACATGAAAGAAGTAATCAACAACATAATATGAGTTAGTTCACGGCTCAGTGGCCACTACACTCATGCTCGGAGGGCGAGGGGGAGGGTGAGAGTAGTGGGGAGCTCTGAGCTCTGATACTCTGACGCGATTAATGTTAGACTGCTACTAATTTACCTGTTTGTGTGGCCATCAAATCAACGAGAATAAGCCTGTAATATCGACATGTTTAGTCTGCCCTTTATTTGTCTTTTAACTGATTAAAAAAAAGAAGGAGGTTCTCAATTCGTTGGGATTTTTTTTAAAAGTATGTTCACTTATCAACATTTAATGGGACCACCTGGAAAGTATATGTATACTTTCCAGGTGGTCCAAAATCAATAAAAATCTATAAATTGTAGACATCGATGATATTTAATTGAAGTTAGTTAAGTTCAAACGTTAAGCAAATAAACGTTTGAATTTGAGGTATACGTTGGCTTCTCCAGAAGTAATGTAAATAGTTTTACATAATTTAAATTGATACCTACTTAATAAAATACTTGATTCAGCATCGCATAGTTTTAAACACCGAGTCTAGAAATAGGTAATTAAATTTTACCCAATTAAAATAAGCAGTCGTAAATGTCAGCAATATGGAGGCATTTTGTGATTGCTTAGAAGACTGGCAGCATTGCCACGTTTTGGATGGCAATGCTTATTCTTTAAGACAAAAATAAGCCAGTTTTCTGGTCACGTGATTAAACACTATGTAATTTTAATCGCCTTTTTCGTACTATAAAGCTTTATTTCTCAATAAACTCTGTTATCTTATCACAAATCGCTTCTTTCCTGGCCCCACACGACAGCTAAGCGTGTGTATAATGTTAAGGCAGTACGTCGTTGATTGCGGGTAAATAAGATATCATTAGCGTCAAAAGATTGACAAGTCACTTGCAAAATGAACTGGATTCTGTATCGTATTAATTCGCTGTTTCTAAGGCCTTAATTAGAGGGACGTGACTTTACTCAAAACACAACAATGTTTGAAGTTCTGAGACGTGTGGGAATTTGGTGTCTAATGTCAATTAGTTATTTGAATGTATGGAGCGTAAGTAGACTTTCGTTATTGGAATTTATCAGTTCCTGCATTACTATTAGGGTGCTGGAGATACAGACCCAAAAATCGAAACAGATTTTTGGCTTTATGCCTGGAATATCTGAATACCCATTGGCTACTGCTTGACCTAAGACTATTCTAAAATTCACTGATTTGTGTCAAACGGAAAAAAGGAAGAATAGTTTTTAAAGAGTTGGCAAAGCGCGAGTTATATTCTACAGTAACTGTCCGTAACTGCTTGACATGCGGGCCATAATCTTATTTACCTCTTTTGTATATAAGAGTATATGAGTCTTTAAATGACATTTGCCAAACTGCATAGCAGTTTGTCGGCAGTCAGCAATATAAACTTAATATACTGTTTGTGGAAGGCGGAGGCCCGTGTGCTGTGGCGCGTGTTAGGAGAGGCCTAGTCCAGCAGTGGACTGCGATAGGCTGATTGATTGATTGATACTGTTTTTGTCTCGTATATTGTAGGAATAGCTTCGGGAATATTCGCAGAAGTAATAAAATCCAATAACCATTAAATATTTCATATATTTATACAGTTTTGCTTTACAATACGTGTTACCTCTGTAACCATAATCGAATAATCGCTTTCGAAAAAACAAAACACGATCGACAATGTTCCTGCCTTATATTCTTTTTTTAACAAAAGCTGTACTAGCTGTTACTCAATATTAAAATTTGTGATTATGTGCCAGTAACATAAACAATATTATTCTTTATCTGATATATAAACTATTTTAATAATTATTAACAATTATAAGTATTATTATCGGATGTCAAATAAATTATATAATCTTAAATACTCACATATAGGTCAATGGTAAATGTCAAAGTCTAAGTCAAACTCGTTTATTCATTTAGATCAAATACATGATACTTATGAACGTCATAAAAACAAATGCCAGCATACTTTTTTTCCTACGGCTACTAGTATTATATTATCTGTGCTACGGCCAAACTAAATTAATATGGTAGATACAATTATACTAACAGATTCTTACAAATTACAATATAATCCATATATTTATAAAAGTAGGCTTACAATACTTAATAGGTACGAGTTAGCACAGTAAATTAGCAACATAACACGATCTCCTTTCATATTCCAATCCACTGGACACTCAATGAAATCCTAAACTCCATTCACAAAGTTCGTATAGCAGTCGTGAACATATATCACTGGCCGTTGGGGACCGGCCCGCGACAATGCCATTGTTTCCCGGGATTTTCTTCAGTCCCGGTAATACCCAACATTAGTTTGGATTCTAAATGGACATATTACTGTGCTGTACTACCTTTCTTTTTAATTCAGGCTATTTGTATTAATGTTTGTCGTTAAATTATGTTCTTTGTGAGTTGAAATTCTTTAATTCCATAGTTATATTTGGAAGCAAACTGTCTTAAGGTTGGATGGACGGATACATACTCGAGTAAGATTATTCTATCAAGTTTGCTTTACGTAAACTATAACTGCGTTAATTGTGACTGCTGAGCATGAGGTCCCGGGTTCCATTCCCGGATTAGACAAAAATGGACGTAAGGTTTTTCTGTCATCAAATTCACAATAGATGTCCGAAGTTAGGGAATTGGCGGTGTTTAATAATAATAATGTAATTAAGATAGATAGATATGAGTAATCCTACTAATATTATGACCGCGAAAGTTTGTAAGTATTGATGGATGGATGGATGGATATTTGTTACTCTTTCACGTAAAAACTACTGAAGGGATCTGGATGAAAGATTATTTGGCACAGAGATAGATTATAGTCTGGAATAACACATAGGCTACTTTTTACAGCAATATTCGACATCCACGCAAATCATATTTATATTTCTTTACCGACCGTGCCTCAGAAAATATGTAAAATCAAACTCACGACCTCTGACTTAGCAGTCGGGCATCACTAACCACTAGACCAACAGGCCAGCCAGTATATTTAATTTTATACAATTACTGTTTTTTTTTAATAAAAAGACAACTTCCGCACTACAGAACAAGCTCTGTGTCGCGGGGGACTTCACAAAAATACAATTAACGGACACAAATTACACCCAGACTCAGATAAACTCTTTGTGGGACACACAAAATTTTGTCCTGTGTGGGAATCGAACCCAAAACCTCGTGCACAGCAGGCGCATACTTCGGCCACTGGACCAACAAGGCAGCCATGTTAGTACCAGTAATATAAAATTAAATAAATTGCACATGGCGGATATTCGGCGTCCAATATCAAATTGCATCTTCCCAACCAGGCGGGTAATCCTATAAGCCGATTACATTGGATGACATTGTAGACGAGCCATTCGGGTTTTATTAATGCTTTATTAATATTCATTTTAAAATACTCTCGTATTCGTGCCCATTCATAGTAAAATTACATAGTGGGCACTATGTTATAAGCTTATTTCAATATTACGTGGAAAAATCACTAGTAGACCACAGCCAAATGACTACACACAGCGGTGTAGTTGTGTTCCTGTGTGTAAGTACAGGTCTCCAGCGCTCATTTAGGAATGCGTTTTGAAAGAAACGTATTCCTATCCCAGGGTTACTTCCATCTTAAAGCCCTAGTGTAAAAAAATGGGTTGGCAACACGCAAGTGATACCTCTGGTTATGCAAGCGTCTATAGGCTACGGATACTGCTTAACATCAGGCGGGCCGTATGCTTGTTTGCCACCCAAGTAGTATAAAAAAAAAAAAAAAAAAGACAGAAACCACAGAATACTGAACAGAAAATGAATTTTTCAACGTGCATCGAGTTGTTTGCAACTCTACGTTGCTATAGGTTACGAAATAACAAAAGAAATAGTTATTTTGTTATAGCATACACTTAAAATTAAATGTTTAAAAAATATTATATTTTTACTAGCTGACGCGGCAAACGTTGTTTTGCCATATCAAGTAAATATAGTAATATTGCTATTAGAAAATAGAGGTTTTATTTTAAGGGAATTTATTTTTTAAATTTACCTCTATACAAATATTGTCCTGAAAATAACAAACACAAAAGAAAGAATTATCTAATTTGGTGCAGTCGATCTGAAGTTATGCGCGTACATACATTTGAGGAGTTTCAGTTTTATTTATATAAATAGATAAAGAGAGATTTGTATTTTTGTTTGTAATGGATAAACTCAAAAACTACTAAGTAGACCAATTAAAAAAAATATTTTACCATTTTTACCTATAGAAACCTACGTTATCAGCGAGTAACATAGGCTAAATTTAATATTTTAAAATGCGAATGCATGCAAAGCCGGGGTGTGCAGCTAGTTACAAATAAAGATCGGAAAAAAAATCGCTATAAGGACTGTGGTACGGTCCATGATCATTGAATAAAGGTACGTTTTCCATTGTTTACGGTGGTAATAGGGAATGAATACCGTGTACAAGTTGTTTCAAACAACTCAGTATGACGAAGCGTTTCCAAATTAAATCGATTAATCATCTCTTGTTAGGTACAACGGCTGTTTTATACGGCATTAGCAAATATTATAAAAGCATTAAGGTATACAACCAATAGGATAATAGATTTCATTCGTCGTTAAATTTCTCTGTCGTTGCCTTAAATTTTCAGTAAGTATCTCACTGTAGACGGCTGATGTCTTAGCTTTTTTTATTTTAAAAAGATAAAGTCTCCTGTATTAGGTACGGACGGCAATGGAATTTGCTGTACAGAGACGATTTAATGTCGTAAACTTACGTCAAATCCCATACATTTTCATTTTTGACTTTTCGATTCGACTATCGCTTATGCCACTTGTCTAGAGGCTCTGGGCCGCTATATGAATATTAGTTTTTAAGGAAAACCAATATATGAATTTCTGTGAAATATAACTTTATTTGTAGGTTAAGTCTTATTGTACACAGTTACCAGAGTCCACAAAAATTTATGCAATGGCTTTCTTAAAAAACAAATCTTTATAAAGCGGCCGTGACCCTCCGATTTGACTACCGCTTATGCCACTTGTCTAGAGGGGCTGTTCAGCTAACTCCGTAGCCGTGGGTACAAGCCCTGTGTCGCCGGTGACGTGCCAAACATATAATTAAAGTCACAAAGTATACCCAGACTCGAGACAACCATTTATGAATCATATTTTTTTTGTCCCGTGTGGGGATCGACCCTACAATACGCCGCGCAGTGGTAAATGGCGAGGTAACCCCGGTACATACATATTTTCTTGAGTCTTCTGTTTTGCTGAGGGAAGTGGAATATTCTTTTTGACGTGCGTGATAGGTCAAGTGAGAACAGAAAATAAGAGATGGTAGCCGAGTAGGGAAGCAACCGATTTGCAGGTACACACGACGTGTAAGTTCAATTCCAGGTGGCAGTAACAAAGTGATTTTGACTTTGTGGAATTTATACGTAACAATCAAATATCAAACGAACAGCTGACTGTTATAGAAAACATCGTGAGAAACCCACATGACTCAGAAGAAATTCTAAAGCCATGTCTGATTCACCAACCCGCATTAGGCCAGCGTGTGTGCTTTTTCTCTCATGATAGAGAAGAGACCCACACAGTGGGACATAATTATAATATGGGTTGCTATCATTATGTGTCATCATCATCATCTCAGTCGAAAGACGTCCAGCGCTGGACAAAGGCCTCTCCTTATTGACGTCACAACACCCGATCTCCCACCTTGCGCATCCAGTCTACGCCAGCATCCATCCATCCATTGCGTCCAAAATACCAACAATATACTGCCAGGTATTTATAAATACTTAACGGTCGATTGGAGCTTAATATATTGTTTGACCTGAATCAAAGAATACCCGGTTTATTATTTATGCAAACAATGCCTTCAGCCTCCACTAAGTACTGACCAGTATACGTAGACCTATTAATACCACATACGAAGTTTAGCTGAGAGATCATGTGACATAATTAAATTAAATTTTGATATTTATTATAGACTAGCGACCCACCAGACTTCGCCCGGGTTAAACAATTTTCAGCTCAACTTTTTTATTTTGTTTTACATAGGAACCTTCTGCTGACAATAACGAACATAGCAAAAAAGGTATTAGCGAAATCGGTTCAGCTGTTTTCGAGATTTGCGCTTAGCAACACATTCAGCGATCCATTTTTATATTAAAGACTAGCTGTTGCCCGCGGCTCCGCCTGCGTGGATGTCGGTTATCTACTTTTTAAAGCGATAACCGACATCCACGCGGGCGGGTCCGCGGGCAACAGCTAGTATATATTTAATACTAGAGGAAATATTGCTATAAGGTTATTTCACAAAATATCACGTACTTACATAAGTATTTTTCTCTATTCACAATCCTAATATAGCTTTAATATTTCCTCATAAGTTTCTGTAGCCATTTTAAGTGTGCAGAATCTCATTAGCATTATGTTGACATTGAGTCTCCTTCCAAATATATTATTATTAACATAAATAACGGTATCATCGTTCATTCTGTTTAAACATCTCGCAAAATATCGACAAGTATAAATTATATATATCTACCTACTAGGTATGGCTAATTTGGTATTGGCAAACATTCTGGCTACTTAGTAAAGATTTCGTAATACATCTATGCTTCTCATCTCAACCCATAAACGTCCCACTGCCGGGCACATGGTCTCCTCCATAAATTTGGAGGGATATTAGCCTACTATACCACGCTGGCCAGACGGGTTGGTATAGGATTTTGTTTCGAGTTTTCCTACTCTTGCAGTGGATATTGTCTGCCTGACTTACTCCCTTAGTCGAGTCCTATGCTTATTAGATGGAAATAATAGTGTGATGTATTTAGCATAAAAATACCATTATGATTATAATTAGGAATAGTTTTTTGAGGCGGGCAGCCCGTCTGAGGAAGTATGTTCATCTGAAGGACACGTGTTCTATTGGTAGTTTAAGTGTACATGCTTTTTAAAAGAACGTTTTTATTTTACCAATATTACCAAAAGAACAAAATTCCTTGTAACTTTGTACCTTGTGCCCATAGGCTGTATGCTTGTTCAAGTTTGATTGGATGCCCACAATTTTGACGTTGATGGACGGTGATTTAAACACAACAAAAATAAATTGTACTAGAAGCAGCATGCAAAATAGAAAAAATATACAAGACAAAGAAAGAATATTTGTTCAACGAACTTTTGTGCTAAAAATGCTATAATTCGCAATTCATGCAACCAAAGCACAACAGCTACCCTAATTTTATTTTGCCGGCAAGAATGTTCCTTAACTGCCATTAAGTAGGCTCAAATTTTAATAATCTCTGTGTACAGCTGGGCGATATTTCGTGGCAAACGTGACTAGGCATGAATATCACGTATCTGAACGTTCAAAGCCTTTGTTTCTATTTACCCTTCGCGTAAATCGTAGTTAAAATAAATTGTGGGTAGGAAGAAGACCATTTTTGAAAGTAATTATGGTCGCTGTGGAAAATATTAGATGCGCAATATTTGAAACGGTTGATGCTTCTAATGAGCTCAGTGATGCGCATAGGATTTGGTGTGGTCATTATGATTTAAAGATAAGGTTTTCATATTATTTTATTTTTATTATTATTTAAACTTCATATAAACAACATGTATAATGGCGGACTTAATGCCAGAGGCATTCTCTATCAGTCAACCAAAAGGGTGATGCAGAGATAATACGTAGGTAGGAAGTGCATTTAAGTCTGAATTTGGGGTTTGTAAAAGTGCAAGTTCAAGTAAAAAATATTAAAAATAAAAAAGTAAATATATTACTTTGGCGGCAAATAATAATAATTACGTGTTGCCTACCCAAAAACTTGTAACACCATTGTTTTGTAGAGTACCTGAGTTAGAAAAACGTTTCCTCGAAACGCATCCCTAAATGAGCACTAAGGTGGGTGGTACATCTAAGCAAAGCTGTCAACTTTATGTTGTCAAAAGCTTTTTATAAGTATTAAGCGGGTTAAGATAACATTTTGTAACTTCATTTCTCCAGGTAACGATAGTATTTTCCCGAGGGAAATTAAAAACGGATGGTTTTAACAACAAAGGTGACAACTTTTTCATTAGATGTAGAATCATTTTAAGAGCTCGTGTAAAGTAGTCTACATCAATGTGTTCATTTTCATGTATTAAAACTTTTTGTGCATAAATTTTAAGCCCAGCAGTTTAGACTCTGCGTTGATAAATCAGTCAGTCAGGGCAAGTGCCTATTTTAAATTATTATTATTTTAGTTTTAAATATTTTTTTATTTTTTATCAATGTTGAGATCATTCTTAATATGAAACCCTTATTGGAATTAGGGTTGCCACCTTTTTTTCTTGTAATTAAAGTAAGTACATTGGTTATAACAAGAAAAAAAAGTACACAGTATCAAAATAAAGTACAATTTATTTTTCTTTATGTCGCTGGTGCTGGCTTTCTGTGTGGCGCTGCGCTGGCGAGTGGCAACATCGATTGAGCGCCAATCGATAAATTCCGTTTAACGAAAAAATATTTATAACTAAACTTTTCAAAATATATATCATGCGAAATAAAGTATAGAGTACAATTACCTAAAATAACGTACAATACTTTATTATAAAGTACGGGTGGCAACCCTAATTGGAATCCACAACATTGATGACAAATTCAAAGTCTTTTTTAACATCCACCATCTTATTGCGTTGTATAATAAACTTTATTGACACAATTTAGCTGACATGTCATCATATCTTGACGATCTCGAACCCCAAGTCCAAATCATAATCGATCTCGTATCTTAACATACGATCATAAAACAGCCAAAGTTAAAATTGGATGCAATCATTGCCAATGGCCTCCAAACCAATAATTTGTGTTATGTATCAGGTCTAAATGGTGATATTATTTTAAATTACAGGAAACTTTCGATGTAAGCAGGAAACTACATACTTACCTATTTTACATTGTCTATTTAAAAAAATATATATTTTGTAATTATATTTTAATAGCCGGCAGATCGGTTTTTGATATTATTTGCTCATGAAAATTGACACAGAATAATGACAATATAACATTAAGTATTCTGTGCTATAACTATATTGTATGTAGTACTTACTACGCACTATAATAACCTACCACAGTAAGGGTTGTTCTTTTACATCCACAAACCATTGTTTTAAAAAATAAACTTTCAAACATTACTTCCCCAGACCTCCTTGGTCGAAGGAGGTACGTATGTATGAAAGTTTATTTTTCGAAAACAATAGGTTGTGGATGTCTGGAAACAACCCCATCGTAAGACACCTACCTAAATATTGATTAGGTGCTATTATATAAATGTAGATATATGTATATTGATAAGTCAAACTCCAGCTCAAAATTCATTTAGGTTACAAAGTAACACTTATGAAGGTCATAAATTATGAATAAACCAGAAAGATGATGTCAGCAAAATTTTTCTACGGCTAGTTCGCTGACGTGGAGCCTTGAGAAGAACTAGCAAGAAACAACAGTCACAATCTTTTGTAAAATACAAGTATGATAGCATGCAAGCTGATGCAGTCAAAACACGATACTTACTTTATTGATAAAAAAAAGGTAATCGTACTTACTAACGTACTGGTCGTGCGAGAAAAAAAAAAGTATGGTGTTAAAGTCTGCTTCAATTTACATATTGCTATTAAAGAATAAGGCAATATGTGAATAGTGACAATGATTAAGTTGTTGATGTAATAAATTATAATGTTACTTTTATGAAAGGAAGCAGAATGTATTGCAATAAAGACAAACCTTAGCGGTTTTTGGACTGCTTATGTGTATAAACTGTATATTTTAATTAAATAAATAAATTTTTAAAAATATATATGTAGGTTTAATAGTGTGAAAAGAAAATTATATTATGTTATTTTCGGTTGAGAAAATGTTCAGTAAATATATTATCATCTTGGAATCTGAAATTCATCCTGTATCCGCCAAAAGACTCGCCGCTGGCGAAACATCGGCATGACTAACGACATGAGGCTATTTTTATTAATGTCCCATTGTATCAATGTGATTAGCTACTTATACAAATACAACAAATACGATGAACTTAAAAACAATAGAATGCAATATCCAAAACAAAAAAAGCCCGACGTATACTAAGTAAATGCCCACCAATACGGCAGTGTCCGTCCATCAGCGTCCGGGCCCGGACACCGGCGGACAGGGCCGGACAGCGCCGGAACGTGAAACTTTAATAGCCGGACGGCCGGCCGGGCTATTTTTGTCGGAACTATTTTTGACAAACGAACAACTCATTGGAAATTGATTTGGCTTTGATATGCGCATATTTGATATGAAATTGAATGCAACCATTATTTTTCATTCAGAGCTTTTACTATACCTTGTTATAATTTGTTTGATAAATCTATTAATTTTGGCAGGATATTGACGAAGAAAAACACTTTAGTAAGGCGATTCAATTAGTGGAATCCTAAAGGCGTTGAATTAGATCATTATACTCTACCCAAATTTATAATAGAAACGAACTTTTTTTGTTATACTCCCAAAGAGGCAAACAAGCATACGGCTCGCCTGATGATAAGAAGTTACCGCAGCCTATAGACGCTTGCAACATCAAGGGTATCACTCACGCGTTCCTGTCCCTTTCAAAACCTTATGCATGGTATAGTCTCTTGGGAAAACTTCGGAATGAAGCTCATTCCTCAATCTACTCGTAACACTGCGTCAGATATACAATTTTATTGTTTCTTATTACTTAAGTATTTTGACGTAAATTTAATTTTATATGGTATGTGGTTTCCGTCCCTTTTTGTTAACATTAATATTGTAATCCATACTAAATTGTAAATAATATACTCTGGCGATTAAAAAGAGCGGCCCGAGTTTCATGCCAATACTTCTCGAGGTCCTACCCTAGTCAGCGAATTGGCTGTAGGAAAAAAGTATGCTGGCATTTGTTTTTATGACGTTCATAAGTATCATATATTTGATCTAAATAAATAAATGAGTTTGACTTCAACTTTGACTTACCCATTTCAAATATTTGAGTAATAGAATCGCCTATATGTATCTACACTCTTTTATGGGCCACTGTTTTTCACTGTAGCGTCTGATACTTTCCATCAGGTGCATTACACTCATTATGTTGACGTCGGTCATAAACGTACGTCCGACTGCCACGAATCAATCAGTGCAGAGATTATTAACTGACGCTATAGGAATTTTCAGGCTTCATGGAGTGTGACGAGTGGCGTAGGTGCGAAGCTAACGATACCGACCGATAGATTAACGCGATCACTCTGGATAAGTAAACGATGGTCATGGATGGTTAGCATGACTAATCTTTAGTGGTACAAAAGTATAGATGTGTTTAACAACATAAAAGGTTATATTTAAGAGTTATATAGCGCGAAAAAAATAATGATGTAATAGTTAAGATTTTTTTTTTATACTACCAAGGTGGCTAACAAGCATACGGCCCGCCTGATGGTAAGCAGTTACCGTAGCCTATGGACGTTTGCAACACCAGGGGTGTCACTCACGCGTTGCCGACCTTTTAAAAACCTTATAACTCCTTTCTTGAAGAACCCCATGCTATAGTCTCTTGGGAGAACCTCGGCGGGGAGCCCATTCCACAGCCTAATCGAATGGTAAGAAATTCCTCTGGAATCTTACGGTACGGCAAGTTTGAGGTGCAAGGATGTGAGGTTGATAAAATGTGGCCGTGGGCATCATCTCGCACAATTCCTCAGAACACAGGCCATTGTACAGGCGGTACAACACACACAAGGAGGCGAAGTCTCTTCTTAGGCTTAGTGGATCAATACCGCCTGTGAGCTAGGGATCGTCAACAATCCTCACAGCGTGTCTTTGGATTGAATCGAAGGGTCCAAGCTGGTATCCAGGTGCTTCCGCCCAAAGGTGGCAGCAGTAATTTGGTCAAGATTTCTTATAGTAAATCTGATTTGGAAGATAATCTGCCACCTTTTTCATCGATTACTTACAGAAAATGAAAAAATAACTGGTGACAACATTACTAATAGGCAGTCAATGTTATCGTCGTCTTAATACAATTCCATGCATATTGCATTCCTAATTGTATCGTGACAATAAAATCGTATCGTCTCCTGCCACGGTAAATTTTAAAAGCATTCATAAGTCTGATCTTGTCAAAAAATGTACACTTAAATATTTAAAATTAATTTCTAAACAATATAAATGCTAAATAAACAACCTAAGTTATTTTAAAAAGATATTTGTATTTTCTCCATAGGTGTATGTATCACACCCAGCAGTCACGTCTCTCCAATATCTCTAATTATGTTTAAGGGGCGAGTTTTAATAAATTTATTTACGACGATTTGACTGCCTTGGTGGTTCAGTGGTCGCAGTATGCGCCTGCTGTGCACAAGGTTGTGGGTTCGATTTCCACACAGGACAAAACTTTGTGTGGCTCACAAAGAGTTGTTCTGAGTCTGGGTGTAATTTGTGTCCGTTAATTGTATGTTTGTAATGTCCCCCGCGACACAGAACTTGTACTCTAGTGCGGGAGTTGTCTTAAAAAAAAAAAGAAAGAAAAGAATATCCATATCCACGATAATACTAACATCTAGTATTTGTTTGTCATCAGGTATGGTCGTCAACGGGTTCGTGAATGTGGTGATCACAACAATTGAGAAGAGATTCGGCCTCAGGTCCATGCAGACAGGAGTTATAGCTGGAGGGTAAGATTTTAAAAGCAGTTTTAAAACTAGTAATGAAGGAACATTAAATTACGAAGAATAAACCGTCTTGTTAACAATTTGAGTAAATAATGCTACAATATTCTTTCTGTGGCTTGTTTTAGGTAATAATAATAATTATTATTTATTTATTTCTATAAAATGAGCTCCCTGCCGAGGTTTTCCCAAAAGACTATAGCATAGGGTTCTTCAAGAAAGGTTTTTAAAGGGTTGGCAACGCATGATTGACACCCCTGGTGTGGCAAACGTCCATAGGCTACGGTAACTGCTTACCATCAGGCGGGCCGTATGCTTGTTTGCCACCTTGGTAGTATAAAAGAAACGTGCACATATTGATCGATAATAATTGTATGATTCGATACCATTACATTTGTTGGTACGCAGCTTATAAACAATTGAGCTACTGCCGACTGCCTGAACTAAGCAGAGCCTGTATTTCATGTCACAATGTACTCCCTAATTAAATAGGTGTATCATGACTTTTTCATTTCATTAAATACACCAAGTACCTAGCAATTTTAAAAACTTATACAAGAGTATTGGTGTTGCAAGCGTCCATAGGCTACGGTAACTGGTTACCATCAGGCGAGCCGTATGCTTGTTTGCCTCCTTAGTAGTAAAAGAAAAGCAGGTTACCCATTTGGCGATTAAAAAGAGTGGCCTGAGTTTCTTGCCAATTCTTCTCCTTAGTCAGCGAATTGGCCGTAGGAAAGAAGTGTGCTGGCACTTGTTTTTATGACGTTTATATGTAGGTATCATGTATTTGATCTTAATGAGTTTGACTTTGACATCGATTTAGGGTAACTCTAATTCTAAACTTTGCAATGGCGTACCATCTACTTTAGGCTTTGCCAAATCTCAGTTTGCCAATTGGTCAGTGAATCGTTGTAGAATGAACGAATAATGCATTGTAATAATAATAATAAGTAGTTATGTATCTTTATATTAGTACCTACTAACTGTTGCCCGCGGCTCCGCCCGCGTGGATGTCGGTTATCGCTGCAAAAAGTAGCCTATGTGTTGTTTTAGACCATAACCTATCTCTGCGCAAATTGAATCCAAATCCGTTCAGTAAAGAAAGAAAGAAAGAAAGAAAGAAAGAATATTATTTAATTGGCACAAAGTACATACAAATACAAAAAACAAATCTTTGTTCTATAAAATACCATTATAACATAATAAATAATTATAACATAAGATGTATGCGTAATTACATGTGCCAATAGGGTCACAGCTCAGCATATGTTAGGATGCCAAAAGCTCCTAACGCTGGTTTTCAGTTGCAACCCAGGAGTGATGCGCGCGGGGAAGACTAATAAATTATACTATATAATTATTGAAAATATATGAAATGTTAAATTATTAGATTAGTAGTTTTAACGTGAAAGAGTAACAAACATCCATCTATCCATCCATTCTCACAAACTTTCACATTTATAATATTAGTAAGGATTTAATTGTTGCATGCTGTGTAACTGCCAAATATGTGAAACAATATTTACTATGATCACCTCTGTACTACCACAGATTACTAAATAGTTACTACGTACTACCATGTTTGATGCAATAAATGATTATGAAATTATTTCTGATATAACTTCAAATTTAATATCCACGTTGTCTTTGTAGGTACGACATGGCGTCCTTCGCCTGCCTGGCTCCAGTCACGTACCTAGGCGGGCGCGTCGGTTCCTCCAAGCCTCGCTGGATCGGCTGGGGGGTACTGCTAATGGGCACAGGATCTCTACTCTTTGCGCTGCCACATTTCCTTGTATCTAAATATAAGATCGCTGGAGACACGGCTGACGATATTTGTACACTTAATAGGACGGTAAGTAAATTAAAATTGATTTTTACTTATTGCTATGTAAATATTATATAAAGATTTTTTTAATAAATAGGTGGCAAACAAGCATACGACCTGTCTGATGGTAAGCAGTTAGCGTAGGCTATGTACGCTTGCAATACCAGAGGTATCACTAGCGTGTTTTCGACCCAAAAATGAGTACCAGGGTTTTATTATGGTTTTTATTTTTATTTTCCTGGGATAGGAATCCCTAAATGAGCACTGTATACCTGTTATGACACACAGGAACACAACTACAGCGCAGTTTGTAGATATTTGGCTGTGGTCTTCTACAAGGTAGAGATCCTTCCTCATTCGGGTTTGCTCCCTGGTATGTGCCCTACCTCTATTAATAGTTTTAATAAGTTTTTATTTCAAGATAAAATTTTTGACTGTCGGCAATAAGTTTCAACTAAAGTTTTTATGCTTTACCAAGAGAGAGAGAGGGTTTAGGCCTTAATTCACACACGCTGGCCTAATGCGGGTTGGTGAATCAGAAATGTCTTTTAGAATTTCTTTTTTTTTTAAGACATGTGGGTTTCCTCACGATGTTTTCCTTTACCGTTAGCAGATGGCGAATCATTTGATTAGTACATATAAACTCCACAAAGTGAAATTCACATTGGTACTGCCCGGGATCGAACTCGCACCTCTTGCGTGCAATTCGGTTACTTTCCCACTCGGCCACCACTGCTCACATATTTATTATTAAAGTTTTTATTATGTGGAGAACTAACATCTGCAATGTCCATCCATCTCAGCCAGAAGACGTCCACTGCTGGGCATAAGCCTCGCCCAAGGTTTTTCACATCGTTCAGTCATCGGTTGTCCGCAATCTTTGCCAGGTCGTCGGTCCACCTTGTCAATGTCATCTGCAATATAATACAATGCAAAAGTTATTCCAACTACTTCTTGCACAAAATGATTTTGAATTATCTGCATATTAATTCAAACATTACTTCGGTATCTAATCAAAAGTTTTGTACTTAACTGTTCATTCAATTTGCTGCCATAACAAGACAGAACTTTGACCATTCTATTCTGCCTTATAATCAAATCTGTAGGTATTCGACAATAGGACATTGATTACAATAAAAAAAGGTTTGATTAGATTTAATTTTTTTTTTTATTTACTACATATATACATAAAACTAATATAATCAAAAATACAAACTAAGACTGTTTTATAAGCGTCGAAACATACCTCAACGTCATTGTCGACTGGGAACGTGCCCAGAAGGCTGGCGGCATTGCCACGTTGGATCATTTAAATTAAATAGATATCCGTACCCGTCTGACCAGCGTGGTATGAGTATGCTAATATCCTTCGCAAATGACTTGACTGCCTCGGTGGTCCAGTGGCCACAGTATGCGCCTGCTGTGCACGAGGTTGTGGGTTCGATTTCCACACAGGATAAAACTTAGTGTGACCCACAAAGAATTGGTCTGAGTCTGGGTGTAATTTGTGTCCGTTAATTGTATGTTTGTAAAGTCCCCCGCGACACAGAGCTTGTTCTCTAGTGCGGGAGTTGTCTTTAAAAAAAACAACAAAAAAGTATGGAGGAAACCCGTACCCAGCAGTGGGTTTATGGGCTTAGATGAGAGAGAGAGAGAGAGATATCAGTAGATATATTACATGGTAGAAATTTACAACACGAAATATATAGACACGTGTTGTAAATTTCTATCATGCTGTGTCGTAAATTTGCAACAGAAATTAAAACAGGTTTTGGCTAGGATTAAATTTCTGATTCACGTTGGAACAGCTATGTGCCAAAGATCATCACACTCTTAAATACAAGGTAATTAAGATAATTAAGGAACTAAACTAAGCCTAGTATACTGAACAAGAGGATCTTCCTTGCGAGCATGTGTTCAGCATGATTTGTTTCCTGTGGTTGAAAAGTACCGCCTCGAAATACCGAGGCAGTCTTTGGGGACTTTTTTTTTTTTTTTTTTTTTATACTACTTGGGTGGCAAACAAGCATACGGCCCGCCTGATGTTAAGCAGTATCCGTAGCCTATAGACGCTTGCATTACCAGAGGTATCACTTGCGTGGTGCCAACCCATTTTTTTACACCAGGGCTTTAAGATGGAAGTAACCCTGGGATAGGAATACGTTTGTTTCAAAACGCATTCCTAAATGAGCGCTGGAGACCTGTACTCACACACGGGAACACAACTACACCGCTGTGTGTAGTCATTTAGCTGTGGTCTTCTATAAGGTGGAGGTCCTTCCCCAGTCGGGCTTGCTCGCCAGTATGGTGCCCTACCTCTCTTACTGCTGATAGAAGTGAAAACGAATTGTATCGTCGAGCTATTAGATTATTATTTTTGAATATGGAAAGCGTTCGCTGACGAAGACGCGAGTTTCATAATTTTAGTTCTCCCAAAAAGTGTTCAACGCACCTAAAGAAGTGTTCACTTCTATAATAATACATATTATAAAGCTGAAGAGTTTGTTTGTTTGAACACGCTAATCTCAGAAAGTACTGGTTCGATTAGAAAAAATCTTTTTTTGTTGAATAGTGCTTTTATCCAGGAAGGCTATAGGCTATATAACATTATGCTATGATGAGTAGGAGCCGAGCAGTAGTGAGATATGTTGCAAAATCGGGGAAAATATTCCAAATTACCATGCGGACGAACTAGTCAAAAATATGCAGAGTTATGTTCCTGTTGGTGGTTGGTTGGTTGTGTGCTGTAGTTTTCAGAGCTCTTGAAAAAGCACTCATAGATCTCTAGTGCTTGTTTAAGGAAGGCTTCTTTTTAATCCTTTTTGCTTTAGGCTACCGACATCCATATTTGATTCATTGCCTAAACGGCCCGGGTATTCTATACATTGGCAAGGTATTTTATGGAATACCTACATTATATACATTGCCGGTAACATATATAATACACTAGGGGTCGCCCGCGATTTCGTCCGCGTGGAAATTTGGAATATTTCCCCCGATTTTGCAACATATCTCACTACTGCTCCGCCTATAGCCTACCTGGATAAATGCACTATTCAACAAAAAGAGATTTTTTCTAATCGAACCAGTATTTTTTGAGATTAGCGCGTTCAACCAAACAAACAAACAAACTCAGCTTTATAATATTAAGTATAGATATAAAGATAAGAAACATAAACAATTTTTTTTTGTAGCTATCGTCTAGCTGCGATGACGGCAGCACTGTGCAGTCGGAAGGCGGCGCGTGGGCAGTCGCGGTGTTTGTGTTCGCGCAACTACTGCACGGCGCAGGCGCAACCCCGCTCTTCACGCTCGGCGTTACCTACATCGACGAGAACGTCTCCAAGAAGATGTCTTCAGTTTATTTAGGTGAGGATCAAACATAAAGATTTTCCATATTTTATTTACTCTGTAATCGATTTTATTCGACTACTTCCGTGGTGCAGTGATAGTATGTATACGACTGCCCCTCCGTTATGATCTCGTGGGAGGCGCTGGACCCAGGTTTGATTCCCGCCGGCTGATTCTCTAAGAAACAGCGATGGCAAACTGACAGTTGTGATCGCAAACTGACAGTTGTGCTTGCTCGGTGACGGCACAATCTATTGACAATACGTCAAAAAGACTCGGTTTTTGCTCTTACGGAATACCGATTTTCAATCTGACAGCCAGATTTGCTTGGTTTTTGCGGTGGCTCGGTTTTTGCTCTTACGGTATACCCCTGCCGGGTCGGATGATGTGTCATTAAGTTTACAGGACCTTGATTAATTATTTTTTTAACCCGGGTGAAGCCTATAAATAGACATAGATAAACCTTACAGGTAGCTACTTGTTGAAAAGATACAATTTACGCAATTTCGCTAACAGTGATTCATCTCTTCCGTCCATTTACCTCATGATCGTTTTTATCCGAGCGAACACCAATTTACATCGTTATCCCATCCCACTATAAAGTATGAAAGCATCCATAATAATATCAATTTCCCGGTTCACGGTTGTCATTTGATACCGTTACTATGGTTTCATTGGGTTCTATGCCACTTATATTGTAGGGTGACCGTAAGTACTTTAAAATTTGAAAGGATAATAACCAAAAACTAAAAAAATATTCTTTTTTCAAATTTAAATGAATAGAACTCAAAGCTTTTGAGTTAGTATACTCTATCCAATAAACAAGAAATTACTCTCATACATAAAAAACAGGACAGAGGATGAATTGAGAATCTACTCCGTTTTTTTGTCGGTATCAAGACGTTTTGGTCGAATTGCACCGACCGTGATGACCGCGGTCAGTGCAATTCGACCAAGACGTCTGGTAACTAAAGGTGTGAAACGCGATTTAGACCCGCCGGCTGATTCTCTAAGAAACAGCAATCGCAAACTGACAGTTGTGATTGTTCGGTGACGGCACACACGATTGCTAAACGTCAAAAAGGCTCGGTTTACGCTCTTACGGAATACCGATTTTCAATCTGACAGGCAGATTTTGTTCCGTTTTCGTGATCGCTCGATTTTCGCTCTTACAGAATACCCCTGCCGTTGTCCACTATAATAATAGAAGGTTGTATTACACATTTTCCCCAAATAAGGTAGAAAGAGGTATAATTACCAATTATACTTATGCCTCGCCAGCCATGTAATAGAGGGACCCTCTAAATTTGGAATGCAGTCAGCGTAAACGTCAACAAAGGACTTAGGCTCCTTCAAAGCCACGGTCATCATCATCATCTCAGCCAAAAGACGTCCACTGCTGGACATAGGCCACTCCCAATATTCTACAACATTCCGTCAGTTTCCGAGTTCATAATAAACGAAACTAAATTGTACAAGTTCTGCTACGTTTATGAAATAGGAAGAAAGAAAATGGTTCACATTTTAATCAAAGTTATAACACGGCAAAAGCTTTTCTAACACACTTATTTAAAGTTATGAGCCGCCCCCGGGGGCCGCCGTCCGGTGGCCCCGGTCGCAGGGGCACTACAGCTCACAATATACACAAGAAAGCACTCCCGATATGACCACATTATATCCTCAATGATATGGACCCTACACACTAC
Organism: Trisateles emortualis; assembly: GCA_947095525.1. Classification (NCBI taxonomy): domain Eukaryota; kingdom Metazoa; phylum Arthropoda; class Insecta; order Lepidoptera; family Erebidae; genus Trisateles; species Trisateles emortualis. Next base: position 21,982,819 of record OX352731.1, on the reverse strand, counting down.
TCGATTATTCTCACACATGAAATACATATTAATATAAGAATATTGTGTATTATCAAGAGTGGTTTATACTATTTGTGTCATTCTTTTCATTTATTTTGATTGTTGTAATAAGAAAGAGAAGACAGGGAGAGCACTATACTAACGAGCAAGCCCGACAGGGGAAGGACCTCCACCTTACAGAAGACCGCAGCCAAATATATATGCGCTACACACAATCAACAATTGTGTGTGAGTACAGGTCTCTAACGCTCATTTAGGGATGCATTTTGAAAGAAACGCATTCCTATGCCAGGGATACTCCTATCGTAAAGTCCTGGTTTAAAAAAAAATGGGTTGGCTACACGCAAGTGATACCTCTGGTATTACAAGCGTCAATAGGCTGCGGTAACTGCTTAACATTAGGCGGGCTGTATGCTTGTTTACCGTCCGAGTGGTATAAAAAAAATGTCTGACTGACATAGGGAAATATAATCATTTATTTAGACAAATAAAACTATTATACTTGTCTTCACAGCTGAGCAGCTCTCAGAGACCGAATCCTGCTGTAGTAATCAGGCCTACAAATATCCATCAAAATGATTTCATTATTTTTCCTACGACCCTATATTTTGATCGACGCTTGTGTTATTAAACTTACCAAATATCCATTTAACTCTTACCCCACTACAAAAAACCGAATATGTACTTCAAAAATTCAATCTAAACTTGAATCTCTAGCAAAAAGCAAACAAAGCTGAGATCGGCTCTCCCTCTACGTACAGTCTCTGAGGACAAGGAAACGTATTCAGAGAGCCATCAACTGCCATCAGATGGCGCGATGTGTGCCACTACAGATATCGAGAGAGTTATCCTGGCGTCCTTCTATAGATATGCTGTAAAAAGTATTTTATAGCTTGTGACTGACCGGTATTATTTGAATGTCGATTTTGGTTTAAAGAATTTATTCTCTGTTTCTTCTCTGAAAGTAATGCAACAAATCATATAACGAGCATTTATGTAGTTAGGTATAGTATACTATACCTAACTACATAAATGCTCGATGTTTTACATAGCACGGATACTGTGACGTTTGACATTTGAAGATAAATATCAATGAAAATGATAGAAGATTAAATTAAAACCTATCGAATACTATAAATGAATACTTTAATAACCTATGAATACTCTAGATTATTCAACTAGTTAATTGGTTAGAGATTGATTCAATTAAACGAGTTAAACGTTTCGGTACCCAAGCTACGTGAAATATATGAAACTAGTTGTTAAAAGCCTATGTGTTATTCCAGACCATAATCTATCGCTGTGCCAAATTTCATCCAGATCCGTTCAGTAGTTTTTACGTGAAAGAGTAACAAATATCCATCCTTCCATCCACTTATCCATTCTTACAAACTTTCACATTTATAATATTAGTAAGGATACAGTTCACTTGTACGCAATTTCGTTAACACTGACTCCTTGGTCCTATCAGTAGATGAACGAAAAACAGAAGAACGCAGTTTTATTACTATACAAATTTCAGTCTATTTGTTTTACCTATTTGTCCAACAGTTTACAAAGTTACAAATTGGCAAGAGACGTCTCCCCTAAACCTTTTACCCTCTGTAAGATGTAGTCTAAGGGCAGGTGAATAATTATTTCAATCTGCATCAATAATTAACATCAGTATTCTATGAGAATTTCTACTAATAATCTGTCTGTCTTTGTCGCTTTTTCACGATTAAACGGCTGAACGAATCCTATTGAAATTCGATAAGGAAATAAATAGTATCCTAGGCATATAGACATAGTTTTTCACTATAACCGTCATCCACGTAGCCGAACTTTGCATATGTATTTAACTTAACTGCTAGATTTAACTGCCTCGGTGGCCCAGTGGCCGCAGTATGCGCCTGCTGTGCACGAGGTTGTGGATTCGATTCCCACACAGGACAAAACTTTGTGTGACCCACGAAGAATTGTTCTGAGTCTGGGTGTAATTTGTGTCCGTTAATTGTGTGTTTGTAAAGTCCCCCGCGACACAGAGCTCGTTCTTTAGTGCGGGAGTTGTCTTTTTTAACCAAAAAAAAAAAGACTAACCATCCAAAACATATCGCTGCACTTCAAGCGATACAAGGCTACAAACCTCTCTCGCTACGACAATACCTAACCACTTGTAAGTCGCAGCTTTTAACTGTGAAAACAGGGTTGGTCTAAGAAACGCGATACTCATACTTTTGTGCTCGAGTACTCGCGAGTATTCCACCTCCTTGTTTGAACGTATAATGTGGGAGCGTAATGGCAGTTTCGTTTGGTTTAAGAGCGATCGAGTGTGTGAGAGGGATTTGATACGATCTTTTAAAAGGTGTGCTTGGTTTTATTTGAAAGTAAAGGTTTTTAAGAGAGGTAGGGCACCATACTAGCGAGCAAGCCCGACTGGGGAAGGACCTCCACCTTACAGAAGACCACAGCCAAATCACTACACACAGCGGTGTAGTTGTGTTCCTGTGTGTGAGTACAGGTCTCCAGCGCTCATTTAGGAATGCGTTTTGAAAGGTACGTATTCCTATCCCAGGGTTACTTCCATCTTAAAGCCCTGGTGTAAAAAAAATGGGTTGGCAACACGCAAGTGATACCTCTGGTAATGCAAGCGTCTATAGGCTACGGATACTGCTTAACATCAGGTGGGCCGTATGCTTGTTTGCCACCCAAGTAGTATAAAAAAAAAAAAATAAAAATAAAAAGGTACCAATATAAGTGGTTATTATTCTTACATATTTTATCATACACGATTGGTTAGTGGCTTAAATGGGTGCCTCGCGATTTACCTCTGCGCGGCGTGTTGTGGGTTCGATCTGTACACGAAACAAAAATTTGTGTGATCCATAAATTATTGTCCCAAGTCTGGGTGTATCTACTTTATGTCCGTTGTAAAGTCCCTCGCGACACGGCTTGTCCTTAGTGCAGGAGAGAACTAAAAATAAAAAGAAATTGCTACTTTTGCAAGTCAATTCAAATCAAATATAGAGTTATTTTTGTGTTGACGGTATTTTTTTACTACACATTGGGCAAGGTTATATTTCAGGTCACGTTATTTGGACGTTGCATACACATAGGGTTGCCAACTTTTTTTACTAGAAATAAAGTATATTCAGGTCTATGAAGAATATTAAACAGTATTTTAGAAAAATTAACAGTATTTTATTTACTTATTTATTGTTTTAAATACATATTTTTTAGAGCTTCTCGCACAACTTAATCTTTTTAAAAAAACTTCATACGCCTCATCACAATAATAACTGAAATTAAAATAAATGAGGACCTCATTTATTATTAAATTCAGAAACTCAGTGTGATTTGTTTGTGGCTGCGCTGCACTGAGCAGTGAAAGCCCTCTGATTAAATAAATGTAAACAGTATTTTGTATACTTTATCTTTGTTCAACAGTAAAAAGTACAATTTAGTATTGTTATATGTTATAATACTGTTCAAAACAGTATAGTTGGCAACCCTACATACACTACAGAGTACAACAGTTCCAAATGACCACTATAATATAAAAATCACGCAAAGATCCATTAATATCATTCCAGGAGTATACTACACGATGGCTGTCGTGGGTCCGGCGATGGGCTACGTCATCGGAGGTCAGATGCTCACCATCTACACAGACTTCCTCAGTGTCGACTCCGAGACGTGAGTATTTGTTTAATTAGCCAAAACATACAAATGAACAAAGCCTTAGAATAGGTAATACTTTAATTGAATACTAATAGGTTCTTATTCTCTCTTAATACCTAATTAATATGCATATGTTTGTCCTTAAAAAAATGATCTGCCGTGTACGTGATTTTTATGTACACGGAAATTCATTCGGATTTTTAGGATAAATATTAAACGTGATTAATTTACACTTACAAAAAATAAGTATCGCGAGTGATAACCCTGGTGTTGCAAGCGTCCATAGGCTACGGTAACTGCTTACCATCAGGCGTATGCTTATTTGCCTCTTCGGTAGTATAAAAAAAATTGTACATTACATAGGTGCTTACTTATATTTATAGAAACGCTTTATCTTTGTCAAAAAAGGGTCCCTGACCCTCTAGACAAGTGGCACAAGCGATAGTCGAATCGAAAAGTCAAAAAATAAAATGTATGGAATTTGACGTAAGTCTACGATATAATTTCGTAATCTTACGTCAAATCCTATACATTTTCTTTTTTGACTTTTCGATTCGACTATCGCTTATGCCACTTGTCTAGAGGCTCTGAACTTACATTCGTCATAAAGTAAATTTGCCACAGAAAAAAGTACTTATGTGTAAATTCGTCTAGAACTGTGACGAATTTACACATAGTTTTTTTGTGGCAAATTTACTTTGTGACGAATGTACAACACCCCCTTACAGCGCCAGCGTTTGTAGGTAGTTAAATACTTGATTTATTATTATAATGTAGGTACTTACTTATGATGTATTAGGGGTCGCCCGCGACTTCGTCCGCGTGGTAATTTGGATCGTACATTGCCCTGCTTTTGCAACATATTTCACTACTGTTCCGCTCCTGTTAATCATAGCGTGATGTTATATAGCCTATAGCCTTCCTTGATAAATGCACTTTTCAACAACAACAAACAAAATCTAATCGAACCAGTACTTTCTGAGATTAGCGCGTTCAACCAAAAAAACAAACTCTTCAGCTTTATAATATTAGTAGGTAAGTATAGATTGAACATTTCTACAGATGCAATCACTCAGAAAACAGACATATTAGAGTAAGAGAGCAGCGCAATTGACTATTCCATATTCTTGAGTCAACAATAATAACGTCCATGTTGTGTTTCCCGCGTTTTCCACGTCGCGTCTTGTTCACATTTTTTAATATTTCATCTCGGCACTGGCACGGCTTCATTCAGCCAACTTGCCACTCGCTTTCATCTCATTGTGAGGCCATATACGTTGGCAACTTTTCAGCCAAATTAATTCCACCATTTTATATTTTCATGGCTTCCGAAACGAAATATGATTTTCCGCGGCATGAGTTTTGAATAACCTCTTTACCGTTGCTTTACTTTTAATTTTGAGGGTTCGTGTGTACTCCTACTGATTAAAATAGGCAAAGGGAAACCTTATTATATTAAGTACCTACTATGTAGGTAAGTACTTATTGATTAATATTAATAAACGTAATGTTATTTTAAAAAATATGAAAAAGTGGTGTAAATGAAACCATTTTTGTTGGCCTTTATAGACAAATGACTGCCAAAAAATACAGTATTAATCTACAAGATGTGTTTCATAATATGGTTTTGTCATAAATTATATAGTAATTCTAAATAGTTTGTAAAAAAATCGGCGAATCAGCACTAAATTATTGAGATGTAACCACTTTATGACTTAAATTTTTATCAAATAATACGAAAAAAAAAAAAAACAATATATGAAGGAAACGTACACTTATAATTTGGTAATGTTATATTTAGAATAAGTTTAAATTAATATTAAAATTAATAAGACGACGTCCATTCAAAGAGTTTGTGAAAAAACATCTGTTTGTATCCCCGCGCTCGCCTAGAGAATTAGGTCGTGTTTGCTTCACCCAACTGCTCAAGGTCGTTGGCGATACCCCAAGCCTTAATTAGATAATTTATCTGTAACTACCGAACGCGGCTTACGTAAAATGTCGTTAAAAAGAATAAATAAAAAAATAAAAAGAAGTGTATATCTATCTCACAGAGTTGTTATCTTTAATACGAGTAGGTGGTAGGTCTTCTATTTTTGAATAAATTTAAATACCTATTTTATTAGTGTATCGGTAACTGTTACTAAAACCAGCTTTGTTGAATATGCATCAATGAACTGTAAATTTTTTGCATAATATATTTTATCTATTTAGGTACCTAAGTCTCTCAACTAGTTTTCATATATTAGGTACCGTCGTAATTTTTGATGGGAATCTGTAGGTATCTGCCATTGTTAATAGTTAATTTAATAAGTATAATAATTAATAGTCTTATTAATATTATGTCTCATAGTCAGAGCGAGATAAAAGTCGAAATTGTAAAATTACTGTTAAAAAACCCTTGTAAGTAGGTAGGTAGGTACTTAGAGTATCTATCTATTTTCTTTTTATTAAAGAGACAATTTCCGCACAAGTCCTGTGTCGCGGAGAACTTTTCAAACATACAATTAACGGACACAAATTACACCCAGACTCGAAACAAACATTTATGGATCACACAAAGTTTTGTCCCGTGTGGAAGTCGAACCCACGACCACTAAACACTAACTGCCAGGCAGACCAACCATCCATAGGTAATTTTATCGCGTAGGAGCCGTATGTACCATAAGTCCATAACGTCCTATTAGCAATTAATTTTCGATCATAATTTCAATGTTACAAATATTAACTTTATCAAGTGCCGTCGTAATCGCTATAAAGACGTGGCCATACCACGTCTTTATAGCGATTACGACGGCACTTGATAAAGTTACTGGTTTTACTGGTTGGATCGATATCTAAACAAAAATTTATAAATAGAACGACATAATATCTATTTACCTAAGTACCTACTTATTATTTGTAGATATTGTTGGTTCTAATAAGTACCTAACTCATTACAAGATAAGGTACTTACCGTAGCCATTTTAACTCAAAGTACCATTATTAAAAGTACAGGGACGTACCTACTTCAGCTACATTAGGTCCATGTGGGTGCAAACATTTAGCACCCACATGTAATTTAGCTAAAATACGTAGCGTTACTTAATTATTACATATGCATGTGAAAGTCGCATGCAACACCCATTTATAAAATAGGAAGTTTAGATATAATAGGCATAATTAAGTAGGTAATTAGTTGTACAAAGTTCGAGCGTAAAGTTTAGAATTTAGTAATTATGGTGATTATTTCACCAATTTGTGCGTTGTGGGTGCGATTAAAAATGTTTAAGTACCTAAGTATAATGGATATTTTAAAGTAAGTAGTACAATTAGGAAGTAGTCAAATAGTCGGTGGGTAATACAATTAGGAATTTTGGTGTATTGGTTACCTTTTTAAATATTTTTGTATTTCAGGGTTTCGGTCGAATCCAATTTTATAACATTTATGATTTTAAATGGTGACTTTGGTGGCATTAATTAAAGCCTTATCTTATATTAGTAGTAGAAAGTTTGTGAGGATGGGTGAATGTATGTATTTTGTTGTACTCTTTCACGAAAAAATTCTTAACGGATCTGGATGAAATTTGTCTTAGAGATATTATAGTCGGGAAAAGCGAAAAGACTACTTTTTAAATATATAGCGAAAAGACTACTATTTAAATATTTTTTCTAGACAATGCGACCGGTATACGATTTAATACTATAGGTATTAGGCGTTTGGATATTATTATGTACTATTATAATCTCTTTATCTCGGTATGGGTTATAGGTACGAGTCTAAGATTCTTTGTATGAGATGAATATTATTATATTGCTCTTACTTATGTTCGTTACCTACTTAAAGATTAACTACGTTAAAGGGGTGCATAGCATAAAGGTACTGTTGTAGTCCGGCCCTGAGCCCACAACCCACAATGACCACCGGTGCGAATCGTAGAGCCGCTTCAGATTGTAGAGTAAACCTCGATTAACATAAGAAAACAACCCTGTAACTTAAGCTAATAATGTAGGCAGTACCTTCCCTTGTTTACCCATTTCAGAATAACCAATGAAAATAACTCTGCGTAATGGACGTGGAAATTTTAATAAGAAAAATAAAGTTTTGTTTCGGTTGGAAGGTTTTTGTTTAGAGACGCATTGTGATACGCGCGGTCATGAGTTTTCCTGAAAATACGTGTACTCTATGAAAAGCGCGTACAGTTTTAACTTATTTTTTTTTAAACCTATAGGAATCTCATTAATTTTCTCAGACTCTTTGACGATTTTATATGTAAGAGGCCCCAATGCGTGTATCCACTTTCAGCATTTATTCCGTCAGGGATTTCGTCAGTATCTTTATTTTTAATGTTACCCATATTTTGTCTCCAGGTCAGGCATTACACCTGTAAGCTCAGTGTGGATCGGTGCCTGGTGGATCGGGTTCATTCTGTCCGCATTTCTCTGCCTCATCGTTGCTATACCACTGGCGGCGTTTCCATTCGAACTGCCTGGTAAGTGAACTAAATAGGGATGGAGGTATAAGTATTATGACCTAGGACTCATTACTAGCTGACCCGGCAAGCTTCGCACCGCCATTTTCTTTTTCTTGCACACAATGGCGTAACTATACCGTTGCAATTATAAGTATTAGGATCCTTCTGTGCTCACGACCACTCTCGGGTCGGGGGCCACTGCCAATGCCACCCTGATTGAAGTGATTGATCAGGTCTTTAACCCTCAATAATAATAAATATTCTTTATTGTACATCATATAAAAAAAAACAGAAAACAATGAAAAATAACCTAAGAGTATGTACAATGCGCGGTCTTATCGCTAAAGCCATTTCTTCGGGATAACCTTTGGATCTCATTATACGATTAATACGTCAGATGACGTCCTTAGTTTAAGCGGTTTTAAAATCGTACCAATTCTCTCGTCATTTTAAATTATGAATCTTAATTCACCAGGTGCAGATGAAATTCGCGCTTCTAAAGTATCAGAGGCCCACGAGTCAGCATCCAAGTCAGCTGCGTTTAGCGCCCTGCACGAATTACCTCGAGCGACTGCTGCGTTACTCAAAAATCCCACCTTCATGTTCCTGAACTTGGCCGGAGCCAGTGAAGGCATGCTCATTAGCGGCTTTGCAGCATTCCTCCCAAAGCTAATTGAGAACCAGTTTGCTGTCAATGCCTCAGATGCGGCATTGTTATTGGGTAATTATTTTTTTCTGGCTTCTTCATAGTTTAGCATTAGTGGGTTTGTAAAGATATCATGGATACAAAACTAGACAAAATGAACTACTGTGGAGCTCAAATATATGTATGTAAACCTTATTTAGGAATGGAACCACTCGTCACATTTTTTTTACAAAAGATTGTAACTATCTGGCTATTAAAAAGAGTGGCCTGAGTTTCTTGCTAGTTCTTCTCAAGACCTCACGTCAGCGAACTAACCGTAGGAAATTTTTTGCTGACTTTTTCTTTCTCGCTTATTCATAATTTATGACCTTCATAAGTGTCACTTTGTAACCTAAATAAATAAATGAATTTGAGTATTGATGATAGCACAATATGCTAGTCGCTATGCGAGTCAGGCTGGTGGCATATGTCTCTGAACTGTATCTACTTAAAGCTCTACAATACCTAGACAGGCCTTGTTAATATTTTGCGGAACAACCACGACCCTACTCATAACATCACTAAGACTAAAACTATATGTCTATTTTCAGGAGTAATCACAGTCCCAGCTGGAGGTGGTGGCACATTCCTCGGTGGATGGCTGGTGAAGCGGTGGAAGCTGGCGTGCGCCGGCATCATCAAGCTTTGTGTAGCAGCGACCGTCGTAGCTGCTGCCTTCACCTTCTGCTTCGTACTCACCTGCGACGACTATCCTTTTGCTGGAGTCACTGTCATGTATAATAGCCCTAGTGTACCAGGGTGAGTTATTCAAGCACATTTCTCCTGCTATTCTTATGCTAATGATTTCTATAAAATGTGGTAGGTACTTATGTAAAATTTTCGTATCTCCTTGTTTATTAATTGAGGCAATAGCAATATTGATTAGACCATTATTTTTGTTTAAATTGCAAGTTTGTAAAACATGACATATTGTCTCGATAACAACGAAGAAAGCATGCAGATTGCCCTCAAAATCTTGCATCGTCTCGGAAAGAATTTTTTTTTTTTTTCTTTAAAAAAAGACAACTCCCGCACTAGAGAACAAGCTCTGTGTCGCGGGGGACTTTACAAACATACAATTAACGGACACAAATTACACCCAGACTCAGAACGATTCTTTGTGGGTCACACAAAGTTTTATCCTGTGTGGGAATCGAACCCACAACCTCGTGCACAGCAGGCGCATACTGCGGCCACTGGACCACCGAGGCAGTCATTAATACTTAACCTCCGAAATTGAACAGAATATTATCCTAAACCATTAAATTCAACTGAATTAACAGTTAAATACCTTTTGTTCTCCAGTGCTAACGGTCTAACGGCTGTCTGCAACGTGGACTGTTCTTGCGCAAATGCTCCATATTCTCCGGTGTGCGGGGCAGATGGTGCCGTGTACTACTCCGCCTGTCACGCAGGGTGTACCAAGAGGACTCTGGCAGGAGCTGCCCAGCTGTTCCATCAGTGCTCCTGTGTTACCACTAGAGAGAATACCACGCTGCCTACGTATGAAATTGAAGGAGGTGAGTAGAAGAAAAGACATGGTACCTAGTGCCGGCCATACTGGCTGTACCTACCAGTCAGGAGTGAAAATCTTGATCACTCGCAAACTCGCATACTGATAATGATTATATTACTGCATGTAAATAATAACTATCTATATACCTACCTAGGTAGTTATCAGTGTCAAAAGATGACCTTCATAAGTGTTACTTTGTAACCTAAATGAATAAATTCTTTAAGAGAGGTAGGGCACCATATTAGCGAGCAAGCCCGACTGGGGAAGAACCTCCACCTTACAGAAGACCACAGCCAAATGACTACACACAGCGGTGTAGTTGTGTTCCTGTGTGTGAGTACAGGTCTCCAGCGCTCATTTAGGAATGCGTTTTGAAAGAAACGTATTCCTATCCCAGGGTTACTTCCATCTTAAAGACCTGGTGTAAAAAAATGGGTTGGCAACACGCAAGTGATACCTTTGGTAATGCAAGCGTCTATAGGCTACGGAACGGATACTGCTTAACATCAGGCGGGCCGTATGCTTGTTTGCCACCCAAGTAGTATAAAAAAATAAAAAAAAAACAATTTTGAGTTTGAGATACTAGGCTAAGTAGGTACTTATTGCAGCCTTGTCACATGATCTATTGGTAGTCAGTTTTTTTCTTGTATAATATTCTTCTATAATAAAACTTGCATTGTTTCAGTATCCAACTCGTCGATAAAATATGAAGCTATCAACAGTATCTGTTCGACGGACTGTCCTTACCTGTGGGTCTTCGTGTGTCTCTCGTTCGGTGTGATGCTGTTCACGTTTCTAGCTACCATGCCTGCATTGTCAGCCACCTTGAGGTTTGTATGATTAAGGAGAATTCGATAACAAAAATTGTTGTTAGTATTATGAACAATAACTTTCTTTGAATACAACTTCACAAATTGTGAGAATGTAGAATTGCGAGCCAGTCTTTTTAAGATTTTATAAAAAAACACTTAAGTAGTATCTAGCATATTCGTCGTCGTTTGCCATAGATGCCTATCGAAACCGAAGTTGTTCAGAATATGCCATAACTACCTACATGATTTGGTAACTCATATTGGCAGCTCGTGGCATGCTGTGAACAACGTCATACAAGAGGCTGCCTACTGCCTAGCGAGGCTCTTTATCTGGTACTCGCATTGAGCGGGCCGTCAGTCAGTCAGAGCAAGTTAAAATAGGCTCGCGAGGCAAACGCGTATACCCACCGTCGATGCCCGCCTTTATAAGTCTACAATAAAAAATAATTACATTACTCCTTTTTTTTCTATTTTTTTTTTTAAAAGACAACTCCCGCACTAGAGATCAAGCTCTGTGTTGCGGAGGACTTTACAAACATACAACTAACGGACACAAATAACACCCAGACTCAGAACAATTCTTCGAGGTCACACAAAGTTTTTGTCCTGTGGTACAGTTACCACCGAGGCAATCAAATAAGCATCAGTCATCAAATGATACTTAACTCAAAATGTAATTCAATCAACAGGTGTGTACGAGAAGACCAGCGATCCTTCGCGCTCGGGATACAGTGGATCAAAGTGCGTCTGTTAGGAACTATCCCTGCACCGCTGCTGTTTGGGTTCCTCATCGACTTGTCCTGTTCACTCTGGTCTACTTCATGTAATAAAACTGGCGCTTGCTTGCAGTATGACAACTACAATATGAGCAGGTACACCCCTACATTCATCAATACGTGCATCTCCCACTCCCATTGGGGTAGGCATGCAGATATGGTTTGCCAATTGCTTCGATCCAGACATACTTTTTTTGCTTTCTTCATTCATCAATCTCTTCACCGGCAGTAAGAAGGTCAATGCAGTGCACCCATATATTATTTGTCCTTTATTCGTTCATATCAAAGTCTTCAAAAATGTTTGTTCTTTTTTGATTCCAGGTACATGTTGGGTATAGCGCTAGTCGGCAAGCTTTGTTCGCTCCTATTCTTCTTCCTAGCGTGGTGGTTCTACCGACCGCCGGGCAGTAAGAACGGCAACGCGGTAGTCCCGTCAGTAGACCTCGTGCTCAGCGGCGAGAAGACGAACGGCAACGTCGCCAATGGGACATTAGAAAGACCAGCAAATGGATATTGTAATGCAGGACTTGAATGTAGTGACCATTTGTAAAATAGTCTAGTGTTATTTTGTGGTTTATTATACGGGACTGTAGAGGCTATAGATTATCTTGTTATAGCTCCAGCTAATAACTATAGGGTACTGTAGTACATGTCCTCTAGTTTGATTTCCTAGGCTTCATCGATAGAAGCTAAAATAATACCTACTAAACTTTTGGAATATTTGTCCACGAAAAAGATACTTTACCTCTATAATTTTAAAGTTGTTTTTTAATTGTAGTAATAGATAGGCATATTCTCAGTTTGTTGCCTATTCCATTCTAGGACTTTACACTATTTAGATTTAATTCTAAAATTCATAATATCTAATATAAGAAAGTTTACATTCCACAATAAATTAAGATGGCGGCCGGTACCTATGTGTACCACTACCGTAAAAATAGTTCTGTTGTAAAATATCTGTGATGTAATAGTTGTAGATAATATTAAGAAATATTCTCTATTTGTGAGATCTTTTGTAACAATTAGCAAGTTATAAAGGGTTAGAGTAGACCTACACCTTATTTATCAGAAATATTTGTGTACATACATTCTTTTTGCAAAAATACTTTGTACACTTTTGTCCGCTGCGAAAAAAATATTTAAAAGATTTGCCTGTTACTCGTAGGTACCTACGCATTTATTTACGCAAAGCTCAAAACACCTCAGATTAACGGGCAAATATACATTTTACCATCATAGATATGTAATAAATATCTAACATAAAAGTTCCCTGAACAAAAAATTGTCCGCCGAAGAAAAAACCTTTAAGTATTTTTGCAAAATGTAAAATGGTGTGTGTAGTGTGTATGTAAAAATAGAGTACAATTGGGGAAGCACAATTTTAAATAGGTATGTTTCTTTTTATATCCATCACTTGTGTAAATAATTTCGTACTTATTTGTTGATATTGCAAGAAGTGTATTTTGGTTGAAGACTGATTGTTTACTAGTAACGTTTAGTAATTATTTATATGTTAACTGTGTAAAGTATTGTGTTGGGTTGTATTTTTGAGATTCGAATATTGTTAATGAAAACATTTTCAGAACACAGTTTTGGTATTAGTCACTCTATGGTTGGTTTCGATGTTACTTGGACCCTATTCTTCAATCTGGGTCCTAATTAAGACAAGGTAATTCGGCGTACTTTTGTGTCCGCTATACCATAGAGTAAATGGCGGACAAAAAGATCGCCGATATAGACTTACCTTTGCGAAGAATAGTCTTCATCTACCTAGGTCACAAAATAAATGATCAATTCTACTGCAATGCTCATAGAAGGTACGTAGATTTTTATAAACGCCATTTGTAAAATTTTACATGTTTTCTAACGTAATTTGTAAAATATAATAATATATTAAGTACATAATAGTTAAGATGATCAATTTTGAAATTGTACAATTTTACACAGATTGATTAGAATAAAAATATTAAACATTAATTTTATTTTACTCCCTTTTGTTCCTCAGTCCCTTCCCCAGTAGTTAATGCTACAAATGGACCGAAAGCAGTGCGATTGATTGCCAAAAGAGGTAGGTATATGGATTTTTGTCTATCTGTAATGTCGGTAGATAGAAAATTATAACAGGAAAAGTGCAGCATTTAAACAACTTATAAAATTTGAGAATTATATATATTGCAACAATAAAAAATACCTATAACCTAACAAAATGCATTATAACATGTTAATATTTAATTGTTATTAACTTTCGTGGCTTGTTCATCATAATAAAATTGTGTACTTATTGTAATTGCATTAGAAACAGAGCTAACAATCTTACAGACTCTCAGAAAAACTTAACGCCTTGACTGTCTTCAAATTCCATTAGTTCACACCTGCCTTTCAGTTCTAAAGTTTTTAAAGCCTTAAGCAGCACATTCATGTCTAGACCATGGAACTCTGAAAGACAAAAATATGTAATAAGTAGATGATTAATATATTTTTAAAACTTTAAATAGGTAATTCCTATATTGCTTAATCCTACTAATATTATAAATGCGAAAGTTTGTAAGGATGGATGGATGTTTGTTACTCTTTCACGTAATAACTACTGAACGGATCTGGATGAAATTTGGCACAGAGATAGCTACTTTTTACAGCGATAACCTACATCCACGCGGGCGGAGCCGCGGGCAACAACTAGTATTTTATATTTATAAAATAATGAAAATGAGATGATACTGATTAAATTATAAAGGTTACTTAGATATTAAATCCTGTATATTAAAACCAAAAAAAATATAGATCATCATCAAAAAAAATCATAGCATCATCTATCAAGCCAAGTACCTATACACGGCCACAACAAGCACCGAAGTACAACATAAAAAAATATAGATGTCACTATCCCTAAAAACACGCAACCGTGTTCGAGAAGCTGATTCGCGATATCTAGGTTTACAGATACTCAGTATAATACAACGCCCAACGACTATCGTTGGAACACGACCCGCTAGGCATGATCACCTAGCCTGGACAGAGGAGAGGATCCTCCCTTTTCGTTGGAGGTGTGAGACAGCCTCCACAGATAATTTAGAAATGGATAGAAAAACAAACAACTATTGCGTCGTATCTGTAAATCTTCTGCAACAAACTAGACACACGACAAACTAGACACAAACACATTGTGTGTCATAGTGGATTGCCACTAACTAACAGGATTGCCTATTAGGAGTGAAATCTAGACAAAATCGTTTTTCTACTTATATCAATTTTTTTATACTTTTCTTTTTCTTTTTAAACAACAACTCCCGCACTAGAGAACAAGCTCTGCATCGCGGGGGACTTTACAAAGATACAATTAACGGACACAAATTACACCTAGACTCAGAATACATCTTTGTGGGTCACACAAAGTTTTGTCCTGTGTGGAAATGGAACCCACAACCTCGTGCACAGCAGGCGCATACTGCGGCCACTGGACCACCGAGGCAGTCATACTACTTGGGTGGTAAACAAAGAATTTGATTTGTTTACCAACCCGCATTAGGCCATAGTGTAAACTTAGGCCTAACCCTCTCTCTCTTGATAGAAGAAAGAAACCCGTATCCATTAGCATTGCAGTAGGGACATAATATGGGTTGCTACTATTATTATTACGTTCAGAGATACTATATGTATTAGTTTTGAAAATATAAAATGCCAGCATACCTTGATCAGAAGTATTATCTCCTTCCTTCAGCTCAAACAGAGTACAGACAGAATTGTTCATACCATTATTACATGCCCACCCATATATCATATTGCCCCACTCATCGAGTGAATGCCAATACACTTCCCAAACATTTTTACTTTTATCTACAGGAGCAGCTTTGCCAGTCTTCGCCATATCCTCTAATATAGTTAATATTGCTTCTTGTGATAATTTTCTGTTAATATCTGAATTATTGAATAGTGGACTGTTTTGCGATTCTCTTATGTCTACGGTTGATTGTTTCGTCACTTTTAAGTATTCTGTGATGAGAGTCTGCCATGCTTCCAGTTGTTTTGCTCTGGTTTCCGAGTGTGGCTGTATTCTGGAACGAGTAAAGTTACTTTTAGTACAAAATCAACCCTTATTCAACTGGTGTGTTAAGGCCTACATCGTCTCTGCAAGAGAGCAGAGACGATGTAGACGATGTAGGCAATAATCCTCTCTTATATCAAGAGATATAAGAGAGGATTTAGACTGGCCTGTTGGTCTAGTGGTTAGTGACTCTGATGCTAAGCTGAAGGGTTTGATTCCCACGCAGGACAAAACTTTGTGTAATTTGTGTCTGTGAATTGTATGTTTGTAAAGTTCGCTACACAGAGCTTTATCCTGGGAGTTTTCTTAAAAATAAATGTACAATAAATAAGTCTATAAAAAAAGTTTTTATGAGTTAATGCAAGAGACTCTTATTGTTTATAAATTAACTTTACAGTACAAGTATAACAATATTAACAAAACACAATTTGCTCCATTGATATATAAATACTTACATTTTAATTCCTAATTTAAACTTTGAACATATTTTTCATAAATTTCAATTATTGTTTTTTCTGTACACTTTCTTTTTGACAGTGTTGTTATAGGTTTAGGCTCTAAATCTGTTAAAGCCAGCTTATAATACACTCTTGACACTTCTTCCTCATGTTCTATGTCCACATATGGCATATTTACTACATGGTCTGTTGAAAAACTTATCATAATTGAGCAGTCTTTTGCTACAGCAGATATCAAAGCTAAATGTATCGGATTTGCAGTCTTGATAAATATTTCTCTATCTTTTGGAAGGCTGAGATTTAATTTCTTACATTTTAGTTCATTTAATAATTGTGGTACATAATGATATTGGCTACCAATCTCGGTGTTGCCAATTGAGACTGTTTCAGACAGTTTTTGTAACTGTAATAAATTGTACAATATATTATTTGGTTTCAAACTGTTGCACTCGTTACATAGTTTTGCAGTGGAGTCAATTGGTGGTAATTCCTGAGATTCCTTTTCTGATATTGTCACCGAGTTTGCCATACTTTTGTCACTGAGTAAAACTTCAACAATAAAATCAATAAATAAATCAATATTACCAAACAGTGATATATCTTTTAGAATTTTGTTAATTCCATTTGATTTGTTACAGAGATTTTCACCATTTTTGAATAATTTCAAATTATTCTGTGGATTCCTAATCATGTTTCGTAAAGCTGATTTGATTCTTGTTCTATCTCCAGAAAATAGGTCTAAAGGACAATATGCACTTGTTTCGGCAACATCCTTGTTATAAACTTTCAAGTGTTGTTTTAAACAGTAATAACACTTAGAATATGTCTTCAAACTGCATGCTTTGAATCCCTCTTTTGGTTTAATTTCTACACAGTAGTTTGTTTTACATTTAGGACTGACAATTGTCAAATTTTCTACTTTGATAGCAAATGGACTGAGTATTGACTTCTTCAACCTTATCTTAGGACGAAATGCTTGTAATTCTTTACCTAACTTACATAAATCACTATCTGGAATGTTTATAATCTCTCCGGTCCCGTAAAATAAATTTTCGGTTAAAGGTAACATAATTAAATTTACGAAATTTATTGACTCTTCAATGTTCTTCGGAAGTACTGGCTTTCCATCTTCTTTGATGAGTCGTAGTACGTAATTAGTATCTACCAATTGAATGACGATGTGGGCGTTGCCTTCGTTGATATATTTCCAGGTTTTTCCCAATAATTCCATGATTTCTAGTTGAATAATAGAAAATTTAAATAAAACAAGAAATTAAACTCTACTTACGTAAAAAAAGGAGGGAAGTTATACTGCCAAGGCCACGAGATTTCTGCCATACTGTTTCACTATTATTCCAGGCTAATTGTTATTAAATTTATCAAATAATTATTATTATTTATTGCTCATCACCCTAACAGAGCAGCTGACTTGTTTGACGTTGACGTAAGTAAAAAATTAAAAATGAATGAGATCATTGTGAACAAGGAGGAAATATGACAGGAGGTAACATACCTATACATACATTGTTCCGACTTTTGAATCAGCGTAGGTGTGCGTACGGATCTCAATACCTTGTTCACAAAATTGCATTATTTCACGTGAGTTTGAGTTTAATTTCGGAAAAACTTTGTTTAGTGTATAACTATAAGAACTATGGCTTCTGTAGCTTCAGGCTGCAAGAGTAGAATGCGTGTTTTATTGGAAAATACCCAAAATATATCTTTCCATCGGAAAATATCGACCTCTGTATTTATGCCTTTGAGTAGATAATGAATATAACAATGTAAGTAGTTTAAAACTGTTTACAATCTGAACGTGAAAATCGTGAAATATTAAGCGTGTTTTATTTTCAGCTTGTTCTGTTTACAATAATCTTAAATATTTATAATCTTATTTTAGCACTTGGCAGTTTATGTACCTGAGATTTTGTTAATAGTGATGTGACTGAGTTACAAATTTATCGACTAATTTACACGCCAGTATTTTTCTTTAAACTTTAATTAAATCAAATGTGACATACATATAAGTGTCTGAAAACTTTTAGTTATGTGACTGTGACTCAATTTAATATTTCCTAACAATAAACCTACGTTTCATATACATATATGAATCAAATAAAGAATAAGTACTTAACATTTTGATACTTTAGACGAAGCATATTGTTCGGGATAATTTCCAACATAGATGTATAAATAAGAATAAAAACCCATTTACTGTTCTCTCTCTAATACTTAGGGCTTATTTTTACGTATCTAATTTGTTGTACAATAAAGTTAAAATAAATAAAAGAAACGTTTATTTTAAAAGATATTTACAAGAATAGTTATTAAAATAAAAGTATCTTATCCTCAACTACTTTGGATCGCAAGGCTACTGCATTGACCCAAGTGAAGGTCAGCCTTA
The DNA here is from genome assembly GCA_947095525.1 of Trisateles emortualis. Taxonomy (NCBI): domain Eukaryota; kingdom Metazoa; phylum Arthropoda; class Insecta; order Lepidoptera; family Erebidae; genus Trisateles; species Trisateles emortualis. The sequence continues at coordinate 21,964,012 of OX352731.1, read as the reverse complement.
ATAAACTGATTTTGTTTAGTGGTCAATTAATCATAAGCCTGTAAACAACAATAAGTCATAAGTATAAGTAGCTTCATGCTGCAAGAGTAGAATGCGTGTTTTATTGGAAAATACCCAAAATATATATTTCCATCGGAAAATATCGAGCTCTGTATTTATGCTTTTGAGTAGATAATGAATATAACAATGTAAGTAGTTTAAAACTGTTTACAAACTGAACGTGAAATAATATGCGCGTTTTATTTTCAGCTTGTTCTGTTTACAATAATCTTAAATATTTATAATCTTATTTTAGCACTTGACAGTTTATGTACCTGAGATTTTGTTAATAGTGATGTGACTGAGTTACAAATTTATCGACTAATTTACACGCCAGTATTTTTCTTTAAACTTTAATTAAATCAAATGTGACATACATATAAGTGTCTGAAAACTTTTAGTTATGTGACTGTGACTCAATTTAATATTTCCTAACAATAAACCTACGTTTCATATACTATATGAATCAAATAAAGAATAAGTACTTAACATTTTGATACTTTAGACGAAGCATATTGTTTGGGATAAGTTGCAACATAGATGTATTAATTACTGTTCTCTCTCTAATACTTAGGGCTTATTTTTACGTATCTAATTTGGTGTACAATAAAGTTAAAATAAATAAAAGAAACGTTTATTTTAAAAGATATTTACAAGAATAGTTATTAAAATAAAAGTAACTTATCCTAAACTACATTGGATCGCAAGGCTACTGTGTTGACCCAAGTAAAGGTCAGCCTTAATAAACTGATTTTGTTTAGTGGTCAATGAATCATAAGCCTGTAAACAATAATAAGTCATTAATAAGTACTTATATATAAATACTGTGTATGTTACTATCATTTTGTTGTTTTATTTTATTAGTATTGTTTTATTACCTACTGCTTCTCAAAAGAGAAATTTAAATTTGTTTTCCACACATTCAGATAAATGAATAATATGGCCGATACTTTTTTTTGTATCAAATGTAGGTATCTAATAAAGAAAACAAGATACTTCTTCAAATTCAATATAAAAGGTTGAAGTTATATATCTACATATAGTATCTTACTACTTACATTAAATTCTTTGTGCACCAAACAAAGAGTGTAAATATAATGTAAATATCTGTTTTCTCAATATTTTTTGTGATATTGTTTCAAGCATCACTACTATACGATTAAATTTCAATTACAATGTCCAGCCATTGTTGGTTTTGTACAGATTACATAAATATGATATTCTAAAACAATATGTAGGACATTTAATTTTTATGCGATAGATTTATCGATACGTAAGTTGTCGATTTGACAGGAGCGACACTTGTAAGTATATATATGTTACGGTAAATCTGATTAATTGAAAATTATTAATATTTTTACAAAATTATTAATAATAACCACATGTTTTGGTAAATGTGAATAATCGATCGAAATTTATTACTTTTAGTAGTAATTATTAATAATTCACGACCCATATTGGTAAAAGTTAAAAAATAAATAAAAACCTAACCTAACCTAGGTTAGGTTAGGTTAGGTTTTTAACCTTATGTGAGCCGTAGTCAAGTGTAATTATTAATAATTCACGACACATATTGGTAAAAGTTATAAAATAAAATAAATAAAAACCTAACCTAACCTAACCTAGGTTAGGTTAGGTTAGGTTTTTATTTATTTAAGCTAACCTAACCTAACCCCCCGCGCCTCTCGCACGTCGCACACACCGCCCCGCCCCGCAATCCTTGGCCACTTATTACATTTATCACTACTGGGGTTAAATTATTAATAATAACCGACAAATGTGATTAATTTATCAGTTTAACCTCGATTTTCGGTAATTATTAATAATAATAGATAATTATTAATAATCTTCAATTATTCACTCTTACCGTAACATATATACACATAAATACTGACTTTGTTCGAGTCTTTGACTCAGTGACAAAAAATGACATGGTTAAAAGTATAACTGTCTCTTTTTTTCATATGACATTTCGTTCGCGTGAAAAGAGAAATCCGATGTTTAAAGTTCATTTTAAATATTCTCTATCTTGGAAATCTTTTATCTTTGCTTGTAAGTATATATACACATAAATACTGATTTTGTTCGAGTCTTTGACTCAGTGACAAAAAATGATATGGTTAAAAGTATAACTGTCTCTTTTTTTCACATGACATTTCGTTCACGTGAAAAGAGAAATCCGATGTTTAAAGTTCATTTTAAATATTCTCTAACTTGGAAATCTTTTATCTTTGATTGTGAATGAGCAAAAATGCGAAATATGAAATATATATAATAAGAGAGGTAGGGCACCATACTAGCGAGCAAGCCCGACTGGGGAAGGACCTCCACCTTACAGAAGACCACAGCCAAATAACTACACACAGTGGTGTAGTTGTGTTCCTGTGTGTGAGTACGGTCTCCAGCGCTCAATTTAGGGATGCGTTTTGAAAGAAACGTATGCCTATCCCAGGGATACTCCCGCCATAAAGCCCTGGAGTAAAAAAAAATGGGGTTGGCAACACGCAAGTGATACTTTTGGTATTACAAGCGTCCATAGGCTACGGTAACTGCTTAACATCAGGCAGGCCGTATGCTTGTTTGCCACCTAAGTAGTATAAAAAAAAAAAAAAAAAAAAAAAAAAAAAAATTCCCCACAGATAAAGCTAAACACTAAATTTAAAACTGTACTGTACAAGGACAAGGACCAAGATACCAAACCAGTATTAATTTCTTAGGTGTTGTGGGCCATAAAGTAGAACCAAGAAGTTTAAACCCCCCCTAGACCTGACCTAGTATAATAATGATCTGTGTGTGCCAGACCACACATTGCTTTAAAATGCAATGGGCAGAGCAGGGCATATCTCTTGAAAAACCGTCGATCAATGGGGAAGAAAGGTTCTGGAGTGGCGACCACGTTCAGGAACAATGCACGACAATTCGCTTTCCTGAACACACAAGTGTCTCCCACACACACAAGGCGGATAGATGACCTGGTCAGAGCTGCGAACTGGATGCAAGCCACTCAAGACCGGCCTTTATGGAAACATATGGGCCTACATTCATCAGTGGACATCAATAGGCTTAACATAAAAAGATACCACTCGTCGTCGTCATGCATTGATAGATTTTTGTCATCATGCTATACATCAATAAACTTTACTAATGTATAAAAAATGATATAGTTAGTAATAATACGACAAGAACACAAAACGTCGGTTTCTAAAATCTGAAAAAAAAAATTTTTTTTCTATATATTGCACCCATAGATTTTTTCGCATACCTAATATGTTTTTACTAAAAGCCAACTATTCAATACTCAATACTACTGACAACATTTTTTAAAAAAGCATCGCTGTCATAATTTTGGCAAATGCAAACGAAATTTGCGTTTTGCGTTTGTCCAAAAAAATGTGTTTCTAATTTATTTTTATCAGTGCTATGTTATAGTCCTTGTCTATCTAAGTTTTTTAAAGACATAAACAATGATTACGCTTAATAGGAAATTGAAAAAAGAACATACTGAGCCTACTAATGGCTTGACTAGTGAACCAGTGAAACGAATATCAGTGCGTGATAAATTACTTATAAAGGAGGTTCAGGAGATGAATGAGAACCTCCCTGTAACGTGTAATGTTCATTTCGAAGATCCTAATGTGTTAAATGAGTTTTTATTGACTGTGACCCCTGATGAAGGGTACTGGAAAGGTGGGAAGTTTAAATTCAGTGTTTTTGTAACTGAGGAGTATAACATGGCAGTAAGTACTGAATTTCCACCGTTTTATTTATTCATTTTTTACATTTTATTCGGGTCAATATATGCCGCAAGATCAACCGAAATTTCACTAAGGTCACTTAAGAAAAATCTAGAATAATAGCTTGTAAACAACTACTATCGCGAAATATGGGTTGCTTTTGATTATTCTAGCTGTTCTTTCTGGCTTCGCACGGGTAGGCACTTATTTAGATAGATAGATTCCTTATTTGAAATTTAAATTAGCCTAAATTACTCAGTTATTATGTAACATTCTACAAGAGTTTTTTTAAATTGGTCCAGTAGTTTTTGAGTAGTTTTTGAGTATTTCATTACAAACAAAAATAGAAATCTTTTCTCATTGTAATATTAGTGTAGACGAAATTAATGTATACACAGAGCTATACTCTGTAAATGAAGATTATTTAGATAAACAATGTGACTGTTATTGTGACCTCTCATGTTTACTTTTCAGTTTGTTAACATAACCCATCTATTGTAATATAATATAAAAAATCTGTTGTAGGTATCAAAATAAAAAATATGTTATTTCATGCTGGTGGTTATTTTGTAATATATTCTCAATTTATTTTTGAAATGTTCTGTCAGAAAGTTAGGTATATTGACTAATATAAAATGATGAATATAACAATCCCAAGAAGCTGTCAAAGGGTCTGATTGGCACAGGGACAACAATTAAAGATAAAAATCGTAACATGAAGATATGGAGTTCCTCTATTCTATAAAAAACTCTTTTAAGTAGAAACTGAAATAACTATGATGGGGTGATCTGCAAACCCACATTGACCAGCATATATATTATATCATATACATATAGCAATGTGGAAAAAGTCATTAATAATACCACATAATTCAAAACATCCTTATTAATTTCAAACTAATTGAATAGCAAAGAAGCTAAAAAAATATTAATAATATCTAATTATGTACCAAACAAGAATATAATTGATTTTATGATACAATGACTTAGTCAAAGAAGCAGATAGAAATTGTTTAGCACATTTAAAATATTTTTTTATTGGTTTTGCTACTAGAATTGGTTTTCTGCCGAGTCAGTAATGTTTTCCGATCCCATGTGTCACTTGTGTGTTGCCAAGCAAATTTTTTATACCAGTGCTTTAAGATAGTGTAACCCATCTTAAAGCACTGGTTTAAAAAATTTGCTTGGCAACACACAAGTGACACATCTGGTCCATAGGCTACACCGGCTATGGTAACTACTTAACATCAGGTGGGTTGTATGCTTGTTTGCCACCCAAGTAGTCAAGTGTTTTTAAATATATTTTTATTTTATTTGTAGTCAATTTTGTTATCCTATTCTTCTACCATGTTTCAGCCACCAAGAGTAAAATGTCAAACACGTTTATGGCATCCAAACATCAATGTGGATGGTGATGTATGTCTTTCATTACTACGGCAAACTTCTATAGACGAGCATGGCTGGGCACCCACTCGCAGATTGAAGGATGTTGTCTGGGGACTTAACGCTTTATTTACTGTAAGTAACAATTTTAATGATCTGGTATTTTTTATATATTTCGTTAAGGAGGTAGGATAGGATATATAGTCTTTAATGGACCTCACGCAATCAAAAAGTTGGCGTTCTACCCATTGTTAAATGATGGTGGAAGTACTTATTTATTTGTGGCTTACCATACATTCATAATTTATGCTATAATTTATACTTTGTAACCTACATTAATATGACGATTGAGTTTTGGCTCGATTTTCACTGTATGGACATATCGCAACGCAAGAGGGCTCCTCAGCAGTCCTATTAAAAATATTTTTGTTTTGTTTTGTAAATAAAATCATTTCAGGTTGGGGAAGAAAACTAGGGAATGCGAAATCATCAGTTCATTCTTATAGTTATTAGTCAGAGATGCAGTCTTCTCTTTCACACTCAATTCTCCGTGGTGTAATGGAGCTTGACAGGCTCCCTCGGGTTCCTCTTGTTTATAAGACTTTTCGTATGTCCTTTTAAATTAACGTATAGCTACAATGCGTCTATTGACGTTTGGCTCATGAAGATACACACTGTTGAAAGTCACCTACCCAAATTATTATAAAATAGACAAAACTTTCCATTACAGGATTTATTAAATTTCGAAGATCCACTCAATATAGAAGCAGCTGAAATGTACAACAAGAACAAAGTGGAGTTCCAGGCTAAGGTGCAGGAGTATATTAAAGGGAAAAGATAAAACATAGAAATACTATCTATCAACCATAATGATATAGCAATACAAAAGTTTTATAAAAGGTACTAAAATTCGGCATGGGAATATTTTTATATGGAAAGTAATGGTGATATTTCTGATGTGATGGTGCTGAACTCATAATGTATGACCTATAAAAACTGCACGATATGTAGCTGCTTAATCAACTTGCAATGAACTAGATTCAATAGAAAATAATTATATCTTGAAGCTCGAAAGATTAGAAATGCCACTAGAGATTGCCCGGTGGTCGAAATTCGACCGTAATTGCTTTCTACAGCTCATCTCCGTATCGGACACTCCTTCGTGTACGCGCAGTTACGCACGTTTTTTCTTCACGTATTATAGTGATGAAATTTCCCACATATAGGCTCTATGTATATATCTAAAGACCCCTTTTAAATAGAGTGTAATGAGATCTAGTAGAGGTCAATGTGTAAAATCATTCACAGAAAATTCCATAATTAAGAAAAGGATAGAGCTAAGTATAACTTAACATATAATATAATGTTGTTTTCTCGTAGGAGTAGACAGAGACCACAGACACTGGATTTTGCTAAGGTCCTGTTATAAATCTTACGCTCATCCTTTTATACATACCCTTCGGTTTAAGTTCCCCGTCTTCTATTTCGTCTCAGAATGTTCCAGGCCTTTGTCTTCCAACTTTACTAAACAAAAAAAATCTTTTTTAACTTTGTTTTAAAAGATATGAAGAGGATTAGTTGGCTCATAACATCAGATTTTACGCTGACTTAAAGTTTCGTGCTTCCAATATAGAATTTGGAGATACATATTAATTGTTATGAAGTATAATTCTTATTGCAGAGGTTTTAGGGATGATAAAATGGGTTTCGCACTTGAGAGGCAGGAGCAATCTCGCTCAGATTTTAACTTTGCATTCAGTCATTTATTCATTTAGATCAAATGCATGATACTAATGAACATCAAAATAAACAAATGTCAGCATATCTTTTCCTACAGCCAATTCGCTGACAGGGGTAGGGCCTAGAGAAGAATTGGCAAGAAACTCTGGGCACTCTTTGTTTACCGTCAAGTCTAGTAGTACCTACAATATTAGGAATGGTCTTAAATAATATACCTAGTGAAGTCATTATAATTGGTGAAAGACATTAATAACGTAATAGATTCGAAGATAATAAATATTATATACCTATATATTATAATCTCGATATTAGCAGAAAGAAATGATGGGGGTAACCACCATTCTTTAATCAAATCTTGGTATGAGCGTAGGGACATCATGCCGCTTCAATCGTTCGTGTGATATGTCCTATTTCCTGTACCATGTAGTTTCGAAGCCAGCTCTTTAACGTGAGTTGACATTTTGCTCTGGTAAATTCTACTGTGCTTCGTTTTTTTTTTGTTTATCTTTTTTTTAAGGCTTGGGCGGTTAACAGCAGAGATAATTACAACGTGTCGCCTAACTGCAAGGCCTATTTACAACCCTTAAATATAGCAATGGCACCTGCAGACAGGGGCTGAGCCAACGGGATGTTGACTCCCCCATTACACAAATCATACATATTGACAGTTGACCTGTCAACTTTGTCACATTCCATCAACCAATGCATCACATCGTCAATTTCCCCAGAGGAATTGCACAGTGGGGAGTCTTTTAATTTCAGCATGTGGTAAAACTTGTTTGATGGAATGTGACCTGACCTTAACATATACTGTGCTTTGCAATAGAATTTACCAGAGCAAAATGTCAACTCACGTTAATGAGCTGAACAATTTCTTATATTAATTAGTGAATTTATATTAATAGTAATTTTATAAAATTATAATTATTAATATGCACCACACATTTAAATAAAATGCTCACTTTTTATAAAGCAATCACTTTTTTATAAGCAATTACAAATTAGTAAATTCATGACAAAATTGTTTAAATTGTATTCCTATGCCGAGTTGCCAGGTCGCAAAAATAGATATTCTAAAAATACAGTGATATTAAAATTTTATCTATGGTAACAATGGTGTGATTTTTGTAAGTAGGTTGCATTAAAATTTTTGTTAATTTATAATTGTGTGAAAGTACCGACGTACTTTGCAGTGACAATTTAACAGAAAAATATAGATAATTAATATTCGAAATAGGTGTATTGTATCTGTTAGTCTCAAATTGTGAACTACTAGCGCTCATAGCCAGGTGCAGTCGCTGATCGGTAAAAGATTAGCGGTTAAGCTACGAAAGGCGGGGTAACCCTATAGATGGGTGACCGCATAGTGGTATTTTATGTTAGCGTCTTCGTGCTTCGAAGAGCATGGTAAAAGTCGGTCCCCACTATCAACAGTCGTTAGATCACGACAGAAGCCTAAATATGGGCGATCTAAATAACTCTGTCACCAGGTTGGCCAATAATCATCATAAGAAGAAGAAGTTACAACTGACCCGTAGGTTAGTCATAATTCTGGGATAGGAAACCATTTCTTTCAAACCACATCCCTAAATGAGCGCTGGAGACCTGTACTCACACATAGGAACACAAATACACCGCTGTGTGAGTATTTATCTGTGGTCTTCTGTAAGGTGGATTCTGTATGGTGGTGGTCTTCCACATTCAGGCTTGCTTGCTAGTATAGTCCCCTACCTCTCTTATGTGTTCGTCAGTATATTAATTTTGTGTAGCAAGTTCCTATATCTCTCAAAGTACGCCGATATTTGTAACAATAATTTTATAGTATCTGTCTGTTACAAAGATCACACCAAGTTGTGTACTACACCAATAAGCAAGTAGGTCACATTGTAACCTAAAGGTGGATATACACTAGAGCATTTTCTCGAGCATTTCTATGTAATGTAACGTTCTAACGAATGGTACAATACAGGTAAATGCTCAGTTTCAAAAGCGTGCCCATGTAATGTAACGTTCCTGTAAATGCTCGGCGCTCTGTTCGGCGTAAATGCTCACAGCGAGTGTGCAAGTTACCCGTTAACATTTCGTTGTACTTGTATCTTGCGTTTACTCTTTCTTACGCGCTCGCGCTACAGCTCGACGAAATGTTACACCAATACGCTCGTTGGTTTGTACAATTTAGTTTGTAACAAAACGGCGAGCGTGCTCGACGTCTGGTTCGTGAGGGTGATACACTAGAACATATCAAAGAGCGGCTCGTTGTTCTGTTACTAGTAAATGCTCTAGTCCATACTCACCTTTACAATAATATCGTTATAACACACGTTTTCTACAATTTCATAATTTAAACAGTTTTTAAATAAATCCAATGTATTATTCTGCTCTGCTAATGCCCATTAACTAAGCTACAGAACATGTAAATATGTGTCTAACGGCCGCACTCAGAGTCACCTAACGGCTACTTAAGGCGCTCTTTAGTAGAGATTTAAAAAAGCTCACTCTCAGAGTCAGCTAATGGTTCATTAACGTCCCTATCCGGCAATTATAGTTAAGTAGAGCAAAACCTTTACTTACATTCTTAATGATTGATTTTGAGTGACAGATGAAAGTTATATTTAGCGGAAAAAAAATTAAATTCGTAATATTTTCTAATAAAAAGCTAAAATGGGTATGGAATTGGCAGACGTTCCGAATTTTGGGTCGGGTTATGCTAAAAGGAATAGATAAATAGAGGGCCTTGGCGATCCTTACGTGATTACGCGGATCTTTTTTATTATAATAAGAGCCACATAAGAACAAAAAATACTATTAAAAGATGTTTTGGGTCTTCAAGTGGGGATGTGTATTAAGCTACATAAAATAGCTGCTGTGTTATGTGCACGTACAAGACTTCACAACCAACAAATGGGGCCGTTCATGTGGCCAATAAAGTAGTTGATGTTGCACAGATAAATGAAAACCCTAATAGCAATGGTTTGCAGTGCGACAAGCATTAGTAGAAAGATTTTTTACTTAATGCGCATTGATTGCTTAAGAAATAAAAAACTATATTAGGTATATTAAACAAACAATACTTTTATTTATAATTTTAACAAAAAAAAATGACTTCAATACGGCAAGTTGTACAGTTTTCAAACACCTTGAAATCCCAATTCTGAAGTAGGTACCTACTTAAGCAGGATGAATGTTCCTATAAGGTTTATTCCCATTTTACCCCGTCCGTGAATAAATTATCATTGAGAAGTTCAGGTGGCCATCTGTCGTGTTTTTTTTATCAGTTTCATTTCACAAAATCACAATTTCTGCCTGTACGTCTATAATTTTCAAAGAGTTCCCTCGATTCCTCACGGATCCCATCATTGGAAGTGGCTTTTTAAAAGTTACTTATTTACATTACTGTAAATATATATAGGTACTATAAACTTTTATTTCATTTGCAATGAACACACGTAAAATCAAAACAATAATACCTACTATTGACATTCACAGTTTGACAGTAAGCACAACAAGTAATACCATTAAAATAAAACGTAATTCTTAAATAAATTAAAAAATATTTTATAATTTTTATAGATTGACTTGATGATAAAAAAAAAATGGATATAACTGATTAAACTTAGATTTATGATATGCTTTAGTTTTTGATGTATTTAAATAGATTTTTTAATACTTATTATTAACATTTTTACGTGTGGCCACACTGAAAATATATCGATATGCAATCGATAGTGTACGTTTCACCCAAAGGTTCCTTAAAGCCGTCATTAACTAATGAACCGTTAAATACTGACTCTGAGATACACCGATATTTAGCGGATTTAATCCGTATTAGTTAAATACTCATTAGGACTAATTTAATGAATGTCTCTGAGTGCGGCCGTTAATGTTAGATGCTTAGAAGCGATTTTCCCGCAGCCTGTGTTGTGAAGTTGCGTCGTTATATTTTTAGCAGAGCAGTGTAAATGTCTATCTGCTACCACTTTGTATTCGATGTTTAAGTGCTGTTTTTACGAATGAAGTTTTATAAAGCAAGAGTCATGCTATCTCTGGACTATAAAATAAAATGAAAATCGCCGCGGGACGCTTGCAGAAGTGAAATTATTTTGTTCAGATAATAAAAGAATGCATGAGAGAATGATTTAATAAGAATGGTAATAAATATAGTAAATTCAAAAACAAAATAAGCACATCTTTTAAGAAAAAGAAATCTTAAAATATATTATTCTGTAACTAGTAACCCGCTTCAGTTTTATTTGGATTTCTCTATTATAATATGCATATTCTATACATATAAACGTTCCTATTGAATCACCTAAAACTACACCTAACACACCAATATTTTAATGTTATTTTCAGCAATAGATAATTGCTGAAAATAACATTAAAATCTTTTGCGTAGTTTAAAAGATCTAAGCGTACGGACAGCGACAGACTTTGTTTAATACTATTCAAAGATTTTAATTTTGTACAAAATATTAAAAAATCTTTACTTTATCCGAGTGAATTAGCTGATTTACGAGCGTCGCAACGTCGGCGATGGTTTACATCAATAGCTTGTTTTTAATAGACAGTGATAGCATGTATCTTGCCTTGATCATTTACGTCATGTAAGTGAGCTAGCTATATTGTTTCTTAAAGACTTGTATGTATTGAATATATAAAAGGATGGATTAATTCAGTTGAAAGTAGGTACTATTTATGTAGTCTTATGACCCTGATGACCCTTTCGCGGTCAGTTATGTTGATACAGTAGATGTTTTATTGTCATAACGTTTATTGGAGTTAACTGTCCTGCTACCTGTATCACAGTCAAGACTACAAGTATGTAAAATACTTTGTAGTCTCACTGTGATACAGGTACTTTTCACTAAGGCCTGGATTCTGTATGACAAAGGCTATTTCACGTTTACGATTCATGAATCAAATGTTTAAGTTGGACAAACTTTGGAGGTAATGAAATATGTAGTAAATAAAGGATGACTCGCAATACACCATGTCGGGTCCGAGCCGAGCCACGGCCGTAGCCAGAGTTATCTCCGAGCGTCGTTCGTTTCTCGGCCTCCACTCGATTGCCGCTCGGTGTACTGTGATTGAGTGTCCTTATAAAATATCGCACCCGCAGGAGAATAATGACTTAAGATGAGATACGCCTCTTTTGCAATTTTTATCTTATGTAAAAATACAGTTAAGGTTCAAAATTGTCAAAAGGCATTTCTGAACTTACTTAATTTTCCACTGATGGTGCGATATAAGCATGTCCGTATGGATTGAGGAGCCATTTTTCGTATTATAATGAAATCAATGTACTTATTTAGTGCACTATTGTGACCAGTACAACTCATACTGAGTTTGTGCTTCGGACGTGTACGTTTTCCTCGATGATTACTGTAATTATCTTCTTAAAGTGGCAACTTTCGTTTTGAAATCGAAAACTATGAAACTCATATGTACTGCAAATTTCTGATTGACTTACTTTCCATTAGAGACGCTATTTGCAAATGTATGGCAAGATACGAAACGATATTTCGTATCGTAACATTTAAAACTCGTAGTTAATAAGTAGTATATATAAATGTCCAGGTTTTTAATATTGCCTGTGGTAAGGGCTAAATATTTAAAAATATACCTGTATATTTTTAAATATTTCTGTAGCTTTATCGGGATTAGATAATATGTTATAATTTTTAAATAACTTGTCTCTGTCTGTATGATATTATGCAGATTCGGTGTCAAATATTGCAGAATGTACAAAACGCGAAAGTACCTGGCTGTGATAGTGTCTTTTTCACGATCCAGGTAAAATTATTTTAAAACTTGCCTGTATCACTTATGATTTCAAAACGATAGACTGAACTTTATCTCAAGTAATTTAATTGCATGCGTTAGGTATATTTAACTGAATTAATCAATTCGATATTTTATTATTCTTTGTGAAAATGAAATAAAAAATAAAAATGCTATGATATCAAATCAATGCTCTTTATTAAGTTCAATTAATACTGGAGCATCAAATATACCAATTAGTATATAATAAATAAATAGTAAAAATTTGTATACAATAAATAGCTTAATAGTAACAAAATTGCTGTAATATTTTCCTCCCATTATGACTAGACTTTCGTTTGGATGTGTGTATAAATGTACATGATAATGAAACATGAGTATAAAGGACACACTTGGAATTTTTATTTATAGTAACATTTTTGTTTTATAATCTGTGCTGTCAAATTTAAGTCCCAGTACTAAGTCATTCATCGCATATAAAAATCTAAGGGACTTATATTTCACCTTTTAAGATTATTAACGTAACTTGATTGAGCTAATTTTAGACTTTTTTATTCAAAAAACGTACAAAATACTTGTTTTAAATAACAAATATATGACGGTCTTAGATTTATTTTGATTGACCTCTTTTTTTATTATAAAAACAGACTAATAGTTATCCCTTGTTTAAATTTCGATCTTATAAAAATATAAATAAAGTTTAAAATTCCAAGTGCGTACTAATTCAGTGTGTAGCGAAGGTGGTGAGTAGTTCGTCCTGGATGCTGTTGGAGCGGGTGAGGTGTCGCGCGGACACTTGTCCAAACGCCGTGGACACGGTGTCCGCTTGCGACGCTTCACGGGATTTCTTCTCGTGGTATTCGTCGGAGAAGTCCTGCAGACAATAGAAACAAAATGTGTAATCTTAACTTGGGTGTTATACTCATACACCTACATCCCCCCATTTCGGTAGAAATCACGTGGTGCTATGTTGTTGTTATTATTGTTTGTTGAATTATTTGCTTCATTATCATCGTAATCATATCAGTCGAAAGACGTCCCTTGCTGGACATAGGCCAAAGATTTTCACTGCATTTGATGCTGAGCTGAACTTATCCATCCTCCCAACCTTTACCAAATAATTTGCTCACCTTCAGTCTATTGCCGAGGAAGACGGCCCTCTCCCTCTTCTTGTTCATAAAGTCGCTTTGTGTGAGCCACCGGTGTTCATAGCACTCCTCAGCCGACGGCCTCTTCAACGGTACCTTCTTGAATAGGAACATCAAGAAACGAGTTGCTTCCTGAAAAAGTAAGATTGACAATTCAAGTTACTTTATATTTTTTAAACAGTAGGTACATTAATTTGAACACAATTTTTTTACCAATACCTTTTGTTACAATATATAAGCCTATGTGCTATTCTCAATGTACCCTCACATTTTAGGGTTTTATCGTTATCTGTCAAGTAGTTTTTGTATAAAGAAGTAACGAACATCTATCCACCCTTAACATAATTCCCTACTACGATAACTTTGGATTCCATAGAAGCAGTATATAAGTATGAAGTTGTCCGTGTGGTGACGGATTAAGAATACAAATGTCACCACCCCGTTCAATCCCGAGGGTGTCGTAAGAGTCGACTAAAGGAGTTAGGCAGACAATATCCACTGCAAGAGAGGGAAAACTCGAAACAAAACCCTATACCAACCCGTCTGGCCAGCGTGGTATAGTAGGCTAATATCCCTCCATGTATATGGAGGAGACCCGTGCCCAGCAGTGGGACGTTTATGGGTTGAGAAAGTAAGTAAAGTAAGTATATAAGTAATTGCTTAAATTTAATATTACCTGAGTGATCTCTTTGTAAAGGTGCTCAAATCTGTATCTGACGAAGGAGATGTTCTGCTTAGTCTCCGCGTCGTCCTGTCCCCTGTATGGTGACACTCCGGAGAGCATGATGTACGCGAGCACGCCCACAGACCAGATGTCCGTCTGCGGGTACGCTGGCTCGTCGTTTATTATTTCTGGTGCTGTAACAGAGAAATATTGATTTAGTCAGATTTTCCTCGCACATCGCATTCAATGTTTAAAAAAAATCAAAGACAAATGTTTTTGTGGCAACAAAGTAAGCTTAATTAACGATATCGATTGAAAAATATCAGGGAATGTGTCTTACCTTTGTATTCCAATTCTCCAACTTGCGGTACACTGGTACCTAATTTCGTGACTTTGTGTGCAGATCCGAAGTCGATCAGTTTGACCTGGATTGATCTAACAGATGCCATGACAACGTTGTCAGGCTGCAGGTCCAGGTGACAGTATCCTCGCCAATGCAAATAATGGAGACCATCAAGTATTTGGGTTACAATAGTTGCTACCATTTGCTCTGTGTAATCGTGACGGCTCGATAAATATGTTAAAATATCAGCTCCTTGAAGTTTTTCTAAGATTAAAGCAGCAATTGGAGAACCAGGTGCTTGATAGCCAGCTAATAGATTCGATATCCTTTCGTGCCTCAGCCTTCTCAAGCATTCAAACTCCCTCTGAACTTGCACTTCGGTTTCTGGACGGATTTCTAGAATTTTCGATACAACTAAAGTGTCGTTCGTCTTATCAGCACCTTTGACTACGATAGAGAACTTGCCGCGCCATAATTCAGAGACGAAGCTGAAACGTTCTGTGAAAGCATCTGTTGATACCCATCCTATTGGGTTATTCTCAATAGTATAATCCAATTTGGGCTTTTCTTCATCAAGAATAATTTCTTGACCAGATTCCGTGAGTTGTTGTAGGTGTTTCATTGCTTTGGTCACTTCGATCTTTGCTCCTCCAGCTGCTTTAGTCTTTATTAGGTTTGTGGGGATACCTTTGTCGCTCCATCCGATTCTATTGCGTGAAGACAATCTGAACTGGTAGCTGGTGTCAGGTTGGAGTCCGCGGATTACAAAGAACTCATGGTCAATGTTGCTAGCGACGTCCTTCCATTCAACACTGTCGCCAGCCTTATACTGAAGGCTGTAGCAAATAACTGGGCTATTTCCGTCATATTTAGGTTGCTTCCATCTTAATAAAACTTCTGTGTCTGCAATCTCAGAAGCGGTTGGGCTGTCAGGAGCATCAGGGTTGGTGGCTTCGACGATCCTGGTTCTAGCTACAGTTTGACCGACCTTGTTCCTAGCTACGACCTTGTAGAAGCCGATGTCGTGATGCATGGATGGTTCAAACTTGAGTGTAGATCTGCCATCTTCGTCTTCGACAATCTTGATGCGTTGACCTTCGGCCAGGACCATATCGTTCTTGAACCACTGGATGCTAGGTTTAGGATCTCCTACAGCGTAGCATGATAGTTGAGCTGGTTCGCCTTCTCTTATTGGGAGTAACTGGGGCTTTTCCCTGAAGAACGGTAGCTGGCCATCCTTTTTGGACTCCATGAAGGCTTGTGCTTCAGCATAGCTGTCGAGCCTGGTACCAAGTTCGTGACGTAATCGGCGGATGGTGTAAGACTCGGTGCCGTAGTTGTTGATTCTTTCGCGACGTTCGTCGTCGATTTCCTCGTCCATGATGTCCGTGAAGCGACGACGTTCGCGGATGATTGGCGTCTGTGGAGATAAGTATTGATGAGTATTCAGAAAGCTTATATACTTGGTAATAGTTTGGTCGCTTTTATTGTTTAGTTTTTTTTTATCTTTAATTGGTCATATTTTATCTGATGTAGTACTTACCCTAGGATCATAACAATCTCTAACGCTCAGGTGGTAGCCAGGCGAGCGAACGCACGCCACCTTCATGTACTCGCGCAGCCTCACTGGGAACTGCGTGTCGCGGAGCTGCAGCAAGTACGTGTCGGGGCCGTTCTGGTAGCTGGAAATACGCATTATTTATATTTATATGTGTTTTATGTGGCTATACCAACCCGTCTGGCCAGCGTAGTATAGTAGGCTAATATCCCTCCAAATATATGGAGGAGACCTGTGCCCATCAGTGGGACGTTAATGGGTTGTGATGATAATATGTGTTTTTGTAAAAATATGTAGCGCTGGATAATTGATTCATGTTTTTAATTTTTTTTTTGACTGTCTGACTTCTCACTGTGTGGATAGCAATCTAAATTGTGTCGGCCCAAAACTTAACCACTAGCTTTGCATTTCCAGGACATGATATTAAGTGGTCCATCGGTAATATTGGTAAATCTATAAATATAACTAATAATAAGTTATGCTTACTGGCTCTCAGACTTGGCGGAGACTTCCCAGTCAGGGTGGTCCCATTGCTTGAAGTTAAGATCGTATTCTCCAGGCTTGCGGTCGTGAGATGAACGGTCTCGGTCCGGTGTGCCTAGAAAATAAAAAAAATAATCGTAGTTTCAAAAGTATGTAGGTAAAGGTTAAAATTTGTAATATATCGTACTTTTAGTAGGTTGTAGTTGTCAAACGAATTAAACTATAATCTCAGACTAATAGAATAAGATAGACGGAGCGTGTAGAACTCGCGCGTGAAGCCGCCAAAAGCAATACTAAATAGCAATGTCATACGTTTTCGCGCGCAGTCGATTTGAGCCGCTAGTGAGTACGCACGTCTAAACACGTTCTGACAAAATATTATTATAATGCCGTATTGTGTAGTAAAACGTTGTAAAAAATACTTCAGCAAATCTCAAAAAGAGTTCTGGAGTATCGTTCCATAGGTAAATAATTTTAACATTATAGATTTCTTATTGTTTTCGTAAATATTTTAGTTACACAAACTAGGAACACAAAACCTCTACCATGTTCTACAGTGTTGCCATTCTTAGCATATCTTTTTCCCTAAAATATTTTGCAACGTGTTAGTGGGAATATAAAACAATATTAATCAGTCTATCGATATACTATTTAAAATAAATCTGAATGATAGTTGGGGATCCACGCGAAAAAAAAAAGAAATTTTTGTTTGCATTTAGCGAGTAATTCCGTATTTTTGTAGTGATTTTAAGAGGTACCTAGGTAGGTACTTAGATAATGTTTTTCTATGTTATTCAGATGATGATCAATTAATATTAATATAATTATAATAATTGATCATTTAAATTCATAAAATAAGTAGATATGTTAGGTTTATGATTTATTTAAAAAAAAGTATTTACATCCTAACCACGGCTGTGAGCGGCGGCGGCGAGCGGTATGAACAAAATTTGTTCTTACCGCTTGCCGCTAAATATTTAATTTTTTTTATACTACTTGGATAGTAAACAAGCATACACCATATATATACATTTTTTTAGATACAATTTTTGCCAGTTTTGTTTTACGAGTAATATGTTTTGTATTTTATGTTTGTTTTTTTAATATAATATTGTATTTTGTCTTGATATGTTTGTTAACAGAAACCTTTTTTTAATGTAACATAATGCTAAGATGTATGATGTTATATTTAAAAAGATTTATTTTATTCGTCAGAAATTATATGTATGTAGTTAGTGTTTATTGTTACCTATTTATTTTGAAATATTAATGTAAAATAATTATAAATAATAACATTATTCAAACAAACAATTTGAAGTATAATTTTTAATATTGATATTGCATATTATTATCACGAGTTAACAGTTTTGTTTCAACTTTTGTTGGGAGTATTTCATTTGCTGGCAACATCGTTTTCCACGTCACACCACATTGACAGCGCTTTGTGGCTTCACTGATTTGTTCTACACGCTCCGTCTATCTTATTCTATTAGTCTGAGACTATAATATAATCAGTAAGCAGTTGCACCGCTCCAACCTTTCCCGCCATCGATATATCTGACCACAGAGTAGGTATAATTATAATCGGTAACTATAGCCAAGGAGTTTATAGTGTAAGTACAACCTCCTTGCTGTTGGCGTACCACTATGTAGAGACTAGAGAGAAATGTCAGTATTTAGTGCACTAAACAGTTCTTTTAAACATTTCAAAAATCAATACACCATTATGGAGGCTTTAGAAAGACCCGTAGACGAATAATGATTGTAGACTATGACCGTGACTGGGTCCAAAAATAACGAAAGATATTGTCTATGTCCGGTTATTGTAAATGTCACTAACCTTCCGGCGTGTAAATCTCTCCGGGTGGGTAGACCATCTTGCTGGGGTGCTCGAAAGCGCCACTCAGCGGCCGGCGGCGGAACCATGTGCGACATTGCGCGTTGCTCGTCCAGTCCCTGAAACAACACACATCTGATTAGTACCCATTTTTTTATTATAGTACGTACATATTTAATCAAGAGATATTTTAACGAGACTACCTTTAACAATGAGATAAACGAAATAACGAATCACAATGTAGTACCTACTTAGGATAGTTGGCTACTATACATTTTATGTGCCTTTCTATTTACTTTTTTTTTGTTCTGTTTTCTTTAAAAAGACAACTCCCTCACTAGAGAACAATCTCTGTGTCGCGGGGGACTTTACAAACATACAATTAACGGACACAAATTACACCCAGACTCAGAACAACTCTTTGTGGGTCACACAAAGTTTTGTCCTGCGTGGGAATCGGACCCACAACCTCGTGCACAGCAGGCGCATACTTCAACCACTGGACCACCAAGGCAGTCATTTGCAGATATAATATTATATTCTTTCAATTTACAAAAATACATTTAAATAAACCCGATCGAACCCACATTGTGAAAAATAAAAAATCTTAAAACAAACCTAAGTAGGAATTAAATTTTTCATATTGAACGTTTCATAAAAGTGGATTTTATAAAAATACCTACGGTAGAAATTGAGAGAAATACGTTCCGGGCGCCATGAGGGTAGATACAACTTATAATTGTGGAACACAGACGTTTATACAAAATCATTCAACGGAAAAGTATATTTAAAGTGTACTTTTCTTATAAACAACACTGAATAAAAGTGCAAACCTAACAAAAAAAAGTCACTATGTCACTTTAAAAAACACTTATTTAGGTCTAAATCTACTAGCCCGTACTGAGTTCTAGGTTACAACTGATTGTACTATTTGGTATAATATCTATAATAATATATTTAATTGCCTTCAATGGCAATGTCAACGTTATTTTTACAATTGGCGATGCATCTGTTGATAGTAGACGGGTGCCAATGTGCCAAATATATCGATGTGACATAACATTGAGTCATGATCGGATTTTCCGATTTGATAAGTGACATGTTAATTGCCTTTGCTAATTATGAACGATAGGTCAGTTTCAATAGTGATTGATAACTCTTATAATGATGACAGATGATATTTTTTTTATTTTGACAATTGCAATAGGGAACAAGTCTTGTGTAGTGGGGGACCTTTCATACAATTAACGGATACAGAGAACACCCAGATTAGGAACGTATTTTTGTCCCGTGTGGGGACACCATCAAAACTTCGACATGCCGCGCAATGTTAAATGGCAAGATAACTTAAGCGATTGAATTAAGAGAAACCATTATAGAAGAAAAAAGGGTGAATGTGGAAGACCGAGACGAAGCTTTGTACGAAAGGTCGATAGGAAGGCAGAGGATAGAGAATATAAATTGGTAAGTACCATATACGGGCAAGAATAATACTTAATTTTCATAGGCATAAAATACGTGACATAAGTACCTACCTAAAATAAATATATTCATCCATATACATAAAAGGGAAGAATAATAAATCAACCCACCTGTATAAGTTGTAATAGTTTCTGAGCCTGTCGGTAGTGATCTGGTACTCTTCCTGGTAGATCCTGTCGGCCAGGGTGAGCCAGGGGTGTGAGAGCGCGGTGTTCACGTCCATACGTTCATGCCAGTTGTTCAACAACAGCTTCGAGATGAAGTCCCGACTCTCCGTGCTCAAGCGAGACCACCATTCTAACGAGAATTAAGTTCCATTTATAAATGAGCGAGAACTTCTCGACGGATAATTGCTGAATGGTATAATATATAAAATACAAGATATTGTCTGCGTCTCCGCCCATCTGGAGGTCGGTTATGATATTATAGGTACCGTAAGATCTCCAAGATACCATCTATCTCCTTGCCAAACTTAATTACAATTCGTTCAGCGGTTTAAACGTGAATAAGCAATAGACAGACAAACAGACATGCAGTCATCGTAACTTTCGTATTTAGAATATTAGTAGGAATAATAATTACAAACCTTCGTCATGCCACTCCCATCTGCCCTCCCTAATCTTGGTCAAGGTCTCCCTATCGTTAACTCCTCTGAAGGGAGAGTGTCCACTAAGGAGGATATACGTGATAATGCCGATACTCCACATGTCTGCTCCGAAGGAAACTCCTTCACCGCGAGCGATCTCGGGAGCTACGAACTCTGGCATGCCATAGTCCAAGGAGGCGTGTTCATTGTATCGGATGCGGCGAGAAAGTCCGAAGTCGCACAGCTTAAGTTCGTCACTGCCAGCGTGAGAGAGAAGAAGTTCGCCGATCTGAGGAATACATGAAGAGTCTTAGATGGAATAAGAGTGCTTGAAGGAAGAATGGCTTCCAATTATACAGTCGTGGGTCACCACGAAGCATGTAAATTTTGAAACATACTCTTCATTCAAAGGTAAGGCAATTGTGAGATTCTGGTCTTGAGATACATGTATAGAAATATCATGTGCTACAGTGCATTCCGAGCCTAAACATAGTAACATAATTTACACAGTACCTATTGCTAAAAGGAAGAATCATAAGGTCTAGAAATCTACTGCAAAAAACTGGTAAGACAGATACTCACTGTTAATCCCAAATGCGCTACACTATTATCGTGCATGTACTTGACTCCTCTCAACACCTGCCTAATGTATCCAGCGATTTCTCTCTCCGTATAACCCTGGCTCCTCAACAGCCTGTCTCTGACCAGTTCTCCTCCACTAGCCAGCTCCAACACCAAAGCAAGGGTATGCTCATGCTCGTAAGCGTCATACAGACGAATAAGGTGACGGTCATTGAGCATGTTCATGATGTCTAACTCGTTCTTCATGAAAGGCTTCAGGGCTGAGTGACCGTGCATGATCTTGGCTGCATAGTTGCGACCTGACGGAGGAATGTTAGTTGTAAGTTTTAACCAGACTTGATGCGATCATATCGCAAAGAAGAAAGAAAAATATTTTAGTAGGTATATATTTTATTGTTTATGAAATTACCAGTAAGTCTTTCAGCAGCGTGATAGACGACACCCTGTACTCCGCGGCCAAGCTCATCACCCAGGTCGTAGAAGTCACCGAATGGCTTAGTGCTGGGCTTCACACGTGGTGGGTGCTCTCGGATCCTAAACAAAACCAGAAAATGGAGTTAAGTCGTGGTCTATGTGGCAAAAGCATTTAGCTTTTATTTTGGTGATGATATTTACCTGTCTGAATATTCATGCTCAGACTCTTCGACATGCAGCATGGCGGAGGAGCTGACAGAGCCGGCAACGTTGCGAGCTGATATCGAGTACAGACCCTCGTCCTTCAGTATAGCGTCGTGGATCACCAGGATGCAAATGTCAGGCTCGATGAACTGGATCTGATAAATAAGACCATAATGGGTTTATTTTAAAAGGAAGCAAAAAATATTTAGTAGTTAATAGTATTTGATGTGTATGATGCCACAAACTTTAAAATATGAATATCCAAATAGTTCTTAGGTAATTTACTTACAGTTACAATATACAGGTTTAATATACATAATATATAGCTTTGATAGGAAGCTCAGGACAATCTTCATCACCACATGGTTAGAGTTTGTTAGTGTTTTTTCTGGTGTGATAAATTACCTTGGTCCTAGAGCTAGGTGCAAGCGGCTGCCAGTCCTTATACCACTTGATGTCCGGGTATGGCACGCCAGTAACCCTGGCTTCGATGCGAGCAGTCTTGCGCTGCAGTACCACAGACTCTTCAGGACGTCTGATGAAAGTGGGGTATTCGGCCACCTCGAGACGAACTCGTTGACGGGCTTGTCCGTGTTCGTTGGTGGCTACAGCTTCGTACCAGCCAGCATCACGTTCTAGCATCCTAAATAAAAGAAAGCAAGAAATCAGTAGGTATAACTGTATCTGTTGGTATCTGTTAAATTTATTCTAAAGAGTGTCTGTTGATAGTAGTGACATTGTCTATAGGTTTAGGGCATAATAGTAACAGTAGTAGTTGCATGTATTGTTATAAAATTATCTTTAGATATTATTTTAATTTCCTAAAAGTTACTTACTTATTAATAAACAGGGTTGCTTGTCCGTTCCTGGTGTAACTCCAGTCGTATCTGCCTCCAATATCAATAGGCTCATCATTGAAAAAGTAAGTCATCTTTGGCTTAGGGTACCCGTACACAAACCAGAAGAGGTTCACATTGTGACCTTTCACGCCATACTGAGAATCGTGTTCTTGGCGTAAGAACCGTGGCGCTTGGGCATAACCATCATGAGGCGGCCTTTCAATATCAAAGTCCCTTGGGAAGTACGGAGACGTTTCTGGCCTGAAGTCGATACCAGGTTCTAAATATGGGACGAACTTTGGTGGGTCCGGCTCTAGCTTGGATCTGTGCGTGATGGCATATGGTGATGGATCACTGACTCCGTATTTGTTCTCTACTCGGATGCGGAATTTGTAGTCACGGAACGGCTCCAAGTTGCGGATGTCGCAAACGCAGGAGCGCAGTCCGGTGCGGGCTGTGAACCAGTCACCGTCTGGGACCTCGCACATCTCCACCTGATGACAAAGTTAAAGTTAAAGGTTATGTTACTTAAGATTTGTAGTTACAGTAAATAAAACAGGGTGAGAAAGTAATCGGCTTGTACTGTAATCGAGGTGTGAGTTCGATCCTAAGTGGCTAATTTATACTGATAAATCAAATGATTAACTCTCTGCTAACGGTGAAGGAAAACATCGTGACAAATCTCACATGACTTAAAAGAAATTCTTTTCTCCCTTTAAAGAGAACTGAGACCTTAAACCACACACGCTGGCTGGTTTTGTTGGTAGAGGGGAAAAGACAGTGCCTCGCAGTGGGACTTAATAAATGGGTTGCTATTATGAGATTTGTAGAAATATAATAGACTAGCTGTTGCCCGCGGCTCCGCGTGGATGTCGGTTATCGCTGTAAAAAGTAGCCTATGTGTTATTCCAGACCATAATCTATCTCTGTGCCAAATTTCATCTAGATCCGTTCAGTAGTTTTAGCGTGAAAGAGTAATAAACATCCATCCATCCAAAGTTTCGCGTTCATAATATTAGTAGGATAAGAAAATATCAATAGGTATAATATAATCCGTGTGGTGACGGATTAAGAATACAAATGTCACCACTCCCTTTCATCCCGAGGGTGTCGTAAGAGTCGACTAAGGGAGTAAGTCTAGCAGACAATATCCACCGCAAGAGAGGGAAAACTCGAAACAAAACCCTATACCAACCCGTCTGGCCAACGTGGTATAGTAGGCTAATATCCCTTCAAATTTTTGGAGGAGACCCGTGCCCAGCAGTGGGACGTTTATAGGTTGAGATGAATGAATGAATGAAATAATATAATTTTAGTATCTTTAGACTCACTTGGTAAGTAACAGGGAATCTCGGCCCGTGAGGAATAGACGGCTTCCACGACAAAGTGAGGTGTCTGTCAGCCATGCGAGAGATGATGGGCTTGTCTGCTAAAGGCATGGGGATTCCGGTCTTCTTCATCTTGTCGAAGTCCGAGTACTGGTCTGAGATTGGTCGCTTGCTTGTGTGAGGCTCCAAGGCTAAAAAGAAAAACATTTTGGTCAGCTCTTAAGTACTTACGTTTGTTAGAAAAGGAGAAGGTTTGATGTTTTTTTTGTTTGGTAGGTAGATACTTCAGAGGTGGTCCCATATAAGTTTTATCGAAATTGATCTAGCGCTTTTTGAGGAAATCAAAACAAAGAAATATCTAAGTAAGAAACCACACAAAAAATTATTCAATAAAAATAAATGACCGACTTCAAACAGTGAAAATAACTGAATAAAGATTGAAGTCAGTGCCAAGCTAAATATTAGGTGACGAGAGTAGCCTTAGCAAACTGGACGGTTTGGAAACCATGCAACAAGTTGCAAAGTTCTAAAAGTTGTCAAGCAATGTCAGAAAGGTAAAGCAGCAAAAACAAGTCAAAGAATGGATCCCTGAAACTGAGGCACTCGAACAAAAGTTTCCATCTTCGTGAGTGACAAACGAATGGATGAGACACTTGTATCTATAATTTGAAGTTTGTTCTCAACAACCCCTTCGAAGACCTGCCTTGTATTTGAATTTGTCTTTTTTTAGTAGTGACGGTATATAGGTACGTCCCGTAAGTACGTACGACCTTAAGTTCAATCACCTCTGGGATAATATCTATAAACACATTTAAGGATATTCTGAGGATAGTCTTTATGAATTTGACTGTACGGTTAGTTCAGTGGCTTAGGTGGCTACCTCGCCATTTACCACTGCGCGGCATCTTGTAGGTTCGATCCCCACATGGGACAAAAATTTGTGTGATCCATAAATATTTGTCCCGAGTCTGGGTGTACTTTGTGTCCGTTAATTTGTATGCTTGTAAGTCCCCTGCGACACATGATGTAATGTGGTAGTTGTCTTTCTTTTTTAAATAATTAAGAGTGAAACTTACTATCATAAGTGAGGTTGGCAGTGCAGGTGTCTTCACCATGAGGGTTGTATATCCTGCACTTGTAGGTGCCCACGTCGCTGGGGTCTACTCCAGACAAGGTTAGTCTCAGAAGACCAGTGGTTTCTTTGTCCATGCGGATACGTTCGCAGGGGAACAATTTCTCATCGTTGCGGAACCTGGTTATAAATAAATAATTATAGTTAGTGGAGATCTGATTTGTTAATAATCGGGGCATAAGTGAAAGATTGTTTACGATAACATAAAAGATTATTTCTTTTACGCTCCGAATTTTGTCGCCCCTGCCATCGTGCTGAAAAACTCTTAAAGTTTTGTCCTGTGTGGGAATCGAACCCACAACCTCGTGCACAGCAGGCGCATACTGCGGCCACTGGACCACCAAGGCAGTCGTATTTAATATATCGTTTAATAGATGTTTGGTGTTTTAATAGGCAAACTTAAATTATAATAAATAAGTAAGATTTTTTATAATTATTAAGAGAACAAAATTATGACAAATTCATTAAAATGGGTATCCGTGTGGTGACGGATTAGGAATACAAATGTCACCACCCCCTTCGATCCCGAGGGTCTCATAAGAGTCAACTAAGGGAGTAAGTCTAGCAGACAGTATCCACCGCAAGAGAGGGACAACTAGAAACAAAACCCTATACCAACCCGTCTGGCCAGCGTGGTATTGTAGGCTAATATCCCTCCAAATGTTTGGAGGAGACCCGTGCCCAGCAGTGGGGCGTTTATAGGTTGAGATGATGATGAATTATAATGGAGCAGCATTTTTACAGTGCCCAGGGGCAAACTGAGGTTAAATCCCTGTAAGTATGTAAATAGTAGTTTTTTTTTATAGTAGTTGTTGCCCGCGGCTCCGCCCGCGTGGATGTCGGTTATTGCTGTAAAAAGTAGCCTATGTGTTATTCCAGACCATAATCTATCTCTTATCCGTTCAGTAGTTTTTACGTGAAAGAGTAACAAACATCCATCCATCCATCCATTTTTACAAACTTTCACATTTATAATATTAGTAGGATTATTTAGTTATAATTACCACTCGACATCAGGCTCAGGGGTGCCGGTGGCGCAGGCGGTGAACTTGGCGCTCATGCCGCGGAACACCTCTATATCTCCGATCTTCTTCAAGAACGCCGGCGGCTCCACCTTCTGCTTGCGAGCGCTATACAAATACAAGATTATGTTTTAAAACATTTTATAGATACGCATAAGTTGACTTATTGTATTAAATTGGAATATTTTAATAAGTTTGGGGAGCCAGCCGACTAAAATGGTGTTGGTATTTAATTTAGTTAAATATATTTGAAATACATACATTAATAATGTATTTTAATACACGATTGGTCATTGACTGGCTGCCTATTATTTTGTCTTCTGAACAATGCGCTACGTAGTAGGTCAATTGTATATTAATTTAAAAAGTAGGTATAGGTTTTTTTTAAGAAGACAACTCCTGCACTAGAGAACAAGCTCTGTGTCGCGGGGGACTTTACAAATACACCATTAACGGACACAAATTACACTCACTCACTCAATTAATTGGATTCAGAACAACTCTTCATGGGTCGCACAAAGTTTTGTCCTGTGTGGGAATCAAACCCTCAACCTCGTGCACAGCAGGCGCATACTGCGGCCACTGGACCACCAAGGCAGTCAAGTTACATTGTGCAATGGGTACTTAATTGTATTACTATATTTTGAAGACGAAAAAGGGACCTATTTAAACAATCTGTATACTACGATATTTAAGTATTATTTTTATATGTTTAAAAGACAACTCCCATACTAGGTCCCATACTAGCCCTGTGTCGCGAGGTACTTTACAAACATACAATTCACGGACACAAAATATACCCAGACTCAGAACAAATCTTTATGGATCACACAAAAATTTGTCCCGTGAAGGAATCGAACCCACGACCTCCGTTCCGTCCGAGCAGTCAGGGTCGTCACTAACCACTAGACCAACAGGCTAGTCAATAAGTATTTTATATTACGTAAACTTGATAGTTTACTACCCATGCATTGAAATCGAGTTAGAAATCAAACTTTTATTTAGGTATCTTATCTTGTGACGGGGCTGTCCTTTCAGCAAGAGCACTTCGACCCTTGGGGTCTTTTGTGCATGCCCCTACCTTACCGCTCACCCTACGTCTTAGTCCCTGAATATCTCCTGCATGAGTTTCAGTACATCTTTGACGGGGGTTGCCTGTAGTCCTCTGGGTGATTTAGCCAAGTATGTATTGTAATTTTGCCAAGCTTGTAAAACTTCCCATGTAGTGTTTACACGGCTTTGTAACGTTTAAACGTTTCTGCCATACATATTAAAACAATCAAACTTAGCTCACTTATGTAGTAGTTTAAGGTACTCCGTGGTGCTCCTTTTCATAGGTTACAAACCTATACAGATTTATTTTGTCTCCCGCTTTGCTATGGAGGGAAGTGGAAACTTTTCTTTCTAACTCCTCCTATTTACTTCTGATTAAATTCGTTGCGGGGTCCAAGACAGTAGGTTTAGTTGTCCACGGGACGCACGTGTATCAGTTGGTTACTCCGCTGTTAATCCTGGCTTATATGAGTCACAGCGGTGGGCATGTGGGTGGAATGTCCTGATTTACATTTCCTAACATTTATAACAACAAGTGTGTGGGGGAGACCCGTGCCCAGCAGTAGGACATTTATGGGTTGATATGATGATGATGATAACAACAAGTAGTAAAGCGAACTAGCCGTAGGAACATTTTGCTGGCATCATCTTTCTGGGTGTTTTTTTTATTTTTTTTTTATACTACTTTGGTGCCAAACAAGCATACGGCCCACCTGATGTTAAGCAGTATCCGTAGCGTATAGACGCTTGCAATACCAAAGGTATCACTTGCGTGTTGCCAACCCATTTTTTTACACCAGGGCTTTAAGATGGAAGTAACCCTGGGATAGGAATACGTATCTTTCAAAACGCATTCCTAAATGGGCGCTCACACACTGGAACACAACTACACCGCTGTGTGTAGTCATTTGGCTGTGGTCTTCTGTAAGGTGGAGGTCCTTCCCCAGCCGGGCTTGCTCGCTAGTATGGTGCCCTACCTCTCTTTGGTGCCCTACCTCTCTTTTCTATCCATCAAAAGTCAAATAGATTTACTCACATCTTATCCACGACCTCCAAATTGGCCTCGCAACTTGCCTCTCCCTCCCTATTCTTGGCTACACACTTGTAAGACCCTGCATCATCCAGCACCAGGTCTCTCACGTACAGACAGCAGGCGTCTCCGTCTCGTTTGATATTGTATTTGTCGCCATGCCTCAGGGGTGAACCGTTCTTGTACCAACTTATTTCTGGTGAAGGGATTCCGAAGACGCGGGCGGGGAACTTTGCGTCGAATGTTGGGAGCTGTTGAAAGATAAGTTGATGTTATAAGCTAAATTTAAAATCGCTCAGGCGAATGCATACAGAGACTATATCTTAAGCATTTATTTTAAACTAAGTTAAACTACAAAAAAGAAAGGCAACCCTATAGGTAGTGACAGGTAGTCAACAGCGCTGAAGATAGACGCACCTATTAGCTAAAGGAGATGCCTCATTAGATAGATAGAAAGATACAAAACTCTTTATTGTACACCAATTACATTTATGATACAGATATTATTTCACATATTTATGTACAATGGGCGGCCGGCGTGCATTAGTGCTTTGCGTTGCGTCGTCGCAGCGCAGCGTAGCATCGACAATGCGTCGTTTTCCATATATTTTTTTGTGAGATTCTACACTACAGCGTCGTCGCAGTGTAGCGTATATAAATGTACTAGTTGTGGCCCGCGGCTCCGCCCGCGTTGATGTCGGTTATCGCGATAAAAAGCCCTAGCCTCACAGAAATAGCCTATATGCTATTCCAGACCATAATCTATCTATGTGCCAAATTTCATCCAGATCCGTTTAGTAGTTTTTACGTGAAAGAGTAACAAACATCCATTCATCCATACTTACAAACTTCGCGTTTATAATATTAGTAGGATAAGGATCTGCTGCGACGACTCAACTCAACGCACTAATGGGGCATCACTCTTAGTAGGATAGAAAGGTACTTTTTAAGATTTAAGAACAATTAAAATTTCTATTAAATATTTTTGAATAAAGAAATGCAACAAACAATCAAAATTTCATTATAATTGTACAATAAACAATATTTCCGGTCAAACATTAAAATGCAAGAATCGCATGCATTCAATATGCCGCGTGGAGCTACGCACTACATTTTATAATTTCATCACTAAACATAATAAATTAAAATGTCCTGATAGCCACAAATGTTTATAGTAATTATACTATCGACTATGTGTGCCCCTTCAGTTACATTATTGCGTCTTTGGAATCTGAACGCAATGAAAGAGCACTGCGACCAGCTAGTATTGACGCAAGAAATTTAGAATGATTCCCAAAACTCCCAAGTCTTCACCGGGATTCGAACCCGGGACATCAGTAGTCGCAACAATAGTTACGCCCCGAGACCAACGTGATACTCATGATTGATAACGAAATAAGTAAGGAGTTATGTACCTACCTACTGTTTATTATTACAGATGTACTGAGTAAATATCTCAATTATTTTATCTTAAAAATATGACTGATAGTTGTCACTAAAAATATAATGAATGATAAGAATTATTTATCAACTTAAGAACATTCAAATTAAGGCTACGAACTTTAAAAAATACTATCTAAAATGCCACAATTCAGTTAAAATTTACATTTACAAAACAAAATAATACACCACGTAAAAATATTTTTGCCACTCTTGAAAGTTTTCTATATACCTAGGTGCTTACTTTTTTATAATAGGTCTCCGGCACTAGATAATATAATCAATAGATACCTATTGCAGTTTGATTTTACAAACATTGTATTCATAAAATTAAGTACATAATAATATTAGTTTAAGAAAAAGAAAGTGTTTGTTTTCATTATGACTGGTGACAATTTGCGTGTTGGTAATGAAGGTTACATTATTAGTTTACACCAGATGGCGTGACCACTTAACTTTCTTACAACTTTTTAAAATTATTTGGTTTTAAATCTATTAAAGGATTATATCGTCAGCAAACTAGCCGTAGGAAAATTTTGCTGACATCATCTTTCTGGCTTGTTCATTATTTATGACCTTCTTAAGTGTTACGTTGTAACCTAAATGAATTTTGAGTTTGAGTTTATATCGATTAGCCGTGTGGTGCTCGGCGGAGTAGAATAACACCAGCCCTAATCAACTCAAGGGGTGTCGTAAGAGGCGACTAAGGGACAAACAAAAGATGGTGGGCAGCAGCGCCAATTGAGTAAACTGCGATCGCCAACCCGCATGCCAAGCGTGGCGATTAATGACAAATCCCCTTCAACATGAATCACACACAACACAACCACGGCCCCTAGTCCCCGGCAGCCTCACTAGTCTTGGCTACGGTAGCGGCGAGGCAAGGGGTGCTATCTTGATGCAGGCAGCTCAAGATCAGCCATTGTGGAGACATATGAAGGAGGCCTACGTTCAGTAGTAGACATTATCAGGCTGAGATGATGATGATATCCATGTAACTATTTAATATTTTTAAATGAGAGGAAACGCGTTTCTAATACACTCAATAAGGCCTGATCAGAAAATCAGCGCTGCAGTATAAAATGCCGCAGCACAGAGCCTCTAGACAAGTGGCATAAGCGATAGTCGATCGAAAAGTCAAAAAAACAAATGTATGGGATTTGACGTAAGTTTACGACATTATATCCTAGACTTACGTCAAATCCCATACACTTGTCTAGAGGCTCTGTTATCCTGTGTATGTTCGAATACATGCTTTCTTTCTTTCTTTCTCTATTCCCGAAATTATTAAAATTCATATGCTTACAGTGTATCGTATAGGTACGTTGTTAAGGTTGTCTGCAAGAAACTGCTTTAGTAATAAGTCCTTCCATTGTAGGTACATAATTAACTGAATTAATTTGTATTCCGATTATTGATAATTTATTATTGTAAAAATTGTTTTGATAAGTGTCATTGCCATATTATTATTGTCTGTTTTAGTAATTATTTGTTATTGTTTCAACACAATGTAATTTATGAAATAAATTTAATTTAATTGAACTGTGTGAATAATTATTAATATAATAATAAACGTTTTATTTTCTCACCATAACCTAGTTACAAAACATTATTTCTTACATGCTACGGTATAAACTAACATGGTCATGGATCGCTGGTTACTGTGATAGGTAATATATTACCTGTAATACAGGTCACCAGGTCTCCACTCAGAACTTGGGTATTCATATTTTAGAAGCAACAGTTATTACTAATATTTGTATGTGTAATTGTTTGTATCATAAATGTATTTTTGTATCTATCTATCAACCTACACATGTCAAACATCAGGTGCTCCATAAGCTACATAGTTTACTATAAAATTTATTTGTTAGATTCGCGGGTTGCTTATCCTTACCTGTTGCAAGTCAGTAAACTTCTGGCTGAATGTGGGTGGTTGGTAGACCTTGCGGACGTTGATCTTGCCTTGTGAGACATCCTCGCCTAGCGGGTTTACCAGCTTTACGGCATACACTCCAGCGTCGGGCAGTTCTACGGGGTTGATCTCAAGACCCACCTGTGTAAGAATCAACCAATGTGTTAAAGAAGGTAATTAATTGTTATTTTGTAGGCATTGTAACAACTTACACTTGATAGTTTAGTAAGTAGGGAGTTTTACAAGAATTTATATTTATATTTTACTAGCGACCCACCCCGACTTCGTCCGGGTTAAATTATTTTCAGCGCTGCATTTTTTTTACATAAGAACCTTCTCCTGACAATAAAAAACACAACAAAAAAAGAATTACTGAAATCGGTCCAGCCGTTCACGCGTGATGCCGTGACCAAGGGAAATAGGGATTCATTATTATATATAAGAATTTTTATATATAAAGATATGTTATGAAATCGTACAAAATGAGCATTATATTACACAATTTACATACAGCGTTATGGTCGTAATACCTACCTATATAAAAGAAAGAAAAATATTTATTATTGATAATAGCTTATAGCATATTATATATTTTTATGTACAAACGACTTACTCTCTTGCCATCACAGGTGAGCAGTATCTTCTCATTAGGATTGAGCGGCTGTCCATCCTTGGTCCACGTAACCTCAGGCACAGGGTTGCCCACGAAGGGGGCGGAGACCGAGAGGGGCTGGCCTTCCTCTGCCGTCAGGTCGCGGAGACCGTGGATGAATTGTGGACGCTCTTGTGGTGAAGAGTCATCTGTGCGGCCTAGAGAAGAAGATTTGATCATTGAATATACCTATTTTTTGTAACTTTTAGAAGCGTTACAGTAAATACTAACATAAAGTATTAATCAACTTGTATATTTTTATTAAATCGCATACGACACGTTAATAATGTTTTAAAAACCTTTATTAATGAATTAATAAAGATGAATATACTAAATAAAGACGCTAAGTATATCTACCGGGAAAGTGTATCTTAGGGAAATAAATCGTTAAAAATTATAACATGATAACTAAAACTATTATTACATTATGCGGTATTCAGATTCTAATATCATCATCATCATCATCAGCCTATCGCAGTCCACTGCTGGACATAGGCCTCTCCAAGGGCACGCCACCTAGCACGATCCTCGGCTTCCCGCATCCAGCTACTCCCAGCCGCTTTGCGAAGATCGTCGCTCCACCTCGCCTGAGGGCGTCCTACATTACGTTTGCCGAGCCGCGGTCTCCACTCAAGAACACGTCTGCTCCAGCGGTTGTCAGTTCTTCGGCAAATATGACCCGCCCATTGCCACTTCAGCTGACTTATTCTTTGAGCTATGTCGATAACTTTGGTTCTCTGTCGGATCACCTCGTTTCGAAGTCGATCTTTCAGAGAGACACCTAACATAGCCCTCTCCATAGCTCGCTGAGTGACTTTTAATTTGTGGACGAGCCGTACCGTGAGTGTCCACGTCTCGGCTGCGTATGTCATTACTGGTAGAACGCACTGATTGAAGACTTTTGTCTTTAGGCTTTGAGGTATTGGCGACGAGAAGACTCGACCTAATTTCCTAAACGCTGCCCAGCCCAGCTGAATTCTTCTATTGGCCTCACTCTCGAAGTCGTTTTTACCCATCTGCAAGGTCTGCCCAAGGTAAACATATTTTACAACAACTTCGAGAATGTCACCTTTTACAGCAACCGGTTTCGGAGTTATATGGTCATTGAACATGATTTTGGTTTTGTCAAGATTCATCCGGAGACCGATGCGTTGAGATGAATCAGCTAGGCTGTGCAGCATTTTTTGCAAGTCCTGCAGCGACTCGGCCATAATGACGATGTCATCTGCAAATCGCAAGTGTGAAATGTACTCGCCGTTGATGTTAATGCCTAGTCCGTTCCAGTCCAGCGTTTTAAACATATCCTCCAGCGCGTTGGTGAATAACTTAGGGGAAATAACATCCCCTTGTCTCACCCCTCGACGTAGGTGGATATGTTTAGTCTGCTGGTTCTGTATTTGGACGGCCATTGTCGCGTCGTGATACAGACACTTCAACACTTGGATGTATCGCCAGTCAACTTGGCATCGCTGCAAAGAGTCCAGGACGGACCAGGTCTCGATAGAGTCAAAAGCCTTTTCATAGTCCACAAATGCTAAGCACAGGGGCCGATTATACTCTTGAGTCTTCTGTATGATCTGCCGCACTGTGTGGATGTGGTCTATGGTGCTATATCCTCCTCGAAACCCGGCCTGCTCCGGTGGCTGGAATTCATCGAGTCTTCTAGCCAGACGATTTGTGATGACTCTTGAAAACAGCTTGTAGACATGACTCAGAAGCGAAATTGGTCGATAATTTTTCAGTTGGGTTTTGTCTCCCTTTTTGAAAAACAAAACGACTATGCTTGTATGCCATGCCTCTGGAGTTCTCCCGGAAAAGAGGACAGAGTTAAATATGTTTTGGAGCTCTTTAAGTACCGGAACACCTCCTGCTTTCAGAAGCTCAGTCGTAACTCCATCCTCGCCCGGGGCTTTTCCATTTTTAAGCTGTCTAAGAGCCATCCCAATTTCGTCAAGGCTAACTTCTGGCAGCTCTTCAGTAAAGTGGCGCGTTAGCATGGGCCTTGAAACCTCATTTTCAGGATCAGGTCGCGAAGACTGTGAGGCGTATAATCGGCTATAATAATCTTCCACTTCCGTGAATACCTCGGGCTTTGAAACGGCGAGTTGGCCATTAGTTGTTGTCAGCTTCGTCAGATGGCTTCTCCCTAAGCGCTGGACAAAAACCTTTGACCCCCGATTCTGCTCAATTGCTTGTTCTATAGAACACGTATTGGAGCAACGAAGGTCATGTCGTACCAGTCTTCTGATATTTTTGTTGAGTGCCCGCTGTTCTGACGAAGAGCCTGGTGGATTTTCTCGTCGTTTCTTCATAAGCTCCAAAGTTTCGTCGGAAAGTTTAGACTTTCGGCCTGTGCGCCTCATTTCGCAGAATTTTGTACCTTCCTCCCTGAGGATTTCTACCACTTGCTTAAGGTCCTGGTCAACGTTAGTTGTGCTTTCCACGGCAGCAAATCGGTTCTCCAGATTTGACTGAAACGTTTCAGACCATACAGTTTGGAGCATATGAGGTCGGAGCGTGGACTTCAACAAGCGGACGCGTTCAAGCTTAAAGTTGATATTCAGAGAGCCTCTTACGAGTCGGTGATCACTTCCAGTATTAAACCTATTGATCACTGAGACGTCTCTGAATATATGCTTCTTGTCCGCTATGATGAAGTCGATCTCATTTTTTGTCATAGCGTCGGGGCTCCGCCATGTCCACTTCCTTTGGGGCTGTTTCTTAAAGAACGAATTCATTAAGAAAAGCCCCTCTTTCTCAAGGAAGTTAATAAGCATTTGCCCCCTATGATTTCTGCTCCCAAAACCATGAGGTCCTACTACCGATTCGCTGCAATTCTGTACTCCCACTTTACCGTTGAAGTCCCCCATGACAACGTTGTAGTGGGCCTTAGTGGTGGAGTGTAAGGCCTTTGAAATTTCTTCAAGCATCCCTTCTATTTCATCATCCGAGTGTGTCGAGGTCGGTGCATAAACCTGCACAACCTTAAGGCTATACCTCTCGGATAGTTTGATAACAAGGTATGCAACCCTGTTCGACACACTGGATATTTCTACAACGTTGTCTGCAAGGACTTTATTTACCAGGAACCCAACGCCACCTTGGGATAGCTGGTCACCCTCCCTAAAGTACATAAGGTGGCCCGATTTCAAGGTTATGGTGTCCTCCCCCTGTCTTCGAACTTCACATAACCCTAGGATGTGCCACCTTATCTTTCCAAGTTCTACCTCGAGCTGTGCCAGGTGCTCATCGAGCCGTAACGTTCGTCCGTTGTACGTCGCCAAGGTCAATTGTTTTTGGCGGCTATCCGTAACCCGGGGATTCTTCGCACCCCCTACCCTGCCGTTACCGTGACCGCCGCCATGATCAGGAATAGCA
Organism: Trisateles emortualis; assembly: GCA_947095525.1. NCBI lineage: Eukaryota > Metazoa > Arthropoda > Insecta > Lepidoptera > Erebidae > Trisateles > Trisateles emortualis. Next base: position 21,928,245 of record OX352731.1, on the reverse strand, counting down.
GGGCGGCCGGGAACTAGGGGCCGTGGTTCGTTCTGACTTGCCATTTTGAAGGGTTTGCCCATAATCGCCACGCTGGGCATGCGGGTTGGCGATCGCAGGACGTAGCTCTTCGCACCGGTGACGCTGCTGCCCATCACCGGCCTGTGTTATTTAGGCTACGCTCATTTTGAGAAGGATATACCGCTATGATATATAGATTCTAATATGAAGGTAGCCAATTCTTTATGAATGAAAATAGGATTTTTTTAATTTAGCAAGGTGGCAAACAAGCATAAGGGGCCCGCCGCTTACTGCGGCGCGGCGTAGTCTATGGACGCTTGCAACACTAGGGGTGTCACTCACGAGTTGCCGACCCTTTAAAAACCTTATAACTCCTGTCTTAAAGAACCCCATGCCATAATCATATATATCATAGTCTCTAGAGATAACTTAGGCAGGGAGCTCATTCCAAAACCTAATCGAAAAGGTATCTAACAATCGTGCTTCTTGTAGTACTAATTGTACGTAATAAAAAGAATAGTATGGTGCAGATAGATAAGGTACTCACTAGCAACAGTAAGATCGGCCTTGCTGGTTGTTTCACCCTTGTCATTGATAGCGACGACGCCATATTGTCCGGCGTCGGCGGCGGTCGCCTTATCGATCAGTAAAGCATAAGTGCCGTCCGGCTGCGCGACGATGCGGATATGTTGACCGTCAGGAACAATCTCCTTGCCGTTGTGGGTCCTGAAAAAAGAGTATAAAGGTGCTATTCAAACCGGCGATGTTACGGCTTCAAAAGTAGATCTGATCATGATTGAGATGTCGCGATTTGATACCCGAAGTTTTAGTCAAGTTGTGTCAAACTTAGTCACAGATTGCCTGATGTGGTCGTCTTCGCCGCGAAGTATGGCATCAACAACCGTCACTTGGTCTTTATTTTTGAACACGATTCAGCCTCAACCACCATTACAGTAAGTCCCTAATATTATAGTCTTCCTAACACTATCGTCTATTTCTTGTACAGTCAGGTACCACAATATCTTCAGCACGAGCTGGGATATACGTTGCAAATTCTAATTTTACAATAACGGCACTATCCGATCTAATGACGTCACACTGTGCCGTTGCAGAAGTTACATCCTCATCCTGCAGGGTTTATGTCGTGAGCTGCTACTTTCAATATTCGGATCCGGTCACTCCTCATTTTCACTATCTTCGCGATGTCTTGCGGTCTCTCGCAGGCCACAAGATTATCATTGGCGCAGACGTCAATGCTTCGTCAGTTCTTTGGTATGGTCAAACATAGGTCTAGTGATTGGGACCGTCGCTGTGCGGTCGAGGATTTCATTGCAGAAATGAACCTCTCTATACCTAAAAATCTTTGCCTTCACGCTCCACCTAAATGAAGTCGAAAATAAATATAAGAATACAAAAATCTTACCACTTGATGGTGGGCTGTGGGTGTCCAAGTATTTTAACTTCAAGTTTGACAGGGAACCCTTCAATGACCTTTGTTGGCTGCAGCTCAGCAATGAACGCAGGTTTACGCTCCTTCTGAGCTACTTCCACCTTCGCTTTAGAGCCGACCTGGTTAACATTAATAGTAATAAGTAATTGTATAAAATTTTTGAGCTATCTAAAATATGGTTGTACTTTTTTCTAGGGTTTTGAAGTAAATTTTTATGCTGTCTTTGTCAGATACACCAAGATACATAAGGGATTTTTTTTTTTTTTATGGGATCCGTAAAGATTTTTCCGAGTCTGGGTGTACTATGTGTCGTAAAATTGCATGTTTGTAAAGGCCCCTGCGACACAGGGTTTGCGGCCTACTGCAGGAGAAGCCTTTTTTGTTAAATGGACTAAATGTCGAGATTTTATAAACTTAAAAAAGCATGGTCCACTACATTTTGCTCTAGGTAAGTAAAGTAATTACATATTTCAATTCTGAAATTGGATCAATTGTTCATTTCTTTATTTTTTAATTACTTAATATATTCAAACTAGAGGACGTGGCAGACGTCGTCCTACCCGGAAAAGCTGATATACCGACAGCAGCGCCACCTACCGGGTCAAATTGTGAATCTAAACCATCCGGGGCACTACCAGAACACACACTAAATTTTATTAAAATCAGCCGAACCGTTTAGGAGGAGTTCAGTAACATACACACGTACAGAAGAATAATATATATAAAGATAATGTATAATATTAACAACGTACCTCTCCAAGTTTGTTGGTGACGGTGAGGGAGTAAACGCCAGCATCTTCAGGCTTGCAGCTGTCGATGCTAAGACCGATAACTCCACCTGGTTGATTGATAAAGTTGACAGCTTGCGATGGACGCACTGGGAGACCTGAATAAAAAAAGGGGAAAATATATATTTTTTTTTCACTTACATAATCAACATAACCTATAACATAATTGCACTGTAGGCAGTGGTTTGGTTGTGACTCGGACACGAACACAACACATTGAAGGACATCCTTGGTGGTAATCTCACATATAATGAGGAATTTATTCAATTTAGGACGGAATATTATGTTTTTCTTTTGTATTAAAATAGACTTTTTTCTATATAACCTAATTTCAAATATACATTTTCTACAAGAAAATTTATATTTGAAATTACAAATTACTTACATTTTCTAGTAGAAAATGTAAGTAATTTGTAGCCTACTATACCACGCTGGCCAGACGGGTTAGTATAGGGTTTTGCTTCGAGTTTTCCCTCTCTTGCAGTGGATATTGAACCGATTTAGTTATAACATTTTTTAATTCGACTAGGGCACGTCAAGAGAGAGTGATGTACGACATCTGTTTCCACTTAGTAAGTCTCCTTTGGTGTGTCCGTTTTTTCGTGTCAATGAAAGTGTGTCGTATTGGTGGCATTGTCACACGTCATAAGATAACGCTCAAGAACCCTTGACTATTGATCTTTTCGCAATATGGCGGCTACGGTTAAGGGTTTATTAAACGCGCTACATACCTTCAGTTTTAACTGTGCGATTTAACTGTACAGTCGGAGTGTACAGATAAATCGTTAGATGTGCAGGACAAACAGTTGAACTGGGCTGTAGGTATCTACGATGTATCTGTACAGTTCGACTGTACAGTTAAACTGCAAAGTTAAAACTGAAGGTGTGTAGCGGGCATTAGACGAATTTGTTTGTTTGCAAAACTCACCATCCTTGAACCATTTGACTTCAGGAGCAGGGAAGGCCATGACTTTAGCCTCCAGCTTCAGCGGTTGACCAACCACTGCCTTTACATTTTCCAACTCTTGGCTGAAGGATGGCTTCCTTGGTGTTGCTGTAAAAATGGAATTTATTGCAAACTACGTAAATCTTTTTCTCTTTCTTTAAAAGACAATTTCCGCACTAGGGTCGCAAGCCCTTCGTCACGAGGGACTTAACAAACATTTGACTGCCTTGGTGGTCCAGTGGCCGCAGTATGCGCTTGCTGTTGATGAGGTTGAGGGTTTGATTCCCCCACAGGACAAAACTTTGTGTGACCCACAAAGAATTGTTCTGAGTCTGGATGTAATTTGTGTCCGTTAATTATATGTTTATAAAATCTCCCGCGACCTAGAGTATGTTCTTTAGTTCGGGAGTTGTCCATTAAAAAAAAAACGTACAATTCATGGACACAAATTACGTCCAGACTCGAAACAAACATTTGGATTACACAAAGTTTTGTCCCACGTGGGAATCGAACCCACAACACTACGCACGGTGTTGGTGGCAATGCGATGGTGAGGTAATCACCTAACGCCACTACGCAATACGTGCAGTCAGTAAGTAGATAGGTAAGTTTGTTTTAGTATGATTTTTAAAAGTTATTTTCGTATTATAACTTGTTTTGTTCTCTCTTCTGGAACAACTTACGATTAACAGCGACGGCGCAAAGTGCCGAGTTCTCTCCATGCGGGTTGGAGATGACGAGTTTGTAGGCGCCGCAGTCGGCAGGTGTCACGTGGTCGATGGTGAGCTTCACCGTGCCGTCGGGGAGTGCTGTCTGCACCACGCGACTGTCCTCCGGGGATAGAGGTGCGCCGTCCTTGAACCTGGGGATATCAACCAGTAGGTATGTTAAATAGATTTTCGTACAACTTTATTGCTTACTCAGACCGTTAAAAATAAATTTTGTTTTGTCGACTGCATATTTTGGAGTAATAGTTATATTGTTTTAATTTTTGTTCTAAAAAGGTCATTGAGTAAATAGTTAATACGTTTTTTTTTCAGTACTTTTATTATACTACTTATGTGGGTGGCAAACAAGCTTACGGCCCGTCTGATGTTAAGCAGTTACCATAGCCTATGGACGCTTGCAATTCCAGAAGTATTACTTGCGTGATGACAACCCATTTTTTTGTTACACCAGGGCTATATGATAGGAGTATCCCTGGGATAGAAATACGTTTCTTTCCAAACGCATCCCTAAATGAACGCTGGAGAGTACTTACACACAGGAACATAACTATACCACTGTATGTAGTTATTTGGCTGTGCTCTTCTATAAGGTCCTTCCCCAGTCAGGCTTGCTTGCTAGTATGGTGCCCTACCTCTTTAATAATTTGTTTAAACGTGAAATATTTTAAGCATAAAGGTGTGCAACCAAAACTACATACCATTTAGCAGTGGGTATCGGACTGCCGTCAAGTTTGGCCTTCAGTTCCAAAAGCTCTCCCTCATCCACGTCCTTCTGACGCTCCAACTTGTGGCCGAACCCTGGTGACCCTTGCGCCAGGGTGATGGGAGCTTCACAAACTGCTTCTCCCGCCAAGCTGACTGCACGCACTTTGTACTGTTTAAAAGTAAAAAAAATATGATAAATGGTTGTATTGGGATTACAAATTTATAAAATTTAAATATAATATAAGTAATATCATGTCTTATGCCACGAAGAAGTAGGCAGAAATGTATATACTCGTAATAGGTAGTAACGTGAGTCAGCTATGTATGACACTAATTTAGCCGGTTTAAAAAATTAAGGCTGGCAAAAATGAATTTATGAGTGTGACTCAAAAGTACTTTTGACTTAGTAGGTACATAAATTAAAAGAGCTTTTTATGGAGACGATCTACCTGTAACATAATATTAAAAGAATACACCTATCCATGGATCACATTAGGTGTTGATCCACTACAAATAGCGCAATGGCTGAAAGAACAGTAAGCAAAAACATAAATAAATAAAACCTTACATTGCCAGCATCGCTTGCACTGAACTTCTTGATGTCAAGTTCACTATCCACCTGCCCACCGACCTCGGTGGTGACAGTATGCCGTTCATCATTCAGGATCTCTTTCCCGTTACGGTACCAGTGCACCTCAGGCTTGGGCAAGCCGTCGCACCGCACCTTGAGTGTCACGTCATCGTGGTCTTTGACTGACTCCTTTTGTAAAGGCTTGGTGAAGATTGGTTCACCAGCTGTTGGTCGAATGGGTGAAGATTTGTTAATTATGTGTTTTTTTATTAATCTATACTAATATTATAAAGCTGTAGAATTTGTTTGTTTGGTTAAACGCGCTAATCTCAGAAAGTACTGGTTCGATTAGAAAAAATCTTTTTTTATTGAATAGGGCATTTATCCAGGAAGGCTAGGCTATATAACATCACGCTATGATCAATAGGAGCGGAGCAGTAGTAAGATATGTTGCAAAATCGGGGAAAATATTCCAAATTACCACGCGGACGAAATCGCGAGAGGAGTACCGAATATATTTTAACTAGGGTACAACTAGGGTACCCTAGTTAAAATATATTCGGTACTCCTTAAGTAAAAAAAAGGGAAAACTATTTTAAATCTTATGATATAAATAGCATAAGATAAAAATTGATAAGCAATCGTTAAGGAGCAAGCCCGACTGGGGAAGGACCTCCACCTTACAGAAGACCACAGCCAAATGACTACACACAGCGGTGTAGTTGTGTTCCTGTGTGTGAGTACAGGTCTCCAGCGCTCATTTAGGAATGCGTTTTGAAAGAAACGTATTCCTACCCCAGGGTTACTTCCATCTTAAGGCCCTGGTGTAAAAAAAAAATGGGTTGGCAACACGCAAGTGATACCTCTGGTAATGCAAGCGTCTATAGGCTACGGATACTACTTAACATCAGGCGGGCCGTATGCTTGTTTGCCACCCAGGTAGTATAAAAAAAAAAAAAAAAAAAAAAAGGTACCGAAAAGTATTAGTGTGTCTATAGCGATCAGGGGCTCGATGCTTAGGAGCTAGTTATCCGTATGACGAGACTGTAACGAATGTCCCATATGTCTGAAATATATTCAATAAAAAATATTTTTGAATTTTTTGTTCGCATTATACTTGAAAGGTTGTCTGGAAGAGATCGCTTTTAGTGATAAGACCGCCCATTGTACAGCTAACTATATCCAACTGTTATTTTACTGTTGTATTTTTGCTTGGTGTACAATAATTATATTTTATATTCTATCTATCTATCTACTTGCACTCGACGCGAGCGGTGAAAGATTTTTCTATATATGTCAACTGGAAAAATTGTTGATCGTAGTAATTGTTATAACTAATAGACCAGAGTCGATAATTTTTGATACCAATAAAAATAATAGTAGGATGAAACCCATTGGAATAGGAAGAGAATATAACAAAAATGAAAGGAAAAATAAATTACGGGTGATCTGAGATTAGGTATTTTGATGAGGTATCCAATCGGTTTCATCCTACTAATATTTTTATACTTTTTAACCTTTTTAAAGGCTTTGGCACTGGTCTATAAGTACTTGCTAAGTGTACAAAAAAACGTTTGTAGCTTTATACTTAATTGGTATTTGTAAGAAATCTCTTTTTGAACGCTTTAACATTCAAGTGCCACTTACTATGTACAGTGAGCTTGGCTTGCTGCGCAGTCTCTCCGACTTCGTTCTTAGCAGTGACGGTGTAGACGCCGCCATCATCAACTCCTACCTTCTTGATGATCAGCTTGTAAGTTTCGTTGGCTTTGTCTTCGACGATGTCGTGGCGTGATGACGGCTGGATTGCGTAGCCGTCCTTGCTCCTATAAGGTACAAGTGTAACACGAATGAGTAAAAAGATTATTTTTGAAGGTACCTAATGTTTTAAAATTTCATACATTCTAATAATAAGTTTTGCTTCTTTGCTAAATTTATTTAACGTAGCGTAGCGTAACAGATAGCCAGAGTTACCTTCACATTTTTAGTGTGAATGCAAATCTCTTAATGCTCGATATTGTTACGACTAAGTATGGCCATATTCTGGTAGAAAGAATAGGAGTGGCCTCAGGTGCCACCTTGATCCGAAATGGCCCCGTTAATTAGAGCTGCCTCCTTGGATCTTGGCAACTTAAAAATTTTATATAATAACGTGTAATCTGGAGAAATTTGCTAAATGCACAAACATGCCGTACCGTAAGATTCCATAGGAATTTCTTACCACGTACAATTAGGCTGTGGAATGAGCTCCCTGCCGAGGTTTTCCCAAGAGACTATAGCATGGGGTTCCTCAAGAAAGGAGTTATAAGGTTTTTAACACGTTGAACGCCAGACTAAAAACCATGTTTAGCCCAGTTGGCCGCGGCGGACACCATGTGACCGCTAATATGTTGGGTCCAAGGAGCCGCGTCGGACACCGTGTGTCCGCGTTCCCTCTATCACTTCGGAAGCGTCTTGACGGCCGACGGACTGCGTTTCATCTGTTTTTACTATTGCAAGGGACCCGCGCGGCCCCACAGAACAGCCTGACAACTTGGCACAGAGAAAATTCAAAGGACTTAGAAATTATAGGCTTCTCTACAAGTTGTTTTAAAAAAATATTGTAGGTACATAAAGCAAGTATTCCAAATCGTTCAATTGAGTGCTATTATAGTTAGATACTCATTATTTGTAACCTTTATAAAACACTAGAAACATGTTAGAATTATATTCGATTTTAGTCAAGTACGTATTAGGTAAGCAATGGGTTCAGTACGCAGCTACTTTTAGAAGTTGTAGAAGCGACATATAAATAAAAACTCATATTTCTTATTAAAAAATCTATTTCTTAGAAAAAGGTAACAACCATACATGTTAAAAATAATAATAAACTTATAAGCTATGAGATCAGGTTCAGCTATCCATTGGTGCCTTATTCACAACACATGCACCGACACCGTGACCCGCGCGGCGCCCGCGCATGTAAACACGATTGGACATTCTCGCAGGCCGCGACGGACACTGGTGTCCGACATTTTATATATCAGAAAATAATAACAATATCACTTTTTCCGTAAGTCGCTAATTACTTTTGAGTTATTTCCTGACGATATTTACAAAAAAACACCCCAACGATTTTTGGACGACTCGTGTTAAAACAGTGCGGCCTCATGGGATAGTATTCTGTCGGACACACGGTGTCCGTTATGGCGTTCAACGTGTTAAGTTACTTAACACGTTGAACGCCAGACTAAAAACCATGTTTAGCCCAGTTGGCCGCGGCGGACACCATGTGACCGCTAATATGTTGGGTCCAAGGAGCCGCGTCGGACACCGTGTGTCCGCGTGCCCTCGATCACTTCAGAAGCGTCTTGACGGCCGACGGACTGCGTTTCATCTGTTTTTACTATTGCAAGGGACCCGCGCGGCCCCACAGAACAGCCTGACAACTTGGCACAGAGAAAATTCAAAGGACTTAGAAATTATAGGCTTCTCTACAAGTTGTTTTTAAAAAATATTGTAAGTACATAAAGCAAGTATTCCAAATCGTTCAATTGAGTGCTATTATAGTTTGATACTCATTATTTTTAACCTTTATAAAACACTAGAAACATGTTAGAATTATATTCGATTTTAGTCAAGTACGTATTAGATAAGCAATGGGTTCAGTACGCAGCTACTTTTTCAAGAAAAAAATTAAAGTGTACTCTGTTTCGGCTTATCTATTCAATATAAATAGGAGTTGTAGAAGCGACATATAAATAAAAACTCATATTTCTTATTAAAAAATCTATTTGTTAGAAAAAGGTAACAACCATACAATAATAAACTTATAAGCTATGAGATCAGGTTCAGCTATCCATTGGTGCCTTATTCACAACACATGCACCGACACCGTGACCCGCGCGGCGCCCGCGCATGTAAACACGATTGGACATTCTCGCAGGCCGCGACGGACACTGGTGTCCGACATTTTATATATCAGAAAATAATAACAATATCACTTTTTCCGTAAGTCGCTAATTACTTTTGAGTTATTTCCTGACGATATTTACAAAAAAACACCCCAACGATTTTTGGACGACTCGAGTTAAAACAGTGCGGCCTCATGGGATAGTATTCTGTCGGACACACGGTGTCCGTTATGGCGTTCAACGTGTTAAAGGGTCGGCAACGCGTGAGTGACACCCCTGGTGTTGCAAACGTCCATAGGCTACGGTAACTGCTTACCATCAGGCGGGCCGTATGCTTGTTTGCCACCTTGGTAGTATAAAAAAAAAAAAACTAGCTAACACTAACCAGAAGTTAAACACACCTGCAAATCGAATAGTGCTGCAGACAAGAATATAGTAAAAGGAGTCCCAAATTCATCCAAGTACCTATGTTCACATATTATATGCTAACGCAAAGATTATAATTTTTTACTAATATAAACTCACGTCGACGTCTGTCGTTAGATCATGACAAAGGCCTAAATTTAGGCGATCTAAATAACTCTGTCACCAGGTTGACCACTAACCAAACGATTAGAAGAAGAAGAATAAACAAACTTACCATTTAACTTCAGCAACAGGGTTGGCCTTGATGTTAGCAACGAAGGTGGTCTCTTCAAACGGCACACAGGTCACATCCTTCAAACCTTCAATCTCAGGTCTCAGGAGAATGTCCAAGCGGGCTGAACTCTCACCGTAGCCATGATTGTTCTTGGCTTTGATGGTGTACTCGCCAGTGTCGGCGTGACGGCCTGAAAATTGGAGAAAACATAAATGTAGTGACTAAAATTTTTTGTCTTCAATTCAACTATAAAATAAAATCAAACGTGGTTTTGTTAAATGAGGGACAAGGCTATTGTCATACACAAAATCGCACTAGTTGTTGCCCGCAGCTCCACTCGCGTGGATTTCAGTCATCGCGATTAAATGTATGTTTTTTCCCCCGAATTTCATTTCTTTCCGTTTCCAGAGGTACACTTCTGAAGATAGTACACATAATTTATCTTTTTATATTTACCAGTAGGAATGTGTAAGGTAAAAGTGCACTCTTTCAATCCGTGGTCCAGTTCCTTGGAATCAGCTGAGGTGACGACAGTTGCATCAGGCGTGAGCTCTACTCCGTTGAGAAGCCAGGACACGTGGGGCTGAGGATCAGCCGTGCAAACTGCTTGCATGGTGACGGGCTCTCGTTGCATCACGCGTTGTGCTTCTAGTGGTGTGGTGAATTTCGGCTTGCGGAGCTCAGCTTCGGCTGTTGAGAAATAGTTGAGACTGATAGAATATTGGTTTATGGCAGATTGTTTTGGTGTAGGATCAGTCATTTACAGACATACATGATGCGTGTACACACTGCTTGATACCATATTATTTATTTATAACTTTTTATACGCAATAAATTATGTATAAAGGCGAACTTAATGTCAGAGGCATTCTCTACCAGACAACCCAAGGTGGTGCAGAGATATTACTAAATAGGAGCATATGAATTATTTTTTTAAAGAGAATAAATCTTAAAATAACAATAAATATAAAATATGTTACTAATACTTAGCTATAACTTCTTCTTCTTATAGTTTCTTAACAAGGTAAAGAAGTTTTGTTAGTCTGTATGGTTCTCTGAATAGCTAAACAGTCTTTAATCGGCAAAACGTACCTATAGCAATTAAAATTGAAATGTTTAAAATGACACTTACGTGAGACCGACAGTTCAGCCTTCAGAACCTGCTTGCCAAGATCATTACTGATCTCGCATTGCCACGGACCAGCATCCTTCAACAGCACTTTATCAATCTCCAATTTGTACAAGTCGCCTTCGTTGGTGATGTGAACTCTGCCACAAGGTTTCACTTCTTTGCCGTCATGCAGCCAACGAACGATGGGTTTCGGAGTACCGGCGGCCTGAACCGTGTAGACTAAGGGAAGGGATTCGAAGACATGGCCGTCTTTCATGTTGCTTTCTTTGAGAGTGGGTGGTGCTGTGAATTTGAAATTTGTTGTGTCAGAAAAAAGTTTGTGTTGTTGCTTTCAGTTTAAAAACATACTTATGAAAAAAAGATTGCGCTTTTTTTATAATTCGTGGAATTAACTTATTCATCTTTTGATTTAATCATCGAATTAATGGAGTGGGAAATTTAAATTTAATTGTAATATCCATTATCGGTTACATACAAAATATTAATACGTATTTTTTTTACTCTCATCTCCTCCATCTCACTGTTATTATTTATTTTAGAAACGGCATAACTATTTACATATTATGATGTAACAGATAGTGTGACCATACAATAAGTGTAAGAACATAAAAAAACAATAAAAATCATAGTCGAAAGCCAAGAATTGAAGCCCTTACATAGTGTATTTACATAATAATTTGTAGAATAAATTTGCAGTATGTACAGCAGTTTTATTTACTCGAGCATTTAGAAATATACTTACAACTCCAACGTATCTAGACAGATACAATTATTGTGTGGTGTCGTGCTTGCGTGTTTGGATACATACCCATTTTCGAAGATTCACTTACATATTAAGAACCTTATTCGAAAGGAAGCGTGAGAAACGTGCAAGCATTGCAACTACTACATAAACTTACTTCGCTTACCTTGATGATACGATGATGTGTGTGAACGGTCTAGTGCCTCTGTCGCACCGAGCTCCAAAGATTAGTATGCCAGAAGGGAATGTTATTACGCATGCGTGCTAAAACAAACATACGACAGCATTAATCAAATATGGAAAGACGTTTAGAGGACAATTATGTGGATTTTATCTGCCTTTTTCTTAGAAATTTGTTTATTAAGAAGATTAAAAAGTTTAGGGAATAGTATCAGACCAGACTTCAGAAGAGAGCTATTGAAGAAAACGGCAGATTGAATGGATCAACATCAGCAATTTCAATTCGGAATTTTAAAGCATTCATTGTATGTTATTTTTCCCTGACATACACTGCGTAGCGTTACATGATCAATGCCAGCCTTCATCATCCTATATTTCCCGCTTGAATAATATTTTGACTTAACAATTACCTTTTACGTCTTCCTCATTAAGTATATCATCTAGTATGCTTCTTTGTCTTTGACTTCGTTTTAATAGGGCTTCCAACTCGTCATCCACCTCCTCGCTCAAACTAAATAATTTAGTATCAATCTTTTTCTTTCTCTCAACACTCACTTCAGTTACATCTTTTGTTATATTATCAACATTTTTCATAGGACTTAGCACTAACTCTTCAAAAATTCTATTTTTAACATCATCTATTTGTTTGTCGAGTGTTTTCATATCGTTGTCGAATTCCTTTGATATGTGTATGAGTCTTTCTGTGATGTCGTTCTCGTATACCTTTTGTGACTTTTGTTTTACAATAAGTGATTCTTCTTCATCTTCATCTAAAACGTAGTCTTCTTTGTAAGAAGATTGGCGTACATATGAGTCTTTGCTAAAGACTTTTCGTGTTTCATCAATATCAAATATAGATTTAGAAAGATCTTCAATGGATATTTCTCTAGACAGTGATTCGTTTTGCCAGCTCATTTCATCTTCTGATACAGACATAATGGATATAGTACGATTACTGCCCTGTCTTCCACATCGCGATCCTCCATCAGCTTCGGAATCAGTCTGTGGCTCTTCAATAATACCATAAACACCTCTCCTTACATGATCAGGTATGGTATAATTACCCAACTCAGTTAGGAAATAACTATGGCTAGCTATTTCTTCAACCTCTAAAGATGTCGTATGAGGATTATTCGGTTGGATTATCTTTCTGCCTCCATTAAAGTCATCGTCATCATAATAGATTGATTTTGACGTCATTTTGTGTAAAGTGCGCGTTTCAGCAGGACCTACCAGTTAAAATAGTATTATGTTGATTTGAGATCTTTTATTTTTATAGAAGATGATGTTAGATATGATATACTAATGCGTTATCATTTTAGTTTGAAGTTGTATAAGCAATTTATTTGATATGAGTAATTAGATAGTGAATGATGGTGGTTAGAATGTAGGGAGAGAAGGAAGGAAGCGTGATACTGACCTGTGATTATAGCGCCGTGGGACTTAGTGCTGCTAACTTTAGAGACTATAATAGAACCGTCGCCGCCTGTCTTGAATGTAGTTACTGTTTCGAAAACTCGGCCTAAACATACAAATCACACTTGGGATGTTAAAAACACAGTGTTAAAAACATGCAGAACTGTGTGCGAAAACGTGAAATTCTCGCATACTAAAAGCTGTTTGCTATATTGAAGAGAGTAAGCGTCGAAGCGGGTAATGTGTATACCTTCAGTTTCAGCACTTAACGGTTCATCGACGGATTGTTTTTTAACCGATTTACGCTTGGGAGACTTCAGGTCTTCGGCTATAGATACTTCTTCAATAGCTTCAGGCTTAGTTGCTCCTTTCTTTCCTTCTTCTTTCTTAGTAACGACCTCTTCAATCACTGGTTTCTTGTTCTGCTCGTTGTGGTTTTCATCCCAAATAGACTTATCTTCAGCTGTTTCAGGTTCCGAAAAAGATTTTTTTCCTTTATCAGTTGGTTCTGCTTCAATTTCTTCTATGACAGGTCTCCTCGGCTTATCATCATCGACATCATCCCAGAATGATTTCTCTTCAGCAATTTCTGGTTGAGTAGCTGATTTTTTTGCTTTGTTAGAGACTGGTGCATCTGGTTCTTCGATGATAGGTTGTTTAGTCTTTCCATCATCTGCGTCATCCCAAATAGATTTCTCTTCAACTACCTCCGGTTCAGAGAAAGATTTCCTTCCTTTAGTAGGTTTGGTCTCTAATTCCTCAACTGAAGACTTTTTGGGTTTTTCGTCATCATCAACATCATCCCAGAAAGATTTTTCTTCCGCCACCTCAGGTTCCGTAACAGATTTTTTTGGTGTTCTTTTGGTTGGTGTATCAATTTCATCAACAGTTGCTTTCTTGACCTTGCCATCATCATCATCGTCCCATATAGATTTTTCTTCTACAACTTCTGCCTTTGTTTTTTCTTTCTTTCCTTTTTGCTTTTCTCCCTTATCTACTTCGTCTTCCACGGCCTGTTTTGCTTTTTTACTGTCGTCATCAATTTCATTATCAATAATTTCTTCTTTAGTGAATCTCGAATGAATCTCTCGTGCTATCGAACACAACGAAAAAAATGATAACAATAAAAATGGTTTTGTAAATGGGTACATATATTATAGACATCACAAATGGTGGGTAAGGCAATCAAAGGTTGTGCAGGACAAGTGCAACAATGGTCGTGAGTGACTACATCAGCATTCTAGTCTATTGAATGCTTTAATGAATTACCATATACTAATGGTGGTAGGTATCTATAGACACCAAAACAAACTAACGTGCGTATAGTAGTATCTAACGTTTAATTTTACTACTAAGTTAATGCAAACTAGTTTACCAGTACTTGCAATTTCCAACGGAGTGCCAACTCTGTCTGTTCTCGACAGATTCGTATCCAGGTGATCTTACCATGTGCCGGTGTGTAGTGTGAATGTGTGCCTGATTATATTAACGTGTGTTGTATGTGTAGTATTTGCTGGAACTCTGATCAGTGATAAATGACAGACGCTTGTGCTTTAGCGTGCAGGTTTTATAATAATTTTGGATGCTCAAAATTTTGCCATATGTTTTTTTGCCAAATAATTATATTATAGTCCATATCACTGCTATATAAAATTGATTTTCGTTAATCAGCGAATACTCACTATGTACGGTGACCGTGCTCTTAGAAGAGACACTACCCATTTCGTTCTCGGCCCTTACTTCGTATTCGCCGCCGTCCTCTTCCTTCACCAAAGTTACGGTGAGATGGTAGTTCTCCAACCTAGAATGAAAAAGGTACATTATAATATTGGTAAGTTTATATAAATATTCCTGCACTAGGTCTTGTATCAGGGGGGCCTTCATCAATATTCTATTATTTTATTGACACAGAGTTCACTCCGGACAACCTACAAACTTAACCATTACCAAAACAATGTAACAAGAGGTTTACAACTAAGCAAAATGAAGTAAAAAGTTTTGAATTACATAGCATCACGCCTTTTTCACGGAAGGTATAGGCGGAATTTTATTACACGTCTCACGTTTAGCCATTTAGTAAGGTCCCATGTATTTACTTATTATTACAAGTAGAGCTTGATGCCACATAAGGTACCAAGCACAATTTCAGAATTTAATTTGATATTGAGCATTTGCTGATAGACAAACCTTATTGGGTTTTTACCGCGGCGATGGTCAGCAGTCGTATATACTATTCCACTAGGTGATCGCAGAAGTTTAAGTCAGAAGTTTTATTGACAACAAAATAAAACATAATAATATTTACCTCTTAGTGTCCCTTTCAATCCTAATCCTGGCATCAGTGTTGACCTCCTTGCCATCTTTGAACCATTTGATTTTCGGCTCTGGACAGCCTTCTACTTCCACGTCGAGCTTCAGTGTCTGACCAGCGTCCACCGTCATATCGATCAGGCTCTTGGTAAAGCGAGGTTTTCCTGTAATTGAATTTTGATATTTAATACCTTAATCTTGAACCACCAGGAACCATTGACTTTTGATGGAAGTAAAGTTTGACGTCATATATATAGTACTCTTACTGTTAACAGTGAATGTAGCAGAGCAGGAATCAGCTCCCAGGTCATTGGAAACCTTGCAGGAGTAGGTGCCGGACAGCTCAGCGGACACTTCCTTGAGGATCAGCTTGTGAGTGTTGCCGCTGTCCACGCGGGTGAACACCGACTTCTTTTCTGTGATCTCGACATCACCGAGGTACCTAAGAGTGGAATTCATTTAGAACACAGTATTCGTTTTCCACTCACAAATTTTATAATGTGACAATCAATTTCATAAATATTACTGACCATTTAACAGTAGGTTCAGGGAATGCTTCGACAGAGACAGTGAATTCCACGTTGACGTCTCCCTCACTGGCGGTGGTGTCCTTGAGCTTCTGAGTGAACTGTGGCCCAGTGCGTACGTTCAACAGACAGGAGTCGGACGTGCTCCCGTGTATATTGCGAACCTGGGTCGTAAGAGACGTTAAGAGATACAGAATGGTATTATTTGATCAGACAAAACTAGAGTATTAAAAATAATTATATGATGATAGGTACTTGAAAGCATTGCAATGATTAAAAATAATTATGTGATGATAGGTACTTGAAAGCATTGCAATGATAAAATTAATAAGATATAAAGAATACATTAATTGTGCTATTTTTACCTCACAAGAGTATTCGCCAGCATCGGAGCGTGCTGCTGAAGTGACGACCAGCGAATGAGCTGCGCCAGATGAGGAGATCTTTATGGCAGAAGATTCTGTCACCTCTGTCTTGTTCTTGAACCTATAGCAAAAAAAGACTCTCTTAGTGGACGTCCCAAAATACGTATATATTTTTTAGTGGCATTAAGTGCAACAACAATAATTTCCTTATAGTACTGCTCACCCAACTAATAACAAAAATTAAAGCTCATTGCCAGATTTCGTGCTTTTTATTTTCTTTGATTAATTAATGTAGTTGTAAGAATTTCGTCTTAGGCGTCAAATATTAAAAACCACATACCATTTAACAGTAGGTGCAGGCTCCGATTCCGTTTCAATCTTGAAAGTGACGGTCTCCTTCTCCTCACAGACCTTTGTCTCACCCATTTTCTTTGTAACCTTCGGTGGAGATGTTACATGCCACTGCCAGAAGTCCGAGCACTGGTTCACTTCGTTCCTGTTACATAAAAGAACATAAGTAATGATAATAAAAAAACACTACTACATTTTATCAGTCACTTACATTCATAGATTTTTTAACTTAATAAGATAATTTGCATAGCGCTCCAACGATTTGTGTACGAATAAATACATTTATCCCTCTGAATTATATTCAATGTACTTTACTCAGGGGAATTCATTCTTATGATGGAAACTTCCACTAAAAAACAAAAGATAAACGACTTGAGGATGTAGAGCTAAAATTTCAGACCGGGCTAATTTTCTTTCACTGTGTGTTGTGATTTTGTAGCACAAAATTCAGTAGAACATTCGAGAAAATCAGAAGAAAACATTCGCTGAAAACATGACCGTTATACCATAATTTATTTCTTTTTCGTGAAATGCAATAAGAACTTACTTAGCTACAACGGAGTAAGATCCAGAGTCAGTGAGCTTGCAATCCTTGATGGTAATCTTGTAAATCTCTTCAGATTCCTTTACGATCTGGATGCGCTCGCTACTCTTGATTTCTACTCCGTCCTTGTAGAAGGACACGTCGGGAGATGGTGAGCCTTCCACTTCGATGGTCACGGTGTGGGTGGAGCTAGTCTATAAAGGTAAAAAGTTTAATTTTAATTAACACTAGCGGATACATTCTAAATCTTAGCAACAGAGTCGTCTATCTCAAAAGATTATAACTAATTTAGATTTATGAACAGCAACTAAAAAAAACACAATGAAGTGGGATTTTTATATCATCATTAATTTTGAACTTGGCAGTTAAAACGATATTTGAACTAAGAAAGAATATCGGTAGGACACAAATGTATGCGCAAAAAATAGCAATATCCTGTGCGTCACAATAATAATAGTTTCGTGCACACGATGCATTGGCAAAAGCAAGATGACTCCTAAAGATGAAAATAGTATAGGTATAGCCCGTCAGTGCCAGAAGTATTCGATTTTTTTGTTTGGCTACCAACATACGGCCCGCCTGATGTTAAGCAGTAGCCTAGCCCGTGCCGTAGCCTATGAACGCTTGCAATATCAGATATATCACATAAAAATATATAACCATCCCTGTGATAGAATACGTTTCTTTCAAAACGCATCCCTAAATGAGCGCTGGAGACCTATATTACTTGATCGATTGATTGCTGTGTTGCCTGTATTTAAAAGACAACTCCCACACTAGGGAACAACCTCTGTATCGCAGGGGACTTATTAACCTAACCTACAATTCACGGACACAAATAACACCCTCACGGACACAGATGCGGCTGCTAGTTTGTAACATACCATGCATGTCTGGTTTTCAATCTTCTTTCTGATCTTAGGAGCAGCCTTGATAATAAGGTGCATGGTAGTGGTGTCTTCTCCCAATTCGTTGGTAGCTGTTACGTGGTAGTCACCCGCGTCAGCCTGAGTCGCGTTTTTGATGACCAGGGACATGCTTTCTTCATCTTCGTAGAGGAACCTGGTGATATCAATGTAGAAGTCATTTGTAATATATAATTCTATTGTGTTTTTTACTTCTGCGTACCATCAATGAACAAAAATTCGTTCGATGAAAATTTGCATTTGAGGAATATTTTAAGTTGTACAACTGCTAAGTATGATATTTCTAACAAAAAGGAAAATCTCAGACGAGGCTGTGATATATTTTCATGGTTTGTCTTCTAGTTACTCAATACAATACATAACAATATTATTGGAGCATGTTTCTTTCATAAGGTAATTTAAGTCTAGTCATGAACAAAGTATAACGCCTTTTCTATGCCCTTTTGCCCGAAGAAGTGTATGCTTCGTTTAGTTTTTTTATTCCTGGTTGGCAAATATGCATATATAGACAGTCTAATAGTATAGTAGTAATAGATGGTAAGCAGTAATGGTAGCCTGTTGACGTTTGCAATCTTGGAGTTCATCACGACCGTCGCACGAACTATCATTTCATCAGGTACCTAATCATGTTTTATATCTTTGTAAGAATACTCACTTGTGCCTCGTGTCAGCTTCGATGATCTTACCATCGTGTTTGAACACAATGGTAGGTTTGGGATAGCCCTTGCACTGCAGTTCCAACATGGCCGACGCTCCGGCTGATACGATAGCTTCACGGTGCTCAATCACCAGGGTTGGCTTCTCAGGCTCACGGTGGAGTTCGTTTACAGCACCTTGGTTGAGAAAAGTATTAAGAACTGTATTGTTTGTAGTTGAAATTGAACTTTAAAGCTTACAGTTAAGGTAGTTTTTAGTGTAGATAAGATTCATTAAAGTAATAATAAGTGAAATTCTAAAATCAATTGCCTCAATATGTTACATAACATAACGCCTATTTTTAATATAATAAAACTGGCGGAGTATAGTCATAAGCAGTATATTTATTACTTAATTTTACATACACGTAAGTACTAAGACAAAGAGGGCTAAAGAAATTTGGCAAATCATTGACAGATAAAGCCGAGGTGAGATGACATAAGTTGAGATACTATAGCATTAATTTCGCTTTATGCAACTTATTTGCTGCACGTTTTAATACATGAATAAATAAGGAAGCATAGTAAGACATCTATTTTGCTAAGTATAAAGATTTGTATATAAATACACAAGAACGATATCAAGAAAACTTATTTTGAATTTAAGGAACACTTAATTTTTTTGCATTGATAAATAAAATAACAAGCCTGCAATGCTATACCGAAAGAAAATTTGGCCATTTAGCTTCAGTACAATTAAACAGCCATACGTACATGCATACATACAAACATACTAAAACACGCGCGAAATATTACCCTCTTTAACTTGTGCAGTTCGGTAAAAATACGCGGTCCGGGTTGTGTCAGAAGCATCTGTGATCATTGTTACGGTTACAATACATTACAGTTAAATGTAGAAACTCTTTTCTCTCTCCTTCTATCTTTCATCGTTTTTAGTAACATTATTGTGAGTTAGGTCTTAGCTATCTTTATTTTATTAAATAATTTAATGAATACTATATTCAGGTGACAATGCATCTTTATGAATTCCATACAAATGAACATGTATAAAAAAACCTGTTTATCGTATGAAATGACTTCATGGATTTAGATCGACTTGTTAGTATTGCAGTTTAAAACAATTCGTTTGGTATTTTAATAATTCAGTTTTTAATACTGATTTTGTACTATAAGTTCATAAATTTGTTAGACATTTTCATTGTGTGGTATAACTTAAAAAGAAAATAGAAGTTCTATCTAAAGGCTAAAAATCTTTGCTGAATTATTTACTAAAACTATTGAAATGACGTAGTACCTTGGACAGTTAGTTCAGCAGAACAGGAGATGTTGCCTGTGCTTGTCTTAGCGACGCAGGTGTAGATACCAGCATCTTCTGGCTTCACATGCTGGAATACCAACGCTAGGGAGTCTTCATCGTCTCCTAACAGCACCTTGAAAAATATTTTATTGAATATAATTGTAATGAGTCTGCCTGCACAGTCAAGTTTGTTACGATGCTATTCTGCAAGCCCAGCACTCCGTCATACGTCGTCGCCGGGCCGATAAACGTGGCCGCTCCGCTTACGACACCGCACATCCAGCGTTACTTAGTATTGTTGGCGCCTTTTCTTTACTTAACTTCGGTGGGAACGTACAGTACTTTAAGTTCCTATTACATTTAATCAATTTATGTATTTTTTTGAACTCTCAATATAATATTCTATGAAACAATTTGATCAAATCATTGAAGAGCTCCTCGACGTCGCTCCCACACTTATCTAGTTGATAAATATTTTGTTTGGTGTTTGTTTGATCGACAGTGACTTTTACCTTGAATCTTTCTTCAGGATCAAAAGCCTGTCCATCTCGCTTCCATGTAAAACTAGCCTTCTCTCCTTTAGCCAGCAGACCCTCTCCGCCAGGCGGCAGCTCACCAAAGATGTTCTTGTCATCTGAATATCAAAAGAGGAATGTTTTATGAAAATTGTATGTATAGTTACTGGCTTAATTAACCCCACCGAATAATTATAAGATTGCGTTCAACTCTTATTTGAAGAAACAAGTTGCGCAACACCAAAATAGCTTGTCTGATATACAAAAATAAGTTAAGGGGGCGTGAATGCTTTTAAACACTCTATAACTATTACAAGTTCAGTCTAATTCTAGTAAACAATATTATTTATAGTCTTTCCAAACCATAAACAAATGCTGGAGGACGTCCAAAAATGTTTAAAAATATCGTCATTTTATTTGTTGCATGTCGTTTTTTTTGTAATTTCCCAATGATGTGTTAATTCTATTCGAATATTTATTGGCTTTTCCAATGATTATATCAGTGTTATTATTGAAACGGTTTAACTATATGTAATCTTAACTAGTACTAGATTTATTTTAAGCACACAAATTCGTGGGAACATGGCATATTTCCAGAACATTACATAATTTGGCGAAATCTTGAAATTATTGACGTATGTAAGAAAATGGGGTTCAATAGCGTAAGTAGAAGCACTGCATGCCAAAACTTACCAACGACAGATACTGTGGCTTCAGAAGACACTTCTCCGTAGATGTTTATGGCTTTGCAGGAGTACTTCCCGGCGTCAGAGGCCAATACATCAGCGATGACCAACTCGTAGCAGCCGCGGTCGGCACGAGTGCGGATGATGGATACTCGTTCGGACGTCGATGATGTTACAATCTCCTTATCATCGCGATAGCTAGTAGAATAAAAATGTTTTGGTACTATAGAATATACAAACTTGACAAGACAATGATTGTTTATAGTATATTTCACATAGCATAGGTACTGTGACGTTAAACATTTGAAGATAAATATCAATTAAAATAATAGACGATTAAATTAAAGCCTATCGATTGAATACTCTAAGCTCTTGATCATTCGATTAGCTAATTAGTTAGAGATTGATTCAATCATTATCTTTTATCCTCATCGTAAAATGTTAAACGTCACAGTACCCATGCTACGTGACATACACTATAGTGTTCATAGTTACTTACAACTTAACTTCTGGATTAGGATCGCCCTTGACTTTGACCATGAACCTCAAGTAGGTGTTCTGCAGAATTTCAGTGTCCTTTAACGCCACCAAGAAGTAAGGAGCTTTGAGAGCATTCCTCTCTTTTCTCTCCTCGGGGGTTACTATAAATCGTTAGCAAAACAAAGAATTAGAAATCAATGACATTTTATGTCGATCCATGAACATTTGAGGCATTTATTATATTTTGGAATATTTTTTTGATTGCAGTAGAGAATATAAAAAAAATCTAACCATCACTTTAATTTAAAGTGAAACTGTTAACTCTTTTGATAGAGCAAGGAAGACCCTTACCCAGCAATTGGACAAATATGGACATAAACAGTAACTACATATTCAAAATTGAAATTATAATAGGTTCATTATTACTTTTTGGAATAGAGAGATAAAACCGAAATCGATTTAAGAATATTATGCCTTAAAAGTTTGTAATCTGTAAATGTAATAATTGTTACTTGTAAGTAAATGTGTACAATACTTGTTTGAGTGCAGGAAAATACAGGAAAATTAAATAGAGAATATAAGATCAAACTACATGTTAACGCTTTACAATGTCTTAATCGATGATCGCGGTGAGACATGCAATACGTTTGATATAGAATTATTATACTTAATTAACATTAAATAATTATATTTTTAATTGATTTAGGTTTGAGGAAATTAATACTTGAATTTAGATTTCTTACTATATAATTAGAAATAGCCTTTTTATTTGTCTTTGAATACAGTAATGTGATACTCGCGATTGAGCTTAATACAGGTATCGTTAGAGTTAGAATGCAGTTTACTTACGCAATAAAATTTCATATTTACAAATTATAAAGCTCGTTAAAAATATATACACTCTAATTTTCGAAAGCCAGTTTATGCTTCTTATTGAACAAAATTACACTTATATCTAAAACATTCACATTTTATTGGATTTTGTTTTTCATCAAAATAAGGCAATGGTTTTGACCAGATTTCATTAATTTCCTCAAACCTCAAACCCATAATTGTATAGAAAAACGACACTTACACTCCAGGACGACTAACTGAGCGGTACAATGGGCATTTCCTTTCAAATTCTCAGCCATGGCCGTGTATACACCTGTGTCGTCTTCTCTGCAGTGCATGAGCTCCATCTTGTGGCTGCCATCGTTCTCGTACGAGATAGAACAACGGTCCATGAGACGGTCGGTCAAAGGCTTGTTGTCCTTCAGCCATGTCACCTTGACGTCGGTGGAATCACGGAGGCTACATTCGAAGGTAGCGTTTTCACCAGCTGGGGATTCATAAGTTTGTTACACGAAGAGTCCGTACGGATTTATCTACACAGATGACATGTTGATTTACGAAATATTTTTTTTTCGATGACACGATCATATTATCGAGTTATGTCATATTTTTTACTTGATTTTAAACATTTTCTAATGATTTTATGAATAAAATTTCACCGTACCAACTCTTATAATACATGAAAAGAAGTAATGTCTTATGTTTGAAGCAGGGTTAAAGTAATGTGAAGTGTAAGTTAGTTTGCTAAAAGCATTATGTACAAGCTCTAATAGTGTGTCTACTTCTATAGATGTAAAGTGTTCTACAGATACTACAGTACTTACGCTCAATGTTCTGGCCTTCGAGAGTTTTCGAAAATATTGGCTTTCCATCTTGAGATTCGGATTTAGATACTGACCGGGCAGATTCGAACCCAGTGCTGATCGATCCATTGGAGACAGCGGTCTTAGAATATTTGCTTTCGTAAGAAGAACCTCCATTCTTAACAGTTTCGTAGCTGCTTTGAGTTTTAGAGGAAGCACTTTCGACTTTTTCACCGTCAATGCTGGCTTCAATGCTATATTGCCTAGAAGCATATTTGGCAGCAATGCTGTCAATCTTGCTTGGGGTGTCAGAGTCGATCACATACTTTGAGCTCTCAGTTTTGCTTTCATAATTAGAGTCTATGCCATATTTAGAAGCAATGCTGTCAATCTTGCTTGGGGTATCGGATTCAATGGCATACTTTGAGCTCTCTTTTTTGCTTTCATAATTGGATTCTATGCCATATTTAGAAGCAATGCTGTCAATTTTGCTGGCAGTATCACTTTCAGTAGTACTATACTTTGACTCGATTCCATACTTGGAAGCAATGCTATCGAGTTTACTTGTGTTGCCTTCAGTTTTAGTTTCATAGCTAGACTCGATACCATACTTGGATCCTCCGTCAGTTACTGATGATGACGAGTATTTAGACTCGTAGCGGGAAGAGGCAGTTCCCTCAATAGCTCCTCCCGATTCATATTTGGAGGATTCCAAGCGTGATCCGCTTTCACGGCGAGAGTAAGATGATGTTAGTCCACTGCCTTCATTTGTAGATGAAGACTCATAGCGACTTCCACTGGATAATTTTCTGCTACTGGAGTATTCTATAAAAAAAAGTTTAATCTGTTGATATGTAGACTTCTAGTTTATATTACATATTATTACCTAATTAATATAAGCAAACAGATAACCTATGAAGATTTGCGTATTATTATCAGTTATAACTATTAGTTTTGTCAGATAATCGAACAAATATGTCAAAAGATACTTAAGTATCAAGTATGTATTAAGTAAGAGTTTAGTGAGAATAATAACTTTGAATTTAATTGTAAATCATACCTCCAGAGAGCCGCGTACTGCGGCTGCTATACCTAGACATCTCGTCTTCAACGAATTCCTCTGCGGTTACAGCTTGACCGTTAGCAAGAACTTTTTGCTTCGACTCCGCGCCAGTTGAACTGACTTCTACTTTCTTTTCAGCTACTGACCCTTGTACACTTTGTTGAGTAGTTACTTGCTGTACATTTGATTGTTGTGATATTACAGAAGCTTGAACCTCCACAACATTTACTGCACAGGTCTGGTCGGATTGAACACTTTGAACTTTGTCTTCAGATTTTAAAGTTGTTGATTGTTTAACAGCCGATATATTTTCTGTAGTTTCTTGGGTAGTCACAGATTTTTGTTCTTGTAATTCAGAAGCTGTTGATTGCTTAAAAGATTGTTTAACTGTTGATGAAGATGTGTTTTGTTTGGTTGTGTTTTCACGAACAGAGGACTGTGTTTTCAAGTCTGCGTTTGTTGTAGTAGACTGTTCAACTACAGTATTAGCTTCAGCGGCTTGTGCTGAAGACTTTTCAGTCACAGATATGGATTGAGCAGATACTTGCTCAGTTTTAGACAAAGCTTGAACTTTAGCCTCCTGAGATGATTGTTCAACAGTAACACTTTGAACTGATGTTTGTTGTATTGATTGTACAGATTGTTTCTGTTCGACCTTTACTTCAGATGCTGCTACAACAGTTACTTGACTGGTTTGCTCTGATTGTGAAGCAGACGCAGTGTTCTCAGTAACTTTAGAGCTCTCTACGGTCACAGACGATTTAGTTTCTAAAGCGCTTGTGATCTCACTTTTTGCCGCACTGGCAGAACTAACTTCAATAGATTTTACGTCGCTAACTGAAGATACTTCAGCTACTTCGGTTTTCGAGATTTTATTTGCTCCCTCGCTTTCTAGGGAGGCTTTTCTTTTGGATTTGAGTTGCTGGGACTCTTCTGTTGTTATTACTTGAGTGACTTGGGCTTCCTCTACGCGAGTACGTTTTTCTTTGGCTTCAACTGCCTCAGTTTGACAAACTTCTGTATGCTCTCTTTTCTTCTTCTTTTCAGGTTCAGGTTCAAGTTCTGTTGGTACGACTTCAGGTGGTAGTACTTGTAGGTCGTCAGCTGCGTGTTCAGCTAATGCAACTGAAAAATATTTGACAGAATGTTTATTTTTCGTAATACAACAAAGAAAATAGTAGAGGGTACGATATATTTTCGAATAAAATAAATAAGACCAGGATAGAATATTAACAACACCATGTCTGTATCTTCTTCTCAAATAAAGAATTTAATATCACTGAGTAATAACTTACACTGTGAACAGTTTTTAATGATAACGGTTATGCAGTTGTAAGATAGCAGAGAAATTACAAGTTCTTACCGACGTCACTAGCGTGTTGCCTGATCTCAGCAAGCCAGTTGGTCTTGACGTGCTCCTTATGGGCTGTAAGAGTGACGCTGAGCGGCGAGTTCTTCTGGCAAAGTTCAAACTTGAACTGCTCTCCAGTGTCCCTGACTTCGACGTCTGGTAGCTGGAGACGACAATTAGTGTTTTTAATAAAATATTAATATAATATTTAGTAGGATGAAGTGATATGGTTTATTGCCATTAGTAAGCATGGCAAATTACCCAGCAGCCTATATGATGGTAAATAAATCTTGGACATACAGCTTGCCAAGAGCACACTTAATCCGCTGTGTGTCGTGAAGTTTGACAATAAAACGTTCATGAACTTGTTACGGAACCCTAATGCATGAAATATGCATTGATAGCAATTTCCACAGTCTTCGTGGTGCAATAAGTTACACGGTACCGAAATGCAGCGTCACCGGAATATTGCTTCCAATGACGTCAGTTTTACAAGCGAGATGTGGGAAGTATTCCTATCGTTATTCATTATTGTTTCAAACTTTAAGCAATTATCAATGTATTCGTAATTTCTAAGTTCTAATTAAATTTAAGTAAACACGAAAACGTTTGGCGAAAACGACGTAGAAACCTTAATTAACTAAACAAAATAACTCAGTAGGTATATTGTTTGTTTGTCTTACATCTCCAATAGCGTTGACGCAACCAAAAATTAAATAAATCATACAAAAACTATGCTTTAAAAAAAGTCAGAAGCATCATAAACGTACCTTGCACCAAAATATCGTCAATTTTGTAAGAATCTCAATGTCATTAGATGCTATTTCAATGATACGATGTCAATGTCTTATAGTAACAGCTACAAATATAATAAACGACGCATCTTATTATATTAGTTGAAAGCCTATTACGATAAAAAACGACACACATACATTCCAGACATAATTTTGGAGTGTGTCCAAACAGCTATTTTTTGAATTGATCTATTTTTGGAATCGGATTCAAGATCGTGCGTTCTGTTAATGAATGGGGATATACTTAGGAGTGTGTGTTAACTGTTTCTGGGAAATGTCAACGTAAAATGTTTGTATTGCCGAGAAAAGGTGCATTAGGTTCACTCATGTTGCATAGCGTAATTTGCAACATGAGTAAACCTTATACACAGTATAATAATTTCAAATAATCTGGTAGGATTGATTAAAATTATTCAACATATATTACTTATAGTTCGATTTACAGAATAATCGTTTTGACAGCTTTTTGCTGTTTCTCTATAACTTAAAAACTTAAATAAGATAGATAAGATTGTGTATCTAGCTACAAAAGTATGCTTTTCCAATTAAAGCGCTTAGTGTTGCATTCTCTCTATTCTAAGTGAAAATATTCCGTTACACTAAGTAACGCCTGAACAGTTTATTTCAAAATTTTCAAATGTTTAAAATGTCTGTAGATCTTTATTATTTACTAGCGACCTTACTTTTCTTCGCTTCGCTTTTCTTGACCTATCCTAATGGTATCAGTTCAGATCCTAATAATATAATTTGAATAACATGCATGAATTATACATATGTATATGTATATACATTCGTCCTTCTCGTATAGTATGGAAGAAATTCATCAAATGATAGTCAAAACCGCATGTCTCGGGCTCCTCGTAATATACTTTTATTTTTCAGTCTCTAAATCTACGTCATAAACAACAAGTAAATCTAAACGTACCTTGATAATATCCTTTAGCTCGAACACGGAGCGATCATCAGCAACTCTCTTGACTTTACAGATGAGGATCCTTGCCTTGAAGAGGAACAGGTATCTCTCTCTAGCCTTGCCTTCGGTATCAGTGACTGTAAACCAGTCGTGGGTGAGCAGACGACCGAGCTTGTAGATATTGCCCCGGTAACCTTCGATGCTAGCGATGAACTTGTTGTCAGTAGCACGGTTCGGTACACCCAGAAAAAGTTCCAAAGCTTTTTGAAGATCCGAACAGTCTTCTCCAAGACGTGTTGAATACTTCACGAGTTCCTGAAGAGAGAGAAGTAAAGCTTTATGTATTGTATATCGCCTATGTGGCGAACAAATATGTAGCCAATGGTAACTTGTAATCGTAATATCCTCAAATTTAAAACAGTGTTGAAACGTAGTAATAATTAGACCCACATCATACTACAGAGTTTAATCGACCGATAGTTGAGTCGGATGCCAAATTACTATGAGGAATCAATTGTTGCAATGTGCGCACTACATAATATTACTTATTGATTGAGAATCTAATCAAATTATCGGCCGATAGCAAGTCTGCAGTTTTCTTATCGTTAAGGCCTTGGAATTTCCTTAGTTACATTACATTATACTTCTACATAACTAACCACTACTTGGTGGTAAAGTAAAACAATATTTAAAGATAGCATTATTGAAATATCTAAATAGGAATGCAAATGCGTATGAGAATAACGTGCCAAAATAGCATGTGCAGTTGACAAATTGATCAGTAGGTAATAACAATTTGTTATTTTCTGACGCGTTTCATGTCATTGAGACTAAATGATGCACGCTCTACAATGAAGAATTACTTACACTTACATTTTAATATAAAATTTGCTAAAGTAAAACTAAAGAAGTGGGATAGGTATTAACAAAAACATGTATGTATATCCTTTGAAGGAAGGGGAAAAATTTCAACGTGTTGAAGCAACTAGCTAGATTGTTACAGTACTAATCTTGTTTTATATATGGCATTCATATAGTTGTATTAACAACAATACTAAACCCGCCATGTTATGAGCTATAAACATTTTATTGCTATTCTATTTACGCATATTAAATATCGTTAAACTAACCTTTAGTAGTAGTTGGTAATCGTTGATTCTTTGAATTGGTAGCTTCAGATGTTCAGTGATGCCCTTGTCGTCACCGAGTTTATCTGCTAAGTCCTGCAAAAATAAAACGATTCATCATCACCATCATCTCAGCCAAAAGACGTCCACTGTTGGACACAAGGATTTCCACAACTCTCGATCCTGAGCTGACCTTGTCCATCGGTTGCCCGCAATCTTTACCAGGTCGTCGGTCCACCTTGTTGGAGGCCTGCCCACGCTTCGTCTTCTAGTTCGTGGTTGCCACTCTAGAATCTTTCTGCCCCAACGGCCATCAGTTCAGCGAGCTATGTGCCCGGCCCATTGCCACTTAATGGAGGCAATTCTTCGAGCTATGTCGGTTACTTTGGTTCTCGTACGGATCTCTTCATTTCTGATTCGATCCCGCAGGGACACTCCAATCATAACTCTCTCCATTGCTCTTTGGGTGACATTGAGCCTTCGCACGAGGCCCATAGTAAAACGATATTGAACGATTATTTAAACAAAAAACTTTTTACACTTTTCTAAATTCTTAATTTCTATTAAAAGCTTACAATATGGCGTCTACAACAGACAAGGGTGAAATTGAGACAATGAAAACAGAACGATGTTTGCCAGAATTTTGTGTGATCAGAAAAGAAAATACATAAAATTATATAACTGGTACACTCGTGTATGTCCGAATTCTAAATATTCTCAAAACATGTGAAAACCTGCGAGATGTCAACTAATTTATTAGAAGGTAGACAAATAAGAATACCATTTTACTGCCTTCTATTTAAAATGTTCGTTACAAAATGAAAAAAAAAAAACAAAATACTTTTTTGTTGCCAATGATTGCAATGGTTGCCATATAAACCTGATGGGAAGTCTGCACTGCTAAGAAAGAACGACGTAACTGCATGATAAAGGCTACAGTAAAAACACATGTAACCTATCAGATTTAAGATTTGTTTTGCTTTGATACTTGTCATTTGCGTGGTTCTTTGTAAGCAGGGCAGAAGTGGTACCCATCGCTCAGGAATATCGATGAAATGTTGGCTTGGGATTGTAAGTACCTTCGGGGATTATGTTTGCACGGGTATCAGGTTTGTTTTAGTTAACTTGTTAGTAGAGAGGCCAATTGTAAAAAAGTCGCTTATTTACGATTTTCGTAGGACTGAAAAGGTTTATAACGACAAGTGGTATCGTTGGAATCGGCATGGTCTGCTGATACTCAAACTGCTTGTTGTCGCTTTCTAAAGTGGTGGAGGGGGTTGCTATGACGTCATTTGTGACGTCACTCCTGGTTTTAGATTTTGTCGATTATTGCGGTAACTATTCATCCGATTTAAACAATATGGGTATCAAATGACAGGTAATTAAATTTCTAACAAAACATGCAAAGCAACTTTTATTGTAGGTATTATATTTTTAAAGATATTTTAAAAAATTTAACTTTTTTGCCGTTTTTTTTCCGAACACGAAATGTTTGGTGCGCAATATACCTCATCAATATAAATATTAGACCAACACTTGGGCAGTAAAAAAATAGCTACATTATCGTAGTGTACAAAAAACTTTGAATTTTGTAAATTGCTGTAAAAACAACAAAATTATGATGAAATTAAACGCCGCCATGCCAGGCTCAAAGACGCGTGCCGGCGCGTTGTTTCAGCGTCAGTCAAGCGACTGATAAGCTGAAGCGATGATTTATGTACGTACATACATGCATTTGTCTAATCATTGCAATGTGTTAATGTAAATTTCAGTAATTCATGGATTTATGTAGTGAAGTTAGGTGATTTTATTTTTTTTATTAAAAATCTGAATTACTGATAAATCACGATAACCCTGGGAGAACAATTTGTAGATATGGTTAAGAAGCGAAATGGGTCTAGTTTTTTTATTACGGTGTGGTTTTTAAAGATAAGAACCACCACTCTTCTGGTCCATTTTTTTATACAACTACGGTGGCAAACAAGCGTAAGGTAAGCAGTTATCGTAGCTTAAGGGCGCTTGCAATGCGAAAGGTATCACTAGCGTGTTGCTGACCCAAAATTAAGCAGGGTTTCATAATGCAATTTCCCAGGCATAGGAAAACGTTCGTTAAAAGGATAGTATAGTAGACGAAACGATAGGAACACACCTACACCGCTGTGTGTAGACATTTAGTTATGGTCTTCTGTAATGTATAGGTCCTTCCCTAGTTGGGCTTGCTCACTAGTATGATGCTCTACTCCTCTTATCCATATCTTCCATACTTTAGACTAGGTTCATTCGACGATTACGGAATTAAAAAGCTTCTGAAAGACTAGAAATATGGGGTTCTAATTTTAGGCTAAACTTTCATAAATTGAGAGTTTGAGCTAAGATATTTTTTCTAAAAGCTTTACTACAACCACTTAAACTGCCAACTCGTCATTTGAAGGTTGAGGAGATTGATCCACAGTGTCGCTCAGTTTCTTACGGGTCATGGTAACTTTCGGAGCAAGTTATACTCATTTAAGCTAGTTGATTCGCCGAACTGTCAATGCTCAACACCTGGCTCCGATCAGGAGTAGTCTGCTCATCACATACTCTGGGAGTGTAGTCTTTGGCATAATGATCGTACTATTATGTTGAACAGCTTACATGTATCGTCTGGAGTGGCCTACTATGGCGATTTAGTCTCATCTGGAGGGAATTTCCGTTCATTTAAACGTTTCTGCCATACATATTATAGCAATCAAACTTAGCTCCCATAGGTCCCATAGTTTAAGGTCCTCCGTGGAGGGAAGTGGAAACTTTTCTTTCTAACTCCTCCTATTTACTTCTGATTAAATTCGTTGCGGGGTCCAAGACAGTAGGTATAGTTGTCCACGGGACGCACGAGTGTCAAAACTCGGTGTATCAGTTGGTTACTCCGCTGTTTATCCGGGCTCACAGGAGTCACAGCAGTGGGCATGTGGGTGGGATTGTCCCGAAAACCCGTCATTTATATATGATTTTCTAGGCATTAAAAGTGATTGTGGACTTACCAGAGCTGAACATTTACAACACGTAGGTACCTAGACTTCATCAACCGACTTTTTAAAGGTCTAGTTAATATTTAGTGTGCCTCTTACCCCATTGATAACAGATACATCACCATAATATTTGCTTGTTCAATGACAGGATAAAGTCGCTTGTGGCTTCGAATTCATGAAATAAAGGCTTTTTCATTAAATTCAAAAAATTTCCATAAAGTCAGCTAATCTTTGTCTCCTACATATAAATTTGTGAATAATTAATAACTCGCGGTAGTTTAGGTTAAGTTACTTTCATTTTAATAACTATTCATATAATAAAATTGTATTGTATAGTTATATTAGCCAATATATTCGTGAATTCGTCATCGCGAATTCAGTGAATACCTGTTGGTGTTTAAGCACAAGATTCGCTACCCTAGTCGACACATTTTCGATGGTCTTGGCGTAACTTGCTTATCTAAAGAGCATATGGATCCCGCCTGATGGTAAGAAGTTGTTCGTGATGGACTTGTGGACGATAAACCCGATATCACCTAGGGACAGTTGTCCTCCCAGTAGTAGAACAAGATTCAAGTAGTATCGAGTCCTGCTCAAGCACTTCAGATAGTCCAACTATATTTTAATCTAGTTTTTCTCCCAACTCATCTTTTTTTTCAGATCACAACGTGCGTGCATTGTATTGGCCAGTCCTTGTTGGGGATGGTAGCCGGTTCTCTGTCGAGGATTTTTAATATTCCCTGCCCTGCCGTACCCTTGATCACTACCGTAGCTAGGATTAGCGGGGCTATCGGTGACTAGAGGCCGTGGTAGTGTTGTGTCTGTCGTTAACGGGGTTTTGCGAATAATCACCATGCCTGAAATGTAGATTGATGACCGCATTTTGATCTTAGATAGGTAATATAGTTGAAGATGGCGCTGCTGCCCCCCCCATACCTATAGAGCATCATGATCCTTCCCCTTTTGTAAAACCCTCGAGATGATTAGGAATGGTGGTATTCTAACACGCCGGCGGCACCGCGAAGCTAGTATGTTATGTAAAAATGATAGTTGTTAAGTTTGTAATAAAATAAATGTTTCGCTAAAGGACCGAAAAGGCCCAATAAGTAAAAACAAAACAAATCACAATTGGTTGCGGTAACTGAAAAACATTCACATCGCGACATTCGTGTTATTGACTCATGAAGTATAGTGGCAAACACAGAAAGACCACATAGCGAAGTTCATAGGTATATTATCTTGAATATTATTATTGTATATGACCACAACGCGATATGGCAACATAGAAAACCTATAATGCTTATAGTCGATGCAACCTTTTCACGACAGAGTTAGAGCGTAAATGAACACACAATTATTTTTGTCGCTCAATGAGCGTTTTCGGTCTATATGCGTCAAATATGTTAGTACGTACCTAAATGATTTAAATACATATTTTTAGCATTTTTGCTACTTATAAGCTCTTTTTACAACACTTGCATGGATTTTATTATTATCTTTGCACAATCTAAGATTGACTGGTAGAAAATGTTATTGACATTAAGTTTGCCTATGTACCTGTGTTGATTTTTAATACATAAAATAAAATCAACTAATTTTCAATACATAAATCCATGACTTTCTGAAATTTACATTAACATAGGCATTGATTTGGCAAATGTACGTAAGTACGTATCATCAGAATCATCGCTTATAAGCGTCTGACGCTGAAACAACTCGCCGGCTCGCGTCTTTGCGCTGGGCATGGCGGCGTTTAATTTCGTCATAATTTTGTTGTTTTTACAGCAATTTACATCATTCAAAGTTTATATGTATACTTCGATAATATAGCTATTTTTTTTACTGACCAAGTGTTGGTCTAATATTTATATTAATTAGGTTTATTGCGCACCAAACATTTTATGTTCAGAAAACGGCATTTTTGCCGTTTTTTATAAAATATCTTTAATAATATAATACCTACAATAAAAGTTGCTTTGCATGTTTTGTTAGAAATTTAATTACCTTTCATTTGATACCCATATTGTTTAAATCGGATGAATAGTTACCGCAATAATCGACAAAATCTAAAACCAGGAGTGACGTCACAAATGACGTCATAGCTACCCCCTCCACCACTTTAGAAAGCGACAACAAGCAGTTTGAGTATCAGCAGACCATGCCGATTCCAACGATACCACTTGTCGCTATAAACCTTTCCAGTCCTACGAAAACTTTTTTTTAATGCATTGGCCTCTCTACTATGTTAAAGATTTTTCTGATAAATTATTAATAAAGCCAAAATCCAAACCCTTTGTAACTACGAATTTAAAAATAAATTTTATTTGTAAACTACCTTCCATTGGATAGTATATCCTTTACATACGACTACTGAACACTATTTTAATTACATTTTGGGTCGTTGTAAAAATGTTTAGTATTTTTCTATACAGTTTCAGATTATTTGTTTCAAGAAAGGTAGTGCACCATACAAGCGAGCAAGCCCGACTGGGGAAAAACTTCCACCTTACGGAAGATTACAGCCAAATAACTACATACTAATGTAGTCATGTTCCTGTGTGTGAGTACAGGTCTCCGGCGCTCATTTAAGGATGCGTTTTGGAAGATACGTATTCCTATCCCAGGGATACTCCTATCTTAAAGCCATG
Organism: Trisateles emortualis; assembly: GCA_947095525.1. Classification (NCBI taxonomy): domain Eukaryota; kingdom Metazoa; phylum Arthropoda; class Insecta; order Lepidoptera; family Erebidae; genus Trisateles; species Trisateles emortualis. The sequence goes on along the minus strand of OX352731.1, from coordinate 21,893,856 downwards.
GCGTGAAAATGGGGTTTTTAAATTTTTGCGTGGACTTTTAAAATTATTTTTTCTAAAATTAAAGTAGTCTATATTATGTCCCATAATATAAGATATCTGCCAGTGAAAGTCTCATTCAAACTCAAAATCAAAGTCATTTATTTCGATCAAATACATGATACGATGAACGTCAAAATAAACAAAACTCAGTATATTTTTTTCCTACAGCCAATTCGCTAACATGGGTAGGGCCTAGAGAAAAATTGGCTAGAAACTCTGGCCACTCTTTTCAATCGCCAGAGTATAATATTTACAATTTGGTATGAGTTACATTAAATTCCGTCCAGCCGCTGCGGAGATTAGCGGAAACAACCAGACAGTCAGATAAAAATTTAAAAAATGCATTATTTATTAGTAAGGTGTACAAAGTCATATGCATTTGGTAGAAAGCCGTTATTTTGATATTAGAAACAGACACTTTTGATGACCTGCCAAACAAAAGCAAATGTCTGGGATTTGACGTTAATTTACGATATAATGTCGTAAACTTACGTCAAATCCCATACATTTGCTTTTTTGACTTTTCGATTCGACTACCGTTTATGCCACTTGTCTAGAGGGGCAGATTAGATCCATCAAATGCAACGCATAAGAAAATACATATCATTTACAACTTAGCAACAATCCGACATAACCAATTGCATAACTATGTCAATATTCTACTTCAGTCATCATTTGAATAAGTGCCAACATCGACGACCAATTAGTGTGACATTCGACAAATGTTTCAGATTGATATCGTTGGTATTAATTATGTGCGCGTTCGATTTCACTTGACGTATTTCACTATTTGTACTACGATTGATATTTTAGAAGTAGGCGATAGTGAGATTTATGTTATTAGTACTATTTCGGTTGTTCTACTTTACACATTTAATTTACTTTTTTATTCTCTTTAATAAGACAACACCCGCACTAGAGAACAAGCTCTGTCTCGCGGGGGACTTTACAAACATACATGTAACGGAACATTACAAATTACACCCAGTCTCAGAACAACTACTGATGTCTTAATATCTCATGAAAAAATTATGTTTGTAACATGATCGTAGCCTGTGTTGTAGAAATGAGTTTATACTTCTTTGTCTGTTTATCATGCAATTTAATGCGTTTATCATACGAAATAAGAAATGAAATAACTACTCCTTTCATTTGATTTCGGCTGTATCTCAGGATTTGTGAGGACGATTTTTGTAGTTTATCGTAGATACATAGATATTATATCTCTTTATTGTACACCAACTTACATTTGTCATAATAAGGCAACGATGGAGTAAAAAAAAAACAAGCATACAGACGAACATAAAACCTCCTCCTTTCTGGAAGTCGGTTGAAATTAAATAGAATCCTAATATTATAAACGCTAAAGTTTGTAAGAATGTATGGATGTATGCTTGTTACTTTTTCACGTAAAGACTACTGAACGGATGTCGATGAAATTTGGCACAAAGATAGATAGAGAGTCTGGAATAGCACATAGACTTTTTATCGCGATAACCGACGTCCACGCGGGCATAGCCGTGGGCAACAGCTAGTCCTTACTAATATTATAAATGTAAAAGTTTGTGAGAATGGATGGATGGATGGATGTTTGTTACTCTTTCACGTAAAAACTACTAAACGGATCTAATTATGGTCTGGAATAACACAAAAGCTACTTTTTGCAGCGATAACCGACATCCACGCGGGCGGAGCCGTGGGCAACAGCTAGTCGACAATATTTCATTAATAATATTCCAAACTCTATGAATAGTTACACCCAAATATTTCTGTGAAACATATGTTTTTACGTAAACATTGGTCATATTTGACGTCAGAGACGAAAGTACAGATATAAGAATTGCACGATCCATTGAAAAAATGTGTTTGACGTCCGTAAGCAACTATGCTTTCAAAAATGTATAAGTGTGTGTATTCGGATGTTTATAACTCAATTATGCCCGAATTGATGAATGGATTTGGTTCATCAAATCATCAATCGTTGACAGCCTTGGTGGTCCAGTGGCCGCAGTATGCGTCTGCTGTGCACGAGGTTGCGGGTTCGATTCCCACACAGGACAAAACTTTGTGTGACCCGCAAAGAGTGGTTCGGAGTCTGGGTGTAATTTGTGTCCGTTAATTTTATGTTTGTTAAGTCTCCCGCGATCCAGAGCTTGTTCTCTGACTAGTGCGGGAGTTGTCGTTTAAAAAAAAATACTTTCTCTTCTTTATTGTATACAATTACTTGCGTAGAAACAAATACATATAAATATAACATGTACAAAGGCAAGCTTAACTCAAGATTGAGTTTTCTATCTGCAAACCCAGTGTGGCAGAGGAAAAAGACACAAATGTGAGAGTAAGCAAAGTGTACAACCGAAGAGGAAAAGTGGAAGAGTATAGTTTGAAGAATATTACTAAATAATGTTACTGACATAGACATACATATTATGAGTTGACTGATGATTTGATGATAATTAATCATCAAATCATCACTCAATCATCATCATCATCAACTCAGCTAAACAATGTCCACTTCTTCTTCTTAGCGTTTCGATGGCAAACATCGTTAAATTTATATTATTGCAGCCCAAAATTCAGCTACGTTGACTGCATTGTCAGAGGCAGCCATCAAGTCCTCTTGCGTGCAGATGTTAGGGCATGCAGGACATGATGTGAGGTGGGCCATTGTATGGGTTACACCGCATGAGCATTCCAGATCCAAAAAGTCCACTGCTGAGCATAGACCTCCCCCAAGGATGTTATGGAGAAAAAGGATAATATAACATCAACATGCTTCCACTTAACGTATTAATTTTAGTAAATGTATGTTTACAAGCAAACATACATTGTTGGTTCAATTCATTACGTTTATTCAAGAAATTACGTTTATAAATTATAACCGTCCAAAGAGGGAATAGAGATGAAATTTGCTTGCAGCCAGTTCAAGAACAGAGTCTGTCAAGAACAGAGTGTTAATAAGGGACGGAGCTATATATCGTGCTCCGTCCTTCTTTCTCGATCGAATGACTCATATTTTAACATTTCATGGCAAGAAAATTATATTTTTTAACTGTCAGATATTTCATAACTAGAGGTCGCCCGGTGGTCGAAATTCGATTGAAATTGGTTTCTGCAGCTTCATCCGCCTCCGCACACACAATGTGCTTAAAAAGGGGTTCAATGTTTTTGTTTACGTATTAACGTCCATCCATCCATACTTACAAACTTTCGCGTTTATAATATTACCTAGTAGGCTAGATTTGTTTATAGTTTTCATTGACCTGCATAAGTGTCACAGTGTGATCTATATAAATAAATGATTTTGCATTTCTTTTGTCTTTCTTTTTCTTTTCTTTGTTGAAAAAGATAACTCCCGCACTAGAGAACAAGCTCTGTGTCGCGGGGGACTTAACAAACATACAATTAATTAACGGACACAAATTACATCCAGACTCAGAACAATTCTTTGTGGGTCACACAAAGTTTTATCCTGTGTGGGAATCGAACCCACAACCTCGTACACAGCAGGCGCATACTGCGGCCACTGGACCACCGAGGCAGTCATTTGAATTTGTTATGAGTGAAAACATATTACATTAAACTGAATTCTGTGCACCCTACATAGCACTAATTTAAGAGTATGATGCACGGGTCAGCCATCTTCCTTTTCGCTATATCGGAAAGATGGCAATAACATTCCAGAGAGCCGTTCACCCAGTTTTAACGAACACCTTGGTGTTCATTAAAACAGCCCCTTTAGACAAGTGGCATAAGCGATAAATAAAATGTATGGGATTTGACATAAGTCTACGATATAAAGTCGTAAACTTACGTCAAATCCCATACATTTTCTTTTTGACTTTTCGATTCGACTACTGTTTATGCCACTTGTCTAGAGGCTCAGGGCACTTTTAGATAATTGGTCCCCTATAATTATGAAATCATATTAATTACTTGAAAAAAAAAAAGATTTATGCAATCTGGCAAAAGTTAGGATGTCCCATCGCCCACGGGGCCTTGGAAAAAAACGGGCCTGCGTTAAAACATTGGTTTTCTTCGAACTAGAGTCGGTACATTCCGGTTTTGGGCGCCAAGATCTTTTAGTTATATACGTGTATCTGCCGATGGCCGTTTCGGCATTCGCAACGGTTGTCAACCACATGATAAGCGGCTGTCCTCATTAAAACATCACCGGACTCACGTGAAGCGATAGTTATGAAACGATTATGTATTTTGAATAGCATCTTAAATCAAAATTCCATACATATAATATCAGATATATTTAGAACACCTTGACATATAACTATAGTTACTCGGGCTAGCTAATAGCAAGTTGCTTGTGCAATATCTGTTACTTGAAAAACAAGAGCAGAAGGTATTTTTAGGAATTGAAATCAGTCTGTTGTTGATTTAATTGATCGCGATATCCTGAGTGTAAAATTTATCGGCACTAAAGTAAATATTATTGTTTGCATTAGCAAAAAGCAAAATGTCTGTCCTTGAATGCAGTTAATACAATTTGAATTAATAGCTTTTAATTTCAATCGAAGATTGATGAGATGGTTTATCGAGAAGTGGAACTGACTTCAAATTCTAGCTCAATTTATCAGATTTTGAGCAGAATAATTATAAACTTTTTGACAAAAATCTGATGATCAAGTTGACTAAATTGATTTCTATAAAAAATGATTAAATTAAATAGGTAATAATAAAACCAATGATTTTAAATTAAACACGCTTTAAATTAGGATCTTCCCCACCGCGCAAGCGTATCTCCATTTGGGCGCCATCGTGCCATCGTCATCAACAGATTCAAAGACAAATGCTTCACTGATCCTTAAGAGTTTTTTACCCTTTCTTTCTGATCTGTCTAAGAAACGGTTTATATAACTATTTTCGGGATTCGTGCTGTAATCCTGCTAAATCTTGCGATATGACAATAGTTTTGTTTTTTACTTATTTTGCATTGATAGCACGTCCACCCTGTGCTATCAATTATTATTACTGCAATGGTGTGCTCACCGAAGTGATATGAAGTTTTGAATGTGCCTGCCAGCAATGTACGCGTGCGTTTAGCAATAAGATCGGCTACATTAGCTGCCATGAAACAGAACAGAGTTGAAGAGGTCACCGTGGCCGAAATCGGTCGAGGAAGGTATATAATAATGTATATTTGCAAACTATACCGTGGTTTACATAAGATCAGTCAATAAAAAATGGAAGTATCAAACACCATAACATCAAAAAGACTGTACGGAATGAAAGTAAAAATTGCGATGTCGTAATCTTAGTAAATAAATAAATAATTAGGGCAATGGTTGTATTACCAAAGTTCCTACCTACTAAAGTATATAGAAAGAAGGGGACTGGTGCGCTGCAAATACTCTGCTATAAGATCTGCTTGTTGTTTATTGATAAGCAATTATAAGCTTTATTGTAATTACACAAAGTTTACAATCGTTAAAATACAAATAACTATTACATGACGAGATTTGAACAAAATATTTACAGATATTTTGTTTTTCTTGTATATAAACGTCACAGTAACCTTGCTTTGATATGAGCCAAGCTCCACCAGTAACACGACGATGTTAAAATGAATGATTTGGGTTGTCAGGTGCTAATCATTCCTTGAAATATTTTAAAATATATTGTGAAGTTCGTCAAGTATTAGGTAACCTTGTCTTGTCTAAATGTTAAATGCAGTACCTATCTAAAAACTTAGATACTACATTTAATACAATATATACGCTCTTTCAATTAATAAAACATTTTTTAATATAAGTACGTCATTCGTCGTTCTTTTTTTTCGTATTCTAAATAGCTTTTCAGTGTCAAATAATGTTAGTCACATTATTTTGCGTGCTGTAGTTTTCTATAAGTTAAGAAAGACATGTTTTTTTATTATAATATACCTGCCTATATATTGAAATTCGTAATTTGAAATTCGTAAAAATAAATTAGAATTTTTTAGAACTCAATACACAATAATCGTGATGCATTTTTAATGAAAGGCTGAACGCAAATAATTTAAAGTTAGCTTGTACATTATTTTTTTCCTTCATTCATTGTTCTTCCTTTTTTATGGTACCTGCCTACTTGTTATAGGCGACGGATGTAATTTTTTACCCAATGTAAATTTTGCAACATTTTTCAAGTAAAAAATATTATGATTAAATAATAAAGTAAATGGCAAAACGTGAATGGATCTCTGAAAAATAAAATACGATGTCGTTGGCGTTGTTATTGTTAGTAGGGTGTCAGCTGTGTCATGTCACCCAATGTTTTCCGTTTTCTTTAATTAAATTTGTGCACATATTTAATGTACTGTTTATTAATGATTTTACTCTTAATAAAATTAAGGAATTATGGTATTTTGTAAGTATGTGACAGTAGTATGTGAATGTAATTAATGAATTTTCTAAATGTCACATCATTTAGAAAATTCATTAATTACATTCATACAAATTTACTACCTAAGTACTTAGTATTATTTCATTCGTTATAATTATCGCAAAAATTTCTAAGTCCTCATTTAAATCAAGTATGTTTTTTTTCATATTTTTTATTAAAAATATTTAAATAACTAGGTATATTAAAAATATTATTTGAAAATTGAATTCTATGGAAATTCTTGACCTTATAGGCCTCCCGCCTACGACCAACAGTGGACGCCTGTTGGCTCAATGGATGTAGATTAATAGTTGAAAATCTCACAGAAAAATATATGCTCATAATTATAAAGCGTCGCATCAAAGCTTTACAACTTCTGATTACATCTTATTATCTCCACGTGTCTTGTTATTTACTAACAGTAAAAAGTATATAAAGTAGCACCTGTAACTACAGGTGATATAGTAGGTATAAATGTAACTGGCAATCTGTATAATTCAGTATTCTACACAAAATACGCAGCCAGTACTGTAAAGCAGAAGAATTATTTAAAAAAATCCTGGACGCCCCAGGTATTTTATTGAATATCTGAATTATACACATTACCGGTAACATATACATATATTCTCTTTCTCTTTAAAAAAGACAACTCCCGCACTAGAGAACAAGCTCTGTGTTACGGGGGACTTTACAAACATACAATTAACGGACACAAATTACACCCAGACTCAGAGCAACTCTTTGCGGGTCACACAATGTTTGTTTTGGAATCGAACCCACAACCTCGTGCACAACAGGCGCATACTGCGGCCACTGGACCATCAAGGCAGTCAAATTATGTAGATAGGATAATTTTAATTAGAATTTGCCAAGATATTGGCTAGATCTACATTTACATATATTGAACAGTGAATGATTATAATTATTTATTACATACACTTGCAATTAATTTGATATTATAAGTTTTGTTACGCGAATGTTTAAGATGTTTGGCAAAGATTTCAACTTGAGCATACATTAATATCTTTAAATATCATTAGCGTTAATGTTCACATTCGTTACCGATATGAGCTTTTAATGGGCTTAACCGTATTGTTAATGTAAATTTGATTTTAAATATTATGCGATTGAAGTATGGGATTACTACTGGTATTAAAAAGTTCTATCAGTGTACACAGACATATTTACCTACACTTTATTTATTATTATGGTATGTAGATGAGATCATAATTTTCATAATTTTATTCTTTATCGTATCTTATTATAACGTAGAATAGTGAATATATTGATCAAGATTTTCGAAGGAACAAATAGACACGCTCTATTCCAAAAAACATATGTGATATTTAGGTCAAGGTCATCATACGCAGCTTTAACACGGATGTTGCGCACGCGCACGCCCGCGCACCGCCGTGCTCCCAGTGCCAGTGATGTGGCGGACAGAAAAATATAACATTGCTGCGAAACTCCTCCCACGCAGCACTAGAAATAAACCAGCCGCGTTGCTTGTAACACTACACCCGTAACATTGAAATGATGAGGAAAAAAATCACGATATTTTTGCCACAGCCAACAGCCGGTCTAATAATAAAACATCCAATGCTAATTGTGATGTTATAGTCGTACCTGAGCGCGGGCCGGTTGGTAAAGGTATCACGAGAACACAATCACAGTCACACACTTCACTCGAGCGAGTGGTCGAAGGTCGAAGATGCGCTGGAGCGAGCGAGGTGGTCGCGTCCGCGGCTTCCAAGCGACTGGTGTTCTCCTGGCCCCGTACACTTCGCCCGCTAAACATAGCACGCCCGCACATACGATGATTTTTAGAGGATAACGCCATTTCACCAGTGACGTACCGTGTTATCTATCAGGGAACGCGGGACGTGCTTTCGTCCGGTTGGCAAGGTCGACAAACAAACCTTGAAACATCCTTGGTTTACATCCACCAGACGGTTCAGCAGCCACCTCAGTGGTGACAATGTTTGGTATGTGAAATGTCAAGTGCTCATTACAGGTAATCGCATTGTGAATTAATCTAATTGATTATAATCGCAGTTGACATGCCAAATCTTCGATAAGCGTCTCATTAATAATGTTCGCTATTTTGTTATGGACAATAATACACATGCTTTTGTGTCTGTTAAAAGTATTTTCCTCAGAATTGATTGCGAATAACCATCTACGTTATTCGGTCTAAATGAGAATTTATTCGATATGATCTTGTCTATTTTACACTAGAGGTCGTCCGCGTGGTAATTTGGAATATTGTCCCCGAATTTGCAACATATCTCACTACTGCTCGGCTCCTATAAATCATAGCGTGATGTTATATAGCCTATAGCCTTCCTGGATCATAATAAATAAAAAAATATTTTTTTTCCAATCGAACCAGTACTTTCTTAGATTAGCGCGTTCAACCAAACAAACAAACAAAATCTTTAGCTTTATAATATTAGTATAGATTGTTGTATTCTTGGCCACACACTACAAGGCCGAAATATAAACCATATTTCGGCCTTGTAGTGTGTGCCCAAGAATACAACACTATTATTACCTTATAATGGCACTTTGTAATATTTAGGGTGCCTTAAACATTGCCCTTCTAATCGTTCCAATATAATAAAATCTGTATGTTATAGTCGAAACTGTATGTTTGTATACTTATTAGCAGAAAAAACACTACCGAGGTAGTGTTATTCTTGTATGGTGGAGGTACTAGTACTTCTATTTAAACATCAGAAATTAGAAATTTTTGATCACTTTGCAAATTAAGATCAACACCTAAAATTTTCGATGTCTGAGTATAAAATAAAGTTAGTTTTTTGAAAATTTTGTCTTATCGCAAGCGTCCATAGGTTACGGTAACTGCTTAACATCAGGCGGGTCGTATACTTGATTGCTACCCAAATAGTATGAAAAAAATTTTGGGCAACTACTGCAGGACAAGAAAAAACCGAGAAAATACAAATCTACATTACATTTTATATCCACACTCGTAGAATTGGATAGTTACGATAATTATGCCAAATGATAGACATAATAATATATGCAAATAAAGTATTATACAAGCAAACGTAATGCTATAACATTATTTCTGGTCTTGACTCAGTCGTGACGAGTATGAGAGATGCGTAGGACTATACATATACGAGTTCTAATATGTTGCTCATTTTCAAATTGCTGTCTAAATAGTCATCGATGGAACATTTGGATTACACTTCTAGAAAAAATATTGTAAAAAATAAGTTTATATTTAAAAAATATTTAAAAAACAAGCTATTATGGTGTAAGTCAGGCAAATAATATCGAGGAGGCCCGTGCCCAGCAGTGGGACGTTTATGGGTTGAGAGGATGATGATGATGATGTAATTTTATAATATATAGGTTTTAAATATTTGATATATAAATATTTCTTAATATATATAGATAGTTATCCATGTTATATTCGTGCCCTATCACGACGCATGCTTTGCCAATTATCAATTTCATATGTATACTGAATTCATTGATGTACTGAATTTGAAGCCAATTTCTAAAGGATATATTGTACCATAATATATTAAGAGCAATCTGTTTTCAGGGTAATCTAATCTTGGTGAAGTTGTCCATCTGGACAAAGTCATTCGACGCCTTGGTATCTTTTGTGCATTGTCGGTTTTGCTCATCTTAAGTTTTAGGGTTACCGCAATGCGTAATACAAGAATAACACATATGTGATGCTCCTGACATTACTGGATTCGCCCGTACACTACGATAATTACTTCCCAGTTATCTTAGTGTTATAAAAATCCCGATAAAATATTTTTTTTACAAAATTCGCATGCAAAACGTCTTATCCGATGACAGCCATACACAATGACACAGACAGAAGCGTCAAACTTATAAAACTCGTCATGTTTCAACGCCAGGATGTTAAAAATAGACATCACGTAAGAACGTATATGCAAGACTTGCATATTGTAAATGGCGCTTTACGAGTTTGAGTAAAAATATTGTAGATGTTCTTAATTTTCATAATTCGACTTGTTATAAACTCCCGTTGAAACACAATTGTCTGTCTTTTACTTCATTATCATCATCATCTCAACTCAAATACATCTCGCTGCTGTGCACTCTACATACTCATAGTAAAATACAAAAAATATGCACTATGGAAATGAGATTTAAAACTTATAAAATAAAGTAGAACTTATGTTATAAAAAGCAACAAGAATTACTGTTTAAAAACATCAAGATCCAAACTTAATGATATACTGCCGCAAGTTTAGACTTACACAAGTACTTACACTACAAGGTGTGTGGGAAGATATTTAAGTATATTTCTAGAGTACGTCTAGAAATATACTAAAGTTTTAAAAAAGAATTTACTTTTGCACTTTGTCTCCAGCGGCAATAGGCTTGCCATATTTGCTGCAGAACCGATGGTCGCGAGAGCCAACCAGTCTGGATGGGTAGACTGAATGTGGAAGGCGAAGGATCGAGTAATATGGCGCGAATTAGAAGAGGCTTAAGTCCAACAGTAGACCGAAACATGCATTTGGATTGACTTTGTGTCCGTAACAACTATTTTACACAATAAGCAGTTAGCAGTGACACCTCAAAGATTGCAAAGTTTTTTTTTCTGCAAAGTTCAAAATTAATTATTGATTATTTTTTATTAGACTACTTGTTTGTTGCTTTATTTCTTAACTTTTTTTAAAGACAGTGCTTCAGAGTGTAAGTAATCCTCTTTGCGATACCCTCTTCAAAACTACATTTGATTCTTGAAGTTCATTACAGTTATACTAAGATAGGCCTTTCGGCATTCCGCATCCAGTGCGTCCCAGTGACCTTTTTTAGGTCGTCTTTCCACTTTGCTGAGGGCCGCCCTACCTTACGCTTAAAGAGTCGCGGTCTATGGAGACCGCGACTCTTTGACTATCTTGCTCTAGGCTGATTGATTGATTGATACCAAGATAACCAAGCAAGTACCTACAATTGCAAACAAACAACTCAATTAATTAGATAATTTCAAGCAAGCATCGTCCGCATCACATTCTCAATAAGTCAAGTCAGCTATATGTGAACTAGCACAGTACCACAGTTGGCAATACTCCACAACGTGATATAAACACACTGCAGTTTACCTCACAATCTTACGTATTTGGCATCGCACTGCGATAAATGAGATATTAAACCGTATAGTGTTTTGGACAGGGTTTCTCAAAGTGCGGTACGTATTATGTAAATCATTTTGCGTCTACCACCTATAATTTTTTTTGGTAATATCTCTCTTTAATATTATTTAATGTACACAAAATAAAATACAGGATAGATAATGAGCACATTATAACATTATTATGTACAAAGCCGTGCTTAACTACATCTTAAAAAAAATCGAAGTATTTACTTATTTAATTTTTTTTGCTATTTTGGTTTTTGGTTACAACGTAACAAGCAAGCCAGAAAAAAATATGTCCGCTAATTTATATCTACGGCTAATTCGCTGACAAGTGCAAAGCTAAGAGGAGAAGCAGCAAGAAACTCTCATCTTTATATTCATCAGATAAATTACAATTATGGTTGCGTAAAAAATGTATGCTTCTTTTTAAAATTTCACTTATAGAATTTCTACGATTACAAAAACTGGTCGTGCAACGTGACAACTCACATACGTCCATCTGGTCCTAAGCTAGATCCTAAGCTAGATCTATAATACAAACCTGGTAGAGCTTGTATTATAGATTACTAGCTGTTGCCCGCAGCTCCGCCCGCGTGGATTGGTTATCGCGATAAAAAGTAGCCTATATGTTATTCCAGACCATAATCTATCTCTGTGCCATATTTCATCCAGATCCATTTAGTAGCTTTTACGTGAAAGAGTAACACACATCCATCCATCCATACTTACAAACTTTCGCGTTTATAATATTAGTAGGATATAAAACGAATAAACGCCTTAGTTTGAGAAATGTTGTTGTAAACGGATTTCTCACAGGTATATTGGCAATGTCGTAAAGTTATATTATGCGATACAGTTCTGCTAGATTGTTACCTAGCTAGTTTCGTGTTAAAGCGCTGCATTTATTTGTTTTACTTTTGGATGCTTTTTACAAAAAAATTCAAGGGTATTTAAATCATGGTTTCTACTATTAGTTACGGAATAAAGCTTCGCTTTATTTCCGACAGGTAGGATACCATAAAAGTGAGCAAACCCGACTGGGGAAGGATCTGATAGAAGACCACAGTCAAATGACACACAAATGTCTCCAGCGCTCATTTAGGGATCCGTCTTAAAAAGGTTTTACTATTTCAGGGACAACTCTGTTGTAAAAAAAAATGGGTCGGCGACACGCATGTGATACCTTCGGTATTGCAAGCGTCCATAGACTTCGGCATCTACTTAACATCAGGCAGGCCGTTTACTTGTTTGCCATCTATGTATAAAAAAAACAAATATATCTCTATGGAACAAGTGTTCTAAAATTAGTAAATTCCTAGCATATACATAATATTATGTCAAGTAGACTCAAATAAAACTCCATAATCCTTGAATTGTTGAACAATATTATAAGGGAAATGTAAAATTAATCCTCTTTCTATAATTAAAATTGAAGTGAACGGTACAAATCATAGATCATAGAACTGTAGCAAAGCCTCGTAGAGCCTCTACGAAGATCAAATGATCTACGCAGTTAAATGATTCGTAGAATAAGACACCTACGAGAATTTTGTTACGGTGCGGTACTATGATAAATCTTGTTAGATAGTTTGTCAGTCTCTTCTTTTTGTCTTTAGAGAAGTATAAAAATATTTATTAAGCATTTTTTTAAATGGCCAATATATAAATATTATGATACTTTTTTTAGGAATTCCATATGATTGAAGTGGCCATATTTTAGATGTTTAATTATAATGATTAAAAAAATATATAAAAATTGTTAGTGACCCTGACTGGTAAGGCGGTGGTGGGTTCGATTCTCAGACGGGACAAAATTTTGTGTGATTCAGTCTGGATGTAATTTGTGTTTGTGAATAATGTTTGTAAAAGTCTTCATTGACACAGGACGTGTTACTTAGTGCGGGAATAGTTTAAAAAAAAATGTCAATAGAAATATTTTGTTTATCTTTTTTTTAAAGTTGTGTAATAAACGTATTTCTTGTTTTTTGTCTTTTTTTAAATATTTTTTTTTCTTTACTCTGTAACATAAATTGACAGCCTTGGTCTAATAGACGTTGAGTGCGTCTGCTAATCACGAAGTCCTGGATACGATTCCCAGGTTGGGTCAAAAATAGATATTGGGATTTTCTGTCAATAAATTCACAATGTTGTCTGAAATGTGAAAAACGGCGGTGTTTACACTCCCGTTACTCGGGAAGCTCGTCAAGCCATCGATTGGAAGAGCACACCTGTTTATGCTTAAACACTTGTGCACAATAATAACTCCTGGCTATTGGCCGCCGTGACCGAAATACGGTTGGAAGGACATTAACAGCAAAATTGATAGTATCTAATCTATAATAAAATGTATTTATTTACCAGCTCCCACACGCGGCTTCGCCCGCGCGTCCAATCCCTCGGGAACAGAGTTTTTTTCCGGGATAAAAAGTAGCCTATGTATTATTTCAGACTGTAATCTATCTCTATGCCAAATTGAAACCAGATCCGTTTAGTACTTTTTGCGTGAAAGAGTAACAAATATACATCCATACTCTCTTAAAACTTTCGCGTTTATAATAGTAGTAGAATTCATTATGACTATGCTATATATACACAAGAATAACGTTAAAAACTTATTTAAACTAACTAAACCTAAAAACGGAAAACAAATTAATTAAATAAAAGGGAGTTTTTTAGGCTTAATATTCCTTCGCGTCATAGTATCTAATCTTTAATCATTGTACTGTCTATTTCGTATTCGGTTTCGTATTTTTAAACTATCCCATTTTATTATATGCGTCTACGCAACCTTGCACCACGGTCACATTTGACATTTGATTTACCTTCTTTTATACTCAAGGTGTCATAATGTTGTTGTAAATAATATATTCTGTGTCTAACTTTTACATTTTGATCGATAATTAAGAAAGAAAAAATATATATGCCACCACATTCCACAGGATTTTACGATAAATCTTTTACTGTGACTGCATAATCTACCGGTGGAAATAAGACAAGCTCAAACAATATAACAATCAAAGCCAAAGTGAAGGATCATTACCTCACACTAAATGTTACTCTTTCCTTGGTATACATCGTGTATAATATTATGTATTATACATATGTAGGGCTCCAATCCTGAAAGAGCTAGCGAGTCTCTTCAATTCCGTTATACACCAGGGCCTAACACCTCAAGCGTGGAGTGGGAGTGCGGTGGTTCTGTTCTTCAAAAAAGGTGACAAAGCCTTGCTGAAGAACTACAGACCCATCTCACTCCTGAGCCACGTTTACAAGTTGTTCTCGAGAGTACTCACAAACCGCCTCGCCAGAAAACTTGACGAGTTCCAGCCTCCGGAACAAGCCGGGTTTCGAAAAGGCTATAGCACCGTGGACCACATCCATACTGTTCGGCAGATTGGACAGAAGACCGAAGAGTACAATCAGCCGCTGTGTATGGCATTCGTGGACTACGAGAAAGCCTTCGACTCCATCGAAACCTGGGCTGTTTTGGGTGCTCTGCAGCGGTGTCGCATTGATTGGCGCTATATCGAGGTGCTGAGATGTCTCTATGACAACGCCACTATGACCGTCCAGCTCCAGGACCAAAAGACCAACCCAATTGAGTTGCGTCGAGGGGTGAGACAGGGGGATGTAATATCCCCCAAGCTTTTCACCAACGCGCTCGAAGACGTCTTTAAGACGCTGGACTGGACTGGACGGGGCATTAACATCAATGGCGAGTGCATCTCACACCTTATGTTTGCCGATGATATCGTCATCGTTGCAGAGTCTCTGGAACAGTTGAGCGGAATGCTGCACAGCCTGAATGAAGCCTCACGACGTGTCGGTCTCGGTATGAACTTGGATAAAACCAAGATTATGTTCAACGAACATATCACGCCGGGACCGATTTACGTCGACGGTTCGGTGCTCGAAGTTGTTCGGGAGTATATCTACCTTGGGCAAACTGTCCAGCTTGGTAGAAACAACTTCGAGAAAGAAATCAACCGTAGGATTCAGTTGGGTTGGGCAGCGTTTGGCAAACTACGTCACGTTTTCTCTTCGCCTTTACCGCAATGCCTGAAGACGAAAGTTTTCAACCAATGCGTCCTACCTGTTATGACGTACGGTGCCGAGACGTGGACGCTCACAGTGGGACTAGTCCACAAACTGAAAGTCGCACAGCGGGCTATGGAGCCAGCTATGCTTGGCGTTTCTTTGAAGGACAAAATTCGCAACGAGGTAATCCGACAAAGAACCAAAGTTACCGACATAGCTCGCAGACTTAGCAAGCTGAAGTGGCAATGGGCTGGTCACATCTGTAGAAGGACCGATGGCCGATGGAGCAGACGTGTCCTAGAGTGGAGACCGCGACTCGGTAAGCGTAAGGTAGGGCGGCCCCCAGCTAGGTGGACCGACGACCTAAAAAAGGTTGCTGGGACGGACTGGATGCGGAAGGCGGAGGACCGTGTGCTGTGGCGCGTGTTAGGAGAGGCCTATGTCCAGCAGTGGACTGCGATAGGCTGATTGATACATATGTATGTAATAAATATGTATTTTATGAGTTAATATATATAATATATATTATATTTAAACTTTATATACAGAAATTATTATTTATAAATATTGAGATTGAAACTTTTGATATGCATAATACTAATAAGAAGAGTCTAAATTCGACCGTAACAGCTTTCTGCAGTATTTATCCTTATGAACTTTAAGTGTGCCAAATCTCACACCTCTTTGTGTGCGCAAGACGTTCCAAAAGAGGAACAAAGGTTTCCCTTCACATATTAGATTATCCGATCGACTACTCGCTAAATTGAACCGTCTATCGTATTTTCAAAAACTGTATTTATTTTTCAATCTTTGTAAGTATGTCCATGTTTATTTTTGTTTTTGTAACCATTTGATTAAACCTTTAAACAAATTAATTTAATGAGTGAATGAATGAATAATGAAAGGTGCTATAAAAGCGAGCTATCTTACAGCAAAATATAGTTAAAATGTACAGACACAACTGTACAATATTGAAGTTGTGTTTCTTTTGCGTTGGGACCGTCATAACTGAGGTGGGCCAAAATAAGAAGATGGTATGGTCGGCAACGGAGTTAACTGTACAGGGCTACTATATCAAGATTAGATTTTTAGGAAAAGCAATGTATGAATTTGTTATTTTTTTTCTGTAGGTTTAGTCTAATTGTACACTGGTACCAAATTCCACACAAACAATGGTTTTCTTAAAAAACGAATCTTCATATAACTAACTGCCTTGGTGGTTCAGTGGTCGAACCCGTGATCTCGTGTTCAGCAGACACACATTGTCTGCTGAACACGAGATCCCAGGGTTCGATTCCTGGATTCCAAAAAATATTTGCTGACAAGAAAATTCACTATAGATGCCCGGAGTTTGGAAATTGGCGGTGTACACTCGTGCCTCGGAAAGCACGTAAACGTTGTCAAACGTTGGTCCTACGCCTGATCTCTCTCCGGTTGTGTCGGATTGCCATCTCATCAGACTATGAGTGCTCTTGTGGTTGCACTGAACTGCGCTTCACTGCTAGAAAACACTTGTTAAACGAGTCACTCTAAATAAATTTAGATTTCACAATCGTGATCTCCATAGAAAGCAATAAAATGTAATAATTCACGGTCGTTGCCCTCATATTATTAACATCTATAAATTCACAAATATAATTTGCGTCAACTTTATGATTAAAACAGTGTTATTAATTGATTTAGCAAGGCTGCTAATTTTGTTCGATCTATTTCGAATACTAGCTGTTGCCCGCGGCTCCACCCGCATGGAATTCAGTTATCGCGATAAAAAGTACTATTCGCTATCTTAATATAACCAGAGCCTCTAGACAAGTGGCATAAGCGATAGAAGTTTACGACATTAAATCGTAGTCTCACGTCAAATTCCATACATTTTATTTTTTGACTTTTCGATTCGACTATCGCTTATGCCAATTGTCTAGAGGCTCAGGTTCTTCTCGAACCAGGCTAGCCTAGTAACAAGATCACAAGTAACATTATTGTATACAATTTAACCTCAGTTTTAGACAAGTAATTTCTTTAACACTGTTCTTTAAAGAAAATTGTAACTCTAAAATATTTTCTCCTGTAAATATTATTGTAACACCTATGTCTACATGCTACAATATATATTTTCATTTCATTGCAGACTATAATCTATCTCTATGCCACATTTCATTTATATCTGTTATGTAGTTTATACGTGAAAGAGTAACAAACATCCATCCACACAAACTTTCACCTTTATATTAAATATAAGTACGATTTATGAGCACTAAAATAAAACTTCATAGGCAACCTGTCCTCTAAAGGAGCAAATTGATACTAAGACTTGACAGCTCAAAAGAAAATTGAATATATTCACCAGTTTTCGGGATAAATGGTAAATGGCATAACCTCGGAGTTAAAGCGTTTCCGTTCGGACGTGAGTAAAAATAAGTTGTGCCAATATTCGCTCCGCCTATCACATCATTATTTAAACGATCCGAATGTGCTCATTACACTGGTAATCAGCTCACTATTCAGGTTACAAGGGTTACATTACGGTCTTAGGTTAAGAATGAATTATGTCAATTTATGAATGAATTAGGGGTCGCTCGCGACTTCGTCCGCGTGGTAATTTGGAATATTTTCCCGATTTTGCCACATATCTCACTACTGCTCCGTTATTATTGATCATGGCGTGCTGTTATATAGCCTTCCTGGATAAATGCACTTTTTCTTTTACTTTTTCTAATCGATCCAGTACTTTATAATATTAGTATAGATTAATTCTTGACTTTGTATTAAGAAGGTCGGTAGCCAATTTACCTGTCGCCATATCAATTATCAGTCATCAAAAACCTCAGACTACTTTTTAAAGCCTCAAACTATAAGACAGAATTTATTACGAACATTCTTTTTACTGATGATAAAAAAATACTGGCCTGTTGGTTCGTGACTCTAACGAGGTGATGAGGTCGTGGGTTCGATTTCCACCCAGGACAAATCTTTGTCTGATGAGCACGAATGTTTGTTCTGTGCCTGGGTGTAATTTATCTATAATATGTATGTATTTAGAAATATATAAGTATCTATGTTTATCAGTTGTCTGGTTACCATAGTACAGGCTCTGCCTAGTTTGGGATCAGATAGCGATGTGTGAGTTGTCTCGAAAATATTATTATTATTGTTATATATTACTCTCCAATTCCACCATCTAACTGGAAAAGTTACATAACAAAACTTCAGCGCAATCAGCTGATTGATTTAATCAATTTGTCATATTCCTAGCCAGACACTTCTAATATTATCGTGTTTATAGGCGAAGCAGTGTGATTGCCCTCGATATGACTGACTAAATTGACAGACATGCCCTGAGATGCGGCGGCATCCAAACTATTCTAGTTGTTGGCTGTTTGCCTAACGCTCGAGCCTGTTGGCGCCCCGGCTATCCTCACGCATTTAACTGTTATGGGATAAACAGATCGATTGTTTAAGCGACCACATAATTGCGTAAAATAAGCTTCAACAGATGTAGAAATAGATATGGAAGAAAAATATTGTAACCGAGTATATGAAAATACCTGAGCCTTTGTTAAGAATTCTAGCTGTAAAAGTAGTACAGTATAGTATACAGGTCTCCAGCGCTCATTTAGGGATGCGTTTTGAAAGAAACGTATTCCTATCCCAGGGTTACTCCAATTTAGAGCACTGATGTAAAAAATTGGGTCGGCAATACGCAAGTTATACCTTTGGTGTTGCAAACGTCCACAGGCTACCGTAATTGCTTAACATCAAGCGGGCCGTATGCTTGTTTGCCACCCAAGTAGTATAAAAAAAAATGTATTATTATCCGACAAAATCAATGTGTAAGATTAGTATGGATTGTTGCAAGTAGAGCCATCTGTCGAATATTGCAAGAGAAACTTCGACTGAAACCACTCATCAATTGTCATTTAAAGTAAGACTTTATACAGAGATGGCGTTGCTATTGACAGTACGTTCTCCGAACTGAAATAAGATGGCGCTGAAAACTAAGATATATTTCACAAACTGAAAACAGGTGGCGCTTTCTGTTTCCAACACAGTCAAACAGATGGCGGTAGTATAGATTGAATATTTTTAGCTCATTAAACACCGTTTACTGAGTTGAACAGAAAAAGATGATACCACGTTATGAATGCACACATTTTATTGTAAGTTACCAATAATTATATTAAACATCTAAATGGTAGTACTAATTCAGCTCTCTTGATGGAAGAGATAAGACCAGGCAGGAGTATTCCGTAAGGGCAAAAACCGAGCCACCGCAAAAACCAAGCAAAATCTGCCTGTCAGATTGAAAATCGGTATTCCGTAAGAGCAAAAACCGAGTCGTTTTAACGTCTAGTCAATAGATTGTGCCGTCACCGAGCAATCACAACTGTCAGTTTGCGATTACAACTGTCAGTTTGCCACCGCTGTTTCTTAGAGAATCAGGCGGGCGTTCTCAGCAACGGCTCATATCTAGGTTGCTATTATTATTTTGAAGCACTTACTTGGAAATACTTATTCACAACAGGGTCGGTGGCGAGTAGGTGTTGCGCCCGTGGCTCATCGCGGCAGTAAGCGACGTGCTTGTCAAACTCTCGCTCCATTCGCAGCAACGCTCGACCAAGCATTTTCGGCTCCCCAGCGTAGTACTTTATACCTTCAAGGAGGAGCCTGTAAATATGGATTTATATTAGATTTACGTGGAAGTACTACTTTTTCTTTGGAGGTAGTAAAAATACGAACTTCACCCATCTGATGAGATGGGAGCTCAAAATAATTCCTGATCCTTTAAACAATCAATGTACAATTGAAGACTCTTATACTTTTCTAATATTAACCGCCTTGGGATACAGGCATTATTTATTAATTTTAAGAGTTTCGTTGCATTTTTAGATATATTGGTAGGCAATAATAATTTTCCCAGAAAAAACAGATATCACATGACATGTATTCTTGATCGGGTATTTAAATTTAATTGTTTTTAAACACAAAGTCAAGGTCATCAGGTTAAAAATGACAAGATCTTTAAAAAGCCACCACCACCACCAAAACGGACGCCTCTGTTCGGTAAACGATCAGCGGGTTAAGCAATCAAGGGCGCGGTAACCCTATAGATAGGTGACCGCATAGTGGTATTTCATCTAAGCGTCTCCGGGCTTCGGAGAGCACGTTAAAAGTCGGTCCCGGCTGTTAACAGTCGTTAGATCACAACAGAGGCCTAAATATGAGTGATCTAAAAAACCCTGTCACCAGGTTGGCCACTAACCAAACGATAAGAAGAAAATTAGAAGGTACCCACGTATTATGAAACTCGCAGATTTGCCTGAAGTTAGAGAACAGCAATTCTCTGTTGTCGAACACTGGTTTAGGTGCGGAGGACTTGTCGATGGGTTTCATATAGCGCGACACCACCTGCTGCATGTCTCTGCCGAACTCCTCCTCGGTCTCCACCAGTTCTCGGACTACAGCCCTGGAGACAAAAGATAAAAACTATAGTTTTAGTGCTGAAACTTTTGCGTCTACATTAGGTATTATCATTCTGCTCATTTGCACATTTTTACTAAGAGTAAGAGATTTTTAAGAAGAGTGGCCCGAGTTTCTTGCCAATTCTTCTCGGGGCCCTATTCCTAGTCAGCAAATTGGCAGTAGGAAGAAAAATATGCCGGCATTTGTTTTATCACGTTCATAAGTATCATGCATTTGATCAAATGAATAAATGAGTTTGACTTTGACTTCGCTTGTTTATTGTGTAAATTGAATCCATAATATTTTTCTATGTTTTTTCGGTCTTACTTACTTGTGATGTCATCTTATATAAAATTAAGTAATGTTAAGTATTTATATAATTCTGAGTTGTAATTACAATAATATACAGAGCATTCCACGGTTATGCCACGCAGAGGGTAAGTACCTACGTTCATTAATGTAGTTACGATAATCTTTTTACAATTCTGGGAATATCAAACCATATATGTATCTTAATAAACAGTACCTTGTATTTCTATGTAATCGTTTAAAATTCAAAATCAAACAAAATAACATACACAGGTACAGACGAACATAGAACCTCCTTCTTTTTGGATTTGGTTACAAAGGGTCACATTGGTTACTTAGCGCATAATTTAGTGCATGCAGTGCTCTTCTTTAAGTAATGGGGCACTTAGACTTAAGTTGCATTGTTTATTATTATGTAATAGTATGTAGTAGTATTATGTAGGTCGGCTCAGGATCGAGAGTTGTGGAAAACCTTGGGGGAGGCCTATGTCCAGCAGTGGACGTCTTTTGGCTGAGATGATGATGATGATGAATAGTGTACTCATTGTTGTAGAGCCAAATAAATAAATAAAATAAAATAAAATCACATCAAGTCTATGGGCTAGTATGAAAGTGCGCCCACGTAGCGACGCGACAGCCAGGAGACTTGATGTGATGTAACAAATAAGTTGCAGAGACAAAGTTGCTCGTGGGCGCCTTAACAAATTATATTATAAGAAGTAAAGTTTAAAAAATAAAATTAAAAGTTTTAGTTGAGTTTCATTGTACTTTCGGTACCTATTTCTTGGTCGATCAAAAGTAAGTCAAACCTCTCAGTAAAAAAGACATTTTAGTGCGTCGTGGGATTTTACAGAAATACATAGAATACATTCTAAATACTCAACACCCATTGGTATATTGTTCATAACAGATGGTTATAATACACATGGTCCATTAGTTCCAATTTCCACCACCTGCCAAGTTGTTGAATGTTCCCGACGAAGTAAACTTTATATTTAGTGAATACTGCAGCTGATATTGCTTACATATTTTGGTGCATATTGGTTATACGTTCAAATAAAATTTAATGTTCTATGTACACGGTTTGTATGTACCTACCTGTGAAATGTTCGCGTCCTAAAAATATAGTAATACTCCCATACTTTTAATCCTACTATTCTTATAAACCTGCCTAAGCTCCGTTGTGGCTATGAAGTGCTTTGGATTTACCATGCTCGCAAGAAAATCGAGAAAAAGTATAAATGTAAATGATACATTTATTGCATATCATATATTGTTAATTGCAACAGTCAACCCATGTGGGTTATGTAATTTTTGGTAGTTTTACAATAATAAATTCTATAAATTTACATTTTTAAAACCTTTATTTTAACTTGTTCCATCGTATACAAAAACACTCTTAAATAGAATTTCAGCTTATTAAAAAATGTAAGTTAATCCGTTGAATACTTTATGCATTTTTATGGAACCTGATATTTTTGACTGCCTCGGTGGTCCAGTGGTCGCAGTATGCGCCTGCTGTGCACGAGGACAACCTCGTGCACAGCAGGCTCGTGCTCTCCTGTGTGTGACCCACAAAGAATTGTTTTGAGTCTGGGTGTAATTTGTGTCCGTTAATTGTATGTTTGTAAAGTCCCCCGCGACACAGAGCTTGTTCTCTAGTGCGGGAGTGGTCTTATTTTAAAATAAAAAAAATATATATTTTTAAATATTATAATTTGTATTCATGAATGAACGAACATAAAAAATGTTTTAATTCTATCGTCTACAAATTTTACACTTATTCCTCCTCCGAAAAAGAAACTTCAACAAAAACCGTTTGACGTAGTAACAATCTTCTCTAAGAACTGATTAATTTACGATAATCGTGGATATCCGTGGGTCGAACACCTCTAACCGATCTCATCCAAGATCAATAGCGAAATATTTCCATCACCACGTTACCCCGTGACGTCTTTAGCAGCGTGCTCAATGATAAACATTATCATAAATTTGCCGTGTTTTCCTAGACCCTGACTCAGAGGAAGAGCACGCGTGGTTACTGCCAAGAGGTAAGGGCGTGGGAGCTTTTATAATAGTGATAGCGGCTACAAAGTTGAGAAGGTCGTGTATTTGCTGAGTCAAGGTGTTATCAATGTTTTGATAGATTAATGCAAAGTAGTGTTGTTAGGAAAGAGGATGAAATCTTTACAAAGATCTCTCTACTCTCAGCTTTACTTCTTGAGAGGTAGAGAACCATACTAGAGAGCAAACCCAACTGGGGAAGGACATCCATTTAACAGAAGACCACAGCTAAATGACTACATACAGTGGTATAGTTGTGGTCCTGTGTGTGACAGGTTTCCAGAGCTCATTTAGGGATGCGTTCATTCTCGACTTGTTATATGTGTTTTTCTTTCTACTTTTACCTAATTATTTGTGCAAGCTTAACGTTTCAAGAAACTTTTGATTTGACTCCTAAATGTTTTTTTCACTCCTATCACCTTAACCAATGGATATCCCGACGATTAGGAGAAGACATTGACTCCTGCAACTCAGGTTATATTATCACGGGAGGAGTTTGGGAATTATAAAATACGTATAAAATACACCAAAAAGTATTTGAATTAAATTTACCTACAAATTATATAATATTTTCGGGACAACTCACACATCGCTATCTAATCCCAAACTAGGCAGAGCCTGTACTATGGTAACCAGCCAACTGATAAACATACTTATATATTTCTATATAGATACATATTACAGATAAATTACACCCAGACACAGAACAAACATTCGTGCTCATCACACAAAAATTTGTCCTGGGTGGGAATCGAACCCACGACCTCCGGCGTAGCTCAGCAGACGGAGTCACTAACCACTAGACCAACAGGCCAGTCAAGATGTATAGAATCATGTTCTTGAAGTTAATTTTATAATGTTTAAAGTGACTATTATTTTAAGTGTTTTGTCCTTAAGTTAATATTGCATTATCGATAAAATACAAAGTGTGAAATAAGTTCTAACTATCTATAAAGCCTATAATATGTCTATATGACCAACTCAAAATTTAGTTAAACAGCTACGTCATGACTGCCTCATGATTTACGAGAACTTTATGTTCTCATCCATAAATCAAAATTGGCTGCAAAACAATCAAAGGTTGCCAAACATAGGGCAAAGCTTCTTTCACCTTCAGACTCCGCTTTACGACATTGTCACAAAAGAGACAGATGAAACCTGCCAAAACCACCTGATCATACAAAACTGCTGGCAGATTTGACTAAATTATTTGTGTGTAATTTATCTGTGTGGTGACGGATTAAGAATACAAATTTCATCAGCCCGTTCCATACCATGGGTATCGTAAGAGTCGACTAAAGGAGTAAGTCAGGCAGATAATATCCACTGGAAGAGAGGGAAAACTTGAAACAAAACCCTCCAAATGTATGGAGGAGACCCGTGCTCAGCAGTGGCACGTTTATGGGTTGAGATGATGATGATAACTAGCCATTGACCGCGGCTCCGCCCGTGTAAATGTCCGTTATCGGGGTATATCGACCTGTAGGTATAGTGGTTAGTGAATCTAACTGCTAAGCTGGAGGTCGTGAGTTCGATTCCCACACGGGACAAAACTATGTGTGATTCATAAATTGTTTTTTTTTTAAAGACAACTCCCGCATCGGGAAGTGCGAAAATCTTTTAATCTAAAAAAAAAGAAAGAACTTACCCTAGATCCATACCATACCCAGGATACTATCTATCTCTTTGCCAAACTTCATCAAAAACCATTCAGCCGTTTACTCGTCAAAATGTAACAGACTAACAAACAGAAATATTTCTGCATTTATATTATTAGTATGGATTGTTCTGGCAAGAAGTCTAAATAGGTGGTTTACGAGACAAGTAGGAATAATTATATGTCGACATAATTTATCGGTTACCGCGGTCTTGTACATATATTATGTCCATTATGAGTTATTATATGAGCTGTTTATTGCGCCATATGAGTGTTGAGTTTCTTATACTATACTAGTTGTCCCAGCAAACGTCGGTTTGCTTTTAAAATAGTAATATCGCAAGGAGGGGTAAAAATAAGGGTTGTATTTATTTTGTATGCTGTATCATAAAAAAAAACAAATTTTGTCTAAAAAGTAAAGAAATTGGGGTGGACCACCCTTAACATTTAGGGGGATGAAAAATAGATGTTGTCCCATTCGCAGACTTAACCGATATGCACACAAAATTTCACGAAAATCGGTCGAGCCGTTTCAGAGGAGTTCAATAACGTACACCGTGACACGAGAATTTTATATATTAGATGTTATGAATCAGAGTGCAGTAAAGCTGTAAACTATGGAAAAATATACGTAAAAGTTGATGACATACCTAGTTATAGAGCAATAAAAGTATGTGCACGGTGTCCAAGATGGCGAATAACATCAATAACAAACATTGTTTTCTTTCTTTCTTCTTTCTTTCTTAAGTACGTTTTTAATTTTTTTTAAGGATTATATTTTTAAATTCAAGAATGAAGTCAATAACAATTTCATAACGCAACTCTTTAGTTGATATAAATATCTATACAAATATTATAAAGCTGAAGAGTTTGTTTGTTTGATTGAACTCGCTAATCTCAGAAAGTACTGGTTCGATTAGAAAAAAAAACATTTTTGTTGAATAGTGCATTTATCCAAGAAGGCTATAGGCTATATAACATTACGCTATGATCAATAGCAGCGGAACAGTAGTCAGATATGCTACAAAATCGGGGAAAATATTCAAAATTACCACGCGGACGAAGTCGCGGGCGACCCCTAGATATATAGAAAACAGACGTAAAATCATTAAAATAATAAGGGAAATTATAAGTCTAGCCACAAAAATATTTATTGGACACGTGATTAAACTTCTAATTTTATTACTAAGCAACGGGAAAATGACATAGCCTCTAATAAACTAATTCGTCTTTTTTACAACGCCCGCTAAATATTCTATAGAAAGCGTCAAGTAAAGATCATCAATTATTGTGACTTGTCCTTCTTATTTATGCATTACCACCTAATTTACTAACTCGGCCACGGATTTTACATCTCGTCACCATTTTACGTTTTACAGCTTCTACGCAATGTCCTCAAAAAAATATAATTCAAGCTTCTACAGAAAGCACCATTTATTATAACTTAGCATGTAAAATAATACATCATATTCTTTTATCGTGAAATAAGATACTGTAAATTCTAGCCCTGCGACTAAATTAATAGGTGGGCGACTAAATTACTAAGTGACCGACTAGAAAGTCATGCATTTGAATATTATTATATATTCATGCATTTGCTACCAGAAACGAGATGCTATCAGACAAGTAGGTTAGGTTAGGTTAGAACTGTGACCCTAACAACGCGCGAGCCGAGCGAGCGAAGCGAGCGTGCCGCGGCAGCGGCCGGCGAAGCGCTAATTTTTATAAATTGTGTTCGCCCTCAGTTTTTAGCTCACTTAGTATTTCTGTACCCCATATACAGTATTTCTGTGCGCCATATTCAGTAATGTTGGCACCCATAAATTGAATTTGTGTTTGCCCTTAGTTTGTCACTCACTTAGTATTTCTGTACGCCATATTCAGTAATTTGGACACCCATAAATTGAATTTATAGTCGCTCGTTTAAATACTAGCCCTTTTCATATGTTTCTATTATTTCTATAAGTAAAATGATGGTTATTCAATAAACAAATTGATTTTTCAAAAATAAAGTCTTTTATTTTGTATCTCCTCAATAGCTTCTGATAATATTAGTGGCCAATATACCGACTATTTGATGACATTTTTAGCAAAATTTTGACTATCGATTTATATGGGATGAGTTACATTTTAAACGTACTCAGTTAAAAAGTTAGATGCTAAATAAATATATATTTTGATGTCATTTAATAGTATTTTAGAAGTTTACTATTAGAATGCATGCTACAAATTTAGATGCTAAAAAATAATCATTATGCTGAATAGTATTTAGAGTGGTTCACATAGAAGATAACTAGTGGCTAAGATAGTATTATTTTGATGCTCGTTAATTGTGGCTGACTTAGTAATTTAGAAGGCAACATACATTTTTGGGGGCGAATAATGATACTAAAAAGAAGCCTGTTTAATTAGCACCCAAATAATAATAACCTACCACTAATCTTCATTAAAACTACTAGAACTTTATATACGAGTCTGAAATTTGTTGTTGTCTAAATTATTATTTTATTATAAAGAGGAAAGATTTGCTTTTTTGTTTGTTTGTTAAGATTCAACTCAAAAACAACTAGACCGATTTAAAAACTCTTTCACCATTTAAAAGTTACATTATTATCAGCGGAGCGGGTAACATAGGCTATATTTTTATACTTTTTTTATTTTGACTGCCTTGGTGGTACAGTGGCCGCAGTATGCGCCTGCTGTGCACGAGGTTGTGGACACACACAGGACAAAATTTGTGTGACCCACAAAGTGTTGTTTTGAGTCTGGGGGTAATTTGTGTCCGTTAATTGTATGTTTGTAAAGTACCCCGCGACACAGAGCTTGTTCTCTAGTGCGGGAGTTGTCTTTTAAAAAAAAAAATACTAATATTATAAAGAGGAAATGTTTGTATTTTTGTATGTGTGTTATCCGTGTGGTGACGGATTAAGAATACAAATGTCAAAACCCCCTTCGATCCCGAGGGTGTCGTAAGAGTCGACTAAGGGAGTAAGTCTAGTAGACAATATCCACCTCAAGAGAAGGAAAACTCGAAACAAAACCCTATACCAACCCGTTTGGCCAGCGTGGTATAGTAGGCTAATATCCCTCCAAATGTTTGGAGGAGATCCGTGCCCTGCAGTGGGACGTTTATGGGTTGAGATGATGTGTGTATGTTTGTAATGAATAAACTCAAAAACGACTGTGCCGATTTCAAAAAATCTTTCACCATTGGAAAGCTACATTCACCCTGAGTGACCTAGGTTATATTTATTGCTAGAAAAGATTAGGGATCCTTACTAAAATTTAAGTAACGTAACCCAAGGTGTAAAAAATCTTATGTCCACCCGGGCAAAGCCGGGACGGGTCGCTAGTCCTTTATATAATTGAAGAAACGTAGAAAATACACAACAGGAACAAGCTTGCCAGTAATGATAAAAAAACAATTCATTTATTTTAATCTATCCTAATATATTATAAAGCTGAAGAGTTCGTTTGTTTTGTTGAACGCGCTAATCTCAGAAAGTACTTGTTCGTTTAGAAAAAATATTTTCTTGTTGAATAGTGCATTTATCCAGGAAACATTACGCTATGATGAATAGGAGCGGAGCAGTCGTGAGATATGTTGCAAAATCGGGTAAAATATTCCAAATTACCATGCCAACGAAGTCGCTTATGTAATAAATAGTATTTGGATTAATCTAAATCCTATTTATTACATAAAAACACCATTATAAATACACAATTTTAAACCTCATTTATTTTGTCGATGTTAAACTAAGCTCTTATATTTATAAACCATGTTTAAATTTGTCAAATAAACTATAATTGTTGACAATTTGGCTCGGTTTGGATTATTATTAATTGTAAACATACCTCAGTTGTGTTCGACCGGCAGTTAACATTAATCATTTAATATAGGTATTGAGTATGTAGATATCTATATCCTTACTAATATTATAAATGTGAAAGTTTGTAAGAATGGATGGAATGATGTTTGTTACTCTTTCACGCAAAATCTTTTGAACGGATCTGGATGAAATTTGGCACAGAGATAGATTATGGTCTGGAATAACACATAGGCAACAGCTAGTATTATATAAAAGGAGAAAATGACTGACTGACTGACATATCAACGCAGGGCCTAAACTATAAGGGTTAGAAACTTGAAATTTTGCACAGGGATTCCTTTTATAAGGTAGTAAGTAGGGAAGCACTAAGAAAGGATTTTTGAAACGTGTAGACTTACATAGTATGAAACATTGGCGTTTTTGAAATTATTCAATTGAAATTCAGTATGATGATTTTTCATTGAAAGTCATGAAACACGTATAAAATACTTTTTTGAAAATCATCCCTTGAGGGGTAAAAAAGAGGTGCAAAGTTTTTTGTTAGTTACGCTTTCACGATTAAACGGCTCAACGAATCTTAATGAAATTGGGCAAGGAGATAGTTGGTATCCAGGGGAGGAAAATGCTTTTCATCGTTATATATAACATCCACGCGGGCGGAGCCGCGGGCAACTGCAAGTGTATAATATAATATGTACAGATTCAATAGCAATGAAATCTTTGGGGGAGGCCTATGTCCAGCAGTGGACGTCTTTTGGCCAAGATGATGATGATATAAGTAGTAAAATGGCACTTAATATCTTGAAAATGAGCATTTCCACTATTTACTTACCTCTCAAAATAAAGGCAAAGGCCAATACGCAAAGGCGTACCAAGGGTGATGTTCCTAAAATACTAAGCTAATAATAATGCTACACACAAAAACAATGCATATAAATATGACTTACATATTCATAGCACAAATAAGAAACAAAAGATCTGAATTTAGACATTTGTACTAATATTTTAAGAAAGGTAGGGCGCCATACTAGCTAGCAAGCCCGACCGGGGAAGGACCTCCACCTTACAGAAGACCACAGCCAAATAACTACTGTTCCTGTGTGGGAGTACAGGTCTTCAGCGCTCATATCGGGATGCGTTTTGGAAGATACCTTTTCCTATACCAGGGATCATCATCACAACCCATAAATGTCCCACTGCTGGCCACGGGTCTCCTCCATATACATGGAGGGATATTAGCCTATACCACGCTAGCTAGACGGATTGGTATAGGGTTATATTTTGACTTATATTCGACAGCCTTGGTGGTCCAGTGGACGCAGTATGCGCCTGCTGTGCACGAGGTTGTGGGTTCGATTCCCACACAGGACAAAACTTTGTGTGACCCACAAAGAGTTGTTCTGAGTCTGGGTGTAATTTGTGTCCGTTAATTGTATGTTTGTAAAGTCACCCTCGACACAGAGCTCTAGTGCGGGAGTTGTCTTTTAAAAAAATACAAATACAAAATACATATGTATAAATTTGTAACTTATTTAAAAATGAATAAATTATTATTATTATATATGAATGGATATTTGTTACTCAATCATGCCAAAACTGCTGAACAGATCTAAATAAAATTTGGCACATATATAGAATATAGTCTGAAATAGCACATATAGGTACTACTTTCTATCACGGGAAAACCACAGCCAATCCTTTAAAAACCTTATAAGTCCTTTCTTGAAAAACCCCATGCTATAGGATATAATATGTAGGTATAGAATGTAGGTATATAATGATAATAATATCTATAAGATCTGATTATTATTTATTCTGATATATCAGTAACATCACTGTATATAACAATAAAAAAAGATAAATATTCATGATTCTTTGTAAGAAACGGGAGGGCGATGAATGCATTTATTCTTGAAGTGAAGAAAAGTTACGATTAAGAGTGGTGTCATAATATTTTGACGTGAAATAAAATGCGAAAATAACATCGATACGTTTACCTTTCTTATGGCATAAGCTCGGATATAACGCATGAAGAAATATGTTATTCTTACTACATACATATCACCACGCCCGGTGCCCTTCTCCCATTGGGGTAGGCAGAGACTATGGTACAACAATTGCTTCGATCCAGACATCCTTATTTGCTTCCCCTCTATATTCATCTTCTTCTTCTTATCGTTTGGTTAGTGGCCAACCTGGTGACAGAGTTATTTAGATCGCCCATATTTAGGCCTCTGTCGTGATCTAACGACTGATAGCAGTACTGCCCTGCTAACGAAGAATGACACAGTACATGACACAAATTTAGGAAAAAATGCTTCGTAAGTTTGATATATAAGATTCATTTTCCCATATCTTTCGATATGCAGTTATGCCTTTAATCCTTAATAGGGCAGAGTAGGGAACGACTTTTAACCTGCCGAAGCACGGAGACGCTCAGATGAAATATCACTATGCGGTCACCCATCTATAAGGTTACCGCGCCCTTGGTAGCTTAACTCGCTGATCGTTTACCAAACAGCGAGTGCACCTAGCTATGAGCGCCTCTATATTCATCAACCTATTCATGCATGGACGTTGGTTCTGGGTATTTTTAATTTGGCCCTTTTTAGTACATCACCTACTTGGAACTAATTGTGTCTATTTATTTCCAACACAGCTATTTTACCTAGAGGCCATACTATATTCTATAGCCTTCCTGGATAAATGCACTATTCAAAAAAAAAGATTTTTTCTAATCGAACCAGTACTTTCTGAGATTAGCGCGTTCAACCAAACAAACTTTTGAAAATCAGCGCTGTTGTGTTGCAACCCTTGCTGGTTGCAGCATAATTAGCGATATTATGCTGAGCGATGGCCGTTTTTAACATACGTGTGGCGTACTCCCGCACACAATTTTAATTTATTTGTTTCCTAAATTGTTATTATTTGCTGTTATATTGTTTTTCTTGTTTTATTTTAAATGTATTTTTTTTTGTTTTTGTAATCGTGTTAAAATAAATTGTTTTTTTTCTTTCTTTCAAACTAACAAACTCTTCAGCTTTATAATATTAGTACAGATTATTAATCAATCACGTAAACAATACCTACCGACATAATCCAACTGAAGAGAAATAAACACCTTGTGTTATTATAACATGGATAAACAGTTTGTTGACTCAGCACTGAACTTGGCTGCAGCCAATATATTAATAACACCGGTGTTGATATCTTAAATCTTCTTCCTGAATAACTTCAACTTATATTTGAAAGGGAATTTCATAAATTTGTTACATTTATGAACCATGATGACACATTCATGACAGCCGTGTGTATTAAAATCCTTACTAATATTATAAATGTGAAAGTTTGTAAGAATGGATGGATGGATGGATGTTTGTTACTCTTTCACGTAAAAACTACTGAACGGATCTGGATGAAATTTGGCACACGGATAGATTATGGTCTGGAATAACACATAGGCTACTTTTTGCAGCGATAACCGACATCCACGCGGGCGGAGCCGCGGGCAACAGCTAGTGGATCATATAAGGAGCCGCACCATGATGTAAACTTTATTCAAATAATGTGATCGGATGAGTTAGGGATACCAATTTAGAATGCGTCTTTACTCAGTGGCTGTACCATGAAAGGTAAACGTCAGTGTTTCGAGCGAAAAAGAGAAAGAGATAAGTTGTGGAATGAGCTTCCTGCTGAGGTTT
This sequence comes from Trisateles emortualis, assembly GCA_947095525.1. Lineage (NCBI taxonomy): Eukaryota > Metazoa > Arthropoda > Insecta > Lepidoptera > Erebidae > Trisateles > Trisateles emortualis. The sequence goes on along the minus strand of OX352731.1, from coordinate 21,861,222 downwards.
TCCCGAGAGACTATAGCATGGGGTTCTTCAAGAAAGAAGTTATAAGGTTTCTAAAGGGTCGGCAACGCGCGAGTGATACCTCTGGTGTTGCAAGCGTCCATAGGCTACGGTAACTGCTTACCATCAGGCGGTATGCTTGTTTTCCTCCTTGATAGTATAAAACGTAGCTCCGTTTCTCTTTTTCGCTCGAAAGACTCACGTTTACCTTTACACGCTATATAGTCCCGTCCCTCTTTTTCGCTCAAAAGACTAACATTTTAACGTGTTGTTCTGTATTCATCCTATAACATCTCATCCTATTTAGTAAGATATGTTGCAAAATCGAGGAAATGTACGTTCCAAATGAACACGCGGACGTATTCGCGGGCGACCCCTAGTAATATATAAATATCACAAATTAAATTATTCAAATATCACTGACTGCCTCGGTGGTCCCCTGGCCGCAGTATGCACCTGCTGTGCACAAGGTTGTGGGTTCGATTCCCACAACCTCGTGCATAGCAGGACAAAATTTTGTGTGACCCACTAAGAATTGTTCTGAGTCTGGGTGTAATTTGTGTCCGTTAATTGTATGTTTGTAAAGTAAAAAAGTCCCACATCTGTGTCACGGGGGACTTTTTTTTTTGCTTGTTCTCTAGTGAGAGTTGTCTTTAAAAAAAAAAGAATCAATCTACGACATATCTATAATTAAGTACAGTACACTGGCACACGAGTGTCAAAGTTCATATCTACCTAATGTACTATTTCTAGCACTTTTAATAGTCAATAAATACCTTAACGCTTGTATTATTGTCGCTATTAAATACAAAAATAACATTATGACAAAAGCGACATAACAATCGCAAACGAATAAACATTTAGTATAGGATTTGTACCAAAATTATGAATGTTTGACAGGCTAACTTAGGCCTAGGCTTAGAATAGGAGTAAGGTACATAAGTAGGTATAGTATATTAGCGGACCTGGCAGACGTCGTCCTACCCGGAAAAGCTGATATATTGACAGCAGCGCTACCTACCGGATCCAATTGTACATCTAAACCATCCGGAGCCCTACCCGAACCCACACACAAAATTTCATTAAAATCAGCCGAACCGTTTTTTTTTTATACTACTTGGGTGGCAAACAAGCATACGGCCCGCCTGATGTTAAGCAGTATCCGTAGCCTATAGACGCTTGCATTACCAGAGGTATCACTTGCGTGTTGCCAACCCATTTTTTTTACACCAGGGCTTTAAGATGGAAGTAACCCTGGGATAGGAATACGTTTGTTTCAAAACGCATTTCTAAATGAGCGCTGGAGACCTGTACTCACACACAGGAACACAACTACACCGCTGTGTGTAGTCATTTGGCTGTGGTCTTCTGTAAGGTCCTTCCCCAGTCGGGCTTGCTCGCTAGTATGGTGCCCTACCTCTCTTGAAGTTTAGGAGTAGTTCAATTACAACGAAAAGTGGCATTGATTTTTATATATAAGGATTAGCTATGGCTTGTCATCGTATAATGAATCACTGAAATACGAGGACAATTGTCTTGTTGGTCTAGTGGTTGTACAGTTTGACTGCTGATTACGAGGTCGCGGATTCGATTTCCGGGGAAAAGAATTTTTCCGTCTAGAAATGCACAATAGATGACCGAAGTTTGGGCGACGTTGACGTAGACAAGATATAGTGCCCCGTGCATAGAGAAGCAGATGCTAATCTCCGTCTAGATTTGCTACTAGGGATTTTACAAACATATAATTTACGACCACATAGTATACCTAGATTTAGAACAAACATGTACATCACACTAAGTTTTGTTGCGTGAGGGAATCAAACCCACAACTGTCGGCGTAGTGCAGCCAATTTTGGAAAAACCATAAAAAGCAATGAGTTTTACGGAATAAATAAAAGACTACCTATATGCTACAAGCTATAATCTATCTCCGTACTAAGTTTCATCTAAATCCATGTAGCCGTTTTAGTTTGATTGCGTAACAACCATCCATCCAAACATTACAATACATCACATTAATGAATATTAGTAAATTAAAAAATACATAAATACAATCTAAACCCGACCTCCGGTAATTTCTCGTTCCCGTGAAAACTTTGGAATACAAAAGACAGGGATAAAACAGTTTTATATTCAGAAATGCCAATCTTCAAATCTTACGGCCACAAATACACGGAAGCAATTTAAAAAAATACTAAGATAAATGCTTTTCATACATGATTGGTAATGACACAGAATGACAAGACAGTGGCTGGATCTTAAAAGCTCAGAATATTACGTATATATATTCGGGTTCAATGCACAGAAGCAGAACATTAACAAAAAGTATTACAGATCAACACATGAAAGTCCATGATCCGATTTCAGCTGACGAACGAGACAATAAAAAAACGTCACGGATTTCCTTTCAAACGTACCAGAATCGTTTGATGATGCACATGTTAAAACATTTCACAGTTTTCCCTTACAGACAATTTGGAATAATTTCAAATTTTAGCACTTGATAATATTTTAAGGTAAATTTGAATGACTAACATTTTTCTTTATAATTTTAAGGCACTCATTTTAAATAATTCACTCTTCGACTTTTTTTATACTACTTGGGTGGCAAACAAGGATATGGCCCACCTGATGTTAAGCAGTAACCGTAGCCTATGGATGTTTGCAATACAAGAGGTATCACTTGCGTGTTGCCAACATATTTTTTTACTCCAGGGCTTTAAGATGGGAGTGTCCATGGGCAGGCCTGGTTCACTCCGCTGTTTAGGTATGAATCTACAAGTACCCGGCCGCAACATTTCCAGGGGTATTATTTAGTCGAGTGTCGCGCGCCGGTCGCGTCGTCGGTTCGACGTAAGTTTATCTACGAAACGCACACGATTCGCTTCACGCCGTAATTCGTCACCGATTCGTTTTCGCTTTTAAATATTTTAAAGAAAAAAAAGGCATAAAAATATTCCACAGTATTCGGCTGCTTAAATAGTGATAAGGATCCTAACCTCTCGTTTTTCAATATTCCAAAGGATATTGCAAAGTAAAGAAACACGTTATCATTTAGAAAAACATAATTGGTAGGTACCTATTTGTAGCAAGATTTTGATATGTAGACTATAGGTACAGCACAGTTTTTGTAGAGACGTATTATTTATTTGTCCAACCAATTAAGTAGGTACTTATTTAATTGGGAAAATATATTATAACCGCCTATCACTCAATAGTTTTAAATTTCAACTGGACAAATGGCTCCAAACAAACCAATGACAAACTCTAATACCTATTTTTAATTTAATCAAAAACATAATCATGGGCGGAGCCGCGGGCAACAGCTAGTACCCATTATTATAATTTGTTCTTTAGTGGTTTGACCAGTCCTGTGATGTGGACACACACTGCTCGTTCTTATAATTTAATTACTAAGTACCTACATTGAATATGTCCCCACATGTCCAGATTTATTTAAAAAGTCACTCGTTTACAAAAGTATAGTAAGTACCTACCTAAACCTAACAGGTACTTCAGATCAAAATTGATCTCTAAGTGACAACCATAATGTCCAGAAATAAGCAATACAAAGGGAGCCAATTTGTAGGTAAATAAACGAGTAGGTAAGTTTTGTTCTGGGGAGCTGAATTGCGCTCTATTGTGTGCGAACAAAATTGATATTTGTTTAAATGATTTAGCGAAGTGAACCTTCTGTACCTGTACTATTAAGTATTCTGTGCCATGGGATAGAAATATGCTTATTTCAAAACGCATACTATACGCATATTTCAGGTCTCCAGCGCTCATTTATGAGCGCTGAAGACCTGGAATACTCTTCAACTTTTCTTTCAATCTTTCTTTAATATTATATTTATATTGGCGTAGCATAATCTCGGCCTACCCGAATGAAAGACAAGCTTGACTATTTATGTATGTATACAAAGAAAGTTCGGTCCAGTGGTCACTGATACTGGCCGCTACGCGCCATAAGCAGGAGGTTAATGTTCTTCGTTTAATATACGAGGATATTGTACTCCGATACCTTGAAAGACAGCAAAAAGCAAAGTGTTGACTAAATTATTATAATTATTTTAAAGTGTTACCTTACCTTGCCCTAACACAGGCTTTTGATGCGGTAGGTAAAGTTTTTAAATGTATACCGCTTTTTTAACATTTCAAAGGTTTTTTTTTGTCTTATCATTGTACCTACTATGTAATACTATTATAATAATATGTTTGCAGTAGTGATGTGGAGGTAAGTGCCAGTCAACCTACCACATTCAACAACCTAGTGCGTTGCCCACATTGTTCCCAATCTCGTTTTTTTAAAGGTGTGCGGGGCCTGAAAATTCATTTTGGGAAAGTTCACAAATCCCAAAATGAATTGCCTAGCCCCACCACATACACAGTGGCCTCAACGGACACCGCTGACAAAATTCCTTTTTGGAAATATCTCGCAAGTTTAAAAAATTCTATTCCGGTCCTTAAGAGAGTTCCCCGAGGCGCGAGACCTACAGTGGCCCAAAATTTGGCCCGCTGTATAGGTCTTGTCGTCCGGGAGAACTCTAATATAGCTTGGGAACAACTAATCACCTTCCCATACAGGATTCTTCACATTCAAAAAGATCAGGCCAATCAAAAATCTCTAACGACACAAATTAAAAATAACTGCTACAACACAACACCTCATTTAGACCCAAAATCTTCTTTTAGCCAAAATAACACACTCTATCAGTATGTAGAAACAAAATTGAAGGAAGGTGATATAAGGGGAGCATCAAGGTTGTTATTCAGTAATGATGTGGTGGCGCCGTGCTCTCCGGATACTCTTGCCGGTTTGCAGAGCAAGCATCCGGCGCCTGCTGATGACCTCACCTTCCCTGAACTATCTGATACGGATTCAGATAGTCTCAGTGTCACAGCCAAGGACGTGTTTTCAGCCGTTAGCTCTTTTCGGAACGGGTCTGCCGGCGGCCTCGACGGTTTAACGCCTCAACACCTAAAAGACCTGTTGTGTTCAGGCGCCGGGGAAGCTGGGGATGCTCTCTTGAAGGAGCTAACGGCATTAATGAACCTTATGCTCGCCGGCAGTGTGGACGATGGCATCATCGATCTTCTCTATGGAGCTAACTTATGCGCCCTACGGAAGAAAGATGGTGGCATTCGTCCCATTGCCGTAGGGTGTACGTACAGGCGTATGGCTGCCAAGCTATGCTGTAAATATTACAGCATAGCTTTAGCAAATAAATTTCAACCCCTACAATTGGGCTTTGGGTCAAGAGGGGGTTGTGAGGCGACCATACATGCCTTATCAACATACCTTGACTGTGGTGACGGTGAAGTCATCCTTAAGGTTGACTTAAAGAATGCCTTTAATTCGTTGAATAGGGACACCTTGTTGTCACAGGCAAAATTGGAAACCCCCAAAATTTTCAAATTTCTTTGGCAATGCTATAGGCATCCATCAAAATTACTATACAAAGAACAACTTTTAGAATCAGCAGTTGGTTGCCAACAAGGTGACCCTCTTGGGCCAGTTATTTTCAGTTTAGCCATCCACCCCATCATTGAAAAAATTAATTCTAAATTTAACATGGTACCTGGATGATGGGACCCTAGGAGGCGATGCAGAAACAGTATTTCAAGATTTGGCTTTTTTAAAAACTCAATTTAAATCCATTGGTTTAGAACTCAACTCTAGCAAATGTGAAATTTATATAAGCGACAAAATTAATGACAAAGTTTCGGTTTTATCAAAATTTTATACTTTGGCACCTAACATCAAAATTATTGAGAAAACTGAGTTTCGTCTCCTCGGGTCCCCCGTTTTTGAAGAAGCTTTTAATTCTTATATACAAGAAAAAGTACAAAATTTCAGTGAAGTTTCGGACCGACTATTGAAAATTAATATGCATTCGGCTTTTACAATAATTCGATATTGTCTTTTTGTCCCTAAATTCACGCACGCCCTAAGATCTGCCCCGTTTTGGAAACATTTAACACTTTTAGGCAAATTGGACCAAATTATCCACAACACCATTAGTAAAATTCTTAATGTGGCCCTGAACGACCGAGCATGGCTTCAAGCGTCCTTACCAGTTCGTTTGGGCGGGCTCGGCGTTCGCAAAATTTCCGATGTCAGTTTACCAGCATTTCTGTCCTCGGTCCATAGCACGGAAGAACTAACCAGGAAAATTTTAGAGTCCACACTGGTTGGTCCCGATGTGCCATGTAAGACCGATGCCATTAGTGCTTGGAAAATTACTGTGCCCAACACTGAGTTACCCACTAACCTTTCTTCTCAGAGACAGTGGGATGAGCCGTTTTGCAGGATGGTTAGGAATAACCTCATAAACTCGACTACCAGTCCTGCTGAGCGCGCTCGTTTGCTGGCTGTGGGGGAATGGGAGTCGGGCCTCTGGCTTCAGGCACTCCCATCGCCCAACATAGGTACCATGTTGGACGATACAACCTTCCGCATGGCTACTTGCCTTCGTCTAGGTGCTCCTTCTGTTTCTCCGCATAGATGTTGCTGTGGTGAAGCCGTCGACAGCCTTGGACACCACGGCCTGTCATGCAGCAGGAGTGCAGGCCGCATATCCCGGCACGCTAACCTAAATGACATACTCCGACGTGCCCTTGTCACCGCTGGCGTACCAGCTGTACGGGAACCCAACGGTTTGGTACGCAACGATGGTAAGAGACCTGATGGTATGTCTTTACTGCCATGGAAGATGGGTAGGCCTTTGGTGTGGGACGCAACATGTGTCGACACCCTCGCGCCATCTCATCTTCCAAGCACTGCAGGTTGTGCTGGTGCTGCTGCTGCATCCGCGGAGACTCTCAAGCGGCGCAAATACAGTAATCTCATTGGGGATTATGTTTTTGAGCCGTTTGGAGTCGAAACGCTCGGGCCGTGGGGTGCTAGTGCTCGCGGTCTTTTTAAAGATTTGTCCAAGCGTTTAGTCGACGCTTCACGTGACCAGAAGGCTGGCTTATATTTGGCTCAAAGAATAAGCATTGCCATTCAGCGTGGCAATGCTGCCAGTCTCCTGGGCACGTTTTCAGTAGACGTCGATGCGGAGGAATTTTACGACGCCTATTAAGCAGTCTCCCCCTTTTTTGTGTTTTTTTTTATTTCTAATTTGTGTAAATATAGTTTTAGTTGTAAATAACTTGTATTATATATTTTATTATTATTACTTTAACAGTGATATAATTATTACTATGTAATACTTATATTGAAATAAATTCTAATATATTCATTCTTCATCATCTGTATCCCATGCTGTACTTACTGTCGCCTCGCTGCTAAAGCGTTTTGATCTCTCTCAGCAGTCTGCTTCTCGTGCAACACGTTGGACGGCACGAAGCCCTGGCGCGTGCGCAGTTCCCCACCCTGCACGTCCTCTATCACTCGTACCAGCCACCTGGAAATAAGAGAACAAAATATAAGACTAGCGCTTTAAGAACTATTGGAAAAGCTGATTCAGTAATGCATAGCCTAATATTCTATATTATTTTAGATTAATATTCTTTATTAATTAATATACTCATAGAATATAAATACTACTAATATTATAAACGCGAAAGTTTGTAAGAATGTATGGATGTTTGTTACTCTTTCACGCAAAATCAACTAAACGGATCTGGATTCAATTTGGCATAGAGGTAGATTATAGTCTGGAATAACTCATAGGCTACTTTTTAACCCGGAAATACTCTGTTCCCGAGGGAATGTACGCGCGGGTCAAGCCGTGGGCGAAAGCTAGTCAGTATATATTGCTGTGAATAACCGTACTTAGTAGGTAAGGCCTTTTTTGTAGAGGGGAAATGCTTTACGCATACCGCCCCGCCCGGGGAAGCGAAGCGGATAATATGTCAGACTCTCCGGCCTAAAGGTAGTAGGCGGCTGGCATGCATACCGACTAAAACCCCCTGTGCACCTACACCTTCACGGGTGGACCACAGGAACCTGATATGGCGTCAGTGGTACTTAGTAAGGCCTTTTTTTTTTGTAGAGGGGAAATGCTTTACGCATACCGCCCCGCCCGGGGAAGCAAAGCGGATATGTCGGTCCCCGGCCTAAAGGTAATAGGCGGCCGGCATGCATACCGACTAAAACCCCCCTGTGCACCTACACCTTCACGGGTGGACCCCTGATATGACGTCAGTGGTCGAGCTAAGGTAATTTTTTTTAAGGCAACGTCATCGTTTACAGGGCGAATTTTTGTCTGTCAGTAATCTGGCCGAATGTACTTTTTTATATTTTCAAATGATAAAGTGTTTATTTCTGCTTTTATTCTATAGCTTATTCATTAACAACAGTTCGTTACTTTCTGACCTATATTAAAAAGTATGTTAAAGTTTATTGCAAGTACCTAAAGTCAGTGTGTAATTCGAACATTTTCAGAAAAATAATTCTCTTAAATTTCGAGGTTAAGCTTTTGAGTCCCAGATACATCTAGATAAAACCCAGACTTAAAAGATTCAGGTCTTTATTTATGATCCGTCATTAATTTGGCAAGATATTTTATTGCGAGATTTGCTTTTTTATACTAGGTCATCGTCTTACATACTGTTTATAAGCAGATCGAATCTGGAAAGCTACAATTTCTAAATATTTGTTTGAAAAATGAAAATTGTTCAAAAATATTCGTGATTTAGTTGAGCTAATTTTTCGGTCTCGCTGTCAATCTCTTTGGATTTTAAATGGGTATGACGCGAGGGATCATCGCTCCGTGGGTCGTTACCCTGGTCTACCTAGACCGAGTTGGTGTTCACCTAGCTCATTATAGAGTAATCACCAGGTGCAGCACCGTTGTTTTATATCAAACACTTGACGTTTGAGTGATGTGTAGCGTTAGAAATGTTTTAGTCATAAAGAATATTTAAAGAATAGCTACTTTTTTAGGGTTCCGAACGGCAATGATATTTTTTTTTGTTTTACGGTGCTATTTTGTTTATCTAGCACATGCGCGTATTTTGAAAATGCAAATGCTATTGATATATGTCAGTTTTGAGATTGTTATCTAAAATAATCTGAAATTATAGGCGCTTTTATTTTAACTAAAAATCATTATAGTCCTTCAAGTCAAAAATTACATTTTTTTTAAGAATTGAAAATTAAAGTAACATTTTATTATTAGGGTTACCTGCTTATTTTTGAAAATAGTGAATTTATTTTAGAAGGCAATACATTAATAATTCCGAATGCTGCACTGCAATGATCCTGCACTATTTTTTGCAACAATGCTTCTAACTATAAATCAAACAATATGAAATATCAGAACCCTCAGTGTACGACTCTGATTCGTACTTGGCCATCTTTATTTTAAAGAATATTTCTATTGTTGTATACAATATTGAAGTTTCAAATTTGGAAGACGATTTAATTAAAAAGTTGTCTACAATAAAACATTTTTGTTTTAAGTACAAGTGATTCACATCTAGAGCAAATGTTCTATTATTTTGAATTTAGAGTTAGAAATATGGCTGTGTTGTCTTTTGAAATATGTAAGGTACGTTTATAATGGTGTTGTTGTGTAGCCTGTTGATAAGTGATTCGGATTGCTACACCCGAGGTCGTAGGTTCGACTTTCATACAGGATAAATCTTTGTTTTTTTTTTTAGACTAATTTGGAACAAGCCATGTGGGATTCGTGGGATTCGGGTCGTTGGAATTATATAAACACACAATTAACGGACACAAAGTACACCCAGACTTGGGACAACCATTTATGGATCACACATTTTTTTGTCCCGTGTGGTGATCGAACCCACAACCCGGGCAGTGGTAAGTTGCGAGAAAATCATATCGGATCATAGATTATCGCTTCAGAGTTCTTCTTTTGTTTAAATATTCTTCCTCAATCATGTTATTACATTTTGTAATCATAGTGTACATAATCATGCATAGTAGGTACCTATATACAGTACGTATACTAAATTATATAATACTAGTTGTTGCCCGCGGCTCCGCCCGCGTAGATATCGGTTATCGTAATAAAAGTAGCGTATTCGCTATTCCAGACTATAATCTATCTCTACGCCAAATTTCATTAAAATCCGTTTAGTACTTTTTACGTGAAAAAGTAACAAACATCCATATATTCACATATATAATATTAGTAGGATATTACATTATAATTGTGTTTTGACATGTTCTAAACGATCGCTACGAGTTTAAAAAATGTTGCGAAAAACAAATGTTACATGAAATAACAATTTCACGAACATTTGGCATAAAAACATTCATATGAGACAGTAACAACATGTTTTTGTATCAATTTAATCACATATTTATATAATTATACAATCTTAGCTATTCTAATATACATTATACACATTAGTTATATATACGGAAGACATTATATTTAATTTATATGTCTTGGCAATGTATTTACAGATACTTAAAATTGCAAAGGGATATCCCTTAAGACCGCTAATCGTTTTTCAGAAATAATAACTAAATAGGTACCTCTGGTAGGATTATCTCTGTGTAGAGCCGTTGCCATTATACATATGTACGCATTGATTCATATGTTTTCTACTAGATAAGCAATAACCGCGAAAACGTGATGCCAAAACAATGTAAGACTCCGCAGGCTGATTCTCTAAGAAACAGCGATCCCAAACTGGCAGTTGTGATTGCTCGGTGACGGCACACACGATTGCTAAACGTCAAAAAGGCTCGGTTTTCGCTCTTACGGAATACCGATTTTCAATCTGACAGCCAGATTTGCTCCGCTTTCGCGGTCGCTTGAATATCGCTCTTACGGAATACCCCTGCCGGTCATGCCCGAGCGTCTTTTGTTTTAATATGGAATGTAACACAGAGCTTGTCGATGCAAGTAATATTTCTGTCTTTGTCATTGTGCTAACGAAGGAGTAGTAAAGGAGATAGATTTAAGTTTACTTCGAAATTATTGGTAGTTTCTAAACTACGTCAGCATAATGGAATAGCGGGAAAAGCAGGCAATATTGTATGGGTTAGCTACTCTAAGGGCATGTACGATTAGGTTGTTGAATTAGCTCTTTGTCGAGGATTTCAAGAGAAGGGTTACAATGTTTTAAAAGATCAACGCGCGAGTTATACTCCTGATGTTGCAAGCGTCCATAGGCTACGGTAATTGCTTAACATATTGCGGGCCGTAAGCTTGTTTGCCAACCAAGTCGTCATCTCAACCCATTAACGTCCCACTGCTGGGCACGGGTCTGCTCCAAACATTTGGAGCGATATTAGCCTACCGCTGCCGCGCTGGCCAGATGGGTTGGTATAGGGTTTTGTTTCGAGTTTTCCCTCTCTTGCAGTGGATACTGTCTGCCTGACTTTCTCCCATTATCCACTCTTACGATACCCTCTGGATGGAACGGGGTAGTGATATTTGTATTCTTAATCCGTCACCACACGGATAGGTACACCCAAGTAGTATATAAAATAAAATAAAAAATTACACTTTTTGTCTCCTATAACAAACGATCGAACTCATTTCTTAGACTTAAAATATTATATTTAAAAAGACCTAGATCACTAGTTATTCCAAATTACAAAATATGAATATGTCAGCCGAATCATAACTGAGGTATTTGTGTCTCATTTGTAAGACTTTTGTAAAAAATACATATTATTTTAAATGATAAATAGTCAATTTCTCGGTCGGTGTACCAGCCATTATGTACATTAGAAGTTAGGATGAGAGTTTACGATATTAAATGGTGTTTACATATAAGTCTGAGTTATATTATTTATTATTTTATGTTTAGGTATACAGGGTGAAATTGAATTAATTAGCATGTTTTTAACCCGAGATTATATACATGATACCAAGTGCTTATGGCGTACCTATTAAATTTTACAAATAACATCACACTATTACAATTAAATTTAATACGTTTAGTCTCGCTATACCAAAGAACGATTATTATAAATTTCCCTACTACGCGACATCGATTATGTTATACTTAATTTATTTAAAAATATTGTTTACAGTCATATTTTAAATTTCCATTTTCACAACATTTTTTTTGACTTAATGTTGTGTTAAGAATCTCGGGTTAAACTCATGATAATACAATTTCACCATGTCTATTTCATCGACGCCTGAAAGCGGAAATGTCGTTACTTGAAATTTCCACTGCGCGAAAATGATTCGTGAGCGTATAGGTATAATACTTAAATCCCGAAACCACAATCGCCGGCTTAGCAGTCAGGGTTTTTGACTGGTTAGTGAACAATAAGACAAATAGGATCTTAGTTTATAGCCCTGCATATTCCTTTTGTATGTTCATCATCATCATCTCAGCCTGATGACGTTCTTTCTTGAACGTAGGCCTCCCTCATATGCCTCCGCAATGGCCGATCCTGAGCTGCCTGCATCCAGTGCTTTCCTTTTGTGTTTAAATATCCAATTTTAAATTAAAATTAAACAAAAGCTAGATCACAATGGCAGTGAAAATGTACCTTAACATATACTTGAAACAGCTGTATACACATCACCTAACTATATTTCTTTTAAAGTTGTCAACAATTTTTTAAATTGTTAACATGATTCAACAATTTACGGTAAGTATTCAATGCTACAATATTAACAGCACCATCAAAAACCTATAAAACCTTAGATTGTTTTGACTATAATAATTTAATGACTAACATAAAGTGATAAGATGATAGGTGTTGGAATTAAAATCTACGTTAATATACCTTTAAATAGATTTCAACGACATTATATAATAGACTCCTAGACCGGCCGGCTAATTCTCTAAGAAACAGCGATGGCAAACTGACAGTTGTGATTGCAAAATTGACAGTTGTGATTGCTCAGTGACGGCACAATCTATTGACTAAACGTCAAAAAGGGCCCTTACGGAATACCGTTTTTCAATCTGACAGATAGATTTTGCTCGGTTTTTGCGGTGGCTCGGTTTTTGGTCTTGCGGAATACCCCTGCTGGTCCGTCACGGATTTTGTTAACAGCGCAAAACAGGTTATAACGCAGAAGTGTGGGAAAAAACATGGATGCATTCTTTACTCCTTCACTTTTATACAAATAATAATAACATATACATACATTATCATCACGCCCGTCTCCCAGTGGGGTAGGCAGAGACTATAGTACGCCAATTGCTTCGATCCAAACATATTTCCTTCGCCTCCTCTACATTCATCAACCTCTTCATGCATGAACGTCGATTCTGGGTACTTTTAATTTGGCCCTTTTTAGCAAATCCCCTACTTGGTCGCTGTATGTTCTCCTAGGGCGGCCTCTACTGACATCTCCATTCATTCTTGCACGATATATTATATCGCAAGACAGGGAAAACTCGAAGCAAAACCCTATACCAACCCGTCTGGCCAGCGTGGTGTAGTAGGCTAATATCCCTCCAAATGTATGGAGGAGACCCGTGCCCAGCAGTGGGACGTTTATGGGTTGAGATGGATGGATGGATATTATATCTCTTTTGTTATTATTCTTTCATCCATCCCTTCTAAATGTCCAAACCACCTTAACATCCCCTTTTCAACTTAATAATAAATGAGTTGAATTTGACTTCTGGGCGGGAATCTGAGACGACTGAAAAATATTAGGTGCAGGACCAAAGCTGCAACGACTTTACGTGCTTGTAAAGGCACGAAAAGGTCGGCAAATTTGCTTAACCTTGCATATATTACTTTCGCTAATACCGCTAGTAATCCGTAGATGGGAAGCCGTTTTCTTAAACACAACGAGACTTTTTCGTGCTTCAGTAAGTACGTCAGGTCATTGATTCTGCGCCTGATCTATCTTCAGTCGTGTTGGATAACTCTCTCTTATCGAACTATGAGTATATGAGTTCTATAATAATATCTCTAATGTTTGCCTGAATTTGTTAATTTCAACAAAATTGTAAATATCGTATGCACTAACTTTAAAAAGATTCGGACTCAGTCAGTTACGGTAAACTTCATAAAATATTACCTGTGTCGATAAACAGAAATAGATTGAACTTTGCTGCATCACAAGCCCCTATTATTGTGAAATGAGCTCCCTGCCAAGTATTCCCTAAAGACTATAGCATGGGGTTCTTCAAGAAAGGAGTTATAAGGTTTTTAAAGGGTCGGCAACGTAAGAGTAATACGTAACATAAGGGTTGGTAACTGCTTACTAAGGGCGGGTCGTATGCTAGTTAGCCTCTTTGGTACCTAGTATAAAATATACCATTCATTAATCGCATGACTCGTTGTATAAAATAATGTTATTAATATTTTCTAAGAACACAAAACCATTACGTTTAATAATTCAAAATATAAAATAAAAGAGCTTTTTTTATAATAAAGTAGTTGTAATCTATTACTATTTGGAATTATTTCAGAAATTGACCGATACATCTTGGCGATCATCCGTATGGGAATAAAGCCAACACATTTAATCATTTTTGTATGAAAACATTAAATTAAGTGGGTCGGTGTTGTCGTATTAAATAGACACTAACTAAAATTTTTTTATGCGATTAAGAACGGTATAATGGACCAAGAGCCAGCAACGTATTTACTTTTGTCATTTCATAAGTCATAAAAATTAAAAAACTAACTCTTATAACTCTGCAGAATAATAAAAGACTCTTCAGGCAATCCTCTGCGGTAGTATTTAACCCTAAAATAACAAAAAGGGTAACAAATAAAACCTAATGATATTGTCAGTAATTTATATTTTAAATTAAGTATTTAAGTTCCTTTCGGGGAGTAATGACCAAGGTGCTTATATGTCCATAGTGCTAAAATGTCCATAGTGCTAAAATGTCCATGGTGCTGAAATGTCCATGGTGCTAAAATGACCATGGTGCTTAAATGTCCATAGTACTAAAATGACCATAGTGCTTAAATGTCCATAGTACTAAAATGACCATGGTGCTGAAATGTCCATGGTGCTGAAATGACCATGATGCTGCAAGCGTCCATAGGCTACGGTAACTGCTTTCTATTAGGTAGAAGGTATGCTTGCTTGCCTCCTTGTCAGTCAGTATAAAAAAAATGTGGTTCTAAAATGTAGTGACTAAAAATGCGGGTTATTCCAGTTTAATCCTTTTTTTTAACCGACTTCAAAAAAGAGCTTTTAGGTACCAAGAGGAGGTTAGCAATTCATGTTTCTTATTTGTTTTTTTTTTCGTCTGTAAGGATATACGTTCAGTTTGGTGATGATGGGATCCATGAAGATTCGAGGGAACTCCTATAAAGCGATTTCGATATTTACTACAACAAATCAAACATTTGCATTCAGAAAGTGTGATTTGGTGAAGTGACCTGAACTTCTCAATGATAAGATTTAAAAAAAACCGTTATAAGCTGGGGGAAGTGGGATTAAAGTTTGTATGAAAGTCCATCCTGTTTAAATACTTCAGAATTGGGATTTCAAGGTTTTTGATAAGTTGCCGTAATTAAGTCGGTTAATTTTTTGTTAAAATTATTTAATTAATTATGGGTATGCATTATGGACTCATTAGTATAATATGTATCCCATTAAAATCTCTTTTAAAATTTTATCTGATTATGGCCACTTACATAATCTCTTTGAAATATTTGCTTTTGTTTCTTGTCAATATGACAATTTGTGAATCAATTAGAATACACAGTTATTTTTGAATTATATATCCATAAAAAAAATTGATTTAAAAAAAATGTTTACGATTATAAAAAATCAAAAAGGGGGGGAAACAGTTATAAACCGTGGTTATCGGTACAATTTGAGTGTCATTAATAAAAACACGACTCTTTGGAGATGCGTAAATCGGAATACATGTTCGGCGACTATGAAGTTGGATATAACAAAAACCAAAATTATAAATGAAAAACGTCACTCGTGCGTTTCTGATCATGTGAAAAATGAACTGGCGGTTGCGATTGCAGAATTTAAAAAAAAGGTTGTCAGAATTTAGGACCTATCCAACCGATTTATTTTTATTTTGTATAATATTAATTTAGTAACAATAAGAGGAATTATTTTTTATTTGTCTAAATAAAGTTTTTTTTGTTAATGGAACGTACTTATTGTAATAGCGCACACGACCTAACAAAAGTCAAACCTACAAAAAGAAAAGCAAAAAGTAAACGTTTATTTATTGAAAGAACTGCAAAATTAATCATAAAATTATTCATTTCAATTTTTTATTTATTTTTACAAAATTAATGCTGACAAAACAAATGAACGTCGAAAAAACAAAAGACTATCAAAGAATGATCAGCTTTTGGTAGTGCTTGTAAAAAATAGGTGCAAGCGATTTTCGACCTTATTGACATTTTAAAATATGACTATGTTCTACAAGATTTTGGCTGTTACGTCAATAACTTAAGAAAATTATTGTAGTCTGATAAAATGTCAATAAGGTCGAAAAATTGCTTGCACCTATTTTTTACAAGCACTACCAATAGCTGATCATTCTTTGATAGTTTTTTATTTTTTTGACGTTCATTTGTTTTGTCAATTAAATAAAATTAATGCTGACAAAACAAATAAACGTATTTTTTACAGATAGTCTTTTGTCCATTTTAGTCATTTTAGCACTATGGACATTTCAGCATCACGGACATTTAGGCATCTTGGTCATTACTCCCAGAAAGTATTTTAGACATTTTGGCACTTTGGTATCATGGACGATATATATAATTGGTCATTAAGATATTGGTCATTTTAGCACTATGGACATTTAAGCACTATGAACATTTTGGCACCTTGGTCATTACTCCCCGAAAGGTTTAAGTTTAGGTTTTATTTCTTACCCTCTTTGTTATTTTAGGGTTAAACATCCCGGCCGCAGAGAGTTGTCAGAAGAACTTTTTATTATTCTGCAGGTATAAAAGAGTTAATTTGTGAATATTCATGACTAATAAAATGACAAAAGTAAATACGTTGCTGGCTCTCCCTCCATAATAACAATGGTTGATAACGTTAGTATTATTAAAGTTTTCTTTGAAGTCCAAATCTTCGGTAATAAATACAAAATTACATGTGAAACATCACTAACTTTAATCTTTGCTCCTAAAGCGTTAGTGGAGCGTGTTAATAGCCTTTGTATATTGTAATTTTCAGCTTCAATACACGGTACTGAAATACTAAAATGATGTAGTAACTTTGTTGTAGGTAAATTGCGTCTTAAAAATAAATTATTATTATTATTATTAGCCATTACTGTCCCACTGCAGGGCAAAGGCCTCCCTTTCATTCTTCCATTGGTCACGGTTGAGACCTCTCACTTGCCAGTCAGCACGGTAGGAGTCAAGCTCATCCCGCCATCTTTTCCTGGGCCTGCCGCGCCGTCTACTAATGTTCTGTGGCAGCCATCTGGTTGTGGTCTTTGTCCACAGATCATCGGACATAAAATAAATAATATAAGTAAATGAGAAGTTATCGGGATAAATGCTGGGCACAGGTCTCCTCCATACGCTTGGAGGGATATTAGCCTACCTTACCACGCTGGCCAGACGGGTTGGTATAGGTATTTCTTCCTATTTTTTTCTGTTGCAATGGATATTGTCCTCCAGACTTACTCCCTTAGTCAACTCTTACGACATTCTGGGTACGAAATGGGGTGGCGACATTTGATTTTTTAAAAGGACAAGAACTAGCACCAACAAAGAGTTAATGATCTATTTAAACCTTATTATGTTTTTTTTCTTAGACGTAATTTATAAACTAATATTCCACGACTGGTCTATCTATTTGTTTATGCAATCCTTTATATTTTCTTTGACTTTCTCTGCGCTTTAGTCAAAAGTACAACGTTTCTTTTGAATTCCAAACACTTTTAGAGAAATAATATTAGTCTTTTAATAGCTCCATTAGTGTCCTAAAATGCTTCCAAACCTATGACGTCATCATTGGCATTTTACTTTTTAACCAGTGCCTATTAAACATGGCAGTCCAATGACCTCCCAACAATGACGTCATTAGTTTACGATACACACTACAAGAATCTGCCGGATGCAATGTTATGATGCAGTATGCTGGTAAATTGCGCAACGTAGACCGTATGTCGGCGATTTATTTCTGGACTCACTGTTGTAACGCAGAGGATGTACTTTGATGTACACTTGATTAAGGGAATACAGAGGATGTAGATTTTATAGATAGACCTTGACGAATCGTTGGTCAGATTGCGACATTAATGCTAAGCCCGGGATTGCTGAAGATAGCTGTCAAAATAATCCAATGACTTTGATTTATAGAGATTTGATTTAAAATAGACTTTGACCTAGTTGTGGCTTTTGGAAGATTAAGATTACCATACTAGCGAGCAAGCCCGACTGGGGAAGGACCTCCACCTTACAGAAGACCACAGCCAAATGACTACACACAGCGGTGTAGTTGTGTTCCTGTGTGTGAGTACAGGTCTCCAGCGCTCATTTAGGAATGCGTTTTGAAAGAAACGTATTCCTATCCCAGGGTTACTTCCATCTTAAAGCCCTGGTGTAAAAAAAAGGGTTGGCAACACGCAAGTGATACCTCTGGTAATGCAAGCGTCTATAGGCTACGGATACTGCTTAACATCAGGCGGGCCGTATGCTTGTTTGCCACCCAAGTAGTATAAAAAAAAAAAAAAAAAGATTATAATGACACCATCCTAACAAATCGGCACAATGTGTGGCATATTGTTCGTCAACCAAATTATTCAAATGCTGTTAAAAAAAAAAAGAGTTCTAGAATCAAAATTTAAAATTGTCAAAATTAGGGCGCCATTTTAATTAATATCTACATATTTTTTCTAAAGACTACCTACGGCGTTCGGTATTCAGCCTATATGTAAGTACACCCAGTTGAATTAAATATGGAACGAGAAATGAACACGACATGTATGTTTTATTTGCGCGATGATTGGACAAAATGTGTGGTGATGAAAACAGTTAATTAGGATTCGTTGATTAGTCAGAACTGTTTCTTTGTTAATACTGGGAATAAAGTTTCAAAATAATGGTATTTCTGTCTTATAAACAAAATAAGAGCTCCTTTTTTATTCAGTTTCATATAATAATATTTGTTAGGATATATTTTGACTGTTTTAGACTTAGATATCGTTAGGTAGGTTTATCTTCTGTAAAGTATTGTATTCACAGAAATAGATGTCTATTTCTGTGGTTGTATTTATAAAAAGTTTGTAGTAACTTTACATAAATAAATAAATTCTTAATATCTTATATACCTATACTGTTATAATATACACTGTTTCATATTCTATGCTTTTTTATAACTCTTTTCGACACATTCAATGTTTCCACTGTGTGGTGCAGTAGCAGTATCTGCTGAGGCTTGCTAGGCAAGCTATTCACAATATCTCAATAAAATTCTTAAGATACAAATACAAAATTGAATCATTAACATGCCATCCGATATGGTCTAGTGGCTAGGATACCTGGCTCTCACCCAGGAGGCTCGGGTTCGATTCCCGGTATCGGAAGTTTCTTTTTGTCATTTTTTAAAATAAATTACTGCAACTTTTACACGCTTGTGATAATATAATAGAAACATGATAAAAAATGTTGTATAACTGTTTCATGAGTCTGATTATAAAATAAAAGATATGATTATTAAAAAAATAAATCAAAAATATTACCAGTAAAATAAAATTTATTTATGACGCCTAAATGTTTCTTATTTTTCTTTAATTAGGTTTCCGTATTTAGGTTTAGTTAGTTTAAATAAGTTTTTAATATTATTCTTGTACTTATATAATTATAGAATATAGTCCTTCACAGAGAATAATATAAAATATAATTAAAACTTATTATATTTATACCTATGTTAGTTAAAAATAATTTCATATCTTTTGGTAACAATAACAAAAGGACTACTATATTTATCAAGACTCCAGTTTGAAAAAATATTGTACATTTTGTTTTGAGGAAATGTTCTAGATCGTTCTTTCAACTGAAAACAACTAAGTATATAGTTATAGAATATTATGTAGATGCACTAGTTAAATATAAGCAATAAGGAAATGTCCAGGCTGTCTGTCAGTTCATAACTAACTGACATTTACATGTTGCGTTCAATTGTTTTTTATGACGCTTCTGTGACATGTCCACAAAATAATATTTTTTTTTTAATATTTTGTGCCATTTCTGGTTTCCAGAACAAAACAATCTGAGTCACAATAAAATATTTAGCTTTTCTTATACCTATATTAACTTATTTTGGATAATTTAGCAGTCAGTTATTAGTAAACACTTTTAATTTTACAAATTGTCATTTTCCCGCTATAAATTTAGATTTTATCCCGGGTCACTTTTATCCTACTCGTATAACATTCGGGAATTATAGTTTTTTTGAAATCGTATTAGTTGTTGTTGAGGTTAAACGCGTTCAAAGAAGAAAAAAATAGGAAGGGTGTCTGGCTCAATGCGGGTTGATAAAACAGAAAACCCTAAATGAGCACTGGAGACCTACACCACTGTGTGTAGTTATAGTTTTTCTTCACCATTTACAGATGATGTCATTCATTTTTCGATTAGCACGTTTAAATTCCATATTTTTTACATACATTGGTACTAACGGTTAAGATAAAACTCGCCCATCATGAGCAACAAATCGGTCATATTCCCATTCGGCTACTATCGCATCACAGTCCCCATAAAACGAACAGAAAAATAATCAAACTACACAGTTCATCCATCATATTTCTATTTATAACCCTCAACTGTCCCACATTCATCACTCCACATCGAGTTCATGGCGCAGGGTTAAACAAATAACCTCTAGACCCACGTAATCATCAAAAAGAAACTAACTATTAATCTAAAAGAATCATCGTATATTATTAATGAGGGCGGAAACCGTGTGCTATTTGACGTTTTTCTAGGTTAGTTATTGACATTGTTCTTATTCACTTGTATTCATAGAATAGAACCGTGTCTTTATTATTTTGAAAAAATCTAAACGATTAAGGCCTGCTTTTATTCTTGAAATTTTGGTAATAATTAGAGCATCCTACTAATATAATAAACGCGAAAGTTTGTAAGAATGTATGGATGTATGTTTGTTACTCTTTCACACAAAAATCTGAATTGAAAAAAAAAACTGATCTTGATTAAATTTGGCATAGAGATAGATTACACATAGGCTACTTTTTATCCCGGAAAAAAATTACATGACAAGATTATTTAATTTAATATAATCTTCAATTAAATAAACAGTAGTCCATGACAGTCAGGTATTATATAAGTACCTTTATTTATATTAAATTTATTTTAATTTTAAAAACGCCGGCTTCTGACGATATCTAATTCCCAACAAAATCTGTGTTGCGCGGGAGTAAAGCTTAAATTTTCAGGTGTTATTATAAAATTAGTCAGTAACCTTAGTTAACATCTAAACGACTAAAATCCTTGATGACACAAATTATAATAGAAGACAATAAAATAACCAATTTAATTAGGAACCTTATATCGTTAATGCATGGTGAAAACGGAGGTCAAAAAACCGTCGCCACCAAAAATAAACGTAATAAAAAATTACATAAACACAGTTATTTAATTCTTTAGTAATTAGAGAGACAGTAAGGCAAGTGGGAGTTTGGCCTGTTGCCCTATATCTAAAAACTAAACACCTAGATTATTCCATGGTTTTGTTATCTCTATTTTATTGTATCCGAAACCATTTCTTAGACATAAAATGTTTCATCAAAAATGTATCTTGTTCTATCAAACCAACTTCCTTACCTTTTGATCTATATTTTAATTATATTTTCTTAATTATCTGTTCTTAGTTATTCTTCCTAATAATCTGAAATCATTATTGTCATTGATTTCACGTAGCATGCATCTCATTTGAAACCTACTTTTTGTTAACCCATATTCTGACAAATAAATTAATTTAATTTATTTGTCAGAATCCATACTATTTAGTATTCCTAATAAATAAATAATATTTATTATTTTAGCATGACGAATCTGACATTAGCATGACGATTTTGTGCATCGGAGTGATATACATTACTATTTACTGACGTAATTTTCAAGAGTACCCATATTCGGACATTAGTCACTCAAATAACAAATATTCAATAAGAAGACAGAGACAAAATCTCGACCTACATTTAATAAACTATATATGAATTAGGCTTAGCGTGCATTAAATGAAAACTAAAACAAAATGAAAGTGCCACATGTTCAGTGTCTCGCCACCAGATCTGAGTTTAACAGACCGATAAAAGATAACGACGCCATTATTCTAACGTGCTCTTTTGAAATCGCATAAAACGTGTACGATTTAGTAGCTACTGTGTGCAAACAGGTGGTATATTGTTAACTAAATCGATTATATTTCGCTAACTCCTCATCACTTTATGAAGCTATGAAGACGTAGCCGTCGTGCATCTCTACAAAAGGTTTAAAGACCAAGATAAAAATATTCGAGAACTTTTGTTTCTGATTTAACATCAATCTTCAAAATGGGTTCAAACAAAGAAGTTACGTCTGAACATATAAAACATATGAAATATATTAATTTAATAGATTCAATTTTAAATTCTCACTTCAGATCAAGAAACTAAAATAGAATATTATCAAGACACTTTTCTTTCACGAAACGCATAGAACAACAATCGAAACGCCCCAAACAAAACAAAATCGTGAAAAATAAGAAAGTCAAAACAACGTTAGGAAGCGACGACTGCAGTTAACAGATGGTCGTAAACATTTAAAATGGGGCGAGACAACGTGACTAGCTAGCAGCCATAGAACTGGGAATTATAAACATAATATTTAAGATGTGCAAACGCTGAAATTAGGCGTTCTCCAGTAGTCCCAAATTAGACGCATAGGTAGACAGTAACTGGGACAGACAATAAGAGAATAGTGAAACTGTATATTACAGAACGTTTTGTCTCACCGAGTGGGTGTGCAAGCCATGTTAATAATGCTAATAATGTACCGTAGATTATTTCGGGAGTGGCATACAAGCCAATTCCTGTAACCACTTTACGCGGACCTTTCGTGTCTCCTCCAAAGTTTTGTCAAACTATATTATTTAAAGAGATCTTGTCAGAGTTGGCAGGTCACCGAAAAATGGTTGCAGCTCACGTATTCGCAAAATGATTATGTAGTTTAATTTTTTTTTCTTATGTACGGAGGACGTTGACCTGATATAAAACATCGAAATAATGAGATTATTTATGCAATACAAAAGTGCATTTTATGTATCGTAAATTAGTTTAAAGATTTATGAGCGTAAGTTATTAGTATTGCAAAAGTTTATTATGAGATTGCGCCAGGATCGTTGCGGTTTGCTTTGATAAAGGGAGAAAATAACTTTATGTGACCGAGTAAGCTTTATCTTTTCAATACATGCTAAAGTTATGATGAATTTAAAATAATAATAACATCAAGTAAAAGAAATCTTTTATAAATAGTATCACTTATTTCTACGATATATAAATTTGTCATAATACTGCAATGTAGGGTAAAATTTTTATTATCTTTTTTGTCGTATTTAAGTTTTTTTTTATAAAAAGACAATTTCCGCACTAGGCAACAATCCCTGTGTCGCGGGAGACTTTACAAACACACAATTAACGGACACAAAGTACATCCAGACTCGGGACAACCAACCACTAGTGGATCACACATTTTTTTGTCCCGTGTGGGGATTGAACCCACAACACGCCGCGCAGTAGTGAATGGCGAGGTAACCATTTAAGCTACTGAACCAACCGTGCAGTCTAAGTAAGTGGTTCTTGTCTCAAAGATGTTTACCTATGTGGTAACTTGGTTGCTTTAGCGGAGACAAGCAAAATTAACATCGTACAAATATACATGGATGATTATAAGAAAGGCCTTTGACCAGTTGTAGAATAATATATCTAGATTAAAATAAAATGTTCACCAACTAATGTGCCATTTCTCATATTTCCTCTACACGTTCAGTTTTCCTTAAATTTTAAAAGTTTGGACAAATGATGTGTGGGTAATTACAAAGTCACGGAGTAGTCACTCGACGAAATTGGGCAAATGGAACATTTAGCGGCAAACAGTCCTTGGCGATGAGCCAGACCAACTATATGATATAGACGTTACTATAACATTATGAGAACCAAACGTTTTTGATTTAAAATGCTTAGAAAGAGAGATTGACCAAACTAATATTAATTATAATAAACTAGATAAGGTTCAAGAACACGATAAAATTAAGGTAGTTGGGTCACGGTAGAATCGGAACATTTTTATTACCCCTAAAGAGATACTTATCACCGTGACTTCTTACCAAGCAAAGATTAACAGGAATTAATAGTTATACTCTTCAAGAATATTGACATAAAACAAAACGAAATTAAACTATTGTCTGCAACTTAACAACGAATAAAATCAGCAGCGAGATGGAAGATATAGAAAAGAAAAGCAAATGAAAGTAATTCAGGACACTACAGCCATTACAAGTAGCGACGCATTAGGTATTGCAAATGTCCAGTCCGTAGGGTATGCTTATTTATTATCTTAGTACATTGTATGAAATTATATCAAGTAATGTAGATCTAATTAATCGAATAGATAGAAATAATATGATGAGCGTCTTAAATCGCTACATTGATTACGTTTGTGAGGAGAAGCCAAAACACCTGGTGCTGAACTTTCAGACGTGGATGACGATCGCGATACACATTAAAATTCTATTAACGTTTTATGTATCTACAATTGGGTCATCTTATTACAATTTTGTGAATCGAATATAACGTGTCAGCATCATCATCTCAGCTGAAAGACATCCACTGTTGTACAAAGGTCACTTGATCATAGATACTTACATTGTATCCTCAGTTTATTCAATTATTGTCTGAAGCTCACAAATATTTAAATTTGTGTTTTGTACTCGTATATATGTTTTACTAGGGGTCGCCCGTGACTTCGTCCGCGTAGGAATATTTTCCCCGATTTTGCAACATATCTCACTACTGCTCCGCTCCTATTGATCATAGCGTGATGTTATATAGCCTAAAGCCTACCTGGATAAATGCAATACTCAACAAAACAATATTTTTTCCAATCGAACCAGTTTTTTTTTATTATTGCATTTATCAATGCACTATTAAAAAAAAAGATTTTTTCTAATCGAACCAGTACTTTCTGAGATTAGCGCGTTCAACCAAACAAACAAACAAACTCCTCAGCTTTATAATATTAGTATAGATATGTCATTGTTTAGAAATTCTATTCGATAGATAATATCAAGAGTCTTAAGTCTATAATACTGCGCATTGTTTTGATAAAAATCGCATTAAGTCTGCGTTTTCACCATAGATGTATAGCGAGGAATTTGTTTGTACCAATAAAATCGCTTCATCTACCTAGCCTCGCTCCGCTAAGGGTAAATAAAGCGTAAATGAAGTTCTAATAAAGACATTACTCACTACAAGTTTCTAGTGGAAACGCAGCCTTAAGGTGCTCAAATAGTTTGTTCAATTTTTTTTTAATACTACCAAGGAGGCAAACAAGCATACGGCCCGCTTGATGGTAAGCAGCTACCGTAGCCTATGGACGCTTGCAACACTAGGGGTATCACTCGCGCGTTGCCGACCCTTTAGAAACCTTATAACTCCTTTATTGAAGAACCCCATGCTATAGTCTCTCGGGAAAACCTCGGCAGAAAGCTCATTCACATTTCATTAAAAATCGAACATACAATACAAACTTAAAGAGACGAGACGTTTGTCGAAATAATTTTAATTTTACATTGAATTATAATAAATAACTATTGTACGGCTTTTCCCAATCAATTGTCATTACATTTTTCACATTGGACGGTAGTAATTTACAATCAATTAAATCAAGGTCAGGTGGCACACAATTGTCGGTACTTGCCAACTACTTCACAGCTTTAACAACAATACAATTAATTACTCCCTTACATTAAATTTATTTCATTACGCACTGTCACAAGTGGGACAATGGACTTTTGGTAACCTTGGTCTTTCTCTCGACTGTGCAGATTTTTACCGTGCATATTATTATTTAGCGAATGCAGACAGGATACTTAATATATATTTTTATGTTACTCGATTACTCGTAGAAGACTGGATAACCAATTTGAAAAGTTCATATTTTAATTGAATATGTTGTATACTTTCTAGTTGTTCGCATAGTCATGAGGTCTGGATCTGAGAATGGGATCCTAGGGAAATTGAGGAAAGTCTTCAAAAATTATAAGCACATCTATTACGATTAGGGTATTTTTCAAAAGTAATTTGAGCATTTATTTTAGAAAAGCATTATTTGGCGAAGTAGAAATGCTGATGACCATAGATGGCCACCATAGACAATATATAGAGTCAATACATAGAGGGAAATGTCTACTTGATACAATCTGTCAACCTCTTTTAGATCATTTCAGAAGAAAAGTTGAGGAGAAAGAGGATGACCGAACAATTATCGTTTTAACGAGTGAAGGAGAAGATCTGAGTCAAATCCTATAAAGAGATCACAAAGAGGCAATGCATTGAGAATAGTGGTTCTTTACCAACGATTAGGAAACAATGTTTAAATATTTTTATGTTTTCAATGGGCCACTTAAGATATTTTTAGTTTTTTAGTCAGTTCTCATGGAAATTTTAATATCGGAAGCTTTTAATAAGTAAACTAATAGGTAACTTTAAAATAAGTATGACTTCTTATCCAAACAAAAAATAGATCAAAGAAAGAAAGTTAATTCTATAAAACCTTTAAATGAGGTCAAGCCATTTAAGATTGCATCCGACATGTTGTTCTCAGGGGAGATAGTCTTGACCGATATGTTTGAGTAGTAACTCGTGTACTAATATTTTTGCGTCAACAGTTCACAGAGGAAACCATTACTAGGCTGTCAATGGAAATTCACTATATGAAAATACGAAGAGAGATGTGTTTGTGCGTAGGTTTTCTTCATTTATGTATTTTTCGAGTGTTTATTTAGTAAGTATGATTCAATGCTTCATTTTCATTATTCATCATCAACTCTTAACCATCTACTGCTGGGTATAAGTCTCTTCTTTTGTGCGTCATCTGTTACGCTCCTGTGCTTTTCCGAACTTATTTTTCTTTCGTCTGACCCTGTGGTTTGCTCGACAACGTTTTTCCGATTTACGGCCACCATTTTGTGACTGCTTTGGTCCACCTTACCTTATCTTATCTTGTGACGAAGCTGTCCTTTCGGCCAGAGCACTTCGAACTTGGGATCTTTTGTGCATGCCACTTCCTTACGGCTTACCCTACATCCTGGTCCCTGAATATCTCCTGATTGAGGTCCACCTTTAGTCATAGCTAGGGGAGCTAGATGGCCTACCCATCTCTACTTAAGGCTAGTCCATGCTTATAATTATTGTAATTTGTCGTTATTTCTCTAAGTGTGTGTTATATCGGCTTTGCTCTTTTTTTTGCAAAATTTTAAAGGCGAAGCAATGTCATGCACTAAGTATATATTTTTGCAAATTCGCGTATTTCATAACAGTTCGCAATGAGGTCACGTAGCTTTTAACTGTCGCGGCGATACATCATTGTTATATAATGGCTGGACAGTATTATGTACACTATTATATACATATACATACACAACATTATCGTAACACGGTCACGCAACACTTGACACTTTCAGGCTGGCCGCTCATTGGTTACTATCAGTAGAACAGCTTACTTGATTTTGTATGAGATTCTACTACTGAAACTTACTTCTTAGATTCTTGCACGAATCACTACGATTCGTACAAGAATCTAAGAAGTAAGTTTCAGTCAGGTCAAAGTAGTTCGAGTAATACTCTACCTTCATATATCAACTTTTGTTTAAACTGTTTTCTGTATAAACTGCACGTAAGTAAAACGATGTATGCAGCAAGAGTATTAGAGGGATAAGATATAAGTGACAGAATGTAATGCCGTTCTATTTCTAAGGATTGAAGCAATCTTTTAAACGCTAGAACGTAAACTCATCAGCGCCTACCACGGCGATTGGTTTTAAAATATAAAGTTTCTAGTAGCTTTAGCGACGGTAGCCAACGTGCGGCCAGTCTTAGCTTTCTTTATTTTGTTACTGGGTTTTTACGTGTTTGTTGTTATGAGAGTGACAGATACCTTGAAATGTCTTTACTTCTTAACTAATGGAAATGTTTACAGTAAATAAGGTAGAAACAATAGAATTTAAACAAGTCACTAAATTATAAATAGTTGAGTAGAAAATATATTTTTTAGTTATAGAAATTTAAGTTTTCTTATTAATTTAGATAATCCAAATTCCTTTTATAAGGAAGCCACACATTATTATTACTAAAGCTGCACTAATCAGATTAATTAATATCCCAAACATCGTTTTAGTGCTAAATGTAGGGGGGTAAAATGGTAATAAAATTTAATTACATTTAAACATGTTTAAAGTGGTAAGAGTTAATATTGTTTTGTGTTTTGAAGAACGTGTGTTGCTGTATCCATGTATAGTAGATGACCAAAAAAACTAGATTAACAAACAAAAAAATTGCACCCTCAGTGGAAAAACGGCGTAACGACAAACATCTGTTCAACAATTTTCATCGTAAGTCAATTAACATAAGGCTTAGAATTGCCAAAAGGCATTTTTCATCTTGCGTATATTTTTCCATTGAAAGTGCTTTAAGTTTTCAATCTAACAAATGCATATTTACACTGCTTAACGGAAACTATGATTCAGGAATTCCATTATCACTAAAGCCAGGTATTGACATTGTGAAGCTGCCTCGCGAGCCTGCTCGTCTGGGGCAACATTCAAATTGGCTCGCGAAGCAAACGCGTCTCCATATAGCGAGTCTGCCTTGCGCAGTATTTTAGGGATCTCACGTATTACGTCACCATGACCCAGAATAATCGCTTTACCGGCTTGACAGCAAATCACATCAAGTTTGATTTACATTCATTCAGTATTAATCCCAGCCATTTTAAGCTTTTGATTGGCATTGAACTAGTATTATACGATTTCAGTTTAGTTTGACTGACTTGGTGGTCCAGTGGGTGTAGTATGCGCCTGCTGTACACGAGGTTGTGGGTTCGATTCCCGCACAGGGACAAAACTTTGTGTGACCCACAAAGAGTTGTTCTGAGTCTGGGTGTAATTTGTGTCCGTTAATTGTATTTTTGTAAAGTCCCCCGCAACACAGAACTTGTTCCCTAGTGCGGGAGTTGTCTTTTTTAACAAAAAAAAGAAAGAAAATTTAAGCATTGATTTTACAATTTCACAACTCGATTTTTAGGGCTATAGAGATTTACGTAAACCATGAGACCCCCGAAGATAAACTTTCGTATGCCACAGCTACAATGGCAGAGATTCCAAGTCTCTACAAAAAAGTCTGTCTGTTAAAATAAGCTTTACAATTTATGGATCTTACCTTCCTCTCTCGTCACTCCTTCCAAGTACCTTACTCCTTGGATGTTTCTTCTTCGGCCGGACCTTCATCTTGTGCTTCGCTGCCGATGTGTCCAGTAGCTCTCCCTTGATATCCAGGCTGGGGTCGTGCCGGGACTTCCTGGGATAGGGGGCGAAGGTTACTTGGATGATATGGTCGTTAGTCTACAGTCTAAAGGGCAACATCTACGAAATATGTATAGTTGTGGTAGAAAAAGAATAAGGAATTCGTAGTGTATAGTTTTGTAATTGGGTCTGAAGTTCTACCATATATATTTACTTAATAGTTTTTAATGTTATCCGAATAAATTCGGAATTCACACAGAACTCCTATATATGTACATGAAGAAAAAACCTTTAAATACAATATCTGATTGTTTGTAAGTAGTCTAGGTTTGTATATAAATAATATGTAAACCATTTATTTTTGCCACACACATAACAGTACAGAAAAAAATACATTTATATAAAAAAATACATTTACACATGAATACAAATATATATCTATATCTACAAAGGATACATGTGTAGCAGGATCTAGCTCAGTATACGCTGTGCTTACAGTACAGCACTGATTTTCAGCTAGTACCCGTCATTGTACAACATGTCGATCAACGACGCACACGTATCTTTTTGAAGAAAATTCAGATTTTCTTTCCTGTTGATTGATTATTTTAGTGCTGATTGACATCCGTGGGTTACTGCTCAATGGTTCTAGCTGAAAATCAGGGCCTAGCATTACTGCCCGGCATTATGCTGAGTTGGATTCCCTTTTGGCGTAAACATGAGACATTTATGTACCTATAATTAAGTATTTTTGTTAACTTTGTTTGTTTGCTAATTACTGCCAAATAAAATTATTCTTGCTTTCTTTCTTTACTCACCCTGTATTTCCATAATAATAAACAACACTCGGTGCTCTGATCCCAAATAGCCTTATTAGGGTAGGTATGTACTATAGCAACCAGACAACTGATAAACATACTTATATAAATCTCGAGTACAGTAATGTTAACGGTAGAAATTACCGGGATATTGCTTATATGCAATATAAGCAATATCCCTGTAATAATATACAGAGAATAATATACAGAATACCCCTAATTTTTGAAGATCTAACTAGGAGTTTGAAGACTATCAGCGATAATGAAGAGATTTTACTAACTTTAAATGACCAGAAAACACCAGCCGTCTATAGGCTACTCTGTCTACGCCCCAAGATTTCCTATCATAAAAAAATCATGATCTATTGTAAATTTTATCACAAAGACCTTTTGCAATACACATAAATAATACCTCTTCGTGACAAGAGTGTGTGACGTAGTGTCTCGACAAAAGACGGCTGCTGTGGTTATATGTGTGAATGTGACATGGTGACGTCACTGAGTGATGGGACTCTTCACTGCCAAGGCTCAGGTTGCAACAAACGACACGTGAGATTTGAGTGGTGGCTCCATTTCTTGGCGAATGGTGAAAATTCGCAGTTCGTTTTAGGCTCGCCCCGACTTTGTCCAATGAAAATAACCTTATTACTATATTGTTAACCTTATAGGGGTTAAAATTTCAAAAATATTTTCTGAGCAAAAATTTCCAAAAACTTCCGTCCGTGTGGTGACGGATTAAGAATACAAATATCACCACCCCGTTCAATCCCGAGGGTGTCGTAAGAGTCGACTAAGGGACTAAGTCAGGCAGACAATATCCACTGCAAGAGACGGAAAACTCGAACAAAACCCTATACCAACAAGTCTGGCCAGCGTGGTATAGTAGGCTAATATCCCTCCAATTGTATGGTGGAGACCCGTGCCCAGCAGTGGGACGTTTATGGGTTGTGATTATGAAACTTAGTACCTGAGTTTTTGATAGTCAGTACAAACGATTTTATATACTAACAACCCATTTGTTTATGTTCCACTGAGCTCGGGTCTCCTCTCGTCTATGAAGAGAAAGAGAGCGTACAGGCCTTAATTCACACACGCTGGCCTAATGCGGGTTGTCGAATCAGACATGTCTTTACAATTTCTTTTAAGACAGGGTTTCCTCACTATGTTTTCCTTCACCGTTAGCAGATGGTGAATTATTTGATTAGTAGATACATATAAACTCCACAAAGTGAAAAAAAAAAACAAAGTGAAATTCACATTGGTACTGCAACCCGGGATTGAACTCGCACCTCTTGCGTGCAAGTCGGTTACTTTCCCACTCGGCCACCACCCCTTCGATTTAAACAATTTTATATACAATGTTATTTTTCATATAGTTAAATACCGAAACACCCCAAATTGGTATTTATTAGAAGAGTAAGAATTAAAAATATAAAAATTAAAACTTATGATGTTATAAACTGATTTCATTGTGAAGTTTTTCCTGCACGATTACGTTTAGTAATATAATTATTGTGCATTCGTAAAATTAAAATATGGCCCCCTAAAATATCGGTCCCACTTTTTTTTTTTTTTTTTTTTTTTTTTTTTTACTACTACTTTAAACAATTTTCGTACATTATTTATAGACGATTCCAACCTGGAGTGTGGGAAATGTGGTGCTGAGCCACAAACCATGGGGCACTTGATATCATGTCCCGCGTGTCCTGATACCTGCACCTTAGAGGAGCTTATGGACGCTACTGAAAATGCAAAACTCGTAGCTAGGTTCTGGGCTGACACAATTTAGATTGCCATCGACACGCTAAGGAGAAGAAAAACAAAGTATTACAAGGTTTACAAATATTATACTCGAATCTATTATTGATAATGAACAAACCACTTTCAGATTTCACCTATACTATGAATAGGATTGTATATAGATTAATAGACACTTTTTAAATGACTGCCTTGGTGGTCCAGTGGCCGCAGTATGCGCCTGCTGTGCACGAGGTTGTGGGGACATAACTTTGTGTGACCCACAAAGAATTGTTCTGATTTTGGGTGTAATTTGTGTCCGTTATTTGTATGTTTGTAAAGTCCCCTGCGACACAGAGATTGTTCTCTAGTGCGGGTGTTGTTTAAAAAAAATCGAACAGATGTTAACTATCTCCGTAGACAGGTATGTTAATAGTTCCAAAGGACATAACATGCGTGCGTGAAGTAAAAATATCCGCAGTCCACTTTAATTAACATGTCATAGCCTTACGTGTTTAGATATGTGAGGAAACTCACATGTTCTTAAAGCTATTGAAAAGACATGCCTGATGCACTAACTCGCGATCACATGTCAGCTGCCTTGATGGGAGAGACGAGATCCAGCTAAGGCAAAATTCAAAATACCTTTTATTTTGAATGTATATAATTTAAGTTTGTAATAAATTGTAATATTTATTTTTAATTATTATAAATTTAATGTAATCTTATTTTAAAAATTCATCAAATACATTATCGATGTTGCAAACGAAATGAAATTGACCTATAATTTTAACAAATATCATTATAATATAAAAATTAATCCCTATTTCCCTTGGTCACGGCATCACGCGTGAACAGCTGGACCGATTTCAGTAAGGTAACGGCACCTAATTCCGAGGGGTTCTGAAATTGGCACCTAATTCCGAGGTATTTAGAAAAACAGTATTTACTCGCGATAAACAAGCTATTTTTTACCAGAATATCTCTTATTTAGTAGATTATAGCTTTGAGAGCCTAGGTGATTGCGTAGATGTGGACGATTACAACAACAGGTTCGTGGAAACTGTCCGTTCGGCTGGATCTACCAGCTTTAAAATCCGCCGAACAAAGGAAACGAAGAAGATCTCCGACTCAACCATCAAGCTCATGGAGGAAAGGCGAGCGATGGTTCTGCAGTCCTCAGATGATGCTGGCCGGTACCGGCGGCTCAATAGGCAGATCTCTAAGTCATTGACGTGCGACCTTCGCCTGTTTAATACAAATAGTATTAAACAGGCCATAGAGCAAAACAAGGGCTCCAAAGTGTTCGCTAGAGATATGTTTATTGGGCAGAGCCAACTGACCAAGCTGAAGACTGAGGACGGCAGAATCATATCGTCCAGGCCTGAGCTGATGGAAGAGATCGAAACGTTTTACGGGCAGCTATACACGACAACACGGTCACCTGTTAGCTCTTCGACAGACGATCCAAGAGCTAAGTTGTCCCGACACTATACCGATGATATCCCGGTCGTCAGCCTAGACGAGATTAGTATGGCTCTGAAACAGCTCAAAAACAACAAGGCACCGGGTGAAGACGGAATCACAAGCGAACTGCTGAAAGCAGGTGGAATACCGGTGCTGAAAGCAGTTCAAAAGCTATTTGATTCCGTCATACTCGCGGGAAAGACGCCGCAGGCGTGGCACAGGAGTGTGGTGGTGCTGTTCTTCAAAAAGGGCGACAAAACCCTATTGAAGAATTACAGACCCATCTCACTCCTGAGCCATGTCTACAAGCTGTTTTCAAGAGTCATTACGAATCGTCTCGCGTGTAGGTTTGACGACTTCCAGCCTCCCGAACAAGCCGGTTTCCGAAAAAGCTTTAGTACCATAGACCACATACATACGCTGCGGCAGGTTATACAGAAGACCGAAGAGTATAACCAGCCCCTATGTTTAGCGTTTGTGGACTATGAGAAAGCCTTCGATTCGATCGAGACTTGGGCTGTGCTACGGTCTCTCCAACGTTGCCAAATTGACACTCGGTACGTCGAAGTGTTGAAGTGTTTGTATGAAAACGCCACCATGTCAGTCCGTTTCCAAGATCAGTGCTCGAAGCCTATCCGATTGCAGCGGGGTGTGAGACAGGGAGACGTAATATCTCCGAAACTGTTTACCGCTGCATTGGAAGATGCTTTCAAGCTTCTGGATTGGAATGGACTCGGCATCAACATCAACGGCGAGTACATCACCCACCTTCGATTTGCCGACGATATTGTGGTCATGGCTGAGACCTTGGAAGACCTTGGCGCTATGCTTGATGGCCTTAGTAGAGTCTCCCTACAAGTGGGTCTTAAAATGAACATGGACAAGACCAAGATTATGGCAAATGTCCATGTCGCACCTACCTCTGTCACAATTGGAGGCTCTACACTCGAAGTTGTTGACGCGTATGTTTACCTGGGACATACAGTCCAGTTAGGTAGGTCCAACTTCGAGAAAGAGGTCACTCGTCGAATCCGACTCGGCTGGGCAGCGTTTGGGAAGCTACGTCATATCTTCTCGTCCCAAATACCGCAGTGTCTCAAGACGAAAGTCTTTGACCAGTGTGTGTTGCCAGTGATGACCTATGGATCTGAGACATGGTCGTTCACTATGGGCCTCATACGAAGGCTCAAGGTCACCCAAAGAGCAATGGAGAGAGCTATGCTCGGAATTTCCCTGCGAGATCGAATCAGAAATGAGGAGATCCGTAGGAGAACCAAAGTGACCGACATAGCTCGAAGAATTGCCTCAATTAAGTGGCAATGGGCAGGGCACATAGCTCGCAGAACCGATGGCCGTTGGGGCAGAAAGGTTCTAGAGTGGCGACCACGAACTGGAAGACGCAGCGTGGGCAGGCCTCCAACAAGGTGGACCGACGACCTGGTAAGGGTCGCGGGCAACCGATGGACAAGGTCAGCTCAGGACCGAATGATGTGGAAGACCTTGGGGGAGGCCTATGTCCAGCAGTGGACGTCTTGTGGATATCTACATGTGGATATATTATCCAAGGTAAGGTGTAAAGTATAAGATGTTTAAGATAATCGATAAATTTCGCCACAATAGCCGGTCCAAACTCACTTTTCATACATTTGGCACACCGTGCACGTAAATACCACGTTTTTTAAAATAGCGTTTTTCTTGTTATTTTAGTACGGTGTGTGTAATTCTTTGCGTTTAAGTATTAGAAGGACTATATTTTTATAAGTATTACTTAACTTTTTTGTATTTTACTAAATAAATAAAGGCGAAAAAACGTTTTGAAAATACCGCGGAATTAGGTGCCATTAAAATTAGGCGGTTCCTTATTCCGATGTATACCACGGAATAAGGATTTCATAGACTTAGTTTCATTTTTGGTTTTCAGGATTGTTTTTAGGATTAGGCACTTCACACTTTAGATTTACTAACTTAAGTAGTCAATATATATAAGATCTAATTACGAGGTACACTTTTGCATCGCATTCACTAATTATAGCATATCAAAGGTGGTGTATTTAGGTATTTTGTTAATTCGTTGTATGAGTATTTCAAGACAAAAAATCTAAGTTTATTAATAATTCAATGTAATTTTTAGCAAGTGCTATACATATTTAGAAAAATATTACAATTGTGCACTAATCTGTAAATAAACTTTGCCAAAATGTTCTAACTTTTAACACTCGGAATTAGGAAACGTGTTTTTTTTAGTACGAAACCTAATTCCGATGTATAGTGCATCGGAATTAGGTTCTATGGGCACCTAATTCCGTGGTATAGGCAAGTTAAATACAGGCTGTTCACAATTCACTGCAGCATATAGTTTTTTTTCTTGGATGAAATGTAATTTAGCAAGTTTGTATTTTGGTTATTGAAATTGTAAATTTCATTATTTTTTCACCTTAATGGAACGTTCAATAATAAAATTAATTAAAATTGAGTTATTTTGTTTGTAAAATTATTTTCATAGTGTTCTCGTAACAACTCACGTAAAAACTCGTTCTCGCCTGATGTTAAGCAGTTACCGTAGCAGTAGCAGAGACGCGTTGCAATACTAGAAGTATCACTTGTGTATTGACGAACCATTTTTTTACACCAGGGCTTAAAGATGGAATATCCCTATGATAGGAAAACGTTTCTTTCATAACCCAACCCTAAATGAGCGCTGGAGACCTGTATTCACACAAAGCAACACAACTACACCGTTGTGTGTAGTTATTTGGCTGTCGTGTTCTGTAAAGGGAAGGCTTTCCCCAGTCGGACTTGCTTGCTAGTATGGTGCCCTAAAGTAAATCCTGGTCCTCTCTTAATTTACAATAAATAAAATCAGTGATGATACTTTACAAATGTATCTGGTAAAAATATTTTTTTCAAATCTCGACAACATTAACATTCTAAAAGCAATTTTGTGTTATATCTACCTAATAGTACATTATTATAAAACAAAACTATTCAATTTAATAAGAAAGAATCAACTTGATATCCCAAATTCCTAACTTTAAAATACTGAAATAACAAACATTTAAAAAACCACGAATTAATAACCTCCTTTTGTGAAGTATAATGCACCCCATGGTTATAAAGATTCAAACAACAATAACATATTTATAAAGTGGATAGAGATATTTTTTGAACACCATATACAACTTTTCTCCCGCTACATTTTGTTACCTCGGAATTAGGAACCAAATACATCGGATTTTTTTTTTTTTTTTATACTACCAAGTAGGCAAACAAGCATACGGCCCGCCTGATGGTAAGCAGTTACCGTAGCCTATGGACGCTTGCAACACCAGGGGTATCACTCGCGCGTTGCCGACCCTTTAGAAACCTTATAACTCCTTTCTTGAAGAACCCCATGCTATAGTCTCTCGGGAAAACCTCGGCAGGAAGCTCATTCCACAACTTAATCGTACGTGGGAGGAAATTCCTCTGAAACCGCACAGTGCGGCACGATAAAGGTTCTAAAATGTGTGGATGAACTCCCTGTCGGTGGCGGGAGGTGCGTTGATAAAATGTGGCCGTGGGCATCATATCAAACAATTCCTCGGAACACAGCCCGTTGTACAGGCGGTAGAACACACACAAGGAGGCAAAGTCTCTCCTTAAACTAAGTGGATCAATACCGCCTGTGACCTTGGGATCGTCAACAATCCTCACAGCGCGCCTTTGGATCGAGTCAAAAGGTCCAAGCTGGTATCCAGGTGCTCCCGCCCAAAGGTGGCAGCAGTACTCCATGTGGGGCCGAATTTGCGCTTTGTAAAGCAGCGATCTTTGGCCCGCAGTGAAGCACCGCTTTGCTCTGTTGAGCACACCGAGCTTCCTAGATGCCAGCTTGGCCTTGTCCTCCAAGTGGTGACGAAACTGGACCTCGCAGGATATATCAACGCCAAGAATCCCAATGCTCTCGGATATCTTAAGGGCTGTGTCCAGGAACTGTGGAGCCATAACAAATGGGGCTTTTTTAGCGGTGAACGCGCAAACTTGTGTCTTAGTGGGGTTGAAATGGACTAAATTTAGTCGACCCCAATCAGAGACTCTGGACAGAGTGCTGCTGATTTCAGACACAAGTTTTTCGCGACTTTCGTCCACAACGGAACGAGGGATGTTTGCGCGGCCCATGTAAAAAGTGTCCCCGGTGCTGTCGTCCGCATAACAATGAATGCTATCAATGGATAACATATCATTAATATGCAGCAGAAACAGTGTCGGGGACAGCACAGAGCCTTGTGGAACGCCAGCATTGATGTCCAGGCGATCCGAGCAACAACCATCAACGACAGTTCTTATGCTCCTGCCGGACAAAAAGCTGGCAATCCACTTGCATAATCCCTCGGAGAGTCCGTAAGATGGTAACTTCGATAGAAGACTCCGGTGCCAGACCCGATCGAATGCCTTCGCTATATCTAGGCTAATAGCCAATGCCTCACCTTGACTCTCAATGGCTAGAGCCCAGCGGTGTGTGAGATACACTAGAAGATCACCAGTAGAGCGACTATGGCGAAAGCCATATTGGCGGTCACTGATTAAATCGTGATCCTCTAGGTATCCCAGGAGCCGTCTGTTTATAACTCGCTCCATCACCTTTGAGAGAAGGGAGGTTATAGCGATAGGCCTGTAGTTCGATGGATCTGATCTATCGCCCTTTTTGGGCACCGGATGCACATTGGCGGTCTTCCACGAAGACGGAACTCGTCTACTGGTAAACGAAAGTGCGAATAGACGCGTTAACACAGGACATAATTCAGGGGCACACTGCTTAAGCACCATTGCCGGTATGCCGTCTGGCCCACTCGACTTATGAATGTCTAGAGAAAGCAATTCCCGCCGGACCTCTCGCTGGGATATGGAGATTTCCGGCATGGTGATACCACACCACGGGATTGTGGGAGGTACAGCCTCTCTATCGTTCAAAGTCGAGTTGGAGGCAAAAAGAGAACCCAAAAGATCGGCTTTCTCTTTAGCACTATGGGCCAAATTACTGTCCGGCTTCCGTAATGGTGGCAAGGACGACCGACAAAAGTTTCCCTCGGCAGCTTTTGCAAGCGACCAGAATGCACGACTCCCAGAGGGGTGGCTCGCTAGCCGCTCGCCAATTCTGCCGATGAATTCAAATTTTGCCCTGGCTATTGCTCTTTTACTGGACCTCGAGGCAGCATTTAACTTGCGTTTCACATCAGAGATGTTGGGGTCCTTATGAACTCGAGCCGCGGTCCAAGCCTTGTAAGCAGCTTGCTTAAGAAGACTAGCTTCTCTACAAGGCCGATTAAACCACGGTCGTTTCCTAGCCCCTGTAACTGGCACGACCAGATTTAGAATGTAGCATTCCATACCCAGAAGAATCGTGTCAGTTACAGCGGTTGTGCAGGACTCAACATCTTCTGATGCGAAGCAAAGCTGTCTCCACGGGTACGACGCGTAAAATTCACGCAGTCCATCCCAATCTGCTGACTTATAACGCCACACGCGACGCCACTCCGTTGCCCGGGGCGGGTCGGGCAGCGCACAAGGCACAGAGGTCCGGATGAGGCAGTGGTCCGATGTGCCTAGGGGCGCATCCACTGTGATGGTATATTCCTCCGGACGTGTAGTCAGCAGAAGGTCCAGTATGGAGCTAGTATGGTTCTCGATGTCAGGTATCCTCGTCGGAGAGTCGACGAGTTGCGAGAATCCATAAGCCAGGGCAAATTCGTATGCAGACCTCCCCGCAGAGTCAGTGGACCGGGAACTGAGCCACTCAACGTGGTGAGCGTTAAAGTCCCCTAAAACCACTAACTCCGCAGAGGGGTACTGCTCGATAACTTTGTCGGTTGTCAGTTGCAGGTGCTCAAAAAGCCTGGTTATGTCCTGTTCACCGCTATGGGACCTGTAAAGGCACGCGTAGATGTAGGTGTGGCCGCCGTAGTCCACGCGTACCCAAATAATGGACAGGTCCCTGTCTTCAAGGCCAAGTAGACGTCGACAGCAAACATCCTCCCGAACATACATGCATACCCCGGCACGACGCACAAAAACGTGCTCGAGCTCGTACCCGGGGTAGAGCAGATAGGATGTATCAGCCGGGCAAGATATTTGCGTCTCCGTCAGGAACAACAAGGTCGGCTGTGCAGTTTCGAGGTGGTGGTGGACTGCATTAAGGTTTGAGTGAAGACCCCTGATGTTGCAAAAGTCCACTTTCAACGTGGATATGGGTGCCGCTGATAAACATTTCTTGCTATTACTTTTGACCATGAGAAAAGGGGTTTATGGTAGTTTTTAGAGGGTTGATGTATGGACAGTGCAAGGAACAATGTGCAGTGCCTATCACCATCTGACAGCGCAGGTTGTGCAGTTTGTGGACACGGCGCACGGAAGGGCCCCCAGTCCCCCCCCCGACGCAGCAGCCGGGTCCACTCCGGTCTCCTACTCCGGCACGACCACTACGTCAGGGACTTTACACGGGCGGCGATTCAGCCTCCCGGGGCGGAGATTAAGTGATCCCCGGGTTCGGGAATCCAACAAC
This sequence comes from Trisateles emortualis, assembly GCA_947095525.1. NCBI lineage: Eukaryota > Metazoa > Arthropoda > Insecta > Lepidoptera > Erebidae > Trisateles > Trisateles emortualis. Next base: position 21,821,266 of record OX352731.1, on the reverse strand, counting down.
CCGCGGGCGGTCAGCGGGCAACCGTTTCACTGGGTCTCCCTGACCGCCGCGCCCACACTCTGCGCCTTCACCATCCGACGGCGATTCGACACAAGCTGGTCCCCTCACTGTCACTACAGCAACCCTCTTAATGAGCTCTGGAGACCTTACTCACTCGCAGAAACACAACACAACGTTGCTCTAACTGCGGTCTTCTGTAAGGTGGAGGTCCTTCCCCAGTCGAGCCGCTCAATTCGGGCGAGAAAACTCGCTGTGCCCTACCTCTCTTAGAATTAGGATCTTTACCACGGAATTAGGGGCTACGGACATTTTTCATATTTTATTTATTATTTAATACAAATCAAGGTCTAAAAGTCAAATCTTTAATCTATTTCGATAGTCAAATAAACAAAGCTTCTGATAAAAATAACAAAACCCCCAAAAAGGTATAGTAAATGCTTAATTTTCGATGCTCTTTCGAGTTTTGGTGAAAATACCGCGGATCAAGGAGCCGTTACCTTAATCTTTTTTTGTTGTGTTTGTTATTGTCAGGAGAAGGTTCTTATATAAAATAATTTTAACAAAAAAAAACCGACTTCAGTACGGCAAGTTGTAAAATTTTCAAATATTTGTTTGTTACAATCGAATAAAATCGACTGAGCGTCGGGCTGAACACAGGTCAAGTAGGTATTAAAAGCAATATTTAATCTGTGCAATCCGCGCTCAATTCATTTACGTCATTATTTCTTATTAATAGTTGCTTAGCAACAATAACCGAAACTTATCTAATCGCCATCAGTAAAATACTTATTATTGAAAAGTTCAGATGGCCATCTGTGGTCTTCTTCATCAGTTTTACTTCACCAAATTACACTTTCTGAATGCAAATGATTGATTAGTTGTTAAAAATATTGAAATTGCTATATATGTGTACCTATAACTTTTGAGGAGTTCCCTTAATTCCTCATGGATCCCATCATCAGAACTTTCTTTTGATGATAATGGGACCAAACTGGAAGTATGTCCAGTCAGACAAAAAAAGATTTTTTCAAATCGGTCCATAAATGACGGAGTTATGCGGTAACAAACATTAAAAAAAAAAAATTACACACGAATTGATAACCTCCTCTTTTTCAAGTCGGTTAAAAAGAAAGTTGTGCTGAAAATAGTTTAACACGGACGAAGTCGGGGCGGGCCGCTAGTTATGAATAAAAATCTTTATCTGTTAAATCAATAATCATAATCATTTTTGTATGATGTGTTTACTCCGTCCTCTTTTGCTACGTACGACAAAATTGTAAATATTATACTCTAGCGATTAAAATAAATGGCTAGAATTTCTTGCAATTTTTTTAAGGCCCTACTTGATTGGCTGTAAAAAAATGCTGACATTTTGTTTATTTTTGACGTTCATCATCTTTTAAAAATTAAATTACAAAATTTAAATTCTTATGTTTCAGATAATTTAACTCCATACAATGATGTGCACCGATGTGTATTGATCTCAATGCCATTGATCTAAATGAATTAAGGTAACAGGGTGCGAGCCTATCGTCATTATATTGCGTTCCTAAACGAGCACCGGAGAACTGTAATTATCCAGAGGAACAGAAGTACACCAGTGCGTGTAGTTATTTGGCTGTGTCTTCTGTAAGCTAGAGTTCTTTTTCCGATTTGGTTTGTTCGAGTAAAGCATATATGACAGCTACCATGACGTTCACAGACTGGCCTATGTAATTGGTCTAGTGGTAAAAAAGGCTTTGTGTGATTTATAAAAGTTTGTTCCGAGTCTAGGTGCATGTTGTGTGTGTGTCTAAGTCCTCCGCGACCGGCCGGCTGATTCTCTAAGAAACAGCGATCGCAAACTGCTCGGTGACGGCACAAACGATTGCTAAACGTCAAAAAGGCTCGGTTTTCGCTCTTACGGAATACCGATTTTCAATGTGACAGCCAGATTTTGCTCCGATTTTCAATCTGACAGCCAGATTTTGCTCCGTTTTCGCGGTCGCTCGGTTTTCGCTCTTACGGAATACCCTTTCCGGGCTTGTTTCCTAGTACCGCAGATGCCTTTAAAAATATAGATATATTTTTTTACTTAGTCATTGCGAATAACCGGCCAGACTAGATTTATTAAAATTAAGACGCAATGACATAGTTGATTTAGATGGACGAGCCGTGACGAACGTTGATCTGAAACTATTTATATACTGATCTCTTTCTGGGTCGTTGTGTTAATGACTTTATTTGTTAATTATAATTATACCGTCCCTGTCTAGGTGCTATTCTATCTCTCCTCTCATTTCACGCTATGAACAGATTTAATATAAAGTAATTTTAATAGCAGAATTGATGTGTTCATTTAGAAAAACAATATCGAAGCATGTATATGTTTAACACAATATAAAGAATGCCAACGTTTTGCTCAGATTCTTTTTATTTGTTTCTTTTCTTATGTTTCTTTTTATTTGTGATTTTGTAGCTGAATATAATGCCTTCATTGTTAATAGAAATATTAAACACTACAGTTCGTTGTACTTAGATAGGTAGCTATACGTATAAGCATTAAAAATGTTTATTGATAATTCCTCCGCTAACCAGGTTGATAAATAGATTAGTTTGCCATCTATTTATAAACCAATTGCCTTAGTTTCAAAGAGTTTCTTAATATGTCTCTCACAGTAAAGTGTCTACTATACTTTAAGAATCACAAAGACAAACTCCTCGAAACGCGAGACGTCGAGAGTTTCTTTGGCGACGAAATGTCAGTAGAGTTCAGTAGAGTCCAAATTGGGAGTCCATTAGCGAGACGGTTACTGCTCTCCAACATTTACGCCGCTTTAGCTCGTCTGCCACGAGGCAAGAACCTTAAAGTATAAACAGACGATCGAACTTGGTTCGCGCCGAACCACGAACGTGGTGCGCTCCGAACCATATTATAATGATATTAATAATAATAATGTCCGGCGGACCGTGCACCACACGAGCGAATATGGTTCGGAGCGCACCATGTTCGTGGTTCGGCCCGAACCAAGTTCGATCGTCTGTTTGTACTTTTAGCGGTCATCAATATAATGCTACTTGCTGTTGCCCGTGGCTCCGCCCGCGTGGATGTCGGTTATCACGATAAAAAGTAGCCTATGTGCTATTCGAGACTATAATCTATCTCTATGCCAAATTTCAACCAGATCCGTTCAGTAGTTTTTGCGTGAAATATTAACAAACACCCATCCATCTATCCATCCATACTTACAAACTTACGCGTTTATAATATTAGTAGGATAGTAGGATTAAAATATTGATTACCTTTACGCATGGAAAGTCATTTTATTGTTATTAGTAGTAAATATTTATGTGTGTATATATTTAGGTATATTCTTGTTAATTTATGTATATCTCATATACAACTTGATACAAGAATAATTGAACCTACCATATTTTATTCCTACACCCTCAAAAACTTGGAAAAGAGTAGCCAGAGTTTCTTGCCAATTCTTCTTTAGGTCTTGACCCATGTCAGCAAATTGGCTGTAGGAAAAAAATACGCTGACTTTTGTTTATTTTGACGTTCATAAGTTGATAGATACTTATTATTCATTTAGATCAAATACATGATTGTATTTAATTTAAATGAATAAATGACTTTGAGTTTGAAACAATTTTATTATGTGCAAAAGTTTAAATAAGAAAAGTACCTACTCGTACAGGTTGAAATCGCAAATTCAATCTTCAGGCCTGATTTTGGGTTTTTCTGTTGAGAAATACTCAGTAGCTAATACTTTTATTGACTGCACGTATCAATAGTTATCTCAATCACAACTATTTTTTACACTTTATACATCAAACTAAATTTTAAACTTACAAGGTAAGAAATACATAAAATAAAAATAAATAAATAGGAAAAAAAAACTTTCGTTTAAGCGTCAAAATGTTCCTCAACATCACTGTCTATCGGGAACGTGCCCAGAAGGCTAGCAGCATTGCCACGTTGGATGGCAATGCTTATTCTTTGTGCGAGAAATAGGCCAGCCCTCTCAGCGATCACGCGAAGCGTCGATCAATCACAACTTAGAACGTGCTATTTGATCCCCACGCGGGACAAAATTCGTGAAGCCAGATTACTATCTGGCTTACAGAAGACCACAGCCAAATAACTACACACAGCGGTATAGCTCTGCTCCTGTGTGTGAGTACAGGTCTCCAGCGCTCATTTAGGGATGCGATTTGAAAGAAACGTATTCCTATCTCAGCAATCTTAAAGCTTGGCAACACGCAAGTCTGGTATTGCAAGCGTCCATAGGCTACGGTAACTGCTTAACATAATCCATCATCAGGCTGTTTGCCAGCCAAGTAATATAAAAAAAGTATCTATGTTTGTAGTATTCCTCGCAAACAGGACTTCTTCATCTCTTATAACAAATAAAAAGTTCTTGTATACTTCAAAATCAAGAGGAAATAATATATCTAAGAGCTATAACCATTATTATGGTGTGATGGCAGTACATCTTAAGTTAGCACGAGCTATTTATGTCTACTACTGTGGCCCAGAAACGAATGACGTCAATGACATCGATGCTGACGCTGCTAACGGGGTTAACGAAACTGTGCCTATATACAGCGACAACCTGCCCTTAATAAGTTAATGGAAGAATTTTTAATTAAGATCATTTTATGATTGACAACAGATTAACACTTCTTCTTAACGTTTGGTTAGTGGCCAACCTAGTGACAGAGTTATTTAGATCGCTCATATTTAGGCCTCTGTCGTGATCTAACGTCTGTTAACAGTCGGGACCGACTGTTAACCGTTTATTTTGTCTCCCGCTTTGCTATGGAGGGAAGTGGAAACTTTTCTTTCTAAGTCCTCCTATTTACTTCTGATTAAATTCGTTGCGGGGTCCAAGACAGTAGGTTTAGTTGTCCACGGGACGCACGAGTGTCAAAACTCGGTGTATCAGTTGGTTACTCCGCTGTTAATCCTGGCTCACAGGAGTCACAGCGGTGGGCATGTGGGTGGGATTGTCACGATAAAAGTCGGGACCGACTTTTAACGTGCGCTCCTAAGCACGGAGACGCTCAGATGAAATACCACTATGCGGTCACTCATCTATAGGGTTACCGCGCCCTTGGTTAACCCGCTGATCGTTTACCGAACAGCGAGTTCACTTAGCTATGAGCACTGAAACACTGAATATAGCTCATGAAATACGTTGTTTTTTTTATATATAAAGTTTGTGATAATAATGAGTTTAGTTTGACTGCATGGTTGGTTCAGTGGCTTAAGTGGTTACCTCGCCATTTACCACTGCGCGGCGTGTTGTGGGTTCGATCCTCACACAGAACAAAAAATTGTGTGATCCATAAATGATTGTCCTGAGTCGGGGTGTACTTTGTGTCCGTTAATTGTATATTTGTAAGTTGTCTTTTAAAAAAAGAAAAAAAAAGTTTCACTAGCCTCATTAGGTAGGTATGGTATAATCTTATGCGATCCGTAGCCACCCCAATAGTAACTGTAGGTCTCTACTAAAGGACACCATCTCTTGGATTTTTATGCCTTATTCTGGATTCAGAACTTCATTTATTATTTACCAAAAAAATATGCTAAATAGGAAATTATTTTTATATCTCTTAAGGTCTACTGACTTGCAAACGTCCATAGGCTACGTTAACTGCTTACCATCAGGCGGGCCGTATGCTTGTTTGCCACCTTGGAAGTATAAAAAAAAAATGTAAGTTTTGTAAGACAAGTCGGCCATATTTGTTATTATCTGCAAGTAAATATTCCCTGGGTTACGGTAATTGCTTACCACCAATAATCTTTTCTTACCATTACCATAAGTAATCACTGGTATATTTAACTAGTGGTTAATGACCCTAACTGGGACAAATCTTACTGGGATAAGCACAATTTTATGAATTGTTCTGTCTGGTCGTAATTTATCAAAATACTAGCTCAACCCGTGCGAGCACAATCCCACGGGAAGTCTTTTTTTTTTCAGGATAAAAAGTAGCCTATTCCAAATTATATTCTATCTATGTGTCAAATTTCATTCATTTCCGTTTAGCCGTTTTGGCGTGATTGAAAAACATTCACAAATAGATCCAAACTTTCGTTTCATTAGTATAGATAGATTTATATACGTCGTGTATGTTTATCAGTTATCTAGTTGCTATAGTACAGGGTCTCTCTAGTTTGGGATCAGACGGCTGGGTGAGAGTTCTCCCTAGATCATCATATAAATAATAAACCGACTTCAAAAAGCTAAAAATAACCGAATACAGATTGAAGTCGGTGCTAAGTTCATCCTGTCACCTAATATTCAGCTTGGCATCGACTTCAATATGTAAGTATTCGGTTGTATAGCTTTTTGAAGTCGGTTTAATTTAAAAAAAAAACTATTTTTAATGATAAAATAAAAGTAAAAAAATATACAAAGAAAAAACAACATATTTTTTTATATCCCGCTACAAAGTTTGCTAGGTCAGCTTGTGATAGTATAATAATATTACTATTCCTCATTATATACCTAATGTATTTCTTTGCCAAATAAACAGCAGCTTCACCTAGACGCTACAGAAACGAGATGTCCATTACCACGAAATGTTTCAACACTAAGTATTTGATATAGTACTATAAACGTAAGTGGCAAGACTATGTGTTACCTGGACGCGTCTGATTGGCTGTGTGCCAGAGTCTTCAGCTTAATGTTAACCTGCGGCTTTGTCTGGATTTTTCCAACATATTAACATTTCATAGTCATCGCTTAATTGCAGTTTCTGGAATTGTAACTACTGATGCTAAATATAAAAACATGATTCTGGGTTTTCAAGTGCAAAGTATTGCCTTTTCAAGTGACTCTAATTATTCGACTTCTTGTTCATGTTTTCTAATTAGAATATTAGGATACATGAACAGAAATGACCTAAATTAATTGCTCATGAGATTCATTCCAAGTCGTTTGTTGATTACTTTTAGAAGGTTATCAAATATCAGTAATATAATATATGCCTAGGGATGAAAACCTAATGAATTGTAGAAACTATTTATATAAAACAAAAGTAAGTATGAGTCACAGTGAATAATTTCTAGAGAAATATTCTCCAACGCTTGAAAGTCAACCATAAATATTAGCGAGACATGATCATGACTCTGCTCTATGAATACATATTATAATATAGTCTAAATAAAATAAGATTTATTCTGCAGTTCATCATAGACTTTTTATTTGAAGATTTAAAAATAATATATTTTTTATTAAACCTATAAATTGTTGCTTTATTTATTCTAAGGTTTCTGAGAATATTATTACAAATAACTAATTGTTGACTTGGTTGTTACTAGCTTATGCTTCATAAGAAATAACCTGGAGATCATTTGGCTTAAATATTGTGAATTATGAGTTGAAAACAGTTTGTCTCTAGAGATTGTGCAGTTGGCAATATGTTGAATTCATTCTTTATTGCGTACAGTTCAGTATGTGAACAATATGAATATGACCAAAATTCATAAGATAAAATTGAATGTAGATGAAGAAACTGCGAAGGTTTGTAGTGCGATCATTTAGCACCTAGTGAATGACATAATAAATTTTCATGGTTTAAAATATATTTCAGCAGCACGTCCATTAAACCATGGTGAAGCTAGTCATAACAAAGTGTGTGGCAAATATTGGCAGAATATACAAATAAAGCTAGCAAAACAAAATCATATGACTTTAACAATATATTTACAATCACCCTGCCTACTAACAATAGTTTGAATTGAAAAGAAACTCAAAAGAATTTATTAACTTTATTACATACATTGCTAAATGATACACAAATCTTCTAATATTTAATAATATATGAATGTGTAAAGCCAATGTTGGCGTAATGATACAATAGTTATCACAATACAGTTATGTGTCCATCACAACATATAATGATATACAACATATATATATAACGATATATTGCAAGCGAGATTATATACAATATGGCATGAGTCCGATCTTCTCTCTTCGACTACACTCAATGATAGTACATTTTGTAGGTCGGTACGCTAAACACATAGTCCAGATAAGGACCTCTGGTTTTGTAGAAATGATTCTCGTAACTATAAACACGGCCTCTGTACCTGCATCAATAATGTTTTTTATTACGTCATCAGCGGTGATTGTGATTGTAGTGGATGGTGATAGAGTTGATAAAGATTGTATTGTAGGCACATGGAGGCAATGGATATGATGGTTATGTTTATGTATGTGAAAGAGCGGAATTCAGTTAATTATATGAAATTATTCGAGTATAGTTTTATTTCGATACGTCAAAAACTACTCTGCGTCTGAAATGACTCGAGTGAAATGCAGAGAAATCTATGTCGTATGAAAATCAATGCTTCGAGAAGGATTCGTTATGTTTTTGAAAATTTGTGGTGATTATTTATAAGTGAATCAATGTTTTATGCTTTCGAGCAAATTAAATATCAATGCAGCATTAAAGTCTAGTAGGCTATTTTAGTCATAAAATATTACTAGACTGAAAAAGATGATTTATGAAATGGTAAAGAAATGGCCAATTAGAATATCAAGCCCGTGTGCAAGCACGCGTCCTCCTTAATTTTGCCGAGTGTTATACACCCGCGGTGAAATGATAATGGTGATTAATGATCAACAGAACGTGAGAGATGAAAAAACAAACGTGTAAATTAAGATATATTATAGTAGTGCGTTGCGCAAAGGCGGTGCAACGAACCCGCAGCTAAAATTACACAGTATCGAAGTCACAGGGAATGCTGGACGCATCGAAGCTATTAAAATGCATTCTTGACATTTATATTTCTTCCGCCACACATTCCCACTCGCGAAAATGATACTGCCACTTTGAGCTGTCAGGTTTGGGATGTTATATCGCACATGTGAAGCTTACGAGTATCCTGTTACTAGAACGTTACAGCTGTTAATGTTTACACTGCTGTCTTTTCTTATTTTGATGTATGATTGTTGTTATTGTTTAATCTTGTATTTGATGGTTTTGGATTGAAAAAGCAGTGTATATCGTTGTGTGAAATGAAAATACGTTGAAGTAGATTATATGAATACTAAATCAATACCAAGTTTATAAAATTACGTGACGAAACACGATTGTAAAATTTTAGTCAACAATCAAAACAAGGGATTGTTACAAATGCTATATTATCGAAAATTAGATAGATTTATTTTAAGTTGGATGTATATGTTAACTATAAATAAAATTAGTGTATGCAAAAACCATTTTACAAAATATTATTCTGGTAACCGAGTTTAGCTGGGATAACGATCAGTTTCATATCGCGCGCATGTCCGTACAGTTTATTTACGAAATACATCAATGAGGGCACAGTTGTGCAAAGCTCATGCCAATAATAAACTTGTACTCACTTTGATCCGAGGGCTGTCTTAGTGTCGAGAACTTCGACAATGTCACCGGCCTTTAGGGACACTTCGTCGTCAGCAGCAGCTGAATAATCAGCTGATGCTACCACAACATCTTCTACCTGTAACAAAACAAAATCAAATTTAGTACCGCTCTAAATATATGCTGCCTATTAAAGTTAGTTATTTTTTACTAAATTACCTTAGGAGGACTCCTACTACAACTCGATCTCGATCTGTCCGATCTTGATCTATCAGAACTCGCAACAGATCGCGTGGAATAACGTTTATAACTCGGTGTAGTCTCTAAGCTACTCATACGACTTCTAGTGTTCTCTCTTTCTAATAAAACGCCACTATATCTGCGTGACCAGCCGCCAAACTTTGTGATTCTTTGATTATTACTAATATTGCAGTACCCGGTGAATGATTGTAAGTCTTCATCATCGTCATCAACAATAGGACAACTATACATTGAAAAACGATGAGCTGTGGGTTGACTGAGGTTTAAAGCTGAAAAAACGTGCATGGGTTCAAAATGCCTTATTCCATTTTCATCAAGAACTGTGTATGCAACTTCACCGGTTAGTACAGAGCGACTTGCTTCACGAGGAACCACAGCTTGTAAGCCTTTCTTCATAATTAATAATGCACCTCTGTGTTTTCTCCTTTTGAATAAAAAGTCTTCCATAGCAAGACTATTTTCGGGGTCTAACAGGTTCAGTGGAACGTCTTCAGAAGTAAGTAATGGAGATTCTTCAGGGACTATCATTAGTGCCGCACTTTCTCGTACTAATTCTCTTAAGTCAGGATCAGTACGAGCTAGTTCTGGATGAGTCTCCAATTTGCGAATAGCCGAATTTAAGTTTGGTGAGCTGTCAGCAAGCTTGCGCATAACGGTCAACCTCTTCAAAATACTAAGACTCGTTGGGTCTGCTGCAATTTTTGCCATACTGTTTTCATCATTTATGACAGACATTAAATTTGCAGCAACATCTCTCATTCCAAGTATTTTAGCTAGTCCAACTGATTGTATGATTAGTTCCTTGATATTTTCTTTATTATCAATCTGGAGCAGTATTTCTAATTCTTTGCTACTAGCTTCTTGAATAGCAGATACAATTGCTTTTTGCAATGATTCAGTTACTTCATGATCAGTTTTAACAAATGAAATAGAATCTGAAATGCGGCCGAGTACGTGCTGAAGAAGACTTGTATCATTCTTGGAAATATTTTTAAATGCTGGACCTAAGACTTCGTTTTGACTGCTCAAGAAATTGCCAATTTTTTCAATGAAGTCTTCTTCTTTAAATGATTGCCTGTTCAACGAGCTCTGGACAGCAATTTTGATCAATTCAATTTTTGGCTGAGATGAATTTTCCAGAATTTCTTCGCATAAAATTTCTTTGTCTTCTTCTTTTTGTAAAACTTCAAACATAGCTGACACAAAATCTTCATCGATAGCTTTGCCTAAAATAGTATCAATAGATTTGAGAATTGTTTGATATTTTTCTTTGTTATTATTATTATTGACTTCTTCGAATAGTTCAGCTGTGACTAAGGCAGCTAATACAGCAGCAGCGATAGAATTTTTCACATGTTCCTGATGAGGAGTCTGGCCATTACCACCGCTAAAACCTGTATGTTCTTGCATATCAATACGCTTTTTACTGGCTTTTCCTTTCTTAGTTTCATTTGGTGATCCTTTTTCTTTATTATTTTCTCGTATTTCAGTTTTCAAATGAGCACTCATCTCAATGATTGAAGATATAACATCCATTAATTGATTTGCTACATCGTCTTTTAATCCAAAATCTGTGACGAATGCTTTTAGTGCCTCAGCATTCCTTGTTTGATTTAATATAACATTGATAGCAGGTAATTCAGCAGGCACTTGTCTGCCAATAGACATACCGGCTTCAGACAGCTGTCGCAACATATTTGTGTCAATAGTTAATTCGCCTTTTGTAGATGTAGTATCATTAGGATTAGTTTTCACTTTTAATAGTTTTAATTCTTCAGGAGTAACAACAAAACTTTGAACAGAAAATTCAAGACCTTCTTCACCTTCAGTCAAATCAGGAGCTACGAATTTTAATCCTTCTGGTGTTTGCACAATTTGTCCTGGCACAAATGTTACTCCATAATCATCTGATTCAATCACTCTGCCAGGTACGAACCTTGGACCCTCTTCGGTATCAACCACTTGACCAGGCACGAACCGTGATCCTTCATCTTCGGTGGATATCACTTGACCTGGTATAAAAGTAGGACCAGCCTTTGTTTCGATAATTTGACCTGGCACGAATCGAGGACCATCAATTGTGTGTATTGTTTGGCCTGGGACAAACTTAGGTCCCGATTTTGTATTTACCACCTGTCCAGGTACAAATTTAGGACCATCAGCTGTATCCACAACTTGTCCTGGCACAAACTGTTCTCCATTCTCAGTGAAAACTATTTGACCCGGTACAAAAATACCTTCAACCATCATTCCCGGTACAAAACGAGATTCATTTGCTTCATTCTTGACAAGCCTTCCAGGAACAATTTTAGGACATCCTTCTATTTTAGGTACTCTAGGCCCTGGGAAAAATTCGATGCCCTTTTCCGTTTGGATCATATGACCAAACACATACAAAGACTCTTCAGAAAGTGAACATGTCTTTATATCAATCGGTAAACCCACTGGCACACTTTCGCTAAATATTATGTCTTCAATAGATTTTGCAACAGAAAATTCTACGTGTCCGTCAGCTTGAACAATAGTTTTTCCTGGCATGAATTTTTCTCCACAGTCGGTGTGGACTATTTGACCTTCAATGAACTTAGGGCCGTCAATTGTCTCAACAGTAGTGCCGGGAACAAACTCCAATTTATTATTGCTAGTTGTTTTTGTAATACCGGGCACAAAGCAAGTTTCACCATCGATTGCCACTGTCTGCCCAGGTACAAATTTCAGTCCGTTTGGAGTAGCTATCGTCGCACCTGGCACGAAATGTAACTCATCATCTTGATGTATAACTTGACCAGGTACAAACTGCCATTCATTGTTAACTTTCGTATTTTGGCCAGGGGTAAAGGTAACGCTACCATTTTCTGTAATTGTTTGACCAGGAACGAACTGCACTCCTTCTGGTGTTTGTATAGTTTGACCAGGAACAAATATCTCTTCAGATCCCGTATTAATGATTTTGCCAGGTATAAATTTAAGACCTTCTTCAGATAGAACTGTTTGTCCTTCTGTGAAACGATAAGTATCATCTTTGTTTTTAATTGTTTGACCACAAACAAATTCTTCACCATTTGAAGTTGGTATCATTTGACCAGCAAGGAAAAATGGTTCATTAGTGTTTTCGTTTGTTACAATATGACCAGGTATTAATCCTGGACCACTAGGAGTATTAACACTTAATCCAGGAACAAAAACAGGACCAATGGGTGTGTCTACTGTTTGCCCTGGAACAAAAATAGGTCCTTGTGGCGTGTTTACAACTTGACCGGGAATAAATTTCTTGGCTTTGTTTATATCTAATGTAAGTCCAGGTATCTTGGCTACTTTCTCTCTTTTGCCTTTTTTAATATTTTTAACAATTTCAGGTAAATTTTCCATTGTTGGAAGCATGTCCACTTTATCACTTTCAATCAATTTTTCAATAATATCTGCTGTTTCCAATAAACGTTCCTCAGAGATTTCCTTAACGGCACTTAAAACTGTTTCAGCGGGCCGTGTTTTTATCGGCTTTAAGGGGTTAACACAAGGCACATTTTCTAAAGGTATAGACACTTCGCTAATATTGCGGTCGACTTCATACATTTCTGTATCGCAGTGATAAGGAGTTATTTTTACCGGCGTCGGTAGCTTAGTAACTTTAGGAACGATATGTTCGTCTGTTAAATCCTTTTCGAAAGCTTCGCAATCCCACGTCTCAATGAGAGGATGCATTTGATCTCGCCATTCACTTGCACACATAATAATACTTGATTTTGAACGCATGTGGTGAGCGTCAAAGCTATTATAACTGAATGTTTTTACATCGTGGTTTTCATGTTTGAATACTTCCAATTTAGCTTTTTTAACCTTTCGGTCAAGGCGATGCTTTTCTTCTTCTAACTCTTGCACTTCAGCTAGTTTTTCCTTCTTTTCAAATATTTTCTTCATTGAAGATAAGCCGGCAGCTCGTTTCCTCTTTTTCTTTTTTTCTTCGAGTTCCTCAATTTCTCTTTGTTTTAAAACTTCAGCGTTAGGTCCTTCACCTTCAAACATTTCCACGTCTTCGTTGAAATCCTTAAAGTCCATGGAGACACTACGACCGTGTTTCGTTTTAATAAGCACTGTATCAGAGTCCTTTGCCAGCATGACATCTCTGACATCACCATCCCGCACCGCCGCTTCCATTTGAGCAGAAAATACTAAGCTGCATCTTCTTTCTTGCACTGTGTATACATAACGTTTATCCTCGGTCACTTGTTTGCCCAGCAACATTTCCATAAGGATCTTTTGCGCTTCCGTAGAGCCATCGAGTACAGGGAAAATGTATCTATAGTCGGGTAGAATCTCGTGTTTTCTATTGCCATAATGAATTTCAGGTGAATAGTGGTGCGGTCCAAGCTCGCCGGAAACATTTGTTATTTTACATTTTGACTTTGAAGAACGGGCGGTGAGTAGTACTGGAATGTAGTGGTGGGATGGCAGCCCGTAAGATTTGCCGGTAATCCTGCAGCATCGTTTCGCATCAGCTGGCGAAATAGGAGCAAGTAGCGGAAAGTAGTTAGGCTTCGGCAGCCCTCTACTGCGACCAGTAATTCTACAGAACGACATCTTGATTTATTTATGCAGTCATATTTGTTTATGCAATATTTGAAACTTCGAGTTTATTTTTATTTAATAATTCACGATCGTTGCGGCGGGAATATCGCGTGCGCGAGTGGGCGCGTGTGCTCTGTGCGGAGTGTGCAGGGCGACTGACGCCGCGACGCTTCGTGCTAGAGTTGTAGGCGCCCGCGCATCGATTCGCACCTTCGGCTCAGACGGTGTGCTGTATATTTGTTCCGGTTACAGGTTATTTATAAACAAAAGAAAGATGAATTTATTCTTAAAGCCAAAATATATGTCACAGTTCCATGTAGAAAACAACGAAACAAAATTGTGGTCTAACATAAAATTATTTGATCTATTGCTGCAGTTTATTTTAAAAGATATATGTTGACTTTAAAGTTTATCCTACGTGATATTGCACGTAACTGTTACGTGTGAGGTAGACCTTGTACCGAAGAGTTACGTGTGTTCTACCAAAACGAAATTAACTTTACGTTAGACATGTCATTCTTAGAAAAAGTGAGAAATGAACTAAAGCTCATTTGCCGTTCGTCTGGTTGTCGGTTAACCTCGTCATCGTAACTATAGTTATTTTTAATATATCAATCCAAACCGTGGACCTTCGCGGCCGACTGCAAGCGGACGCGGTCAACACACATATTTATTTTTGTTATAGAAATTATTAGAAAGTAGAGCGTCAAAGGTGAAGTACAAAATGTTAATGGATTTTCTTTAAATAACTATAAAAACTGGTGTTATTATACAGTTTATTTAGTGTACTATGTAGTTTATGATTCAGAAAATCTTGTTTTGCACACGATGTGAGTGGAATGGATTAATGTATTGACTAATATAATATGTTGGGCTATTTGTATAAATTTACATAGTTAAATCGAAACAACGGGTGTCTTTTTGATATTGCTAGTTCTACCTTTGCTTTTTTATACTACTAAGGAGGCAAATAAGAATACAGCCCACCTAATGGTAAGCAGTTATCGCAGCCTATTAGAGTACTGTGTACGCAAGCGTACCTGTAAAACCCTTTACCTCCTTGAAGGTCTTTTAAAAGACCTTTAAACTCTTATAGAACTTGCTATATATATGCTATAGTCTCACATGTTCTAGCTTATGTACATATGCATAGCTATCAACTCATATTTTGGCATTTATAAATATTGCAATATTATCTCGTATTTCGGTGTTAATAGAAGAAATCAACTGGGAAAGTACCTACACCTTACAAACGACCTCAACTCAATTACACACAGCGGTGTAGTTATCATCATGTGTGTGAGTACAGGTTTCCAGTGAAAAAACGTTTTTATATCCCAGGGATACTCCATCATAAAAACCTGGTGTTAACTTTTTTAGGTCGGCAATACGCAAGTGATACCTCTGGTATTGCAAGCGTAACTGCTCACCACCAAGCGTGCGGTAGGCTCGTTAGTGACGTAGTATAAAATAATCTAAATTCTTCATTAAATAAAAAATCTATTCATCTACACTAGCCATTATCTACGAAACAAAACCTTTTACCAAATTGTTTTTTAATCAGATGGATTCCATCTGTCATCGCCGCCATTAGGTATCGTCATAGATCTTTGTTTAAATTAACAGTTATCATAACCTAGACGGAAAAAGAACCTATTTTTAGAATAGAATCGACATTATTTCGTAACTAATATATAATTTTAACTTCACCTTGATAACATAACTTTTAGCTAATATCCTGTTTTTAACAGTTATTGAAAACATACGCATTTTTTGGTAGTTATCAAAGTGCCTTATGTTTTTAAACAAAACAAGATGGCCGACCTTACTACGAGCTGCGCATGTGTAGTAAACTATTTCGATAAAGATTTCAGTTTTGATTTCCACCTGTCTGGTTATTTTTGTACTGTCTGGTTAGTTTTTGTAATAGGAAGATACTGTACCCAGATACTACTTAATTACTTCAGTGAGCTAGGTTATTGCTGACGGATTAAATTTTCGAGCTATCTGTCATTTGTAAACTTTGAAATGTTATTTCTTTTTTAAACTCTGTCGGCAATATAAATATATCTAATAACAGTATAAAAGCAAGACAATGTCTTCTTCTGTCGCTTTCGCTGTTTGCAGTATACCTGGGATAGGATAACATTTCGCTAAAATCGCATTCCTAAATGAGCAATGGAAACCTGTACTTATACACAGGAATACAACTGCACTGCTGTGTAAAGTCATTAGCCTGTGGTCAGTTGAGGGATCTTCCCTCATCAGGCTTGTTCAGTTGTATGGTGCCCTACCTCTCGTATGCTCAAAGTATCGAACATAATTATATAAAAATCTTTAACTTCTTGAAGAACTATGTGCCTATCTATTTGTGATGATTAATGAACTGAGCCTCCAGGCAAGTGGCATAAACGGTAGTCGAATCAAAAAGTCAAAAAAACAAATGTTTGGGATTTGACGAGTCTTTAGAGTCTACGATATAATGTCGTAAACTACGTCAAATCCATAACATTTGCTTTTTTGACTTTTCGATTCGACTGCCACTTTTGCCACTTGTCTAAAGGGGCTGAGCCTCTAGGCAAGTGGCATAAACGGTAGTCGAATCGAAAATTCAGATAAACAAATGGGATTTGACATAAAGTCTACGATATAATGTAAACTTACGTCAAATCCCCTACATTTGTTTATTTGACTTTTCGATTCGACTACCGTTTAAACCACTTGCCTAGAGGCTCAGAGCCTCTAGACAAGTGGCATAAGCGATAGTGCCTAGAGGCTCAGAGCCTCTAGACAAGTGGCATAAGCGATAGTGCCTAGAGGCTCAGAGCCTCTAGACAAGTGGCATAAGCGATAGTCGAATCGAAAAGTCAAAAAAGCAAATGTATGGGAATTGAATTAAGTCTAAGATATAATGTCGTAAACTACATCAAATCGATTACATTTACTTTTTTGACTTTTCGATTCGACTATCGCTTATGCCATTTGTCTAGGGGGGCTGATTACAATTAGGATTTTTTATTTTGAATGGCACTTAATTATCAATTAACCTTCAGACTTACTGCACCTATATTATTTTGTTAATCTATCTACTGGGCTTTTCTATTACATAACTATATCAAGTCGTATTATAAGTGTTCTTAAGTACTATAAAAAGGCCGATTAAAATGTTCACGTGGGTGAGCTCCAACCGTTTAGTTAAATGGGGTCGCAAAACAATGTTGACAGAAAACCGATTGCTGTACAATCCTATATAATTTCACAGTAGATTCTTTGACAGAGTTGACAAATCACTAGCAATATATCAGAACAACGCCTGATCCAAGATAAATTGGTACTGGCCATACGTTCTCGTTTTAATCATATGTTTTTCTACCTCGTTTTATAATTGAAGGTGATTTTAATTATTTTATAAATTAGGTTTTATTTATTACTAGCTGTTGCCCACGGCTCCGCCCGCGTGGATGTCGGTTATTGCTGTAAAAAGTAGTATATGTGTTATTCCAGACCATAATTTATCTCTGTGCCAAATTTCATCCAGATCCGTTCAGTAGTTTTTACGTGAAAGAGTAACAAACATCCCTCCATCCATCCATACTTACAAACTTTCGCATTTATAATATTAGTTGGATGCATCATTTATTACTGCGACAATACTCGACAATAGTAAATACAACTGTATACCTACATCGGTACAAAAAATCCTTACTAATATTATAAATGTGAAAGTTTGTGAGTATGGATGGATGGATGGATGGATGTTGTTGTCTTGTACTCTTTCACGTATAAACTACTTTTTACCCGGCTGGATGCCGGTTATCGCTGTATCGCGCGGGCGGAGCCGCGGGCAACAACTATTCTTCTATTCTAAAGCCGGGTATCGACGTTAGGAGGCTGCCTTGCGAGGCTGCGCATCTGGTGCTCGCATTGAGCACGCATTCGCTAGATAAATTGAAAACTTTGCAAACGTAAACCAGCCTCTCTAGACAAGTGGCATAAACGATATTTAATATATATTTAATGTAATACCTCAAATTTATTCTATTTCTTTAATTTTAATTTCCTTATATATATAATTGTATCTGTAGTGGACTTAGCTAATTTTAAGTATAATTGTATTTTTTTATGAATTTATTAGATGTAAGCGTAAAATTTTCTACACAATTGTATATTGTTTCTGAAATAAATGACTTACTTATGACTTATTCGAATGTCTGTACTCGCCTTTATTCGAAGCCTGCTTTTAATTCCTAGTTTTTTATTTTTTATTTTGTGTGTGTTTTATTTTACCTTTACGCTAAAATTTTGTTTTATGTAAGTAAATAGTAATATTAAAAATGTATATAAAACCGACTTGATTAAATTTAAGTTTCAAAAAATATAATATTACTTATTATATTTACAACAGCCAGTTCTCTTAGGTCCAGTGTTACATGGCATTTCCTATAGGGCAATCACATCTTAAGTTTTTCAATGTTGTTGTGTCGTTATTTTTAAGCCCCTCCAAACAAGTGGTATAAACGGTAGTCGAATCGAATAGAATAGAAAGCAAATGTATGGGATTTGACATAAGTTTACGACATAATTCTCACGGAAGACGAAGCAAGAATTCATTGAAAATGTAATCGTGCAAAGCTAGTTTATATTTTAGTACTAACCACCGCAAAAACCATGTATTAGGCACATTGAACAATTAGAGACTATGTTTACTTTTGTATGACCTAACTTTTGACGTGGAACCTTGAGTTAATTTTATTTCGGGATTATGAAAACAGAGAGAAACATTGTAATATGAAATTCGGTCAGAGTTGTAGAATATAATTAGAAAATTATATTAAAAGTAGTATAACCTAAGTTATAGGGAAGATTAATAATACTTAGGTTTCATCAAAATAATTGCTAAAACTTTTAAAGAATTTTCGCCGTATTATATCGCGAAAAAAATAAGAACTTTATAAGAATAAACTGTGAGTATTATATCAATTAATTAATTATTATTCCTGTTAAACGTAAACATATTATATATTCTTAAATATTTATGTAAAAGGTCAAATAAATTCGTGTATTTTTAAACTTTAAAAATGCGAGAGGCCGAAGACCGTTTCCAGTGGTGTATTCTTGGAGAGGCCTATGTCCAACGATGGACTGCGATACAAGTACTTCCTGAATTTGATCTCTGATGATGCCCTTTGAAAACATCTCTAGTCAAACAAAACTCACTCACTTCTCTCTTCTTTGTGAAATAAAATCCGTGCCAACCCTTTGACATTTTGCCAAATTTCATGACACTTGAGGATTCAGTCCTCGCGACCAGCTATTAAGTTGCTGGAGGGTTAATAAACCAGTCAAACGTCAAAATAATTTATATGAAGGTCTTGAAGAGAGACAATAAATGTCATGCCGAAATAGTTATTGAATTTACCTATAGGTACAAATTCGTGGTATCAATCACCCTCAGACTAATAGAATAAGATAGACAGAGCGTGTAGAACTCGCGCGTGAAGCCGCCAAAAGTCATACTAAATAGCAATGTCATACGTTTTCGTTTTCGCGCGCAGTCGATTTGAGCCGCTCTGAAGTATTTTTACAACGTTTTACTACACAATACGGCATTATAATAATATTTTGTCAAAACGTGTTTAGACGTGCGTACTCACTAGCGGCTCAAATCGACTGCGCGCGAAAACGAAAACGTATGACATTGCTATTTAGTATGACTTTTGGCGGCTTCACGCGCGAGTTCTACACGCTCCGTCTATCTTATTCTATTAGTCTGAGCAATCACCTTAAAACATCTAAAAATGAATTCTTCGTTTCCAGGAATACATTATCTCGTAAAACGAAAAAGCATTAGCAATTCCTTTTAAAACAGTGTCATTATAAAATTAACAACCGTTTCTGCTATTCTTAAAGAAATAAAATCAATCACAAAGAACAGGCTCGGTGTAACGAATCCATTGATGTTAAATAAAATGATTTGCGAAAGCTTCCCAGTAAGATCTTTGATCAAGTCACCTTGGAGCTGGACGTGTGAGGCTGAGACCTTAGCTTCATGTGAACGGAAATAAATTTGTCATCAGTCTGCCATACTGTGATGTATGAGTATGCTAATTTCAACGAACACTCAAAGTAATTTTAGTGTTGAGTTTACTTACAGTTGACAAGGGCAACATTATTTTTCGATAACTCCGGCACTACGTAAAATGCCCTGTATCGCGGGGGACCCACACCCATGGGAAAATTCTAAAATAGATGTTAATGTAAGTTTTGCCTTTATATTTTTTTACACAAGATTGAACTCGCTCCCGTCCATTGAGAAAGCGGAAACGACGAGAAGCGAAGTAGGCGACACCTGCGCACGCGCCGTTTCCGGTGAACGTCAGGTGCCGTGGCAAGAATAGGGCCTAGTGGTCGGTTCGCAACAATTCGTTCGCAACATTTTTGCGAATCGAGGTTTTTTGAAATAATATTATTTTTAGTTGTCGGTTCGCAACACCTGAATTTATTCATTTGCGAATCGCGTGCTCTAAAAATAAATACGGGCGTTTCGCAAAAAAATTCTAATCTGAAATATTTTCAAGAAATTGGTACAGTAACTCATAAAAGTGTTGGATTATTTTTCTGTAGGTACTTTGTATGTTATGATTCAAGTATATAACTCTATAGTAAAGTTTTATAAGCTTGAAGGTGTAAATTTATATTTTAGAAGAGTTTAACTATTATGTTGTGCATTAAGCTTTTATTATTCATTTAAGGTTTTTTATAGGATTTTGCCACGGATTGATGCTCTAATTTTATAAGCGTAAAAGTGGTGAATATAATTGAAACAAAAACAAATAATCAACAAAATATGTATTTATCTAATCAACAATTCAGCTCTTCAGTGGAAATTCTTCTTCCTCTTAATCTTTAAACAAACTATCACATAAAATAAAATAAAAAAATATATATCGCAACGATACAAAATTTACTTTACTAAACTAGCAAAGTAAATAATAGATTAACAAAACTTACCTCGCTAATTTAAGTAAATGTTAAGTAAGAATTTAGTGTATCTGTATATAATCTACCAAAAATTCTAAATCACAGTATCATTTCCTTCTTATATCTAAATAACAAAATCACAGCAAGAGTGTTGAAAGATCTAAAGTAGATAAAATTTGTAGCAAAAATTTAACAATAAAATTAAAATTTTAGCCTAAGGAATGACAATTACAATCACAGATTATTTTTGTACTAATTAAATAGTTATGTCAATATAAACGGGTAGGTACTATTATCAATACAGTACGTTTAAAACGAACGGTCGGATAGGTAACTATCAAAATTTTGTCCAAATATTAATGTCACGTTAATTGTATTTAAAAATAATTCTAAATCACAGTATCATTTTCTTATTACATCTAAATAACAAAATCACAGCAGGAGTACTTAAACATCTAAAGTAAATTAACATTTTTCGTACAAATTTAACAATAAAATGACTCCTAACTTAAACTAACGATAACTTAAATAACTAGGCAATGCCAATCACAGATGATAAAATAGTAAAATATAATAAAATATCAATCAAATTAAGTTCTTAATTTTTCTATGAAAAGAGGAACATTAATGTCTCCGCAAGCTAACTCTCTTAATATATCATCAGTTCGTTTTTTAAAATATTTGGTTTCTTTTGTTTTTTTGGACACATATTGATTTTTATTCAAATTAAAAAGATAATAATTGGAATCATTTTGCAAAACTTTTAAAAAAATAACTATATTTGGCTTTGGTTTTATTAATTTATTAAATCTAAAGTTCCACGCTTCAATGGCATTATTTGTTTTATGATGTATATCATGAAATGTCCATTTGTCAACATAATACGCATCTTCATTCAACCAAGTGTTAACAAAATAGTCATTGAATTGCGTTATCTTATGTTCATTATCATTTTGCGATTCAACATATAACCACCCATCTGACCTATGTTCTATAGGAAGATAAGCCAAAGATATACATCGCTTAACATGCATTTTGTAAGGTAATGCTTTGTCCATACCTAACTGCTTCGCTTTCCTCCAAAGGCATCTCTTGAAATGGAATAAGCAGCCTTGAATACGCGTATTTGGATATGTGGTTTGTATAGCCATCATAGCACTTTTCTCATAATCAGTGGTGAACATAAGAGGAGAAAATTTAGGGATTCGAGCTTTGATAAGCTGGAAAAAAATTTGGTAAGTTTTTTCTTTTTTGTCTGGAAGCAAGGCGTAGATGGCTGGTAAAATATTCGTGTGTTCACTAGTACTGCCAATATCAATGTGCAATGTGTACAATTGCAAGAATGGTGGCACACAACTTCTAAATGTTCCATCACAAAAAACACTTCGCGCTTCTTCGAGGTATTTAAAAATCTTTTTGTTAGCAAAGAGCACTATTCTTGTTTCACTGCTTTGGTAATCTGCGAAAACAAATGGTTCATAACGTGGAGGCACAATCATATCGTGAATTTGCAAAAATCTGATCCTTGGTACTTGTAATGCTTGATTTCGATGTTTATAAAGTCGCTTCTTTATGTTATCTAATTTTGGAATCTGTGTAATTAACTCGTATCCTGAATCCTTTAGGTTTGAGACCATATCCGCATATATTTGTGGTATACTAATATCTTCTGTTTTCGCTCGGGAACTGCATTGATTAAGAAGATATTTTTTTTCATTTTCAATTAAACTTGGTTGACATGTATGAGCATCTTCTACGATGATTACGAAATCACGGTTTGTTTTCAAAAATGCTTTACATATATTTCTATTACTGCATCTCCATCGTGTGTCTCCGTTTTTGTTTTTGTATTGCTTATTGTATGCATAACCACATCGTAATAAAATTTCTTGACCTCTTTTTGAAGTAATCAATTTAAATTCAGCCTGCTGTCCTCGACTAGTAGATGGTTCTTCTGCCATTGTGGTACTATCTGAAATTAACACCAATGTGGGATTATAATAATGGCAATCATCCATATGTGTTCCACTGATGGGCACGGGTCTCGCCTCCTCTATAAAAAAAGTTCAGTAAGCGTATGCGATGATCAAGCGTAGAGGTATAATCCACATAATTTGGCTAAGTGTGAATTGATTTATATAATATAAAATATGATATAAATCAGGTTACAGCAAGAATGTCAGCAATTTACAGTCGTATGAAAAATTGTGAAGGACAAATAAAAATTTTGAGTTAGCTGTTAATATTTTGAGTGTATTTATGTTTAAAGATTGCTACAACAAAATCAGCACCGATATAAGCTTAATACATTATCATGCAATTTACATAAACAATAATGAATACGAAATAATAAAGTCGCTCAATATGGTCAAAACTAGCTCATGGCGTTCCATAAGGAATGCGTGACGTCATCAGACTACCTGCGCTTGACCATCAAACATCCCTATATTGACGCGTTATAACTCTTTGCAGAAAATAGAGCAGTGACGCTTCCACCAGGTGGCGCTATACTAAACAAACTTACATTAATTCTATTAGTATTATAATAGTTATATGTGTGTACATATATATATCTGTCGCCGGTATATTGATAAAGTTATGATATTACAATTTTACTAATAATATTATAAAGATTAGGTTAGTTTAATAACACTAGTAAAATTGTAACATTTCGCCTAAGTGAAATTATAACATCATGACTTTTGACAATATTCCTACTTGCCATATATTAATTAAAAGAAACTATAACTCACTCGTTATTACAATTTAAAACTGATATATTCTAACATTTACTGTATTATTAAATTTTCTGGTAATGTTAGGATTAAGTATCAGTTAAGGTCTTCTCTTAAATATTTAGGTACTATACATAGTATACTACTTATTGGTTATATAAAATACAAAGTATATATGACAATGATTAATTACTTACCTATATTGTTAGAATACAGATCCAAGCACAAAAACGAAGGTAACACTTCACACTTCACACACTCCACCTTGGCGTCACAAAATATAATGACGAAAGTTCCGCTTGCAGTCCTGCATAAGGTGAGAGAGTGAGATGGAATATATAGTTTATTCCTTCTCTTTCATTTACACATGAAGACCCTAGCGCGTGCGCATCTTTTGGTATTATAATTTAAACGTAATGGTTATCTTTTTAAAGGTACTATAAGACATTTTTTATATCAATAATAATATCTAATTAAAAATATGTAAACAAGACACGTTCATAATTCTACAATGTATAACTAATTAACTGATAATTGAAGGCTAAACACAAACTAAAAAATATGGCATTCGACTTCCAATTTATACATTGGATAATTATGAACGTTTCTCATTTACATTTGTTTGGGTAATTTTTCTTTTAAATTTAATACCCTCATATTAAATTGAAAATAAAAAAAAATCGGAAAGAAAGTACCTAGGTGTAGTATTAATTTTTGACAGTTTACGGTCACTATAATTATGTTGATGTCACATGATCTATAACAGACCGGGTAAGAATACAAATCAAATGACACCTCATACTTCAAAACCGGTCAAGCCGTTTACACTACACGAGGTCACAGTGTAACGAACATACATACATACATATATTCTCCATGTTATACCATCGACTCTCCTTCTGGGTCACATGGATAAAATAAAGTGTCCACACCTGGGTGTGGTTTTGATTTCCACCCAGGACAAATTGTTTATGCTGTGTTTGCGTGTAAGTTATTTATAATCTTAATATTATTAAATATATCTCGAAAACACCTATGTGCACACCTGTACTTTAACTTGTTTTCACGTTAAAATACAAATTTTACGAAACACCCGTATTTATTTTTAGAGCTCGCGATTCGCAAATGAATAAATTCAGGTGTTGCGAACCGACAACTAAAAATAATATTATTTCAAAAAACCTCGATTCGCAAAAATGTTGCGAACGAATTGTTGCGAACCGACCACTAGGCCAAGAATAGACGACATTGCTACAAGTACCAAGTTCAATTTATTGGAAAAAGTTTCATCTAAAGATCATTCACACACATCCATGTACACTACACACACTAACACACAAACACAATGCTTTGATATAGTAGATGCAGGTAATTTAATTATTTATCTCCTTCCTTTGTTTTTTACTGCTACCATTATACACTAGCATATTATGCTACTCTTATTCTTAATTTAAATTGTGCCATGTATCGTAAGTGTCTGGTCCCCACAACAGGGAATCCTAGTGTGGGGTCCAATATACATTGTGAAATAAAACAGCTTATGTTAACTTGTTAAAGTTATGAAGCCCGCGACTAGTCGAGGAGTCCGTGACTACGACGCGTTACCGGTGTCGACTGGGAGCGACACAGCGACCACAAACTGACAGTTGTGATTGCTCGGTGACGGCACACACTAAACGTCAAAAAGGCTCGGTTTTCGCTCTTACGGAATACCGATTTTCAATCTGACAGTCAGATTTTGCTCCGATTTTCAATCTGACAGCCAGATTTTGCTCCGTTTTCACGGTAGCTCGGTTTTCGCTCTTACGAAATACCACTGCCGGTCTCACCTCCCTGTCATCTTATACGAGTATAAGCTAAATGAAATGAAGTTTGAACGGAATAAGTCGATCAATAAGGCTTGAGTTCTATGTGTTGATTTAATGTTGCTACTTCTACATGAGTACCCAATGAGTACCCGCGAGTTTTGATATATGACTATGCATTGAAAATGTGGCAATGTGTGCAACTGCCGTGCTGTCCCGGCATCAGGCTAATCAGGGGAAGTGGTTTTGGGGTTTCCTTCAAATTGAACGATCCCTTGGCGAGTAAAATTCTCCGAGTCTACTGGAACAATCCAGTGTTTGAATAAAAAATGTTTGTTCGACTACAAGTTGAATATTGTTGAGTAAAACGACGCGACATCAAATTTGGCAGGTCAATTAATGAGACAAAATAAAATAAAGTTAGAACATGAGCCAAATCGCGAAGTCCCCTTCGGGAATTCATTGTTTCAGAAGGAACTTTATTCGTCATTCCTGTCCATCCTAAGGTTGCTTACACACTGGCTATATGCTGGATCAACCTCTCTAGGCAAGTGGCATTAACGGTAGTCGAATCGAAAAGAATAGAAATCAAATGTATGGGATTTGACGTAAGTTTACGATCATCTCAACTCTTAAACATCCCACAGCTGGGCACAGATGTCCTCCATATTCTAGGAGGGATATTAGCCTACTATACCACGCTGGGTTGGTATAGGATTTTGTTTCGACTTTTCCCTCTCTTGCAGTGGATATTGTCTACCCGACTTAAGCCCCTAGTCGACTCTTACGACACCGTCGGGATAGAATGGGGTGGTGACATTTGACATTTTTAATCTGTCACCACACGGACAGTTTACGATATCATGTCGTAAACTTATGTCAACCCTACCATTTATGGCACTTGTCTACAGGGGCAGACAGCTCATCGGTGATCGAACTCATATAATTCATGTGTACGTACGAGGTGTATACTTTCCCACTCGGCTACCACCGCTTTTTTATTCAAATAAGTTTTTATAACAAAATACTTTTTTGTACTATGATGTTGCTAAAAGTTTTCAAACAATATGTTATCGTCTGCCATAATATTTTGAGAAGAACAATAACAATTCTATTGTTAGCCGTTTATATATAGACAGAGTAAAAATGCATTTTTGTGGCGTTCTATTGTTTTGCTGAAAGATAATGTTTGGATGCTTGGAAAAGTTTAATGATCATCTTCTAATACTAACTCATATAATATAGTTATTAGTATTATTATCTCTAGGGGCCTACCATGGTGTGTTAAAACGTGAATCATTCAAATGAGAAAAAAAGACGAAGCTATACATGCTATATAGCTTCTTACCTTTTTCTATCAAAAAACATTTATTTCATAAGATATTTACATGAATAGTTATTAAAATTAAAGTAACCTAACCTAACCTACTTACAAACAATCAGATATTGTATTTAAAGGTATTACCTATAAATAAAATATCTGATTGAGGTCGCAGTTCTGAGGAAGGGTGCCCAAAAGACTGGCCACATTTCCACGCTGGATTGAAAGGCTAATACGTTGACCCAAGTAAACGCCAGTGTTAGGATCGTGAGATGACTCGACTAAACGCTTAGGTATCTCACGATACAGTTTTTCTCTGTCGAACAACTCACGTTTTAATACTTCATGATAGCCTGGTCTGCTGTCAACTGTCAATAGAGTAGAGAGTATTTTAAACGCGCTGTCTCAATGCAGGTTGGTGGAACAGACATGACCGTAGGATGTTGGTTTCCTCTACACTCTATACCTCCTACTAATATATTAATGTGAAACTTTGTAACGATGGATTGATGTAAAAAATACTGAACGGATCTGGATGAAATTTGGCATAGAGATAGAATATAGTCTGAAATAGCGAATAGCGGATATTTATTATCGCGATAACCGATATCCACGCGGGCAGAACCGCGGGCAACAGCTAGTCCTCTATACTTAATGCTAGAGGAAAATATTTTCGAAGAAACCAGAATTTACAGAAATATATAGTATATTTTCATAGTCAGTTACTATTATAATTTTTATTACAAATACTTTTTTCGATGGACAACATGTCATTAAACATTTCCCTGAAACGGTTTATGATTCGCAACTTCAGAGAAATATTACAATAAATTTTGGCAGTATATTATGAGTGAACCGAGTGATCGAGATAAAGACCTCTTTTCTCTGATTTGGGTCCATTTGTTTACGGGACATGTGTAATTATAACGGACATATACTGACCGACCGTTTAATATGTTTTTCTGCTCTATTATTATTGTCAATGTATTTTATTTCTTTACTAGATATCGCCCGTGGCTGCGCTCGCGTGGGTGTCAGTTATCGCGGAAAAAGTACGCTTTGTCCTTCCCCAGGAACATAATCCAACTCTTTGCAAATCAGCCGTGTGATTGTGAAAGAACAACAGGTTTGTTTTATTGTTAGAATGCGCTAATCTCTTGAACAACCATATGGATTTAAAAAAAAAACATATCATAGTTCCAGTTTTTGAGAAAGATATATAACAATAAACATCCTAACGTGGATGAACTAAGAGAATCTTTAAGTAAATAGGTATTTAAAAAATTCTCTTTTAACAATTATTCAACAAAGAAAAAAATATGTTTAAAATAATTTGTGTGAGCCCGAGCGCTCACCTAAATGGAATTTCTAACATTTATTTTCAAATTTATTCGAATGCAAACTTCGAAATAAAATCTTCTTTATTTGGCCATTTAATTATGTTGTGTTTTGATGTCATTTAAAAAACAACACATTAGGCAACATGACATTAATTACGTTTCTACGACGCTTAAAAGTACCTGCCGAGTAGGTGGATAATGGTAATTTATTGATTACATAGTTTTTGTACATTATGAAAAAATATTTGAAATTTATGTATGACAAAGAATCTTCCAACAACAAGTAGGCAAATTGCGTGTAATACTTCTGGTATTGCATGCGTCCATAAGTCCATAGCATAACTGCTTTTGTGGGATCTATTTCTCACTTCAAATTACGTGTAGGTACTTAAAAAATAGATTTATACTAAATAAATCTATTTTTTACCTTAGTCACCAACGCTTACAGTACAAAAATTTACCGTACGAAATTAGTAAACACGCACTTTTTAAAAATATTATTATTTTTCATGTCATAGTCACAAATAACGCAGTAACAGGCACAACATTTTGACATTTTGTTATTTACAGTTTTATAGACGAGCAGGCAAAAGAAATAAGTTGTTCAGCCTAATTTTAATTCGGTTTTAGAACAGTAGTAAAATTATTGTTTTTATCAATGGCTTAGATGAGAGACAAGATGAAAAGACTCATTAAAGTGGACATTGTATTGTGTGGGAAAAATTATAGACTCGGTCGGTTCATGTATCTTATTGAATGGGATTCAAAGAGACCTAGTTTTACAAACGGACACAGATCTAGTGCGTAGATATTTTAAGGTTTCTCAGAATATACTTACTTTATTACCGTCGCGTCTCTTTCGTTGTTTCTAGTGTATATTTCTAGAATTTATTTGCAAATTCGGCAACATTTTCGATTTATATATTGTTGCATTCAGAATTTAACAATTTAAATTAAAATTAGAAATTAGAATACAATTTAAAAATAGGTTATAAAAAGACCAAGTACGATTCCTCATAATAATGGTCAAAGGTTTAATGTGATATTTATTTTAATGTTTGACTGGCCTAATGGTCTAGTGGTTAGTGACTCTGACTGCTGACTCTGAACGCCAGAGGTCGTGGGTTCGATTCCCACCCAAGACAAATCTTTGTGTGATGAGCACGAATGTTTGTTCTGTGTCTAGGTGTAATTTATCTATAATATGTATTAATTTAGAAATATATAAGTATTATATGTTTATCAGTTGTCTGGTTACCATAGTACAGGCTCTGCCTAATTTGGGATCAGATAGCGATGTGTGAGTTGTCCCGAAAATATTATTATTATATATTTTTTCACCATTCCGTTCCAGCCCGAAGGTATCGTAAGGGTTGAATAAGGTAGTTAGTCAAGCAAACAATATTCACTATAAGAGAGGGAAAACTCCAAACAAAACGCTATCCCAACTAGCTCAGCGTGGTATAGTAGGTTAGTATAGTAGGTATAACTAAGGTAGTAACTAAACCTAAAATGAAAAACTAATTAATTAAATAAAAGGCAATAGTTTAGGCGGAAAAGTGCCCAAAAGGCTGGCGGCCACGTTGTTTTCAAGAATTGTTTTGAGTCTGGGTGTAATTTGTGTCCGTTAATTGTATGTTTGTATAGTCCCCCGAAGACACAGAGCGGGAATTGTAATTTAAAAAATATATTTACTACACAAGTATTTCTTTATCTTTATAGGAAATAGCTAGAATAGAATAAAACCTGTTTTAAAAATATTGCAACCTCGTTAACTTATTGAATATCCTTACTAACATTATAAATGTGAAAGTTTGTGAGTATGGATGGATGGATGGATGTTTGTTACTCTTTCACGTAAAAACTACTAAACGTATCTAAATGAAATTTGGCACAGAGATAGATTATGGTCTGGAATAACACATAGGCTACTTTTAACAGCCATAACCGACATCCACGTGGGCGGAGCCGCAGGCAACAACTAGTTTTAAATATAAATACCGACAAAATCACACATTGGGTTTTTTTAATACAATTCATTTCCACGAAGGTATGACTCGGGGATATTTACTATGAAAAAGTTTCAATAATATTGCCTAACAATTTTCCTCAAAGGTACACAACACGCATACGATATTTATAGTTGACTGTTCGTCTTAGCCAGACGGGCGCCATGTTTCACAAGTAAGTACTTGAAACAGTAACAAATAGTACCTACGTACTCCATACGCTAAGATTTACTGATACTTGAAATGTATTTACTTATTTATGGACTCAACAGGCTAGGAACATAAACTAATACTACAATGACTAGGTACTGGAAACTGACTTTTAGGACTATATTTTGGTCATAAATTAGTTAAGACTTTGGTATTAAGGACACATGGAACCAAGTTGAAAGTTTATTGTTCATAGACGGGTAGGGTACCATACTAGTGAGCAACCTCGAATGGGGAAGGACCTTCACCTTACAGAAGACACACAGCCAAATGACTACACACAGGCGTGCAGCTTAGAGCTTTCGATTGATCAATCAATCCAGCTGTCTCCGTACTCAGTCGGACATTGGTCTTGTTAAATTAATCAAGTTAATGGTCTTTTACTTTGAGCAAAGATTCCTAATCCTAAATTCAAGCCAAAATACTTGAATTAAAAAAAAATTGGCGATACGAAAATTAAAACATGCTGTATGGAGAAGTAAAAAAAGCTTCTATCATGTCTAACCCGTTGGACAAATGGCATAAACGGTATTCGAATCGAATAGAGGAGAAAGCAAATGTAGGTATGGGATTTCACGAAAGTTTACGACATTATATCGTAAACTTCAGGGGCAGATCTCAATTTGTCAAAGACATTTAATCTTTTGTACATTTAATCGTTTATACGTTAAATTCTATAAGTAAATCAATCTTTTTAAATATAAATTGCCCTACAATGTGTATAAATAAAATAAAGTATACATGTCATAATTATTGGCATTCAAGCCCTAAGAAAGTTTCAAACATAATATAATTTATAATTATTATATATTCCTCTTTTTTAAGACGACTCCCGCATAAGCTCTATGTCGCAGGGGACTTTACAAATATACAATTAAGGGGCACAAATTACACCCAGACTCAGAACAACTCTTTGTGGGCCACACAAACTTTTGTCCTGTGTGGGAATCGAACTCACAACCTCGTGTACAGCAGGCGCATACTGCGACCACTGGACCACCAAGGCAGTCAAATAATAATTGCTTCTTTCTAGACCTCATACTAATATGCACCTACTATGTTTCATCTCTGCATCACCCTATCAGTTGACTGGTAGAGAATACCTTTGGCATTAAGTCCGCCTTTATACATGTTCTGTATAATAAATATTACACATAATCTTATTCCATCTCAGGCAACGAACCTTGTGTGATGATAGCCTTGTGACTACCCACCTCTTTGTTTACAGATATAAACGTGTTGAAGGTATAACAAAACGGTATTGTTTCATGGCGACAGTGGCACAATTAAGTGCAGAACAAACCGCGAACTACATCATACTGACAGATTTAATTGTTTATTAAAGCGGAGAGACTTTATTTGCTGCCTCAGTAGTGTAGACAATGTTATGCTGAGATTTAAAATTTAATACCAGGGTGAAGTATAATCTTTATATATAAACTAGCTGACCCAGCAAACGTTGTTGTACTAAAATAGTAATATCGCTATTAAAAAATTGGGGTTGATCGTAGAGGGGTGAAAATGAAGGGTTGTATGTATTTTTTAATGCTAAATCACAAAAAAATAAAAACAAAAAATTTTGCCAAAAAAATTTTAATAAAAAATTTTGGGGTGGACCACCCTTAACATTTAGGAGGATGAAAAATAGATGTTGTCCGATTCTCAGACTTACCCAATATGCACACAAAATTTCACGAAAATCGGTCGAGCCGTTTCAGAGGAGTTCAATAACGTACACTGTGACACGAGAATTTTATATATTAGAAATCACGTTAGAAATAAATCCCTATTTCCCTTGATCACGGCATCACGAGTGAACAGCTGGACCGATTTCAGTCATTCCTTTTTTGTTGTGTTTGTTATTGACAGGAGAAATTTCTTATGTAAAAAAAAGATAGTTGCGCTGTAAATAGTTTAATCCGGACGAAGTCAGGGCGGGCCGCTAGTATACGATATTTTGTCTAGAAGTTTCAGTAGGTTTTTCAATCTGAAGTCAGCCCCTCTAGTCAAGTGGCATGAACGGTAGTTGAATCTAATAGAATAGAAAGCAAGTGTATAGGAATTGATGTAAGGTTACAACATTATATCGTAAACTTATGTCAAATCCCTTACATTTCTTTTCTGTTCCGCCTTGTCCATTCTTCCATTTGGCAAAATATTTTTCGTCAAATTTTACTTCCCAAAAAACTTATCGCACTAGTTTCATTTCCCAAAAGATTTTTGAGCAAATTTATATTTCGCATTTTAAGTTTTATTAAGTCAAATGTAATATTTGACTTAATATTTTTTACAATATAATGCATATTTGCTTCATGCATATGCAGCAAATGCTTTATTTTGTTAAAATATATTCCAAAAAGTGGGTTAGGTTAGAACTGTGACACCAACAGAGGACCGCCGGAATCGATTTGTTTAATACAGTGAATTTAGACTCTTAAGTAAATCATATGATATGTAATATTTTGGGAAGAGCATGTTATAAACATTGCCATGGTAACAATAAATTGCCAAAAACAGTATTGCTAAATGTAAAATTGCAAAAAGTTGTTTTGCCAAATGCTTTTTTGCCAAATGAAAATTTAAATTTAAATATAAATTTTTTTATTTAAAATTTAAATATAAATACTTTAGGAAACGTTTTTTGACACATGTCTCGAGGGGAAGATTTGTGTTCGTTATAAACCTAACAAACAAACATAGCGGCGTGATTGTGACATACGTATCCTTTTCAATGTATTTCAAATTTGTTGTAACACGAAAACTGACGCAACCAACACCACAATGAACATAATAAAATGATCTCATAAAACTCTTAAACTTGTGGTGTAAATTGAGTTCGTCAATTTAGCTGAAAGGGTTAACAGGTATAATTAACAACCACTTATTAAAATATATTTTGGTTTTTTTCTCAGAAATATATATTTTGAAGAGCTAAGTAGTGACAGGTTCAATCCGCTCCCAAGAGTCGTGCGATAAAAGACGGTTATTTTCACCTTACACCCACGAGGCTAAAAGGAGGGTAATGCATGTGACGCTTATGTTACTTACCTATGTCTTTTACATTTTTTTCAGGGCTGGTAACACGTAATTAAGTGTTGTAAGTGTAAAAAAACTTCGGTAATCAGCAGATAAACTGCTTGTCATAATTTTAATATTTTTTGAGCTGGCAATTACCAGTATATCTAACTATTAATAACTTTGAAAGTTCAGTTTAATTGTCCCGTTTTTAGATTATTGGCGGGAAAATAGATGACCAATCGAAATGATTATGAACCGGAAGCCCTTTAAGAGATTTATTTTAATTGTGTATAAACCCAGAGTACAATATTTATAATTATGTTGGTAGATATGTTATGTTAAACATGAAGTGCAGTTAAATAATTAAGTTCATGTCCTTACTTTATCAAATAAATAAATAAATGTTATCTCCTAGTTTTCCGACTTCCCCACTAACAAGTATAAAAGAACCATTTTATTTTTGCTCCAAAACATCGGTTACACAGCGAACAATATTGGGTCTTTTTGTCTAATAGCAACACTTTTACAAATTATTGCATCATCCACTAGAAAATATATGTTACATTAATCAGTTTTGAAGTAATGCAAACAAGTACGGACGATACATATTCCATAATTAACAGTATCTAACGTTAAAATATGATCACGACGAGTATACTGTCATGAAAGCGATTAGTAAAAAAATAAAAAACAAATACTTTCGACTATCGCCAAGATATTTTATTTATAACTGCCGTTGTAGTTCAGGTTCAAAAGTAACTGAATCTGCTTGAGTTGGCCGATATCCCAGTTGACACGATTGAATATTAAGAAATTTGGTTGCCTTGAAAATTGCGACGCTTTACAGAAAAAAAGCGAAATAGGTATATACAATACAGTTGTTACACAAATTTGTTATGTTTAACGAAGTAAAGACAAAGAAGAGAGAGAGTCGCGACTTAGTAGACGTAGTATGACTAGGCTATTCCTGATAAGCCTCTCTAGACAAGTGGCATAAACGGTAGTCGAATCGAATAGAATAGAAAGCAAAAAAAGGGATTTTAAGTTTAGGATATACTGTCGTAAACTTATGTCAAATCCAGCTTATATTTATGTTTCGTTTCGT
Organism: Trisateles emortualis; assembly: GCA_947095525.1. Classification (NCBI taxonomy): domain Eukaryota; kingdom Metazoa; phylum Arthropoda; class Insecta; order Lepidoptera; family Erebidae; genus Trisateles; species Trisateles emortualis. The sequence goes on along the minus strand of OX352731.1, from coordinate 21,786,564 downwards.
TCCGTTTGTTTCGTTTAGAAAAGACAACTCCCGCACTAGATAACAAGCTCTGTGTCACAAGGGACTTTACAAACATACAATTAACGGACACAAATTACACCCAGACTCAGAACAACTCTTTGTGGGCCACACAAAGTTTTGTCCTGTGTGGGAATCGAACCCACAACCTCGTGCACAGCAGGCGCATACTGCGACCACTGGACCACCTAATCAAATGCATCAGCTACCCATCTAAATCGTGTACATATATACATATCATTACGCCCGTCTCCCACAGGGGTAGACAGAGACTATGGTACGCCAATTATATCGATTCAAACATACTTCTTTCGCCTCCTCTACATTCCTCAACCTCTTCATGCATGAACGTCGATTCTGGGTACTTTTAATTTGACCATTTTTTAGCAAATCCCCTAAATTGCGTGTACCCATATTTCAACCTCATAATCTTCTTAATATAAATAAAACCTCACGCATCTTTTTCTCCGTAACCAAAACTCTTCCACCACAACGCCCAAACGTGATACAAGAAAACGGTGCACCGAATTGGGACGCATCCAAACTAATTATAAGCTCGTGTATTTACACCCGTCTTCATACATCATTAAACCATTCGTAAATATAAAGCATTAATTTATACTTGGACGTTATCAGGGAAGCGAGGTGACAAATATCCACTGATGTTGTTAATGTGTACTGTTGTTAGGAAATGAATTTATGAGCAAGTCTTTTTGTGTGAGGTTTACGCTTCCGACATTTTAATTGGTGTTTTTATTTATATTAAGGAGGTGAAGGTAATATATATCTTGATAATATACTGTTTAATGCATGCTTTAGTTGGAATTTTTGTACATTTTTTTGAAGTGAAAACTTATTTAATCGCGTTGAGCACTATTTGAGTGAACAAAAATGGAGCTTGGGTCATCGGCACCGAAAGCTTTCCATATTCAAAAGTAATAATCTAATACTCGACGATGCAATTCATAAGTTACTTAGTTTTCATTTATTAAATATCGGTAGTCCCCAAAGACTGCATGTTTTTTTTTAGTTTATTGTTTATAATGTTCAATCTACAATATAAATATTGTATATATACAATATAACTATATTTACACTTATTAAAATAGGAAAAATCATGGTTCCTGAGCGTTCACCAGATTCTCAATTTACCAGATTCGTGTAGATGTTAAAAATATCTTTAAAGTTAGTTATAATAATAATGATTATATAAATTAAGGTATATTTTTTTATTTCATATTTCAAGTTTTATTTTCGTTTCCTATCATTATAGCGGGATAGACAATGGGCTGTTTTAACAACTTATAAAAACAACAAGCTAATGTCTAGAAGGACCGATTGATGGATATGGAGTAAGGTATTCTTCTTGATAATGGAAAAATACCCGTGACAAAGAGAGACATAATAATAATACACCTGCTATTATTATTATAATATCTTAATTTAATTTGATATCTTCTGACACCGGTCGAGGTTGCGAGGTTCCAGATGAAAATCAGCGCCACTCACCATTACAGTGGATGCCATTACGCTGATCTGGACACCTGTTTGGACTATCGTGAGACACACATTACCGTATATAAATTTTACCTATGTTAATTTTTACTCTTTTTATATTTGTTTTGATATATTACCAGGATTTATTATTACTATGTGTTCTATTGTGTCTCTGAAGTCCAAATAAATAGTTTTCTTTTCTTTCTTTCTTAATAAATGTTTATTTGACTCAAAACGGATTACACTTTAAAGACTTCGTTCTCTTTCATGGCGTTGATGTGATCGAATATGGCTGTTATATATCACAACACAATTTATTTTGCTTTTCTTTTCTTATATGTATAAGAAAAAAAAAGCAAAACAATTTCACAATAAGAAGGCCTATATTTGCTAACAGACTCATTTGTTGTGGTATCAACTAGAGAAACTATTAAGATCTTGATTAATGAGTATCCCTAAGTCGTTTGGCACGAGCCAGTGTCGCCCGCTTGCGAAACATACATCTACCCAATTATATTATAGCTGGGTTCATGGCTGATCTAAGCCCTTCTAGACAAGTGGCATTAAATTCGTTATTATGTATTACTAGCTGTTGCCCGCGGCTCTGCCCGCGTGAATGTCGGTTATCGCTGAAAAAAGCCTATGTGTTATTCCAGACCATAATCTATCTGTGTGCCAAATTTCATCCAGATCCGTTCAGTAGTTTTTACGTGAAAGAGTAACAAACATCCATCCATCCATCCATTCTTACAAACTTTCACATTTATAATATTAGTAAGGATTTTTTTTTTGTATCTATAGTAATTTTTGTAATTGTTATAAAATGATATGGACTGAATTGTTTGAAATAAATGTTTTTTTATTATCATTATTAACGGTAGTCTAATCGAATCGCATAGAATAGAAAGCAAATGTATGGGATTTGTTGTAAGTTTACTTCATTAGATAGATAGATAGAAAACTCTTTATTGTACACTAATTACATTTATGATACAGATATTATTTCACATATTTATGTACAATGGGCGGCCTTACCGCTAAAAGCAATTACATCAGTAACTAGTGGCCCGCCCCGACTTCGTCCGGGTTAAACTATTTACAGAGCAATTTTCTTTTTTTTTACATAAGAACCTTCTCCTGATAATGACAAACACAACAAAAAAGAATGACTGAAATCGGTCCAGCCGTTCACGCGTGATGCCGTGACCAAGGGAAATAGGGATTCATTTTTATATATAAGAAGATTAGTCATTACATCATAAATGATATGTTTAACATACATATTTGCTTACTACTAATAGCAACCCATATATGTCCCACTGCTGGGCACGGGTCTCCTGTCCTCTATCAAGAGAGAGAGAGGGGGTTTAGGCCTTAATTCACACACGCTGGCCTAATGCGGGTTGGTGAATCAGACATGTCTTTAGAATTTCTTCTAAGACATGTGAGTTTCCTCACGATGTTTTCCTTCACCGTTAGCAGATGGCGAATCATTTGATTAGTACATATAAACTCCACAAAGTGAAATTTACATTGGTACTGCCACCCGGGATCGAACTCGCATCTATTGCGTGCAAATCGGTTACATTCCCACTCAGACACCACCGCTTTTTATATTTGCTTACTATTCTATTCTATTCGTCTACTGTTTATGCCATCAAAGCACATTTACGTTGCGATCCATCCTAAATATAATTTAATAAAAGTACAAGTGGCTTAAAGACTTTTACCTAGGCATCTAGCTGTTAGAATGTTCCCGTTAATATAATATAAAGTGGGTGCAGTTCTGAACAAACTATACAAATATGTTGCATTTAGTTCACCTGCAAGTAATATACATAAATATACAAACAAACCCATTACCCACTAATGTTCCAGCGAGTTTTCCATGACGTAATGTCCACTTTATTCTTATCTGGTTCATGGCCGCACGGTTCAACGATTTAAATCTGGTGTTCTAGGAAACTCCACTGAAAACGAACTTTGCCAAATTTTGATGACACCCTATTTGTGAACATGTCTTTGTTTGAATGTCGAAGATTAATTAATAACAAAGAAGATTTGTCATCGTAACGCCCTTTTCCGGTGACTGCTAATTAAAAAACTTTATTTTTAGAATGGTAGTTTGTTAGGTCGATAACCCAGTGAAAATCCGTAAAGGATGTTCTCAACAAAATATATTTGTTTTTTTCTTTTGCTAAAAGGAATAGAGAAGTTGTCTTAGAAAATTGTTATGTTCTTTTTTTTAAAGACAACTCCCGCACTAGAGAACAAACTCTGTGTCGCGGGGGACTTTACAAACATACAATTAACGGACACAAATTACACCCAGACTCAGAACAACACTTTGTGGGTCATACAAAGTTTTGTCCTGTGTGGGAATCGAACCCACAACTTCATGCACAGCTGGCGCATATAGCGACCACTGCACAAGGCAGTTAGTTTTAATAGATAGATTTTCGAATTGAAAATAGAGTAGGTAAGTATGTACTACTAAGATGGAAAACAAGCATAGGGGCTGCTAATGGTAAGCAGTTACCGTGGTTATGAACGCTTGCAATACTGGCGTGTTGCCGACACAAAATAATATTCATTAACCAGGTTTTTATGATACAATTTTCCTGGGATAGGTAAACGTTTAGCTAAGAATGAGAATGATGAATACCTTAATGAGCTCAGGAAATCTGTACTCTGATAGTAGGGTTACTTCCATCTTAAAGCCCTGGTGTCAATAAATGGGTTGGCAACCCGCGAGTGATACCTCAGGTACTGCAAGCGTCCATAGGCTACGGCTACTGCTTAACATCAGGCAGGCCGTATGCTTGTTTGCCACCCAAGTAGTATAACAAAAAAAGTAAGAAAGTGCCTTACGTTTCTTAAAAATGTAAGAGTCTCTGAAGAATGTAAATACATTTTCGTAACCAAATTATCATGAAATTAAATAATAATCATTCAGCAGAAAACAAATGACATAATTACGGCGACCCACTTCACGGCCACGGTCCGAGTTTAATAAGATACAAAATTATTGCATAATGACGGCGACCATTGGAATGTGGAATCTAAAATAAAAATGGACGATCGCTAAATAGTTTGATACCCACGTGTGAAGCGTCAACGATGTTACAAAGTCTGGTCGAGCTCCTGAAAGATCTATGTTGCGAAATCGATTAGATATACGTTGGTTCTTTAAATCATCATCATCATCTCAACTCATAAACGTCCCACTGCTGGGCACGGCCGGCTGATTCTCTAAGAAACAGCGATGGCAAACTAACAGTTGTGATCGCAAAATTGATAGTTGTGATTGCTCGGTGACGGCACAATCTATTGACTAAACGTCAAAAAGGGCTCTTACCGAATACCGATTTTCAATCTGACAGCCAGATTTTGCTAGGTTTTTGCGGTGGCTCGGTGTTTGCTCTTACGGAATACCCCTGCCGATCTTCTCCAAACTTTTGAAAGGATATTAGCCTCCTATACCACGCTGGCCAGACGGGTTGGTATAGGGTTTTGTTTCGAGTTTTCCCTCTCTTGCGGTGGATATTATCTGCTAGACTTACTCCCTTAGTCGACTCTTTCGACACGCTCGGGGTGGAAGGGGGTGGTGATATTTGTATTTTTAATCCGTCCCCACACGGACACGTTCTTTAGGTATTCTATGCTAGTTGTTGCCCGCGGCTCCGCCCGCGTAAATATCGGCTATCGCGATAAAAATATGTGTTATTCCAGACCATAATCTATCTCTGTGCCAAATTTCATCCAGATCTGTTCAGTAGTTTTTATGTGAGAGAGTAACAAATATATCCATCCATCCATCCATCAATCCATACTTACAAACTTTAGCATTTATAATATTAGTAGGATATTAGTAAGGATTAGCTGCAAACATTCCGCAGCTAGAAAGAAAGAAGTAGTTTTTTCGACTAAGGTGACAAACAATGGTAAGCAGTTACTACAGCTTATGGACACTTACATTTTCATCAGAAGCATGGCACGGGCGTTGCCGACCCTAGCAGTACAGTCAACATAGACGAGATTTTTATGATTGAAATGATAAATTGCGAAGATTATAATTTTTAATAGATACTCCTACGAATATAGGATTATACTCTTACACCAAGCCAAGCATTTGCTACCATCAGAAGCTTTTTTTATCTGACCATACTTAGTCGTGAAGGTCGGGGAAACTAATAATATTTTCAGATAATACAATCTATAGATACATACCTTACAGACTAAAATACATAATTATAACTTTTGTTAGTTTATATTACTTAAAACTATGTTAGTAACTAATATAAGAAACTAATGCATGTTTATTTTATAAAAACAATGGGTTCTGGATGTCTGGAAGCAACTCAATTTAAGGCCAAAATTTTATGTTTAAATAAAAAATCTTTCTTAAAACAAACGTCTTCCATTAATAAGTACTGAACCACTGTGTGTAGTTATTACGCTGTAGTCTTCTTTCATGTGGAGAACGTACCCCAGAGCTGCATTTTGATACGTGATGACGAGTTATAGCAGATAACTTATATAATATTTTGGGTATACAGCAAAACAAAAAAAGTCATTAAATTAAAGAAATTAATGCCCGACTGGGGAAGGACCAGATCCACCTTACAGAATACCACAGCCAAATTACTACACACAGTGGTGTAGTTGTGTTCCTGTGTAAGTACAGGTCTGAAGCGGTCAGTTAGGGATCAATTTTGAAAGAAACGTTTTCTTTGCTTTTCCCAAGCATACTCCATCTTAAAGCTCTGATGAAAAAAATGGGTCGGCAACACAAAGTAAAAAGTACATAGCCAAATTTTATTATTTAGTCGTGAATAGGCAAGAAATACAAAGTAACTTTCGCATTTATAATATTAAGTATTAACAAAAGCAATCAATTTCTGAACGGGTATAATATGTTTTACTAGCTGTTGCCCGCGGCTCCGCCCGCGTGGATGTCGGTTATCGCTATAAAAATCGCCTATGTGTTATTCCAGACCATAATCTATCTCTGTGTCAAATTTCATCCACATTCGTTTAGTAGTTTTCACGTGAAAGAGTTACAAACATCCATCCATCCATACTTACAAACTTTCGCGTTTATAATATTAGTAGAATGTTACACCATCTTATTTTTATTTAAATCACCCAAACCATTTTTTCTTCTACTTTTTGTAATAAAAATAGAATTTATACCTACTAGCAATTATATGCCTAGGACTGTCAACTAAGCAGAATCACGACACTGACATAAAAAAAAAACAATCGCCTTCAAAATTAGACCCATGTTGGTAATGTCAGGAAATGCTTTCAACATTTGAACCTTGTTAGTAATGTCAGAAAATGTTTTTTTTTATACTACCAAGGTGGCAAACAAGCATACGGCCCACCTGGTGGTAAGCAGTTACCGTAGCCTATGGACGATTGCAACACCAGGGGTGTCACTCACGCGGTGCCGTCGTTTTTCATTTACTTCGAGTAAAATATAAAAGAATTACTTGTAAATATATCTATTACGGTAACACATCAATCATTACTGTTTCTCACGTGTTTCGGTCTAATAGACGTGTGTTTTTTGTAGGGCACGATATACTATGCAATTTACTTTATCACTCGTTGTACAATACGATGTGGGCATAAAAACATTTTTTTATAAAATGTGGCGCCATCTGGGTTTATTCTAAATGCCGCCTGTTGCAAACTCTTTTGTTTTAAATAAAGATTTGCATTTTTATCTGTAGAAACTCTATAAAGCTTTTATATTTGAAGCTCAGCTAATCAACGCAATTAAAAGTTTTAATAATATTAATCATCAATTTATGTTGTTATTCAGAATGTCAAAGAGTTAACATCAAAATTTGAAAAAACTCAAGAAATCCTCGGTACCGATCGCAACTTCTTTGAAACACCGCCTTACCTATTAAAATGCTTTATTAAAGAATGAAATTGCAATATAGGTATTCTTTAATGTTGATAGTGAGCGGTCACTTCTCGAAAATAATATTTTCTCTACAACGTAGAGCTCGGCTTTTGTCTACGCGACCTCTACGCTCTCTCTACGGCGTAGCAGCTCGTAGCAAGAACTACGAACAGACCCCGAGGATCTACAAAAGGTCAAGTTCCTTACCTAAACTCTAAGCAATACTTTTATTCTAGAGAATATTTTGGAGGTTTTTTTCATTTTCAGTTTGTTTGAAATACACAAGTAGCGCCATCTCTCGGTTTCATGTCGTACTTTTACAAGCTTTTCATTAGGTTTTAATGTGTAACCAATGATCACTGAAAACTGTTTGTTGACGTTTGAACATCGCTAGCAGTACACACAACGTTCACTAGATGGCGCTGTTCTAAATAAACTAAATACTTTCAAAATAGAATCATTGATCCATTCCCGAGGAACATTGAGCTTAATCTATATTTATTTATTTACTCATACGCTTCTCATTGCTTTCCCTGACCATAATTGATCTGGTCTTAATTCGGACACATATAAATAGAAGTGTGAGCTAAAAATACGGTAGGTATGCATTGTATCGAGCTATTTGGCATACGCTTGCATTATGCGACGTAAAACTACTGCATGTGATAAACAATTATTTATCGTGCATCCCAATGATTTTGTATAATTAATGTACTGATGACATGCAGATATATGTTTAGATAATGTTATACATAATCTTCTGCTGTTTGCTGCCAATATAGATGCTATTTGTTTGTTTTTGTTATTAACGTTTTTGTATTTATCAAGACGTTCTTAGTTAACGAAGCGTTCATTGTCGAGGTAACATTTAATAATAATAATATGTTTAGTATAATGTTAGAGCACTGGTGGTTGAGTGGGAAAGTAACCGACTTGCACGCAAGAGGTGCGAGTTCGATCCCCGGTGGCAGTACCAATGTAAATGCACTTTGTTGAGTAAGTTTATCCTTACTAATATTACAAATATGAAAGTTTGTGAGTATGGATGTATGGATGTCTGTTACTCTTTCAAGTAAAAACTACTTATTTGGCACAGAGACATATTATAGTCTGGAATAGCATATTGGCTACTTTTTATCGCGATAACCGACATCTACGCGGGTTGAGCCGCGGGCAACAACTAGTATGTAATAACCAAATGATTCTCCATCTGTTAACGGAAAACATCGTGAGGAAACCCACATGTCTTAGAAGACATTCTAAAGATATGTCTGATTCACCAACCCACATCAGTTGCAGCCAGCGTGTGTGAATTAAGGCCTAAACCCTCTCTCTCTTTTTAGAGGAAAAAAAAAGACCCGTGCCTAACAGTGGGACAAATGGGTTGCTATTATTATATTCTACCCCATGGCGAAATCAGATGCAAATAAAATTACTTTTACGAAACTTTGTACGAAATTAACTGCTTTACGAGCAATTTAAAATGTTAAGAGTGTAATACTGTAACATTTTGTATTGCTAGTGATAAAATTTCGAAATAGCTATAACTTTTCATGATGGTAGACCACATCATACAAGTCTAAACAACATTAGACGTTGTTAAGTACTAATTTTATTTTTTTTACTTGGCAATAAGATTATTAGACCAGTGCCAGTGCCTCTGAAAATGGTTAAAAGTGTAAAAAAATAATACTTGGATGAAACCCAATGAAAACAGAAGAGAATATAATAAAAATAAGATGAAAAATAAATTACGGGCGATCTGAGGTCGGGAAGTGGAAGGGGGTGAGTTTTAAGGGTAAAAAAGGGTTTATCTTGATTTTCGGCTACAAGATTTACAACTTTTGTATTCATATTTTTTTCACATAACCTCAAAATGTATGTGAAAAATTCAAATAACCAAGATTTTGGTTTTTTATTTTTATCTTTTACAAAAAGACCTTTTTTTCCACGAAATTTCGTGAAAAAATATGTCCCAAACACACATTTTTTTTTTATTTTTAAATATTTATTATTGTTATATTCTCTTTCATTTCCAATGGGTTTCATTCTACTATTATTTTTGTTGGTTTCAAATATTATCGACCATGGTCTATAGATATATGTAGGTTTGTAATAGTAGTTTGTAGTGGTTAGTGCCCTATTGCAAAGGCAGAGATCGTAAGTTCGATTACTTATACCCAGTACAAATATTTGTGTGACGAGCACGATTTTTCATTGTGACTGTGTGTTTTTCATTTTTCAATTCATCTATTCATACATACATAATATCATCACGCCAGTCACCTCAGTAACAAATGATTTACTCAGGGGTATGCAGAGACAATGGCACGCGCATTGCTGTAATATTATTGCGAATAGTTTAGGATATTATATCGTAAACTTATGTCAAAAGTTTACGACATTAGGCCCATAGTAAACTTATGTCAAATCCCTTTGCTTTCTATTCGACTGCCGTTTATTTTTATTTACTTTTATTACGTATTTGGTGAAGTGCGAGTGTCGTCTAAGTACTTCTTTATTCCAAAAACTCCAGTGGTGTACCTACCTAGTTTTAAATTTTCAATAACACTTAATATATTCCCTAACTGTGTCTACAATGGAGTAGGTATAAACTAATTAAGCCTTTTATCTTTACTTAACGTTACTATTGTAACCTTTCAAAGTTAGCAGCGCCATCTTGGTGAAGCAAAACGTACTACGAGAAACTTCATATCAGGTTCGAGTCCAAAATTAGCTTCACTAATTAAAATTTAGTTAGAGACAGATATTGGAGTAATCGCGTGAGGAATTCGCGCTCTCGTCTGGGTTAACTATAAATATAGTAACATTGACAAAGGTTAAATAAGATAATTTGTTGAAACTATTGGTTCGTGTACATATTGGCTTAAAACAAAATGTTTGGTGATTTATTTTTTCCTCGCTAGAGTTTTAACTACATATAAAATCTTTTTTTTTAACAGACTATAGCATGATTTTTGTCTAGAAAGCAGTTTAAAGATTCTTAAAAGGTCTGTAACGCGCGATTGATACCCCAGCCGCTCTAGACAAGTGGCATAAACGATAGTCGAATCGTAAAGTCAAAAAAACAAATGTATGGAATTTGACGTAAGTCTACGATATAATGTCGTAAACTTACGTCAAATCCCAATGTAAAAGTGATAACAATAATATTAGTTACCTTCAAGACCTTTATCGAGACCTTCATTAAGATTATTTAATGATTATTCTCTACAAAAACTTTCATCGCTTTGCCGAGTCAAAAGAACAGATCCTAATGATAAAATATTAAATTGTTGTGTTTGCTAAAACCTCTGACATATCTATTCAATCAAATTGCAATTCACAATTCACGCCTTCAAACAATCAACGAAAACATAATAAAAACGCCTAGCAATGTAAAGGTAAATAATGTATGTTCACGATAACACCCGAAGTATATAATATTGTCCATTATAAATAAATCTGCACCTTCTTAAATACTGCCGTAGATTTAATGTTCTTCTTCATCTTTGCGTGTCGAGGGCAGTCTAAATTGTTTTGGCTCAGAACTTAGCATGAGTCTGGCACTCCAGCACTGGCACTTCACTAACAGTATCCATAAGTTCCTCCAAAAGGCCACGTGGGACATGATATCAAGTGTAGTAATATCGCTATTAAATAATAGGGTTTGATCGTAGAGGAGTGAAAATTAAGGGTTATATGTATTTTTTAATGATATATAAATTTGAATCATAAAAAAATAAAAACGAAAAATTTTGTCTAAAAAATTAAATAAAAAAATTGGGGGTGGACGGACCACCCTTAACATTTAGGGGAAAGAAAAATAGATGTTAATATGTTTAATGTTGTTTTCCTACCCAATATGCACACAAAATTTCACGAAAATCGGTCGAGCCATTTCGGAGGAGTTCAAAGCTGAACACTATGACACGAGAATTTTATATATTAGATAGCCCCTAGTGTAGGTCGGAAATTACGAGTACAATTCATAAAATTTCCAAATCTATAAAGTGTCACTTCCATCTCTACCTATGTCATAGTATTAGTTGGTATTAGTACTAGCGAACTACTATATAATAAAATGGATGTAAGAAACTAGAAAGCAGCAACTTTACATCGAAAGAGCCGCAGATTGCAGACCCTTGCTTTAGTGGCATAAACGGTAGTCGAATAGAATAAAATAGAAAGAAAATGTATGGGATTTGACGTAAGTATACGTACGTAAACTTATGTCAAATCCCATATATTTTATTTCTATTTTATTCGATTCGGCTACAGTTTATGCCACTTGTCTAGAGGAGCAGAGAGCTTCGACCGTCATCGTCGCTTTCTGTAGTAGACTACCCATAGTCACGTAATTGTACAAGTCTTTGTCTCTGCATAAATAAATACCTGCGATATTACACGTGCGAGTAGGGTCAACTGTTCAACAGTGAACCAATTGGACACAATGAACCATTGCAATATTTAGGAAATGCGACGTTACCTGATCGTGCGACAAACACCATCAAACGCGTTCTCTAATCTTCCCTCCGTGTCCCAGTCCGCCATGCGCTCACGTCGCTAATGGTTGTGTAAAGTGAAAAATACGAAATTCCGTTACTGCATATGAGAAATTCAAGTGAGTATTTTTTTGTATTATTTCATTTGTGTTTATGTTTTTTTTTAAATGAAAGCCTATTTAGCAATATTTATACGCCTGTTCTACTATTGCCATATATTACGATTATGTAGACTATAGTTTTCTGTTCACTAGAAGGTTTCAAAGTTTGAAGTGGGGGGGTGTCCAACACTGAATAATTAGTAGGTGTTTAACAATGAACCACTGGTTCAATGAGTACCGTTATGTTATATCTTGGTTAACTGTGTACTTATGAAAAAATTAACCCTTTGAACGTTTTCATGGTGAATCACCATGAAATTAAATGGTGATTAACATTTCATTTAGCTCAAACTAGGAAACCGCAAGTTACCTAAAACTAAAGTTGTCCTCTAAATATTAAGACTTATATCATGTATTTTTAGGAATGGGCGTAAGAAAGTCCAGGAAAGAAAAAAAGGAGGCCATTCGGCAGAATTAATAAAAAAGGCGATTGATATGTGCAGAGCAGGTGTAAGTATGAGGAAAGCTGCAATAGAATGCAATTTGCCCTATCCTACAATTCGTCGTTTTTCAGGCATTAACAAGTTGTTATTAGGGTAATTGTTGATATTCCTTTTTGTTAAAGTGCCATAATTATATTTTACTTAATTGTCGAATTTGTAATGTTTACTAATACATATTAAGGTGATTTTGTATGAATCTGTGACATGCGATAGGCTTATTGATTGATTGTTACCTGTTAAATTACTTAAATTAGCCAACAATAAATAAATATTTTCAATTTACTGCACTTTTTATTACTATTAGCATATTGTCTACCCATCTATTTATGTATTTATAATAATATTAATAAGAGTATTATAAAAGAGGTGACTAAGATTTAGTTACAATTTATTTATAAACTTGCATCTACAGTTTTAGGTATATTATTAACTTTATCTAAACCAACTGGCATTAAAGGGTTAAGTGCGTTAGCTAACGTGGTTCAATGAGTACGCGTTGATGGTTCAGTGTATACGAGTAATTGGTTCAATGTAGATGTATGGAAATGTTGATATGTTCAGTGTTGAACAACCCGTGGTTCATTCCATACCAAGGGGTGGACACAGTGAACCAAATCTGTGGTTTTAAAAAATAATTAATTATTCATTATCCACGTGATGTAACCAAGATCTGAATATGTAGTATTGACGCTAAATATATTTTGAATCATTTAGTCATAATAGTTATAAAAAATAACTTAAGGTTTCGATGAAATCTGTCTTGAAAATTTAGGTGGTTCATTGTTGAACAGTTCACCCTACAGATTTGTCTTTTTGCCAACAACAATAGCTATTTGTCATGGAAGTCGTATCTATTTGTCTAATGATATTTATCATAAAGTCAATAAACACGAAGAAATATCCTGTCAAACACATTTATGTTCTTCATAGTCAATTATTAACCACATAAATCATTTTAAAAGCTTTCGTAGTTTCACAAACCATAATACTAGTTTAATACGTATTAGATTCGGTATATCTTACTAATCAGGTACCTATATTTTTGAAAATACATTGTACGACTGCGCAAACTTGTGTTTAAAAGTAATATTTTTTACTCGTACATTGTTGATGTTTTTTTCGGAACTTTTAATCGCAGAATGATTTTCTTTATCTCCATCTTCTTATAGACATGGACACAAGCTTGAGCATAGAAATTCGCAGACTGATCTACATTCATCTGGTCACTGTGACATTTTTATTGAGTTTTCTTGTTACCCGTGCAATTTTTTTGTTTTTTTTTTCAGTATAATAGTAAAACGGTTTTATACCATTTTTGCTACAACAAATTGTTGTTCTTCCTTTCCTTTACCTAAACATATTTACAAGTTAGAGTACAGTTTTTTCTTATTTAATTTATTGCAAAATGAATAAGATCTATAGGTAATTATTACTTAAGGAAAAGTTTATAAACTGTATACTTACATCCATGTTGAGGCTGAGCGTGAGCGCCCTGGCCCGCGACTCGCTAAACGTGCGTACGCGCACCGCCGGTACTGCGACCCGCGACAACCACTCCCCGAATTCTGCACAACACCACCACGGTCACGATAACGACACTTTTTGTTGGAAATTAGTGGCAAAGGAAAGTTAGCTAGTTGTATGGGTACTTATACAAGGTACTGATGCAAGACCTGCCCCTCTACACAAGTGGCATAAGCGATAGTCGAATCGAAAAGTCAAAAAAGCAAATGTATGGGATTTGATGAATGTTTACGACATTATATCGTAGACTTACGTCAAATCCCATACATTTTATTTTTTGACTTTTCGATTCGACTACCGTTTATGCCACTTGTCTAGAGGCTCTGGTTAATTTATAAAAAACATACATTGTACATTGTTGAATGCAAAATGTTATGAAAACTAAACACTTTATTCATATTTTGTGTATGAATATTTACGTTTTGTATGATACGTAATGAAATCATATAGTGTATTACGATTAAATCTGTGCAATCTTTTCATACAACCAAAGAAATAAAGAGGTCAGAGTTACAATTTATTTCAAAATAATAAATCATAAATATTTTTTTTTTTTTTAAGATTTTCAATAATTATATAAATAGCCTTATAAATAAACCAGACCTTGGAAAGAATAAGCTCAAGTATAATAAAGCTAATGTAACTCAAAAAATAGATAATTAACTCAAATTAAACACAAATCACAATGCATTATTTAGAAAACACATCAAAGACAAGCAAGGAAATCATTTACTGGGGTCACATAATAATAATATTGATAATAAATTACAAGAGCATGCAGTAAAAACGAAGGTAACATGCTGATTACCGATAACAAGGTAGTATAAAATCTGTATATAGGTGTGTAAGGTACTTTGCCAGTGTTATTGAATATACAAACAACTACTAAACTGGTGTCGATAGATGAATTGACTGATCAGTTAAACATTTGAAATGTGATAAAGAAGATAATAGAAATAATAAGAGATATTTCTTTGTTGATCTTGATAAAGAAAGTACAGTACAGTTAAGTGTTTTGAAGTAGAATAAACAAAAAGAAAAAACAGAAAGGGAAAAAGAAAATGATATGAAAGTCAGTTTATCTATTGACCCTAAAATGTTGTAGGCCTAGTCATTAAAGGCTCATTGAAAACATAAATTATATCAATGATTTAAATGAAAGCTCTGAAACTAATTTCACTGTCTCAGTTTCAAATATATTTGTCATTTAAATCGATGATATAATAAGAAAGGACGGTCAGCGTCACAATGAATTTGGTTAAGCTAAAAGAAAAATAAAGAAAATCCAATATAATGTAGAAGAACAATGATAATCATGATGAAATCGAGAAGAACATAGATGAATATGAATTTGAAAGATATTAGATAGTGTTTAGATCTACTACTGTTTTATTTGGTTCTACAATACAATATTTGTGGAACCCACGTCTGAATACAATCATTTATAATTGTTATTAAATATACTGTTGTAATAGTAATTTTATAACAATAGAGATATGTAGGTATGTTATGTAGATAATATTATTAAAACTTATGTACTTGTCGTGTCTTTATTAGTTGTATGTATTATTGGATTGAGATTTGTCCTTATCTAAAGTAATAGTCAAACGAAGTTCCACAAAAAACGCTACTGTTATTTCGGCTACAATTTCTACTGCTACTATCATTGTTCGTCTTTCTTCCACTGACCTATCGCTTCCATGGACATTATGTCTTGTGTGTCGTATTCCATTGTGAGTGTATCTGTGTGCACTACACTATTGTCATTTATAGTTTTGTAGTGGGTGTATGTATGTGTAGGTATATGTCTTGTGTATAATGTATTCCACAGCACTGTCACACTGTTCACTGATTTTATTTTGTTAGTTTTTGTTTTATATTTCACTTTTATCCGTTATTCCGTTCGTTAGTATGCGTATCGTTAATGAGTTCGTTTTATTTAAGTATTTCTCTAAACTAATTTTCATTGTCCTGTAGAAAATATAAAAATAGAGTATATGTACATGTAAAAAGTATAAATATGTTAAAGCAGCCTGGCTTTAAAGAATGTTTGGTTTTTTATTTTATAAACTATGAAATTTTGTATCAGCACATTAACATCACAAACACTCGATTTATTTTATTTATGGATGCGTCTACATTGACTAGACAACGTTGTCGTATAATAAAATATAAATCACTATTACTTTCAACAACCTTGATGTCATTTTATAAAACTTTCATAGATTAAAATAAGACTTATAAAAAGTTACATGAACGCGTATTTTGAACCCATCTGTCGCCAGACAGCTGATCGTTATTTCAATGATGAGAATATAAATTATCTTAACTAAGAGACAAAATAGATGATACTATTAATACGTTTTAAGCTAAAACAATAATATATTATTACGAATCATCATTGTGCTAATACAATCATAAGTAGAAACGAATTACATTTCATAATTCATAACATTAAAGCCGGTCATAATTTTTTGCAGGGTAAAATAGCATTGAAAATGTGTCTATATCTGTGTAACATTCCATTCCTGATAAGAGAACTGTGACTCATGGTCAATGTAAAGTAATAAGATGCACTTTGGAAATAATTTGAAACAGTCACACCTGCATGTAGTTAATTTTTAAAGAATTATACCTATCGAACGCGTTGGTGCGTGTGGCGCAAGCTGTCACCACTTTGCCAACTCGCCTGCCAAATACCTGACTATGCATGAACTTGCTTTTATTCTAATTTGTTAACAGGTAAATATTTCTTGTTTCTAAACATTTTTACCTCACCAAATGTATGTTGCCATTATGTAAATTATTATCTGAAACTTTTTATTATTTGCCAAGTGGCCCATAAAACTATTCTGAAATGGTTATACAGATTAACCCGCCAAACTACATAGACATTAATCCGAATAATCTAATATGCAATCTGTGACCTAGCTAAAATAGTCCCAAGGTTGTGATGCTGGAGCCAATGATGCAATAGCATCATCCGGCTTATCAGATTTATGAGATGCCAACATCCGATGAACTGGAATTTATGAATGGAATATAAATGAGATCATGGTATTTAAAACATCAAGTGGAAATTCCTGATTTAAAAATACTAAAGAGTGAGTTGTTGCTTTATAACTGTCAGTTAAAAATGTTGTTGGTTTGTACTAGTAACGTGTTAAATTGGATGAAGGATAAAGATATTAAAGAGTTATTAAATATAAAAGACCTTAACATTCCCGTGTACTCAAATATTTAATAACCTTGATTAATAATTTAAGCTTATTAAAAAATACACTGGTCATTGACTTTTCTTATGAAAAGTTTTCATTTGATCAAATTCACGAATCAATGCACGTAAATACTACTTAACATACCGAAGTTACAGATGCCGCTACCATATCCAGTATTTGTATGAATATGAAAAGGAAGACAAGCGTAATGATAAATGATTTTGGGCTAAAATCAACAAACAAATTAAGACCTAAATAATATAAGACCAAAAACATGAATACATTCTCATTCATAAATCTATGAAGCAGTAAAGAATTAAATCATATTTGTACTAATATAACGAATATTTGTTCGATAGATTGGCAGACATAATAAATGTATGAACTTGAAATAGCTGATGTTATTTTTAACACCGCCTACGACGCATTACAGTCAAAATGTGTAAATACTATAACTGAGTCACGAAATGTCACGGAGCTTAACTTGTATCGTGGGAATTGGATAAAATTGTGTCATTTTATGAGGACTTACATACGTCACTAGAGTAAACATTAAATAGGTATTAGAGAAGTAGGTAAAGAATTTACAAAAAAAAAACAAATTCTAGTAAACATATATCGGTACGTGAAAAGATTGAGACAGAAAATTTAAGGAGCCAATAACGGTTTTTCTAAAAACAAATTCATTATTTAGAATAAAATTAATTTAAAACTACAAATAATTACAACAGTTGGTGGTAACTAGAGTGCCTTGTGAGTACAACTTAAATCAATCAAAGTTAACTCGGAAAATTACCACGAAATCCACCATTTTGTTCACTTTACAAGAAAGGTGTTCATAGCAAACTATATTAGTTATATAAACTGACGTTACGAGGTCTTTATTACTTTCATTATTTTTGGGGTATTCGTTCAGTCCACCAAATAGTTTATGCGTAGATATCTAATAATGATAAGTATCGACATTTAGCATGTACATTTTCTGAGATATGAATTCTGCCTTTTAATTATTTAAATTATGACTGTAAAATTTCTGCGATATGATGGTTCTGCTTTTTAATGATTAAATATGGATATAAAATTTATGCCTAAAGATGATTTTGACTTAGAAAATAAAGGAATGCTTGCCAAACGATTTTCTGCGAAATAAAGTTTTTGATATAAAAAACTCTGCTTCAAAGGGTAGACCCCCATGTAAACTGGCACATTTAAACCCACTCACATTCAGCAGTAAGAAAGACATCGACAAAGTAGTTTACGGTCCAGTGTCTGTAGTCGAGTATCGGGTGATGCATCACAGTCAGTGCCACTCAGTGATTCATAGCCGGAAATGTCACATGTTGCAACGCTAATTTTGTATGTTGATGATAGAACTAAGCAGATGGAAGATATATAGAAGGTGACGTGTTGTAGTAGTTAAGTCGATAAGGTGTGTCATGAAACAAATGCAAGAACAATGCATTATCAAATAAAAGAAGCAGATGTGACCGTATAAACCAGGGCTGAAGACTTTGAAAATGGTAAAAAGTGAAAATAAAAATAGTGGGATGAAACCCATTGGAAAAGGAATAGAATACTCTCACTCGCCCTCTTCCACTTCCCGACCTTATAAATTATTTTTCCTTTCATTTTGTTATATTCTCTTCCTTTTCTTACGGGTCTCATCCTACTATTATTTGTTTTGGTTTAAAAATTATCGACCCTGGTCTAATAGGTAAACTCATAAAAATAATGATGATGATGATGAAATAACAAAAATTAAAGACGCAACTAAGCTCAAAATGTAGCTAAGATTTCTTTTGATTGTTGCACCTTATGCAAGACTATTTGCCTCATAAATAGTAGTAGGCCTTGAGTTCTAATAGGCACGAAAATGTAGCTCAAGGACTTTGACATTCTTTACTAAATCGTGACAACAGTTTATTAACAATATACAAAACATTCAAAAAATAAAAATCTAAAGCATTCCTTTTCAGCTTCCGGCCACTGACATAATTCGACGTTTCATGAAAAATATTCTCACTTAAATAGTTTAAAACTTTATCAAGTTGAAAAAGCAAAACAGTGTCAAAGATGTTTTTAAGAAAAAATACTTAGGGTGTGAATGAAAGGTAAAAATAGTGTTTTATTTGTAGCTTTCAAATAAAATTCTATAAATAAAACCAATGTTTTTGTAAAGATAACAATTCGATTTTTAAACTTATGTTACCTACTGCTAAATTTGATTAGTTAAAATTTAATACATTTATCGTTATTCTGCCTTGAAAATAACGCGACTCGTTTGACACTTTAAAAAATATAATCTCGAATTTCTCGAGGAAATGATATAGTGAAAAAAAGCAAACAAGTACTATTGATTACAGATGATGTCATTCAAATGACAGTTCTAAAAGTTGATACTAAAGCGAAAGAACTGTTCGACGTCCAAATGTCAGTGTACGACGCGCCAATCGGCTCCGCGTTCCTCTCTGTTAACTACTCTACAATGTTAACTCGCGCTTCCAATCACTCTTAAATCGAAGCAGCAAGACCTACAATGCTTTGATTAATGATATAAAAAAGTTTGTCAAAGAAAGAGTCTGCAAATTTAAATATGCGAAGTTTGAAGCTCTTATGCGTTCAAGAATAAGATCTATATTATGTTAAATGGTGTGAGAAGAAAGTTTGTAGGTGTGATACAGGCCCGGTAGGCCGATCTAAATGCGTCCGCGTCTTTGGCACGGCACTGGGGCAAGGACGCGTAGCGCCTATGCAGTCGGCAGATTGATTAACCGATTAATCTTAGCAAGACAAGACTGGTAAAATGAAATATTATTATCGATTATATTACGTGGAACGCAAATGTGGAACGGATCTTTATCTTCAAACGCCATTCGGATAGATGAAATCAAGAAATCACAGCGGAAGAACAAGTTTGTTAAGATCAATCGTCAAGTAAAATAGACTAACTATTATAGAATGCAATGCTGTTGTAGACTATCAAGTCATTAATACATTATTATTGAATAGTTTGTGCCTACTTTTGCATAGCGACAAGATAATATTTTAAATAAAAAAACTATATCAAAAATAAATCCAATCGAATATGATTAGATTTATTTTACAATGACATAGTTTGTTGTTTTGTCATTCCCGGGATAAGAAATGTCATCATCTTCATTTGCAACCACAAACAACAATTTAAATACAAAAATAACTGTTCAATCGTTATATCCCTGTGCACTGTCACTTGCATTCGAGACATTTATAATCTGGTATTATTCATTGAGACTATGATGATGACATTAACGATTTCAGTATAAAATGCTCCTCAAATCTTTTAATCCGACATTAGCTGTCGATTGTCTAAATAAAACATGATATAGTTTTAATACATTAAATGATATTAGCCTTGCTTATAAATTTTCCTCGAGCACAGGACACGTCTCAAAATGACAGGAATTATGCCGTAGCACCTACTTCATTGCCCATATACTGGCACAGTATTCTACTGATTATCATAACTCATGTTTTTCTTCACGATGATGTCCCACATTATGCTGTCAAAAATAAAATGTATTTCTAATTAAATAAATCAATGATATCGATCGAAATAAAAGTCAAAGCCGTCTATTTAAAACGTACCTAATCACAATCTGTGCGTTAGTGACGTTATAATTATTTATCTATAGTAGGTACAGGTATCTTTGATGAGGCTTACTAAAAAAAAGTTCTATCAGTTTTATCATCTGAAATCTATTTATCATCTACTTTATCACTAGTTAATGTTGTTGATTCAGTGTAGACTGTTGTAGATGTGATTTTATTTATGTTACGAGTTTTATTTATTCCCTGTATATTTTGTTTGAGTTTACCGTTTGTTTGTTATTTATCCTTTATTTTATTCACAGCAACCGATTTAAATGTAAAATCAATAACTAAAACCCGTAAATGTATTTGAATGTATTCAACAGACTGTTGTTTTAGTTTATTATATAATTTAAGTGAACAATTTAGTTATGATATTAGAATAATGTTTATTTGATTGGCAATACTTTAAATATTGATTTGCTGCGAAACATTGTTAAACCGTGTTTCATGATCATTAATGAACATCACTTCACTGAACACATGGCGGTGTAGGGGTGTTATATACAGTATACACAGGGTACAATGGGGTCGATGGGCTATAACAGGAGTATTACGAAACGTTCGATCGCTACCGATGTCTATTCGTATGCGTACACGACCCGCACGTGCGACGCTCGCACTTCCACACCCGTGACTGAGAGTAATAAGTATTTTGATACGCGTCTATACGTATTCTTTCAGCTTTGAATTAAGCTATTAAACTCCACTAAACTTTGTGATATTGTGCTCGAATGTAACAACTTCCGTAGACTTTTCTGCCCAGCTTTATTTTATAAGAAAACTCGTGAAGCAATTGAATTTAAACAACGACTTATTAAAATTCTCCAATTGAATAATATATTCTGCAAAGCTTAAATCAGTGGGTTTAGAGAAAAACAAATAAGTAAATGAAATCCGATGGAATTACCTATTGGTCACACAACCATTATTTCACAAGGAAATTTTAAGAGACATTTATGAGAAACAGAAAGGGTGTAGCGGGATAGTCTTAGGAAAAGTGCCCCCAAAGCCTGGACTTCGTATCTACTACCAAACGATACCTTATATAGAGCGTGTACAATGTCTACAGTTTCAACCCCCCACTACCCCCCAATCGGCTACGACACCCAATTGTATCTAAAACTGTATTATTTTTTTTCACTGTATCTATGAAACTGACTGATCTCAAACTTTGTACAAATATTGCTGTGACATAAAGTAATACTACAAAAAATCAACAGCTCTTGACGACATCTACCTTTGAAAAAAATTAAGAATAAAAAATTGAAACACCCTGTAATGTGACTTTCTTTGGTGGTACAAACACAGTTTTTTTTTCAAACATGCACTGACATTCAACCTACGTGATCCTCAAAATTCGCTAATCTATCAAAGGTGGAACACTGGTAAATAAATCAAAGACTGAATACGAATTTATTTTATAACTAGCAACTAAACATTTTTACTTATGTAATCGTACTTGAATTATTCTAAATAGGTTCTTAACTATGAAAAAAATAATGACTAAATTAAAAAAAAAACTAATCTTATTACCCATACCTACTTAAAAACAAATAATCCATTTAATAATCCTCAATCCTCATCACTATCTTCGTTAATAACAATAGATATATCTTGGTTACAATCAAATATATTGGTCAGCAATTTTACTTTTTATTATTTTAAAATAAGAACGTGGGCTATGCAACCTATTTAGAATAATTCAAGTACGATTACATAGGTAAAAATGTTTATTTGCTAGTTATAAAATAAATTCGTATTCAGTCTTTGATTTATTTACCAGTGTTCCACCTTTGATAGATTAGCGAATTTTGAGGATCACGTAGGTTGAATGTCAGTGCATGTTTGAAAAAAAAACTGTGTTTGTACCACTAAAGAAAGTCACATTACAGGGTGTTTAAATTTTTTATTCTTAATTTTTTTCAAAGGTAGGTGTCGTCAAGAGCTCTTGATTTTTTGTAGTATTACTTTATGTCACAGCAATATTTGTACAAAGTTTGAGTTCAGTCAGTTTCATAGATACAGTGAAAAAAAATAATACAGTTTTAGATACAATTGGGTGTCGTAGCCGATTGGGGGGTAGTGGGGGGTTGAAACTGTAGACATTGTACACGCTCTATATAAGGTATCGTTTGGTAGTAGATACGAAGTCCAGGCTTTGGGGGCACTTTTCCTAAGACTATCCCGCTACACCCTTTAGGTATTAACTTAAATATACAATGTACCTTACTCACCTGCCATGCACTAACTTATTACATGTAAAACATATTTTTAGATTTGACTTTTCGTTGATGTGTCTCTTAGTGAATATCTCCTTTAAGTTTTCGACAACATTGACACGGATCAAAATCGTACCGAAAGGTCAGTGTAGGCACGCAAAGAAGATGGATACACAAACAATAATATTTATAGAAAGAAAAAAGAAAAACATTTATTCGAACATACATAACACTAGAGAAAAACAAAAAATAGAAACTAAATTTACATAAAACATAAAAATGATTAAGTTATCCTGTGCAATGTCAGAATAGGTCCATATTTTAGCTTTTTGCTGCGAATTCTATTACTATAGAATATATTATATTATTATTTTTACATAATAGATTTATAACCAATATAATTATTATTATTATTATTGTGGAGTTTATATGTATTAATCAAATAATTCACTATCTGCTAACGGTGAAGGAAAACATCGTGAGGATACCCACCATGTCTTAGAAGAAATTCTAAAGACATGTCTGATTCACCAACCCGCATTAGGCCAGCGTGTGTGAATTAAGGCCACCCTGTCTCTCTCTTGATAGAGGAGAGGAGACCCGTGCCCGTCAGTGGGACATTATATGGGTTGCTATTATTATATAATGATTATTTAGATCGGTACGTAGCGCCATTTCGTCATGTTAGCTATGCATATCTGTGAAAAGATCTAGTGCCAAACATTTATTGACACTAGAGTGACATGACTGGCAATTCAATACGAGTTTCTGTCTACGAAGAAGTAGTACCCGTCTCTTCTTTTATATATAAATGACTATAAAAATTACTTTAGGATAGGTACTGGTTGTGCAATGTGATGGGCTTTGTATTGTAAAAAAATGATGTATTTAGTTAAATATTTGCTATATGACGTTTATCATTTTACAATGAAGATGAAACAAAATTATTGAATTAATCTCTAACCAATTTAGCTTAGCTAATTGAATAGAAAGAAAGAAAAAATATTTATTTTGTTTTTACATATTACTACAGAAATTTTAAAAATATATATAATAATTACAAAACAAAACAGGACCTAGCTCAGCGATTATTTGCAACATCGTAGACGCTGCAGCGCTGATATTCTGCTAGGACCCCTAAGGAAGGTATTCGACACCTAGCGGAGCAGATATATTGAATGATCAAGAGCCTAGAATATTCAATCGGTAGGTTTTAATTTAATCGTCTAAATCTAAATAATTTTCATTGATATTATATTCCTCAAATGTCAAACGCCACAGTACCCATATGCTATGTGAAATATAATAATGATTTAGTATAACGATATGTAATAATGTCACTCATTTACACCAGTACAAAAAGTTCTTAGCCGTGGTTGCAGGTCAAGTCGGCAGAGGACGTTGTGCGTCAACATATATAAATAATATCCTGCTGCAACAAGCGCCCTTCACGCGCGCCCTGCGTGTCCTCAACAGGTTGTCACAACAAATAGATTTGTTAAACTAAAAATTATATATTATATTTTGGTTAGGAATAATAATGTAAGTTAGATTTAATAGATGTTAAGTTTAGATATTATGTATATAGTTTGTAACTACACTATTGTATTAGGTTACCCTGTGATAATAGTTCTATGTGGTATAATAATAATAAATAAACAAGAACAATATTGAATATTACTTTAATTACAGGCAAATATATTATGTACAAGGAATGTACTATTGTGAATAGTATTCTGGCATACAACACAGTATTTTGTATAACATAGAGCTGAATTCGTTCTTCGCTTTTGTAATGTTTTTCGCAAAATGTATTAAGTATCGTGCTTTATAAGGCTCTTTTTTACACCCGTGTTCAGACATGAAAGATAAAACTTGGGATCTTGTTCACAAAATGTTGATTTTCACGATACAGAACGTCATCTATGGCATTGTTGCCGTACATCAAAGTCTAAGTTACGTGTATGAACAAAAAGCCTTATAGTACAGAGAGCCGGTAGTTTAAAAATATTTAAAAAAAACTGCCATTCATTCTTGAAAACCGGAAACATAGTGGATGCAATTGTCTGATAGTCTAAAAAAAAGAATAATATTCAAGTGGCATAATATTTTATAAATAGTATTGTCACACTCAGTATAATAATACACTGTGGTATTGTAGAGCATGCTCGCAAATATTTACAGAATCCAAAAGGTGATCCTTCACTACGCAACTTGAGCATACAAAATATCAAAATTATGTTCGATTGCTTTTGTAATTAATATAAACCTCGTTGGTTTTTAAGGCAATTTTATTTTTAAGGTATATGATGGTAAAATGATTGTATTGATGAAAGTAGATGCGCCGATACATTTCAAATTACAGAAAATTCTCGATTTGCTTTATTTCCCTAAATAGGTAAAGTGGCTGATTTGTCCTCGACTCTCCCTAGATGGCTATTGGCTAAATTCTAAATTTTCTTCCGTCTTCTTCTAAGACTACAAAAAACTTAAAAGTTACATACGTCCATAAACCATTGAAATTAGCCCTTTACTAATATCTTAATATAGCCAACTTCAATCATATCTGTTCCAGGAACAAGCTTAAAAATATTATGTCTGCACAAGAGCAGCGAAAATATGTATAGTTCCATAGTACCATTGCTGGCGAAAGAAGACTTATTTTTTTTGTTAAAAAGACAACTCCCGCACTAGAGAACAAGCTCTGTGTCGCGGGGGACTTTACAAATATACAATTAACGGACACCAATTACACCCAGACTTAGAACAATTCTTTGTGGGTCACACAAAGTTTTGTCCTGTGTGGAAATCGAACTCACAACCTCGTGCACAGCAGGCGTATACTGCGGCCACTGGACCACCGAGGCAGTCAAGGGCAGGAAGACTGATATGATAGAGATTAAAAAACTGCCTTCAACATCATCTCAACTGAAAAACGTAGACTGCTGGATATAGGCCTTCCTCAAAAACTTCCTCGACATTCGGGCCGGTGACTTTGGGGACTGCCGATAGAAGTGAAAACTAAGTAACTTGTGAATTGTATCGTCGAGCTATTAGATTATTATTTTTGAATATGGGAAGCGTTCGATGACGATGACGCGAGTTCCATGATTTTTATTCACCCAAAGAGTGCTCAACGCACCTAAAGCACAAAAAAAACAGCACTTACCTGACTTTTTTTTGTCTAGAAGTCTCTAATTACAGGAACGTGATCAGTAGCTGTCATGTCGAAACATTGTCGGAGCACGTCGAGTCCGTCTACTCGAATCGCAAGTACTCCACAGATGGAAGAACCGCCGCATGCGGTGACAGGGATAACTTCGGTATAAATGGGACTACCAGCGCTGTAGGCTAGCAAGTCGCCCAAATACAGGTACGCGTATCTGGTAAAGATTGGCAAGTAGGTATATAAGCTTAAGAGAGGTAGGGCACCATTCTAACGAGAAAGCCCGATTGGGGAAGGAAGTCCTTACACTTACTTACTTTACCTTACAAAAGACTTGTGTGAGTGCAGGTCTCCAGTGCTCATTTTGCATCCCAGGGATACTCCATCAACATGCGAGTAATACCTTTGGTATCGCAAGCGTCCATGGGCTACGGTAACAGCTTAACATCAAGCGGGCCGAATACTAGTTTGCCACTCAAATAGTACAATAAAGCTATTTTAAGAAATACGGCATAGGGTTTATTTTTTGCCAAAAGCACCTTATGAAGGGAATACCTAAACGTGGGCAGATATGTACTCCTGGCGGTAAGCCTTCCCTTGAGTATCACTAGATACTTTTAGTAGTAAAATTTAACAAAAGATATAAGTAATCGCCTGCCACCATTACAAATAAAAATACCCAAAATATCAGACAAATGCAATCAGTCAAAGCAAGTAAGACAAGGAGATAGAATAATAATATAATGTCTGCGACAGCGTATGGATAAGATGAACATACTATGGGTCAATTCATAATACAGGCGAAGCACATCGAAGTGTCAATCTTAAACTGAACATAGCAATAAAAAGAAGACGGAATTCGTGTTCAGACAGATGAATTCCGTCGAATGCGCGCAAATTCGCGTATCTTCTTTTAATCTTAGAAAGAATATGTGCATTACTTGAAGGAGATAAGGGCCAATCTTTTAATCTTAGAAGGAATATGTGCATTACTTGAAGGAGATAAGGGTGAATCTTTTAATCTTAGAAGGAATATGTGCATTACTTGAAGGAGATAAGGGTGAATCTTTTAATCTTAGAAGGAATATGTGCATTACTTGAAGGAGATAAGGGTGAATCTTTTAATCTTAGAAGGAATATGTGCATTACTTGAAGGAGATAAGGGTGAATCTTTTAATCTTAGAAGGAATATGTGCATTACTTGAAGGAGATAAGGGTGAATCTTTTAATCTTAGAAGGAATATGTGCATTACTTGAAGGAGATAAGGGTGAATCTTTTAATCTTAGAAAGGAATATGTGCATTACTTGAAGGAGATAAGGGTGAATCTTTTAATCTTAGAAGGAATATGTGCATTACTTGAAGGAGATCAGGGTGAATCTTTTAATCTTAGAAGGAATATGTGCATTACTTGAAGAAGATAAGGGTGAATCTTTTAATCTTAGAAGGAATATGTGCATTACTTGAAGGAGATAAGGGTGAATCTTTTAATCTTAGAAGGAATATGTGCATTACTTGAAGGAGATAAGGGTGAATCTTTTAATCTTAGAAGGAATATGTGCATTACTTGAAGGAGATAAGGGTGAATCTTTTAATCTTAGAAGGAATATGTGCATTACTTGAAGGAGATCAGGGTGAATCTTTTAATCTTAGAAGGAATATGTGCATTACTTGAAGAAGATAAGGGTGAATCTTTTAATCTTAGAAGGAATATGTGCATTACTTGAAGGAGATAAGGGTGAATCTTTTATTCTTAGAAGGAATATGTGCATTACTTGAAGGAGATAAGAGTGAATTTGCTATGTTAAGTTTTAGATTGACGCTTCAATGCGCTTCAACTCTGCGCTAGTATAATAACCCTAATATTACTAATAAAATAAGTAGTTAATTATACCCTATATCTTCACAAGTCTCCAAGCCTAAAGGATCTTCGGGAGGTTCGCTGACTACTGTGAAGATGATGCAATCCTTAGCGTCCTTAGAACATCTGCTGTGGGTTCGACATCGGACCATATGACCCAGTAATGGCAGGTCCTCAGCCATAAGGCGGAATGCTATGAAGTGAATAGTAATCATTAGTGTAGGATTCTTCGAAAACAAAAATAAATTCGATTTGAATTCATCCTGATGACTGGCCAGCCCCTCTAGACAAGTGGTATAAACACTAATAGAATAGAATAGAATATATAATATAAAAACAACGCATAAGTTTACGACATTACAACATCCGTATGACATACAACGTATGTCACAAGGTTATGTCAAACCCATGCATTGTTTTTTATTCTATTTTATTCTACTAGCAATTATGCCACTTGTCTAGAAGAGCCGTTGGTTTAGTGGTAAGGGTCTCAGACTGCCAAGCCGGAGTTCGTGGGTTCGATTCTCACCCAGGACAAATTTTTGAGTCATAAACACGATTATTTGTGCTGTATCTGGGTATCAATTGCCTTTAAAAATATATAAGTACTAGCTGTTGCCCGCGGCTCCGCCCGCGGGCAACAGCTAGTACTTATATATTATAGCCTATGTGTTATTCCAGACCATAATCTATCTGTGTGCCAAATTTCATCTAGATCCGTTCAGTAGTTTTTACGTGAAAGAGTAACAAACATCCATCCATCCATCCATCCATCCATTCTTACAAACTTTCACATTTATAATATTTGTAAGGATGTTTATCACTTGAATGATCAAGCTCTGCCTAGTTTGGGATCAGATGGCGGTGTTGTCAAAAAATATTATTGATATATAATTATCGAATTTACAAAATCAGAAAGACTAAGAACAATATTACGCTAAGCTTCAGCTAAGTTTAGTTAAATACTAGGCATGGCAATAAAAAATATATTATGTTAATTTTACTTACATTTCTTAAAATTAAAATAGCATTTATCCACATGATGCTTTGGCTTGGGCAGGCTGAAGGGGGTTTCCAAGTCCGCCCCAGACCTCCCCAAGAAGGAATAAGCCACATAGACTCTTTGTATATGAGGATTCAGCATAGCTTCGCACTCCTCATTCAAAGCCAGCCAGAGGACCGCAATCTCCAGCTGTCCATTTCCGAATTCCGCGTTTTGGTCTTGTGTCACATTATTTTGAATGGGTTCATCCTTAAATTTTATACGGTACTGTTGTTATTCTTCTATATGCTATACTTACCAATAAGTAAATCACAAATAAAATATTATGCCTTTAACAAAAAGTTTGAAATTCAATTTAAAAATAACCGTTGCATTATATATACAAATATTTATACTAAGTATGTCCATAGACTACGGTAAGTACTTACCATCAGGCGGGCCGTATGCTTGTTAACGCCTCTTTGCAGAAAAAACCTCGGGTATTTACATAATCACGCATTACTTACCTTTAGATTGCTTGATATTTCGAACAGAGGTGTTTTACGAGTGGCATAAACAGTAGTCAAATCGAAAAGAAGAAAAAGCAAATGTATGTGATTTGACATATGTCAAATTCCATACATTTGCTTTATACGATTCGATTCGTTTACCATTTATGCCACTTGTCTAAAGGGGCAGTAGTTTTTAGGTGAAGGAGTAATAACTATACATCTATCCTCACAAACGTGAGTGTTTATAATATTAGTAGGATTGTAACTAACCTTTTGTGGCTCTTCAATTTGACGCTCATTAGAATTTATGGTTATATGTCGCTTTGTAATATCTAATTTTGAACCTATAATAGAAAAAATATAATAAGTAGGTACCGATATTAATTATAATAACATGCCTTCTGGGCATGTTTATTGGAAACATGCAGTCATGATGAGTCATGACAGTGATGTTGAGAAATATTTCGAAGCATAAAATTATACTTACAATAATCTTTGATTTTATTTTGTTATTCTTATAGTTAGTCTATAGGTGGTACTACGATAACTGCTTACCATAAAAGCAACAAAAACTCCCTTACAAAGTACTAAAAGTACTGTTAAAATAATTGCGTTCTCTAATAGGGAATCACACGTAAAAGTAGTTGCTGTAAAACAATTATGTAAGGCTGTATTAAGTAGTAATAATTTTATGAGCAAAGCTTTGTGTGATTTCTAAATGTTTGTGAAGTCCACAGGGCTTGTTAACTAGTGCGGGAGATGTCGTTTAATAATATACATATATACTACAATAATTTGTAAGATGTAATGCGAATTCGTCCGGCTGTCTTCAACCAATTTGCTTCATCTTACATGAAAGGCCTCAATGCACAAATTTTTCATCAACGAAAATGATTTTCTACTATACATTTCTTATGGTCAAAGTCAAACTCATTTATTCATTTAGATCAAATACATGATACTGATGAACGTCATAAAAACAAATGACAGCATACTTTTTTTCCTACGGCCAATTTGCTGACTAGGGTTGGGCCTCGAGAAGAATTGGCAAGAAACTCGGGCCACTCTTTTTAATTGCCAGAGTATAACATTTATATGAGTTACAATATAAGTGTTAACAAAAAAAGAACGGAACCCAATATACCATACAAAATGGTTTCATAAATTCCTTTTTCTAAATCTGTCGTATTAATTCAGATACGTGTGTGTTTTCATTTAGTTTAAACACACTCACTAGAACAATTCAGCTCTTTTATTTGAGCATTTGTCCTTTAAAATAAATTGAGTTGGAAGGAAGCTGGAAGTGCAAAATACATGCAACATGCTGCGGGGCAGTACGGGATATCTTCTATTGCTTAACAAACATGTATTATAGCAGTATTTTTTTCATACAACGTATAAAGCTTTACCCGGGTAGTTTCTACCTACTTAATTAATTTCGCCTAGAACTTTAGAAGACTCCTAAAATGGATACACAAATAAAAAAAAAGGTAAATACCTCTTAAGCTTTTCTATTTATTATAACAAAAATGTAAGGGTTATATATTACCATACAACTTGGAGATGTTCTCATATCTTGCGTGTACACTGGACTTTTCGCTGGGCTCATCTGGCAACATCAACGGTGGCAAGTATGGCTCCTCACTTTCTCCTTCGACGTCATGCAAACATAATTGATTCGTGATGACAATTAAAACAACAGAAACACGATACAGCAAATTAGAGGTAGCCCATAGCTAGATTTTATCTACCTATAGCGTAGAAAAAAATCCGAGTTTCATACATTTTATGTTTCATGATTGTAGCAAAAACAGTTTCATACATTTTGTACAGCCAAAAACTATTGTACCTATCATGCTAAGACATAAACAGTTTCATAAATGTTGTATAGCTAATTACAGTTTAATGGTATCTACACGCAACACTAATCAATGTTTAATGGCAGCAACTTAGCTGCAATGTGTCCTAAGCATTTTTTTTTCTTCACTAATAAAAACATAACGCCTGCACTAGGAAACTAGCCCTGTGTTGCGGGGACTTTACAAACATACAATTAACAAAGTACACCCAGACTTGGGATAACTGATACAAGTCCTGGCTATTGTTGGAGCCTAATGTGGAAATCGAACCAGGCAACCAAATCAGAAAAACGTATGTGTATCCTTAAAATTGACTTTTCCTATCCCTATATTATATTATTATGTAGGTACATATTATATACATAGGTGTACTTTTATCTTTACATAATAATAATCACTTTTACTACACTCACTTGAATCTGTATGTTGGCGAGGAGGCTGCAACAAAATAATAGTTTTATTGTCCTAAATTCCAATCCGGAAATATTTATAATAATACTAGGGTATAATATAGGGTAGGGTAGGGATAAGTCCCGTCATGCGTCAGCTGCCACGACATCTTATAACTAGAATAGCAACAGATATCTGATGTTGAAGCGGACAGTGTAAAAGATAGGTATGACAAATAAAAAATGTATGAAATAATGTACTATATACATTATATTTTCATACATTTTTACTTATCCTGGAATTATCATAATGATGTTTCTCAGAATGATATCGATCACGGTGGCCAATTTTAATGGTAATTAGCCAACTGTGCAGGACATCGTATATATATATCTTTATAATTAGCTGTTGCCCGCGGCTCCGCCCGCGTGGATGTCGGTTATCACGATAAAAAATAGCTAATGTGCGATTCCAGACTATAATCTATCTGTATACCAAATTTCATTCAGTTCCGTTCAGTAGTTATTGCGTGAAAGAGTAAGAGACATCCATCCATCCATTTTATAATATTAGTAGGACTACTATATTGCAGAAGTATGTACGCAAACGTAGATGTACTCCCTGTTTCTTCCCAATCCTTGTCCAATGGGATGGCAATCTGACATGGCTGATGAGAGATCAGGCGCAAAGAAAACAGATTTTATAAGCTTACCGAGTTGAAGGTGTCACGATGGATATCTCGAAAGCGGTCAGCCATCTACGAAATTGTCATCATCTGTTACTACCAAGTAGTAATGGCGCAGTGCCGGCTTTATGGGAGGAAGGGGGTAGGGCTAAGGCCCTAGGGCACAAGACATGAAGGCGCTCTTGCAGCGCTCCTTCATGGGCCTGGCCCCTCTTTATGTTTGATCATAATTTTTAACTTACTTTTGAGCTTGCCCTTGTACTTCGTTTTTTGTCACGCGTTTCACGTTTATTTATCTAAACAAAAAGGAAAATACTTTACTATAAATATTTTTGGTACAATACCCACCCAGGAATATTACCTAAATTATATACATACTAAGTAGATCATTTACGGGGCCCCGCGGCCCCGTCGCGATATCACAGTGTGCGTGAAGCTCGGCGTTGATACATCACTGTGTGCGTAAAACTGTTACTGTACACGAGC
Source organism: Trisateles emortualis (assembly GCA_947095525.1). Classification (NCBI taxonomy): domain Eukaryota; kingdom Metazoa; phylum Arthropoda; class Insecta; order Lepidoptera; family Erebidae; genus Trisateles; species Trisateles emortualis. The sequence goes on along the minus strand of OX352731.1, from coordinate 21,753,489 downwards.
ACGGTCACTCGTGGTCCGGTCAATTCTCACCACTTTAAAACGGTGACATTTTTTGATACCGGACTGCGTATCTAGTATTGTATATTATGTTATGATTTCTTTAATTGTATAAAATGTTATGTAACATATAAATATATAATAGCAACCCATATATGTCCCACCGCTGGGTACGGGTCTCCTGTCCTCTATCAAGAGAGAGAGAGAGGGTTTAGGCCTTAATTCACACACGCTGGCCTAATGCGGGTTGGTGAATCTGACATATCTTTAGAATTTCTGCTAAGACATGTGGGTTTCCTCACGATGTTTTCCTTCACCGTTAGCAGATGGCGAATCACTTGATTAGTACATAAAAACTCGACAAAGTGAAATTCACATTGGTACTGCCCGGGATCGAACTCGCACCTCTTGCGTGCAAGTCGGTTACTTTCCCACTCGGCCACCACCGCTTCATAACATATAAATAATGGAAATAAAAAAGGTTCACATGTAGATACGTTACAATTTGTGAGATAAATTAATAATGTTAAGTATCTAATGTCTTACTCTAAATTTTGTTTCATTACTTACATATGACATCAAGCTTGTCTGCGCTTGAGATATTATATCCTGGAAAAATCACCATTATTTATATTATATAAAAGTGATTCAAGTCAGGAATTCTTACACTAAGTATTTTTAATAATGCGACAATATACACTAATAGCATATATGCCTATATACAATATAAAAATTGAATCCCTATTTCCCTTTGTCACTGCATCACGCTTTTCAGTAATTCATTTTTGTTGTGTTTGTTATTGTCAGGAGAAGGTTCTTATGTAAAACAAAAGTTGCGCTGAAAATAGTTTAACCCGGACGAAGTCGGGCGGGCCGCTAGTGCCTTATATAGTGCCCTATACTTTTATGACACGGCGCCAAATCAATTCCGTAACGGCATTCTGTAACGGCACAGAGGACAATTCCGTAACGGCATTCTGTAACGGCACAGAGGACAATTCCGTAACGGCATTCTGTAATAGCACAGAGGACAATTCCGTAACGGCATTCTGTAACGGCACAGAGGACAATTCCGTAACGGTATTCTGTAACGGCACAGAGGACAATTCCTAAGTACAATATTATGCTAATTAAATTATACCTACTTCAATCATACAACGTCATGCGTCATAGATAAGTAATGTAATGCAACTATTTTAACACTACGCCAAATAGGCAGCGAAAACAGTAAATACTTAAGTAACATCTTGTATAAATAAGTATAAGTTATATTTTAATATAAAAATATACCCAGTTTAGCCGCCATTCATTCATACATTCGTTTTCCTGATTTGCAAACCGTATTCGTATTTCCGTACAAACCACACACACATTAAATTTTCGCTCCGTTCGGAATTCTGAACGCAAGGGCTAGGCATTCAAAACGAATGAACGGAAATATTTTCGGACGAAAAAACAACGAATGTCTGATAACCAGCAATGATTATTGTATGGATTTGATGCGTTCGGAAAACGAATCAAGAACCGTATGTATGTGGCAGCCCTAATAATTATAGAACTATTAAGAATAAATATTTAAAAACTCACTTCATTTGGTTTTGGCAGTCTTGACACTGCGTAAAGGCTGTTTCTCTATAAAATGAATTGGTTATTAGTACCTACTACTCAATCTTAAAAAATATATATTATGCGCAATGTGCTAAATTAACAAGGTGAATTTAAAACTTTGACTATATGACTTTACAAACGTCCGTTGATAAGCAGATGAGGGCGAATTATGAGAGGTAAGTAGTAATTATAAAGAAAAATATGTACAACTAGCTGTTGCCCGCGGCTCCGCCCGCATGGATGTCGGTTGTCGCTGTAAAAAGTAGCCTATGTGTTATTCCAGACCATAATCTATCTCTATGTCAAATTTCATCTAGATCCGTTCATTAGTTTTTACGTGAAAGAGTAACAAACATCCATCCATCCATCCATCTATCCATACTTACAAACTTTCGCATTTATAATATTAGTAGGATGAAATTACATAGTTCTTTGAATACTTAATACTTACATTGGTATGTTGCATAGCATGTTTAACATCTTCTGGTGTTTTAATGTTTGCAATCTAAAATAAAATAATTGAGAACTTTAGTTTTTGTGTAATAAGTAAAATATGAGTACCTCAGACTAATAGAATAAGATAGACGGAGCGTGTAGAACTCGTGCGTGAAGCCGCCAAAAGTCATACTAAATAGCAATGTCATACGTTTTCGTTTTCGCGCGCAGTCGATTTGAGCCGCTCTGAAGTATTTTTACAACGTTTTACTACACAATACGGCAATATAATAATATTTTGTCAAAACGTGTTTAGACGTGCGTACTCACTAGCGGCTCAAATCGACTGCGCGCGAAAACGAAAACGTATGACATTGCTATTTAGTATGACTTTTGGCGGCTTCACGCGCGAGTTCTACACGCTCCGTCTATCTTATTCTATTAGTCTGAGATGAGTACACAAAAACTCTACATCGACACCATTTTATAAGGAATATATTTTATACCCGAAAACAGTTAATACACAGTTAGGTACTTACTTACTTATTCAAAAAAAGAACATGAATGTTACCGAATGCACACAAAACTTTTGCAAATTACGCAACTAGCTAGGTACCAAAATAAATACGGCTAGTATGTTGCCAGCTCAATTAAATTTATTTACATATATGTCAAAATAATGTTTAGCAATAATTCAGAATTAACAATGGTACCTAATACTAGCACTAACAACAAATTTTGAAAAATAGATTTTTATTTTACTTTTAGGGTGTGATGGAATTTGACATAATTACAAGTGTTTCGCGTGCTTTGTCAGGAGATTAATTAACAAGTTAGGTAGGTACGTAGTTGAAGTAAATATACTAAAAATGTTTTCATCTAATCTATGAACACAACTTGTTCAAACAATAGTATACTCTAAACTATAGTTTTTATGGTTTAGTCCTACGGATAGCAGAAGCCCTATAGGGTTTTCCGCAGTTTGAGTAAGTTTTTTGATTTGTGACGTCATGAAGCCGAATAGGGCTTCAAATCACTCAAATCGGGTAAGACACTAACTCCTGCATCATCTATTACTAGCGCAGAAGTTAGGGAATTTTTTAAAATGTTAAAAATGTTTATGTCTATTAAGAATTTGAATTTTTATCTCACCACTTCGTTAACGAAAAGGCCCTCGTGCGTCCGTGTGTCCTGAAAACAAATAAATCGTCTAAACAATGTAATAATGTTGATGAAACCAGATTGGCCACTACCACAACACACCACACCAGGTTACAAAGTTATTTAAATCGCCCATATTTAGGCCTCTGTCGTGATCTAACAGTCTGTCAGTCTGCCCCGACAGTTAACAACGTCTGTTAACTGTCGGGACAGACTTTTAACGTCTTTTCTGTAGCTCGGAGATGCTTAAATTAAATACCACTATAAGGTTACCGCGCCGTCGTTTACCGAACAGCGAGTGCACCTGTGTATACCACATTTATAGGTTCATTTTGAACTTTTTATGGTTTCAGCTATGGTTGCCTATAATAAAAATATTTATAAAGCCGCCTTTTGTAGGTACTATAGCTATAAGTTAATTCAGACAATAATTGCTTGCTGTATAATAAAGTTATCCATCTATCTATCTACTTGTGTCGACAAAATTTGATGAGTTTGATTCACATACGTCGGACGTCCTAGATTGCGTTTCTTTTGCTTCTTCTATTGGTTTCACTCTTGAGACTTCCTGCAGTGGTTCCCAGTTACGACCCACTGCACTATTACGACAATTTTTAGGATATTTGCTTGGCTAGAGTAAATTAAATATAAATTATTAAACACAACTTGTTACTGTGTCAACTGCCTATTATTATAGAATACTAGTTTTTACTCGCGGCGTCGCCCGCGCGTACAATCCCTAAGGAACAATGTTTTTTCTGGGATACAAAGTAGCCTATTACTTGCGTTGCGTTTGCCAAACCACCTTCGATCATATATTATGTCATTAGAAGTAATGTAGTACTATCGGTAAAATGGGATTTCGAACATTTGGCACTTCGGTGAAGTGGCCCATAGATGAAATAACCTATCGGTTAAACAGCTTTACGGACACAAATTACACCCAGACTCAGAACAATGGGTCACAATCTTTATGGGTCACACAAAGTTTTGTCCTGTGTGGGAATCGAAGCCTCAACCTCGTGCACAGCAGGCGCAAACTGCGACCACCAAGGCAGTCAAAATGAATAGAATATGTTTTCTTTCTTTGTTTACGGTGAACCATGATAGAGATAAATATAATTTATTGATAGTATAAACTCACCCCGTCTTTTGATTGCAATAATTCATCCTTTATTTTAGGCTGCATATGGCTCTCCTGTAGCATCGACTGCGATTCCACGTGACTCTTGAATTGGTAAAATAGTCAAGAATCATAGATATTATTTATAATACCTACCTACCTAACTAGGAATAGTTTCGATCGAGATTCCTAAGATCGTCAGAAAATGTTAAGTTGAAAATGCCGTCACATTCCACAATATTCTACGACAGTTCTTTTACAGTTCTCGCTGTGCGAATGTGGAATGCATTGTCATTGCCACTGCACATTAGACGTGCTCAATCTACCAACATTCAAAACCTTGGTGAAAAATCATTATTTGTCATTATAATAATATATACCTTTATATAAATAGATACATTTTAAATTTTATCTAATTATTAATACTAGTTGTTGCCCGCGGCTCCGCCCGCGTGAATGTCGGTTATCGCTGTAAAAAGTAGCCTATGTGTTATTCCAGTCCATAATCTATCTCTGTGCCAAATTTCATCCAGATCCGTTTAGTAGTTTTTACGTGAAAGAGTAACAAACATCCATCCATCCATCCATACATCCATACTTACAAACTTTCACGTTTATAATATTAGTAGGATTCTCGTGTCACAATGTTAGTTACCATACTCCTCTGAAACGGCTCGACCGATTTTTATGTGCATGTCGGGTAGGTCTGTTGGTTTTTATCCCCCTAAATGTCAAGGGTGGTTCACAACAAAATATTTATTTTTTAGACAATTTTTTTTGTTTTTATTTTTTTCAGATTCAGCATAAAAAAATACATACAACCCTTAATTTTCACTCCTCTACGATCAACCCTATTTTTTAAAAGCGATATTACTATTTTAGTAGCAAAACGACGTTTGCTGGGTGGGCTAGTAAAAAATAAACTTACCTCTTTCCTTGAATACGAGACACCTTCATCTACCGGCACCGTCCTGGGCAGTGGCAACAGTGATTTAGAGTGGTAGCACTGTTGCATAGATAAACGTATTATTGTTACTGCACTACATTTTGCATACTGTGTCGAAGGATGTAAAATGGCACTTTTTTTAATAAGAACATAATTGTACTCACAGCGTCATTTTGACTATTAACTGCAGCCGGATCTTCTTCATCTTGGCGTATCAGGTCGTTTTTCCAAGTATTTAAATGCTGGTCCTATGGTAGATGTTATTTTTGTAAGCAATTTTCTAACTACGCTTTGGTATTTTTAATAGCAACCCATATAAAGTCCCACTGCAGGGACCCGCCGAGTGATTCTCTAAGAAACAGCGATGGCAAACTGACAGTTGTGATTGCTCGGTGACGGCACTCACGATTGCTAAACGTCAAAAAGGCTCGGTTTTCGCTCTTAAGAAATACCGATTTTCAATCTGACAGCCAGATTTTGCTCCGTTTTTGCGGTCGCTAGGTTTTCGCTCTTACGGAATGTAAAGCAAGATTAATGCAGAGAAAATCAGAGCTTTGAGGAATATGTGTGGAGTCAGAATACTAGACAGAGTGAAAAACTGTGACATAAGAGAACCATGTGGATTGAATTGAAATTTATTTAATTTAAACGAGGAGTATTTGAGTTTATTTAAGAGAGTTATGGCACCATACTAGCGGGCAAGTTCGACTGAGGAAGGGCCTCTACCTTACAGGTGACCACAGCCTATGTGTGAGTACAGGTCTCCAGCGCTCATTTAGGGATGCATTTTGAAAGAAACGTATTCCTATCACAGGAATACTCTATCCCAAAGCCCTGGTGAAACAAATAGGTCAGCAATTCGTTCCCTAGGCTACGGTAACTACTTACCATCAGATGGGCCGTATGCTTGCCACCTTTGTAGTATAAAAAAGTGTAGGTATCATAATAATATTCTTTAAGTAAGTACGTACAAGACTTACTCTTATATTCTGGTAGGTCTGTTGGCAGTTACTCTGCGTTTTTTTAGCGCGTTGTACAGTAGATAAATCTCCTTCATCACTCTCCGAATGTGATCTCATATTCAGCGAATTACCAGTGAACCTTTTCTTTTGAGGTGATGACTAAAACAGACAATTTACAACATTTTTATTAGTTAAAATCCTTTTTTTTACATTACAGAGTATAATAAATACTTAATAAAAATAATACTAAGTATATCACAAAACAGGTAAGTAAAATAAGATTAATCAAAGTACCAAAATCATAGAATATAGTCTGTGTAGTTTTAAGATCACTGTAATTTGATTTTTTATTTTTTAATGGTCATGGCAATTTCGGCTAGCTAGTCAGACTATAGATAACCTAATTTTATGGACAACAATAGTACCTAGAGCAGCTAGCTAAGTAACTTAATGTCTACCCTGAAGTTTGTGGTTTCTTCAAACATCGTTTTAGGTCAAAGATATCTTTTGAAATATCCTACATGTAACTCCTACATCTAGGATTTTTATTAATTTGCGAAAGAACTTAATTTTTTTATTTTATTAAACTAAGACTATTTTACCCATTATAATAATATATATTTGTATCTACCATAAATTCAACATAGAGGGCCAATATTTATGTGATTTATAAACTTACTTATTAGTATTATTGGAACTTAAAAATTAAATAGTCAATCTGCATAGGAATGAAAGAGAAGCAACTAATACAAACGAGTCGGCGGCGAACCGCTGAAATTGAATTGAAAAAAATACTATTTATTAAATAAGTAGTGGAATACTTTAAATTATAAAACGGCAATATTTTTAAACGAGTTATAATCAGCTAATATCGTTAATATTATCAATTAATATTAATAAATAAACGAGATATTTTAAGGGGTCACGTTGGCATTATTTTTATGTACCTAAGTATGTTATTTTTAATTAAATGTATTTCGAAGACAACTATATTGTGAAGAACAATGTTTTTTTTTTATTATGACAAATAAAACAGATTTTGCGATTTTGCAGGGCTATATACTATTAGTTCGAAATCGTCTAAAAAATATACAATAACTTACTCGAGCTATAGCCCTATTGATGATTGGCACTAGTTTAGGGTTGTCAGCCCGCAGCATACACCACATATCGATGACGCCCATCTCATCGCCCGCGTCTAATGGGTCTGAGGATTTGTTGGCATTTCGAGCAGCTATCATCCGCGGTCCTGCCACCTAACCAACAAACAAACTATTAACAAACCGCTAGATACAAAAGGACGTAAATGGCGTTATGGATAATACGCCGTCGATATCTAAACATAATTTGCATTTTGACATTGCAAACGCAGTCTACGAGCGCGACGGCCACGCCCGCAGACCTTAAGGCTTGGGATATCGCCAACGACCTCGAGCATTTGGACGAAGCAAACACGACTCACCACACACAAATCTCTAGGGAGCGCGGGGATACAAACAGATGTACTCTTTGAATGAAAGTCTTATTAATTTTTAATAAATTTAAATTCAAACTTATTCTACATTACCAAATTATAGGTGTATGTTTTCATCAAATATTGTTTTTTTTCGTATTATTTGATCATAATTGAAGTCATAAAGTGGTTACATCACAATAATTTAATATTAGAATTGAATAAAATAAAAAAATTAAAAAACTATTATTCTATTACTATTGTTGTAAAGTTTCCGTGGTAATCGCGATTTGGCGCCAAAATCAGGCTTAGTTTTTAATATTTAGCTGGAAACCCGCCTTTAAGCATAAAACGTATCAAAACTTTTAAATATTACACCCAACAACTCTACTTACTTAATATGTTCAACTAAACACGTTACTGATGTGTATACATCAGTAACGTGTATGGCAAGCATGCAATAAGCACGGAGTTTACAAAAAATGTAAGTGAAACACAAGTGAACGTTACCAGAGCTAAAGACATATCAGCCCGTCTGTTGGTATGAAGCAACGCATGACGAAGTGGCAGAGCACACGTTGCAAAAGCTTTATCTTGATAATTTAATTCACAAATTACGATTTCCATCTCCTCCTGTTAATATGTAAATAATAATAAAAACAACCCATATATGTCCCAGGCTTATCGTGGGTGTTTAGTACAGCCTGAATAAATCAACTTTATGGGCAGGCCTCGATCAAGGTGGACCGACGACCTGGTAAAGGTCGCGGGCAACCGATGATCAGATCAGGACCGAAGGATGTGGAAGATCTTGGGGGAGACCTATATCTAGCAGTGGACGTCTTATGGCTGAGATGGATATGTGTCCCACTGCTGGGCACGGGTCTCCTCTCCTCAATCAAGAGAGAAAGAGAGAGAGGTTTAGGTCTTAATTCACACACGCTGCTGGCCTTATGCGGCTTGGTGAATCAGACATGTATTTTGAATTTCTTCTAAGACATGTAGGTAGTTAATATGTAAATACTTAATTAAAATAACTGCCCAGGTGCAATAGTGCCAAAAGTACTTAGTGTGTTTCTTAAAATACTAATCTTCATATAGCGGCCCTGCCCCTCTAGACAAATGGCATAAACGGTAGTCGCAAGAAGCAAATGTATGGGATTTGACGTTAATTTACGATATAATGTCGTAAACTTACGTCAAATCCCATACATTTTCTTTTTTGACTTTTCGATTCGACTATCGCTTATGCCACTTGTCTAGAGGGGCTGTACAGCTAACTCCGTTGCTGTGTGTACATACTTTTATACTTTTTTAAATATGTAGTTTCTATTATAAACTTACATGTTTCATATAATCCAGAAACTCATCAGTTACTTTGATATCATACTCCGTGGAGAAGTCAAAGAGCATCACTCTGCAGGCATTCATACGTGTCATAGATACGTTTTGATCGTAGAACTTCCATCTAAGGACCAGTGACTTATCGTGGGTGTTTAGTACAGCCTGAATAAAACAACGTTATGAGCAATAAAAAAAACCTTAGAAAATATATTCTCCACTAGCTGTAACCCGCGGCTCAGCCCGTGTGGATGTCGGTTATCGCTGCAAAAAGTAGCCTATGTGTTATTCTAGACCATAATCTATCTTTGTGCCAAATTTCATCCAGATCCGTTCAGTAGTACTTACGCGAAAGAGTAACAAACATCCATCCATCCAATCATACTTACTATTATTAGTAGGATTCATAAATTCCAAATTAAATAAATGTCCTATGTGACCCTCCTTGGGACGGGTCTTCTCTTCTTTATCAAGAAAGCAGACACGAGAGTTTAGACCTAATCAACATACACTAGCCCAATGTGGGTTGGTGGCTGGTGGTTTCCTCATGATGTTTTTCTTCACCCTTAGCAAATGGTCAATCATTTGATTAGCAATAAATTTTACAAAGTGACGTAGACATTGGTACCGCCATTAGGAAAACTCATGTGTAGGTTAATTTAACAAAAAACCAAGAGAGGCTAGGACTAGCGAGCAAGCCTGACTGGGGAAGGATCACCTTACAGAATACCACAGCCAAATAACTACACAGCGGTGTAGTTGTGTTCTTGTGTGTGAGTACAGGTCTCCAGCGCTCATTTATAGTATTCCTATCCCAGGGATACTCCCATCTCAAAGCCCTGGTGTAAAAATGGAAACGCAACACACAAGTGATACCTCTGGTATTGCAAGCGTCCATAGGCTACGGTAACTGCTACCGTAACTGCAGGTGGGCCTGATATGCTTGAAATGAAAAAATGAAAAAAATTATACAAACCTCATCAGACAATACTATAGTGCCGATGTGCAATGTGAACACACACATGAGCGCATTTTGTTCAACAATGGTATGATTAGCCTGGCCCGGTCTCAGTTCGTGTGCTGGATGATCATCCAATACGCTGAGGTCGGCGCTGTGTTGATGTTCCTTGAGGAGACTGCGTTCCTACAATATGGATAAAACATATTTTTGGTGGATTTTCAGTACATATTTATTTTATTATTTATTTATTTTACACTTTATTGTACACCACTATATATTACATAAAATTTAACTTATCCTACAGAGTACATTACAATGGGCGGCCTTATCGCTAAACGCGATTTCTACCAGACATTTATATACATAGGTAGTAACGAAAACTGGGCCTCAATTCCGCTAATTTATGGATGGCTCAATTAAATATCAGTTGAATAACAGTTGAATCTCAGTTGAATCTTAGTTGAATATCAGTAGCATTTTTAGTATTCTCCTAATAATTTAAGGCCAATGGTTGGAAAACCATTGGTCTTAAATTATTTAGCAGAATACCAAAAATGTAATACCAAAAATGCTAATAATTTAAGACCAATGGTTTCCAAAAATGCTAATGAAATTCATTGAGCCATCTGTAAATTAGCAGAATTGGGGCTCTGGTGATATTACTATCGCGTTAAGACAATAGTGACTCATCGTTGTCATCTCAGCTTAGCCACGCCAATAATATAAAATAAACCAATTATATAAAATATTTATAGGATAGGATAGGAATCAAATTGCGCGAGTGTGTGTCTATTGTCTAGAGCTTCTTAGGGAAGTACGGTAGTGGCAACAAAAGGGATATTGTCCCGCCATGGATATGCTTTGATTGCTGCTTACCACTTGTAAGCCGAACTTATATTCGTTTACCACTTGCGATATAGCTTTTTTATTGCTATTAATAGCAATATAACAAGTAGGGCTACTTGTGTAGGATTCGAATTTGTATTACTATTTACAACAAATTATGTACTAGTTTGTGTAACACAATCGGTTACCTCTCTACTCCTTTGACGGAGTAGTAGTTCCTTGCAACGCGCCAACTCGCCAGTAAGAGCATGAAGAGTTTCCCCCACCTTTTCCAGCGATGGTCCATTCGATGTTGTTCTAAAAAATATTAGAAGGATTGGAGAAGTAGTTCCACTTTGCACAGAAAACCACAGCCAATCGGGACCTAGGTACATAGTTTGGCCTTAAACTATCACAGTTTAAGGCCAAATTCGTCCGACATGCGGCAAACGTTTCTGCCCAGTCTCTCTTGAGCTTTACTTGCTTTTTGGGTAACATTGGCTAATTTGGAACCGTTGTTGTATAAAAAAATGTGCTAAATAATGTAAATTATGATAATTTCACGTATACTTACCGATCGTCGTGTATTGCTTTGTCGTCATTGTTTTTCGGTGTCACTGAAACATAATATGTAATTAATATGGCTTATATTTTTGTTTTATACTACTTAGGCGGAAAAAAAGCATACGGCGCAGTTACCGTAACCCATTGACGCATACCTTCTATTATATACAAAACATAATATCGCCTCACCCACTTAAAAAAGGGGGGGTATTCCTCGAAGCGCACCTAACGAAACGCACCTAAAGTATTCCTCGAAACGCACCATTCAGGTGCGGTAAAGAAAAAAATTAAAAATATACCGCACCTGAATAGTGCGTTTCGAGGAATACTTTAGGTGCGTTTCAAAATGGAATAATTATTTTTTGCATAATAATGCTCAATAACTAAAGAATTCAAGGTACTAACCGTTGGAATATTCTACGGTTTAATGGGGAGAGGGGGGGCCATGGGGTTCTTCAAGAAAGGAGTTATAAGGTTTTTAAAGGGTCGGCAACGCGTGAGTGACACCCCTAGTGTAGCAAACGTCCATAGGCTACGGTAACTGCTTACCATCAGGCGGGCCGTATGCTTGTTTGCCACCTTGGTAATATATAAAAAAAACTACATTTGAATTATTTTAAAATATTTTTAAGCTTCTATTGTCCTTTCCAGAGTACATTTTTAAGATGATAAGCTACTTTTTGCTGCCAACTGTACCTATACTTAATATAAGTCACGCCCAAACTCTCAAAGACTGCCTGCATCCGACTGCTTCGAGGTACATCCACATACTGAGATCTCATTTATCCTACCTACTCCGCTAAATACACATGATAGACAATAAATACCAACCATTGTCGGTACCAACGCACTGCGCTGTACCAACATCCATAGGCGGCGGCATCCTTCGTTCGTATAGTGTACTCATAGCAGGGTGATAATCTTGGTCCGTTTGTGTATACGAAGCGATGCTGCTATTACGTGACGATGTTGGTGTTTTAGCTGAAATTATATTCGTAATATATTTAACTTAGCCGCAAATAAAGATACTTTAATTATCTCAGCGAAAACATATTACTTTGCTATTTAGTATGACTTTAGGCGGCTTGGTGCGCGAGTTTTACGCGCTCCGTCTATCTTATTCTGTTGGTCTGAGTTAACCATATAAACATAAAGTACTTCCGTGTGGTTCCGTGTGGTGACCGGTTCCGTGTGGTAACGGATTAAGAATACAAATGTCATCCTTCCATCCCGAGGGTGTCGTAGGAGTCGACTTAGGGAGTAAGTCTAGCTATAATATCCACCGCAAGAGAGGGAAAACTCGAAACAAAACCCTATACCAACCCGTCTGGCCAGCGTGGTAGGTATAGTAGGCTAATATCCCTCCAAATTTTTAGAGGAACCCCGTGCCCAGCAGTGGGACGTTTATGGGTTGAGGTGATTGATTGATTGAACCATATAGATCACGGAAACAATATAAATGTATCTACTAAATAATTGTACCTACGATAGGTACGATCAGATCTTGATTAGGATATTCTGGTACAGGTATTTATTTATTTATTTAATTACATGGAAATCTTACAGCTAGATGTAACAAAGTAGTAATGTGTATGGTGAACGGGTAGCCAATTACAAGACTTCACGTATAGGTGACAGATTAAACATAACGTGAACAAAACTATACACAGGCATGTACGTATTTTACATGTTAGATGAACAAATCTACTTTTTCTTAGCAGATACTAAGAAAAAAGTTGTTAAAACTTTTACAAATTGTGACGTGGAGGCGTCCACTTGGCCGCTCGTCGCCAGTATATAAGGAGCACCGGACGGACCCGAGCCCTCTTTTTATCGACATGCGACCTCCTAACGAACCTTGTAGGTACCGAAAGAACCTTCACCTGAATCTAGATTATAATTCGAATTTATTAACGGGCTCTTAATTATCTTGACCGACCACACGGATGAACTATTCCACGCGGTCTCAGTTAAACGTTCAAATAATGGGAAATGTAATATTTACGACTTTCTTCCTCGTCTCGTACGGAAAGTCTTCGCGTGCGATCAGCTTGTAACAAAGCAGGGGACTCATTCATGTCAGTGCCCTGTTCGGTTACCTCCACCTTCTGTGTTTCATGTTCTACTGGAGTTTCTGTCAAAAGCAATATAAATAAGTAATAGATGCAAGTCCACTTCGTAGTTGTGTTCATATCACGAACTTGTGGGTGCATAAGTCAATTACTGACTGTTAAGTAATCATCTTTTATATATTAATGGGTATTTGAAGCGATAGCTTTGTGTGTGTGTGCGATAGCATTCTAATGCGAGTTGGTGAATCAGAGACATATAGGTTTCTTAACAATGTTTGCCTTCACCGTTAGCAGATGGTAAATTATTTGACTAATTGGTTGCCATTGGAATGGCACTCACACCTCTTGCGTGCAAGTTAGTTACTTACCCACTCGGCTATCACTGCTCTTACGCGTACTGTTTGGAAGGAGTATATTACAGTAGAACGACGATTAACCGAACGCCGATTAACAAAATCGCGAATAATCCAAATCGGTCCTAAGCGTAATATAAAAAATTACAACTAATAATTTTTGTTTTGTTGTAACAAGCTGGAACTTGGAGTCCAGATATTTCAATTGTTATTATTGAAAGCTAGAGGCAAGACACTATGAACTGTGTTTGTTAAACTTAATAAAGTTTATTCTATGTGTGACAGTTAGTTGTTCTTTATTACCAGTCTAAGTATGTCCGATTATCCGAATTTTTGATTATCCAAATCGACCCCGCCGGCTGGTTCTCTAAGAAACAGCGATGGCAAACTGACAGTTGTGATCGCAAACTGACAGTTGTGATTGCTCGGTGACGGCACAATCTATTGACTGAACGTAAAAAGGCTCTTACGGAAAACCGAGTTTCAATCTGACAGCCAGATTTTGCTCGGTTTTCGCGATGGCTCGATTTTTGCTCTTACGGAATACCCCTGCCGGTCCCAATTTATTTGGATAATCGGTGTTCTACTGTATGTGTAAATATTTACTGATTTCTTCGGGTACAGGCGGCGTCGACTTCGGCTGTGCGTTTTCAGGCACCGAGAGGGGATGTACTTCAGTGCGCTGATCGGTGAAAGTGCCTTGCTCATTTTTCGCCGCTATTGTAGTTTGTTCCGCTTGAATTCCTGCCAATATATTTATTAATTCAATACCTTTTTAATAAATGCTGCTAAGGCGACCTGAGAACATCTTGCCTTATATATGAACGCTTTCATAGGAACGGTTTTGTTTATATTGAGCAATAATTTTACTGTAAGTAATAACGAAAATTATGATAGAATTTTACCTATATTTCTTTGCCTCTCACAGATAGATTGCTTCATACATGGGCAACATATAACACGCTCTGTTGTCGGTATAGTCTTGAAGCACAGAATACCGGATTGATTTCTATACGTCGTGACATCACGTGATATTGATACTGGTAACTCACCATCCTCTTTGGAAAGCTTTCGCGTTGCTGAAGTAAATTGAAAAAAAATGTTATCATTTTAAGAGAAAAGCTTTGTAATGTTAATATAGATAATAGCAAGGTTAGAAGATTTTGAATCTCTTTTGTTGAAAAATGCTTAAAGAATCACGAAGGTTACCAGTAATTCTCAATGAAAATATTGTACAAATCTGGATTGGTTAGTTGGTGGCTATTGAGTGACTTGTGGTCCAGGGAAATGTTGAGGGTACCAGGCCACGAAAGGTCGCCTATTAGGTGGACTGACCAAATAAAAGCGGCAGTAAATGGCTCATCATCACTGCATGAATGTACGAGGAGGGCGGCCATCAGAGAAAAATGGCGGCGCGTTGTTAAGCTTGCCACTAACACCTGAAGTGATGACCACGACCACTATGTCAAGAGTGACACCGATAGAGAAGAAGGATTGGTAACAAGTTCTGTGTCGTGGGGGACTTTACAAACATTCAATTAACGGACACAAATTACACCCAGACTCTGAAAAATTCTTTGTGGGTCCCACAAAGTTTTTGTCCTGTGTGGGAATCGAACCCACAACCTCGTGCACAGCAGACGCATAATGCGGCCACTGGATAACCAAGGCAGTCAATTTAATCACAAGATAGTTACAATCTTCTGTAAAATACAATTATGGTTTACATTCCAAAATTGCACATTTTATATTTTTTTACTTACCAACCGTTTGAAGGTTTGGATTCACCTGAGTCTCCTTCTCAACGGTAGCTACCGGTTCCACACATTCTGAAGGTGATGAGGAAGAATTATTGTGAACCATGATTGACGATTTTATGGCAAGGTTTGGTGGGACTAGATTTGTACCTATATCTGCACCTTGACTATAGTCTGTCTCTTTTAGTACACATTCCACATCATCTGCCTTAACCGTTTGGGCATTTACAGGTACATTTTTATTTTTTCGTGACTCTAAAACCTTTTCTTTAGTTGTCGTTTCTTTATGATCTTTTTCTTTATTATTTGCTTGGCTAATGCCTATAAACGCGTCTTTTGGTTTCCTACTCATTTCTTTAGATGTACGTTTTCTTTCTTGGTCGGCTCTCGTGTATACTTTTATCTTATATTTACTTTTTGGAGGGATTGTTGATACGGGAATGGGTCCAGGTATTTGTAGACTGTTATGTTGGTCATGCTTGGCAGTTGCTGGTTTTGGTTCGTCAATTTTAATTTTTTTATCAGCTTCTTTGGACTTTTCGGTACGCCTAAGATATGTATTATGTATATTATTAGCAAAGCATTATGCAATTTTATAAAAATGGACAAATAAAGTCTAAGATAAAGTTAAAAACCTGCAAGAGATTACTTTTTAGCGATAAGGCCGCCCATTGTATATAGCTATAAAATTATCATTAAGACAAAATTGTAACTTGGTGTACAATAAAGAGTTCTCTAGATCTATCTTTCTATCTAAAAACAAGCACTCAAACCAAAAATGTGCCTTGAAAAAAGTTACACCCCTCGCAAATGAGATTTTTATACTTAACTGTGTTAATGTTAATGTTAATTATTATGTACAAAATGGATTATCTATGCAGTCCCAATTCACCTACTTCGTCACTATTTACCTTCGAGACCATTACTGACATTTCATATTGTTATTTTATCAATAGGTAGGTACTTAGATAATAACTTACTCTTTAATATTTTGTGGTAAATCTTTAGTGGCTTTGCTGGTAGAAGCGCCAATGTTATCATCTTCGGCCGTGGTAAAATTTTTCGTAAACTTTGTTTGTTCATTTATGTTAGCCATGTCATCACCTAATTGCTAAAATATCATTATTTTATTACTAATTTATTGGAGCGTTATTAGATAATTAAAACATTAAGTATTTAAAGTAGAGCATTATTAGTACCTGTGACACTTTCTTAGCTTCTAATTGTCGTTCTAATTCAACTACTGTAGTCATTTGGTCCTCGTTAATGTTTGACAGACTCTGAAAAATTACACTGTAAGGGTGACGAATCGTAAAACCAAATCGCAAATTACCACCATTC
Source organism: Trisateles emortualis (assembly GCA_947095525.1). Taxonomy (NCBI): domain Eukaryota; kingdom Metazoa; phylum Arthropoda; class Insecta; order Lepidoptera; family Erebidae; genus Trisateles; species Trisateles emortualis. The sequence goes on along the minus strand of OX352731.1, from coordinate 21,736,590 downwards.
TTTAAAAATGAAACGCTACTCTGCCTTGGTCTCTACAATCATCATTGACACATAAAAGCAACAACCAAAACGAAATTAAGAAATTCTATTTTGTTTTATTCAAAGTCAATTTAAGGAAAAGTAACTCTGTCGTCCGGTTGGCTTGATGGCTGCCACCGACATTGCAGACAATATGGCCGTATTTTGGGCCGTAACAATATAGTCCATTAAAAAGTTACATTTGGGGTTGCATTTGTCAGAGGACGCAATTTTATTTTTTAGATATAAAGGGTCAGTTTAAAGTTAAATCCAAGTTTGTGGGGTTGCAACCCTTGTCCCACGGCCGCCATTTTGAAAAAAGCTGTTCAAATGGTTATTACGGTTTATCTGAAGAACTATCAACTTTTGTCAAGTAACTATGGTCGTAGAACCAAAAATAAAAAAGTTGTCCGCGAAAATCTATAAAAATTTGAGAGAAAAAAATCTATTGGTCCATATAACTTTTTTTCTAATCATTTTACAAAAAAAATTCATCTGATCATTTTTATAGATGATGTTTTAAGTATATATTATATATCCTTAAAACACCAAAAGACAAATGCACGCTAAGCCCAAAAAAATGTAACATTTCAATGGACTAACATGACTATTGATGATGTATGCCGACATTCTAATAGAGATCAAAAAGCCACTCCGTGGAAAAAGTGATTACTAATAGATAATAAATTTAGAGCTTTTATTTACTGATTCCAGATACGCATACAAGAACGAAAGAAAGACGTATAAGAGTTACAAAGTAAGGAAATAAACTAACCATAACCAATATGGCAGGATCTAATATAGTGTCAGGTAAAGTTATAGGTTGATCTTGAATACCTTCAGTGTCAGGTATTGACACCCTTTTGCCGCCAGATTCGTGCTCATCAGCTATAGTTTGATGTTTGCTAGCGTCAGGCGGAGGTTTACTGTGGTTTTGGTCAGGTGTATTATAATTTGTAAAGGCATCAGGGTAACCTTTAATTTCATCAGTAGATTCACCTAGTTGTTTGTTGCCATCAGGTAGATCATCATTAATTTTACTAGGGTCACGCAAATCCATACTGCCACGAAGGGTTCTTATATTATGAGCGTAATCATTACAGGTACTTTGATAGTCTTTACTGGTCTTCCTATATCTACAAGAATCAAATTCAGACAAAAAATTGTTGGAAACATTGCTAAGTCTAGGCGAATTACCTTCAACAACTTTAAGTAATCCTTCAAAATTTTCAGTATGGTGTGGTATTTGTTTTTTTTTTTCATCGAGTATTTCTTGTTTTATTACATTTTGATCTGTTATTTTATTAGAAATACCTGTTCGATTTGTAACGTCAGCTATTTCTTCACTTCTATTATGATGATGTAAATTATTAACTTTATTTTCTTCAGTTTTACTTTGTCGATCGTGTAAATTATTATTCTTATTTTCTTTAAATCTATTTAGTTGATCATGTAAATCTTCCATATTATTTTTTTCAGATTTACTTTGTCCATTATTTAAGTCTATATTTTCATATGTTTCATGTTTAGTTTGCGGATAGCGTAAATTTTTGTTCCTATTTTTTACAAACTTACATTGCCGATCATGTGAATCTTTATTCTTATTTTCTACAGATTCACTTTGTTGACCATTTAAATCTTTATTTACATCTTCTTTAGATTTACTTTGTTGATCATGTAAATCTATATTCTTGTTATCTGTAGGTTTACCTTGTCGATCATGTAAATCTTTATTCTTATTTTCTACAGATTTACTTCGCTGATCATTAAAATCTTTATTTACATCTTCTTTAGATTCACTTTGTTGATCATGTAAATCTATATTCTTGTTATCTGTAGGTTTACTTTGTCGATCACGTAAATCTTTATTCTTATTTTCTACAGATTTACTTTGTTGATCATTTAAATCTTTATTTACATCTTCTTTATATTTACTCTGTCGATCATGTAAATCTATATTCTTGTTATCTGTAGATTTACTTTGTCGATCATGTAAATCTTTATTCTTATTTTTTACAGATTTACATAGTTGATCATTTAAATCTTTTTTTACATTTTCCTTAGATTTGCTTTGTTGATCATGTAAATCTTTATTATTTTTATCTGTAGATTTACTTTGTTGATCATGTGAAACTTTACTCTTATTTTCAGCAGAATTAATTTGCCGATCAATCACGCCCAGCATATTATCATGTTCCGTCTCAGTAGTAGTTCGACAGCCGCCATTATAAGGTGAATCGTAAGGCATTTTGTTATGTCTTTGACTTTTATCTGTAAGTGTAACATCATCATGTATAACATTACGGCTGTCAGTATTTATACCATTTCCAGGATTATAGTCATAACATTCAAATGTTTCTTCATTATTATTAATTTTATATGTGTCCTTTTTATGCTTTTTAGAGTCAAATTCATGTCCATCCATATTCATCACTTCATCTACATGATCAAGTGCATTTATGCATATCTTCATATCTTCACGTCTATCAGGTATATCGTCACGTCTGTGATCATTAAATACTTCTTTGCGAACAGTACTGTCACTTGTATTTGATCGTCTTTTATCTTGATGATGTTCAGATTTATAGCCCTGTTTATTAGTATGAATATCATCTATACGTTTATTACTATCAACAGCATCATAACAATTACTACTGGCTAAATTGTGAGCATATTTATGGCTAATATTATCATGTGCATCTTTATAGCATTTCTTGATAACTGTAATTTCACGCCATTTAATATAATGTACTTCTTTGTATTTATCAATATCTCGTGAATGTCTAGGTCTAATAAAGCCAAGTGAATTCTTAGGTTTAGAACAATCAAGTATATGTTTATTTGCATCGGTATCAGTCGCATTATTAATACTTGTACTTGCACTGATATTTTCTTTAAGCAGACTTGCATGTCTATTTTTATCAGTTTCACTTGTAGTACCATGTGCGACGTTAAGTCTATTAGCATGTAAGTCATATTTACAGTTAGTATCATCAAATGTGCCTAAATGTTTGCTATATACAGGTGAATCTTCATGTTTATAATCATCAATTGAATGAAGTGAACCTTTTATTCTTATATCAGGTGTATCTTTACGCTTATAATCAAGAGATACATCTTCACATATATTAGTATTTGGTGTATCATTAACATTTTTGAACCTAGTGCCAACAGTCACCTTTATACTGTTATTTTCATCAATTGCACTTTCACATGATTTTTTTTCATGTGCTTTTGTGTGTTTTTCATCAACACTTTTACTGAGATACTCACTTACATCTTTAAGCCCACTATCGTCAAGTTCATCTATAGGAACATTTACTTCAGTTGGTTTTTTACTATAATTATGCATATTACTTGCAGTCAAATAGCTAGTATCATTAACAATCTTATTTTCGTCGTAACATTCTGAATCCTTGCCATTATTTGACGACATTCCTCTCTTTTTATCTATTGCCATTGACATGTGCTAGAGGAAATACACATTTAATATATAGTAATTTACAGGTTACATTATAATTTGTACTTAATATAAAATCTGCAAAGTGAAATTCACATTGATATTACTACCTGGGATCAAACTCACACTTCATGTAGTCATTCATCATACTCAACAATTACGGCTATTTCAAGTATATAAGACATACAATACAAGAAGATTGTAGAATACAAGTATGGAATCACCACATAAATATTCAGTAACCCGTATAAAAAGTTAGGATATACAAAATGCCAAATATATAAATAGGTAGGTATTTTATAATGCAATCAAATCATACTTCCGTAGAATCAACATTGTTTAGAGACAACTTTATGCCACATTTGCAATTCGCGCCGATTCTGTCGAACTCTATATTATTACCATCCCCAGGAATTTTTTCCTGTAGAAAAAGACATTCGTGTATTTTCTTTTGTATAATCCGTGCATAATAATGCTACTGCAATCCATTGTTCAAAGGTTTAATTAATGGTCTTTCAGACTGTAATCAAGACCATGATATATATTTTTTTTTATACTATCAAGGTGGCAAACAAGCATACGGCCCGCCTGATGGTAAGCAGTTACCGTAGCCTATGGACGTTTGCAACACCACTCACGCGTTGCCGACCCCTTTAAAAACCTTATAGCTCCTTTCTTGAAGAACCCCATGCTATAGTCTCTTGGGAAACCCTCGGAAATTATTTTTAGATAAACCAACATGCATTAACAACTAAAGCTTACCTTATAATTAGTCAAGTGATGTTCTAAACTCTTGATTATAATCACATCAAGAATCTCAGTAGCATTTAATTGAGCCTCTAAATTGGCTACTTTCGTCGCTTCTATTGTAAGGAGGGTTTTTAAATCGGCTGCATTATCTATTAGAGAATTAAACTTAAAAATAAAATTCTTAAGTATTACTGTTTCAGACTGAATCTTAATCAAACAATGATGAAATGAATGATGAATATGAACATAAAGGTATAGTATTCATTACCGAGGTCATTAAAGTCTTCATTCTCATGACGCTGTTTATCTACCTTAGCCACGGTGTCATTATACCGGTATTCATAACGACATTGCTGCATTTCAAGTTCAAGGCGAGTAATACGCATTGAATACTCATTGTGAGTGGCTGCGAGCTCCTGAACAAATAAAATATAATAAGGGAATGATTGTTCTGTGGCGGTTCTTACTAATATAATAATTAGAATAATTATATAAAGTATATGGTATGGATACTTAATAATGCACAAAAATACTTTTAAAGGATGCAGGCAAACCCTACACAGTGAAATGTTTGTAGCTCTATACCATACGAAGGTATGGTACCTACAAAACCATACACGTGATAAAACTGGAGTAGTATAATTCAGAATAGGTAATTATTATCAGTTTGAATAATCAAAACAGTATGCGCAAACAGTGCACACTTACTCGCTTAGTCCGAGTAAGGATCAGTCAAGTCAAAGATCGAGAGTTATAGATATCCTTGGGGAAGGTATATGTCCGCCAGTGGACGTCTTTTGGCTGTGATGATGATGATGAAGCGAACGTTTGCACAAACCATTAGCTGCAAGCTCTCAGGCTTTACACAATGAAGTACATTGTCTACAATAGTCTGTAATCTGTATTTTAGAACTTACAGCTTCTAAATTGCCTATCTTTTCTTTAAATTCTTCCATAAGAGTTTTACATTTATTTTCGTCACATACTCGACCGCCAACATTACTGAAAAATTTAAAAAATAAGTTTCGACATAGAAACCTACCTACCTAAGTACTATTATGTTATAATGCGTGCAATGGCTCAAAACCACTCAAAGAGCAATGGAGAGAGCTATGCTTGGAAACTCCAAGCATAGCTCTCTCCATTGCATTTCTCCTTGCGAGATCAAATCAGAAACGAGGAGATCCGTAGGAAAACCAATGTAACCGACATAGCTCAAAGAATTGCCTAAATTAAGTGGCAATGCGCCGGGCTCATAGCTCACAGAACTGGGACAGAAAGGTTCTAGAGTGGCGACCACGAACTGGAAGACAAAGACCAGGCCTCCAACGACCTGGTAAAGGTTGCGGGCAACCGATGGACAAGGTCGGTTCAGGATCGAGTGTTGTGGAATTTCTTGGGGAAGGCCTACGTCCAGAGTGGACGTCTTTTGACTGAGATGATGATGTTATATTATATTATGTATTTGTGATTACTTACGTAGTTGATCTCGTTTGAGTGGCAGATGTTTTAGTGCTCCTACTTCTGTAACTTAACAATTTAGGTAACTTATTTTCAGCCTGTTACTTAACTATTTTCTTACTTATGTAGGTACAATGTATTAAATGACATGATTGTATTAATAAAATTTAACAGTTTATTCAAAGCTGTTTTCAGTGTAATGCAGTACAAACTTTACGCGCGTAGTCTCGGGTCCGGATAACAGATGACAGACAGACAGATGCAGCTAGTGAGAACATTGCTTTACAATGACACGGAGTACCTACTGAACGTCATTTTATCGAATGGACAGTGAACGGACAGTCCAGATAATTCGCTCTGCTCTGAAAGCAGATGGACTACGCGTTCTAGGGTGTTCTACTTGTAGTTGGGTACGAGTGGACTGTTACGTGAAGCCCATACTTGCAGCACGCGTACTCTTGAGACTGCGTGTGCTTGCACAGCTTGGACTAGAAAAAGGTGCGTTATTGCACATGTAAGCTTGATTTGGACTTCAAAATGCAGCATAAGTTACCGTCGGGCGGCATTCACTAATATAAATTGACGTGGGTCTAACTGGTAGACCATTTCGCCTCGCATTCAGATTTGCAGTACAAGCGTAGAAGTTTTTAACGCTCGTATTACTCGTCTTACGCAGGTACTATGCTCAACAGAGCTAGACTACAGGAACGCGCAGTCTGTACAAAGCTTAAGATTTGTATTATCGTGTGTACAATATTTATACCTATACTAGTACTAGAGTACTTACTCAGTCGCACAACGACTACATTTAGGAGTCACCTTCAATATACCAAGGTCTTTAGTATTGCTTGACTGAGGAGCCTTGACGGCTTGTCTAGTAACAGCTGCCAGCTTTATGTTTAGTAGACGAATCTTTTCAGCCATTCGCTCATTCGCGCGTCTCAAGTCTGATAATCTGTGATGGAAAATTTCCAGAATCTTGGTAAGGAGTAGGCCGCAGAACTAACACTTATAAGAAATGACTACACGTCGATGCGAAGGAATTTTATGACGCCTATTAAAGCAGTCGCTCTTTTTGTGTATTATGTACCTAAATTAATATTGTATTTGGGTATTTTTTTAGATATTACTTATGGAAGTACCTACAAATGAAAAAAAGACTTTGGGTTACATGTTTAAATAAGAAATTAGGTACTAACGATCCTTTATTCTGGTGTAGTATGTTTTTAGTAGTAATACAGCAGTCTTTCCTCAATTCAGCCTCGTGGACCTTCTTTGCAGAATACAGCCTGTGCATCTTAGTGGTTAGACCTTTAATTTTTTCCTCCTTTTCCTTGAGAGAATTACTAAGTTCTAAATTGGTATCCAGAAGATTAAAGTACAGATCCTCCAGTTCCCGTTTAGTCAGTTTTGATGGACATATCCGATATAATCCTGAAAATTATTTAGCGATGTAGATGCCTCTACTAGTAGATAGTAGTACCTAGTCTAATAGTGGATTTAATAAGCTGAAGCGGTAATGGGCTGGTCGATGGAGCAGACGTGTCCTTGAGTGGAGACCGTGACTCGGTAAGCGTAAGGTAGGGCGGCTCCCAGCTAGGTGGACCGACGACCTAAAAAAGGTCGCTGGATTTTCGGACTGGATGCGGAAGGCGGAGAACCGTGTGCTATGGCGCGTGTTAGGAGAGAGGCCTGTGTCCAGAAGTGGACTGCGATAGTCTGATTGATTGATTGAATAGTAGACGTCGGGGATTAGAGAAGGTGATAAAAGTACCTATTTTACCTAGGTAGTATTCATGATAAATAGCTCGTAAAACAGTTGGTAATAGCATATATTTTTTACGATGAGGACAATATTTTACGTGTATTCCACGTGCATGTGAGACTACAAAACCTGTCGACTACATGCCCTGTTCACTAGTCAGAAATGCTCATCATGGTGGTGTTATTTGGGCGATATGGCGCATTTCATAAGAAAACAACATTGAATACAATTTACTCTATGATGCTATTCCACCGACCAGTAACGCAACTGCGATTCGCAACTAGTTACGAATTACGAATATTTACTCTTAGTTCTCAACCAATAGCGAATCGAGAAATATTTTACCTTAATCACAACTAGGCATCCTGATGATTAAATTTCGTAACCAGTTGCGGCAAAATAATCTCTTTCCTTACTACTCTTTTCAAAACAACTCCCGCAACAGGGTGTAATCCCTTTTTACAAGCAATCATCATAAATACTTAAATATTAAAGCAATGTAGAAAAAAACGAGCCTGGAGCAGGATTCGAACCTGTGCCTCTCGGGTTCCGGCCCAGCGCACTACCAACTGTGTCATCCGAGCTCCTACTCCGGAGTTCGAATTTGTCTACCGCTTGTTTACGTCTTGGAGTGAGTGGCTCATCTTGTTCCACATTGTTTTAATATTTAAGTATATCTGAGCTGATTGTATAGCAAAAATGCTAAAAATATTTAATAATCATCATACAGATCACGCAATTTTTTGTCCTGTGTGCGGATTGGTCTTGTAATAAGTAGGTAGGTGCAGCGCGCAGTGGTGCACAGCAATGAAAATAATAAGATATTATACCAACTACCAACAACCAACCGACATCGCGGTAGACCCAGGCGGAGATGGCGGGATGAGTTGGTTTCATTTAACCATGACTGGTCCTCAGCGGCTTTAGACAGAGAGAAGTGGAAGGAGAGTGGGGAGGCCTTTGCCCTGCAGTGGGACAGTACAGGGCCCCAATTCTGCTTATTTACAGATGGCTCAATTGAATCTGAATTGCTCCTCAATTGAATCTCAGTAGCATTTTTGGTATTCTGCTAATAAAATTAAGACCAATAAATGGAAAACCATTGCTCTTGAATGATAATCATTTTTGGTATTACATTATTGGTATTCTGCTAAATAATTTAAGACCAATGGTTTTCCAATTATTGGTCTTAAATTAATTAGCAGAATACCAAAAATGCTACTGAGATTCAATTGAGAATCAAATTAGATTCAATTGAGCCATCTGTAAATTAGCAGAATTGGGGCCCAGGCTTATAATAATAATAATACCAACTAAGTCAAGTAAACAATCATCAATCAGCACAGCAACTATATAAAAAATTAAACTTACCTCGATCACACTTGGCACTTGACACCGTGCGGTCCTTCTCCGTAAAGCCAGACTCATATTTACCCTCACTGGAATCCCTTGAACCCATGTTAACAAACTTAAACTTTTATAACCAAAAATAGAAATACTCTTTAATATCGGCACCTATCACCATAGAAGTTCTCCCAACATTATTAATTAATTATCATATTTGGCAATCACGGCCTTAAATTTATTGCCTAATTATCCATTTATTTGATGTCATTTTACTATAATGTAAAATTTACCATGGAAAAATATGTAGCCATAATTTATTGGCGCCGAAATGACAAATAAGTACAAGTAGTATAGCTCTGTCAGAAAAGAAGTTCTGTTTTTTTCTTTTAATCCAAGGAGTCCTAGTTTTTAGTTTCTATGATCATTGTCCAATATGGTGCACAGTTTGAAAGATATCGCTTGTTCCTAAACAGGTAGGAAAATACTTATCTAAATTTTATAGATATTGTAGATACAATTTATAAATATACTTAAGTAGATAATCCTTTCTTCCATTACATGACGCACATCCCAGCAGTAGGGGAGGCCGGGGTTCAAAATGGTCTAATCTGAGGAACACCTTTCATTATAATTCTTATGATTCCAACGTAATTCGTCGATCGTCACCGGCGAAACTACTATGTGCCCAATTGGCCATGCATCCATCCGTACGTCGTTTAATTCGGCAAAAATATGAGTGTAGTAAAAAGGATTAAGTACCTACCTATTTAGTTTCTTAGAGAATCAGCCGGTGGGATCTTACATTGGTTTTGTATCAGATCTTCGCCCAAAGGTGCCGCAGTGCTAAAGCTGGCCCTGCACGGCCCAGAATCGAACCACAATGATCAGCAATCGCATGTAGGTATATGAGAGTTCTGTAACGGGATTATTATTACTTAGGTTACTTAATAAGTATCTTTTAGTACTTTAGTTATTTTCTAGGTAATAAGGTTTGTTATGAATAATTTACTGAATTATAAATTTGGGTTTATTGAATTTAATTATGTTGATTGTTCGTCGTTTCGCTCGTTTTTTTTTAGTAGGAAATCAACAATTTAAAGTACCTACTTTTTCAAACAGAGTAGAATACCCTATTGACAAAAACTTTTACAATACTTTATAAGTAGATACCTATTTATTTATTGTAATAACTATCTAAGGCCAGGACCTGGGCATGTTTGGTCCTTGTTCTAAGCTAATAACCTAATAACATCTATTAAATAAAAATGAATCTCTGAATGTGTTGTTGTAATGCGTATCGACTTAAATTGTACTGTTTTCTTTGGTTGCATCAAAGTAATGTTTCTTTTCTTTCTAAGAGCAAATCTTGAGAACAGCTGAACCGATTTCGCTAATTTTTTTGCTATGTTCGTTCTCAGACTAATAGAATAAGATAGACGAAGCGTTTCGAAGAAATGAGTGAAGTTCAGTGAAGCCACAAGCTGCTGTCAATGTATGCGTGTGACGTGTACCGACCAAGGATCTTATATTAATGGATTGAGTACTTCAACAAATATCCATTTCCATAATAAACCATATTCTCATGAAAATAAAGATCAAAATTGTACGCAGAACTATCAGGGAGAAAAACGGTCCACATGAGATAGCCAAACGGAGTGGAATGTGTCCCTTTCTAACAAGCATGCCAGTACAAAATTAGTAGAAAGTATTACAATTGGTAGTTACCTGAGATGTTATTTATAAAAAAATATTTACGTTCTAATTCTTAGCTGAGGATTTCTTAACATGAAGGTAAATATAGATTTATTATTGTTAAAAATTTATAATCTTATTTCTACTATAAAACAACTTATTTATAATAAGTTTTAAATTATTAGAAGTATTTATAACAATTCATATGGCAACTAATATTTCTGTTTTCAAACAATATGGCCGTACATGTTATCATAGCGAAATCATTTAGGAATCTTAATAATGCGATTTTAGAAAATTATAAATAAAAAGGGTAAAAAAGTGTTGTGTAGTAGGATGCAAAAGTGAATCCTTTGCGGGTCGTGGCATTTCCTTTTTGAAGTAAGTAGATAATTCGTTGTAAATCAAAAAATACAACTTTTGTTTACATTAGGGGGACAATACATTCAACATTTCTCGAATTGCTTGTAGATTTCCAATATGTGATCGACTATGTCAGCTTTGGATCAATACCGTGCCAGGTAAAATCACGAAGCACTCGGTGGTCTGTCAACGTGTCAATGTTTAATCCATATTATCTTTTGTGATTTTTTATAGATCCTACTATATAATATTATAAACGCGAAAGTTTGTAAGTATGGATAGATGGATGTTTGTTACTCTTTCACGTAAAAACTACTGAACGGATCTGGATGAAATTTGGCACAGAGATAGATTATGGTCTGGAATAACGCAGCCTATGCGTTATTACTATTACTACTTTTTACAGTGATAACCGAAATCCATGCGGGTGCAGCCGCGGGCAACAACTAGTAAGAAATAAAAACGATCACAATATTCATTTGTTTTATTACCTTAATACCTTTGTAGCGTCATCTATCAGACTAATAGAATAACGCCACAACAAGCAACTAAGTTCCACATAAAAAACACAGATGTCACTATGCCTAGAAACACACAATCGCAGAACAAATATTCGAGATGCTGAATCGCGATATGGAAGTTTACACAGATACTCAGTATATATACAACGCCCAACGACTAACCGTTGGGCCGCGGCCCGCCAGGCACGATCACCTAGCCTGGTCCGAGGATCCGCCCTTTTCGTTGGAGGTGTGTGACAGCTTTCACATCTTTAAAGATATATATTCTAAGCGTCAATATCGTGCTTGCTGCTAACATAAGACACCCATAGGCACATAAATGTACCGTCACGGTTCTTCAATAAAATCCTATATTTATCATTGAAAGTCGGCGTTTTGCTTTACACAGAGATGAACCCAAATTTCAAGACATTTTGATTTTTTTTCGGTCGAATAGACGCACTAAAGAAAGGAACGGTGAGCCCCCCGATAGTCAGAAATAAATTTATCAAAACCCTATTTATTTGAAAACCAGATTTGTTTTACATAGAAATAAACCGAAATTTTAAAACATTCCAGCATTGATCAATCGCATGGACACCCTATAGAAAGAGACACAATCCTCCCTAATTGCGGACCGAAAATCGATAAGCCGTGCGCATTCCACTTGGGTATAAGTTCCTTGGTACCGACACCAACAACGGTGTGTGCGTAATGTTGCCAGCAAATGAAAATACGCCCAACTATTACATATAATAATCCCGCAGTGTCAAAAACTATTAACTCGCGATAACAATATGCAATATTAATATCAAAACTCATGCTTAAATTGTTGTTTAAATAATGTTGTGTAAATTATTTTATATTCATATTCCAAAATAAATAGGAAACACAACAAACACTTAATTTCTGACAAATAAACGAAAACCTTTTTTATTTACTTAAAAAGACAACTCCCGCACAACAAGCTCAGTGTCGCAGGGGACTTTACCAACATACAATTGACGGACACAAATTACACCCAGACTAAGAAAAATGGCGTTAGCGGTAAAAACTTATTTTGTTCTCACCACGACCGCCATAAGGTGCCGCCCGCGGCCGTGGCCAGGCTGTACGTTTATTTTAGAAAATAAATCGATAACATACCTACCTACTCATTTTATGAATTCAAATATTGATAAGGATGGCTGTAGAACATGGTAGAGGTTTTGTGTTCCTAGTTTAAGTAACTAAAATATGACAAAAATAATGAGAAATCTATAATTTTATAGTTATTTACTTATGAAAGGATAATCCAGTACCCTTTCAAAGAATTTCTGAAGTATTTTTACAATGTTTTACGACAAAATAAGGCATTATTTATAATTTTTTGTCGAAACGTGTTAGACGTGCGCACTCACTCGCGGCTGTAAGTGACTGCGAGCGAAAACGTATGACTTTGCTATTTTAGTATGACTTTTGGTGGCTTCACGCGCGAGTTCTACGCGCTCCGTCTTATTGTCAGGAGAAGGTACTAATGTAAAAAAAAAAAAGTTAAGCTGAAAATAGTTTAACCCGGGCGAAGTTGCGGGTCACTAGTAAGTAATAAAATTATCCTTAGAATATAAGAATATTAACCTACATTATTTTGATTTGTTGGGGTTGCTTTGTTGACATTTAAACGTTTGGGTTGCTATCCTACTGACCATAGAGTATAAACTATACAAGTCAAGTCATTGTCATTACAATCCAAAGATTCGATTGTTGCCGGTTGCTATGGCGGCATTTCTAATATTATGAAATTATGAATGATGTATTAATGGAGTTATTTTTTTTCAGTATCAGTAGCTTTTCGTGCAGTTATGTATCTAAGAATTAATAATTGTAAAAATGTGGAAGGTGTATGTTGTGTTAATAAAAACGAACTCCTAGAATCAGTGTTGCCAACTGCACCGTAATTACGGTAAAAACACCGTAATCAGCCTCGATCTACCACCTACCGTAGCAAACTAATTACGGTAGCAAAAAACACCGTAATACCCTTGAAAGATTTGAATGAATATTGTTTGTTAAATCTAGTAGATAATTTTGATAAGTGTATATTAACTAAAATAATTTCGAGAGATTGAATTGTTATTTATTGGTTTCGGTTATTTTGCAATTTATTTAACAGCAACACTGTTTACGCTTAACGCACACGTTGACTATGTTCGGGAATTCCCCTAATAGCGTGATACGTATTATGCACACGAATATGGTAGGTATGTCGATTGCATTGGTCTGTATTTGAACTTAGACCTTTTTAATTTACCTAGTTTATTAGTATCGAATTGAAATTGTTTTAACTGGCTGACAATACATCATTCATAAAGCGCACGCGCCTTATTACGTTATAGTTTATTGTGTCGTGTGTGGTGATCCGAGCTTATTTTTAATATGGATAGTGATACTGATAGCGACTGCGCTTCTGAAAGAGAAGAAAGCCTAACACAAGTACCAGCTAAAAGAAAGCGTTATAAGCAAAAGTTTCGGGACGAATGGTTGCTGAATAAAGAATATTGTGACTGGCTAAGAAAAGATAACAGGGACTTATCAAAGGCAACCTGCAATGTGTGCAATGTATCTTTTACTGCCGAAATAAGTGTTATAAAACGCCACCAAAATGGGAATAGACACATCAATAATTTAAAAAGATGCAGTGCCTCGACTTCCAAAAAACAACTGTCTATAGTAAGTGCATTTAAATCCATGCCAACTACAGAAAAGCAATTGGTAAAGACTTCTGAAATAAAATTAGCTGCTTTCGTTGCTGAGCATAAAATATCTCATAATGTCATGGACCATTTAGCGGATTTATTACCTAAGTTGTGCCCAGATTCTCAGATAGCCAAAGATATTAGATTAAAAAGAACTAAAGTTCAAGTTGTAATAAATAACTGTATTGGTAAAACTGAAAAGGAAAACCTGATCAGTGATTTGAAGTCACAAAAGTTTTCAATTTTGATAGACGAAAGCACAGATATTGCTGTTGTAAAGACAATAGCTGTAGTGGTGAGGTATTATGATCCAATGAATAAAAAAGTGATCTCTCGGTTTTGGGACTTGATTCAATTATTTGATGAACAAACAACCGATCACGTTGCAAACGCCAACAAACTGTATAATACTGTCATGGATTCATTTAAAAAGTTTGACATTCCAATGGAAAATATAATAGGATTCGGCTCTGATGGATGCAACGCAATGATGGGAAGAAATAACTCAGTATCAAGTAGATTTCGTCAACATTTTCCAGGTATAATAGTGATCAAATGCATTTGCCATTCCCTCCATCTTTGCGCTAGTGACGCATGTAAAGAGCTTCCACTTAATTGTGAAAAACTGGCTCGAAATATTTACAACTTCTTTAAATCCAGTAGCAAAAGGCAGAGTGAGTTTAAAGAGTTCCAGCATTTTGCTGAGGTGGATGTGCATAAAATTCTTAGACCAGCACAAACTAGATGGTTGTCTCTAAACGCAGTAGTGCAAAGGATTCTTGAACAATGGGAAGCGTTACGTCTTTATTTCGATAGCAAATGGCTGGAAGATTCGGAGTGCCATGATATTCATTCATGCCTGAATGATCCTATAATCAAGGCTTATTATTATTTTTTGGCTTGGATGTTGCCAAAATTTACGAAATTAAACAGCTATTTTCAAAGCGAATCTGTTTTGATTACAAAACTAGATGAGAAAATGACAGCTTTTTATAAAGAGCTTTTACTATTGGTTCTAAACCGTAACTATGTAAACTCTGCTCCTATTGAAACTTTAGATCCAACTGCAGAAATAAATCACAAAGACCTAAAAGATATATATCTGGGTTTAGGTGTCCAGAAAGAACTAGATTCTATTGAAGATGATGAAAGAAAGTTAACTCTGAGAAAGATGTGCAAAAATTTTATTGTTGGAGCTTGTGTTGGCATTCGTAAACGATACTCTGTTAACGACAAAATTATGTCAGAAATAGCAAAATTTGATCTAGACAGAGTGATTTCAAATGACAGGGAAGAATCAATTTCAATGTTATTTCCAATACTGCCTAGAATTTCCCCAACTTCAATCCAAGATCAACAAGAACTAGATGATGAGTGGCGGAAGTTGCCCCTTTACCACAAAGATTTGGATTTAAGTCAACCTCCTGACGTGTTTTGGCACCAGGTAAGTTTCCAAGTAAGGTTGATTCATATTAGTTTCTGTTGTTATAGCAACCGGACCCTAATCATATTTTTTTTCTCAGGTAGGACAAATGCGGGTTAGTGAAGAGGATGCCCATTCAGCCCATTTCAAACACTTGCCAAAGTTTATGTTAGCCATTCTGTCTCTACCACACTCGAATGCCGAGTGCGAAAGAGTCTTCAGCAGAGTCAACGACATCAAAACGAAAAAACGGAATAAACTCCTTACGAAAACCATCAGGGGAAACCTTTTATCGCAGCAGGCCATACAGCGACACGGAAAAAATTGTATTGATTTTAATCCCACTAAAGATATGATTGAGAAACATAATATCGATATGTATAAAAATATTGAAACAATTATACTATCTGATTCTGAATAAAAATATGAGTTTTATTTCAATTCTAATCATGAACTTGCTACTAAATGGGCAAGGTAATTCTACCGTATTTCAAATATAAATTACAACATAATTTTGGAAAATCTACCGTATTTTTCGAAGAGTTCTACCATCCGATAAATTTTTGAGTTGGCAACACTGCCTAGAATGTAGGCATTACTCCGTATAAAATCTTGTTTTATATTTGTTGTGAATCTCAGCATGGCTAAGGTTGGATGCGACGTGATATGCAAGAGCCATTCGGCCAGATCTGATCGAGGTAAAAGTGTGTGTACCATTATTATTGATAGAATCCTATTATTAAATCATAAAATAAATAATTCCACTGGACTACCTAAGTAGGTACTGATATTTTTGACGTTGGCGCAGTACTCCGCATTATGATATTTTGCCGTAATGAATAGACTACATAAAATAACTTATAATCTTTTTATCCAATTTTAGAATAATAATAATAAGTATAAATACCTACTATTGTTATCTAAATGTAAATTATGCATGTATTACTGTTCAGTCAGGTAGCATCAGAGTAGGTATCTAGACAAGCAATTTATAATAATCATATAGTCATGTATATTGTATGAACTGGAAGGCTCGTGGGCAGGCCTCCAACAAGGTGGACCGACAACTTGGTAAAGGTTGCGGGCAATCAATGGACGAGCTCAGCTCAGGACTGAAAACCTTGGGGAAGGCCTATGTGCAGCAGTGGACGTCTAATGGCTGAGATGGATATAGTCATGGAAAGCCAATAATACAAAAGGGCTAAAGTGGTACTTTTTGGCACTAAAGTACCTATTATTGGCTTTCCAGTGACAATTATATTAATTGCCTGTCTATTTAAGACTTTAATTCTTCTTCTGTGGTATTGCAAACTTTACTTATAGACTATGCAGATTTACTCACTATAAAAAAAAACTTAACCAACACTGGGCACTGTACAGAGTGCAGCCAAACTGCCGGGCAGTTTTTCTATTGTGTTGTGTGACCAGTCATTTGATCTATAAATCATGAACATAAACTGTTTTTTCTATTTTTTGTAATGTATAAGTATGTTAATATTTATTTTGTTCAATTTGAATTTATTTATATTTAAAAATAAGCAAAAACAAGTACCTAGTTTAATTAAAGCTTTTAAAAAAGAAAGTAAGATTTATTGCTCCAAATAAGTCTGAGTATGATTATACATGAATGTTTCTATACTTTCATACAAACACCACATTTAGGGGGTGTATACCAGAAATCTCTTAAATTTACTTTGTGCCAGCTTTACATGGGTGGAAATTTGGAAACCTTTTTTTTCATTTTATAATTCTAATTAGTATTAACAACTATTTTTTATTATTTAAACATAAGCAGATGTGTTAATTTAGAATTAATTCTTAACTACATCATTTAATCTATTCACAGATCCATACCGAATTTGTCCAACAAAATTATCCAAGCAAGAATTAGAGAACCTTTACTTTGCTCTGCTTGAGAACAATTTGGAGTTGAAAAAGACCATCAATGGCCAGCAGGACAGGATCAAGATACTTTCTACTAAGGTGCAGAGGATCACGTCAACACACAATGTGCTACGTTCTGAGGGGAAGAAAGACTGCTGCTTTGCTATGAAGGCTATTGTCAATCAGCAAAAGGAATTGTTAGTATATTTTTAAATTTTTACTAGTGATAGTGTGGCTCTGTGGTTAAAACTGGGTTGAATTTATTTCTTAGTCTAATGAAATGATAAGATAGTAAACCAAAGTAAAAATTATTTTATGTATATTGTTACGGTAAATTAAAAAAAAATAATTGTAAACCAATATATTTGACTGCACAGTTGGTTCAGTGGCTTCAGTGGTTATCTTTCCATTTACCACTGCTTGGAGTGTTGTGGGCTGGATTCCCAAATGGGACATAAATTTGTGTGATCTAAAAATGGCTGTCCCAAGTCTGATTATACTTTGTGTCCATTAATTGTATGTCTGTTTAGTCTCACAGGCATCATCATCATCATCATCTCAGCCAAAAGACGTCCACTGCTGGACATAGGCCTCCCTCAAAGATTTCCACAGCATTGAGTCCTGAGCTGACCTTATCCATTGACTACCCGTGACCTTTACCAGGTCATCGGTCTACCTTGTTGGAGGCCTGCCCATGCTGCGTCTTCCAGTGGTCGCAACTCCACAACTTTTCTGCCCCAACAGCCATCAGTTCTACAAGCTATGTGCCCTACCCATTGCCACTTCATTGAGGCTATTCTTTTATGTCGCTCACTTTGATTCTCCTATGGATCTCCTCGCTTCTGATTTGATAATTTTGGTAGTGTTGTGATAACACAGGCATGTTTTATAATTAATTAATTTCATTATATAAGTCAAACATGGAACACATTACACATACCTATAATACTTTAAAAATTACAAATTAAAAACCTGGCAACACACAAACGTCCACCTATATTTTTCGCAGTTTTTAATTTATTTATATTTTTGAGTATAAATCACAATTATATTTATAACATATTGACCTTAAAATAAAATTAACAAAAATAAATACAAAATATACAACAGATTTGAAAAATATTGGATATTATTAACATAAAATCATAAAAAAGAAAAATATTCTGCAATGACAGCTGTCAAGGAAAAATGAGGATGACGAAAATGATATGAAAACCAGGTTACAAACAAAAAATGCACGCCTTTCACCCCCGGACTCGTCGCTCAGCTCCGCCCCGCAGCCGCCGGATCCAGTGGCCTCTGCGGAGGCGTCGAGTGATTCCTCTAGTGACGAGTATTTCTCCCCGCCGTCGTCGCCAACACCTGTACGTCGGCAGGGGAGAGGCCGGCCTCCGGCGTGCTTGGGACCCCGCGGCCCACCGGCTGCGAACAGGGTCCCCGCTGCCGGCGGTAATGTGCAGCGCATGAGATGGCCTTCATGTTTGAATGAAAACGTCATGCGCGCATATTTTGTGGCTACAGAGGGGGGAACCAACCTCACTGCGTATCGCAGTCGTATGCATGCTTTGTTTCAGGGCCTTGAACCAACTACCAACGTTTCAGCTCAACGATTATCGGATCAAGTACGGGCCATCCAACGCTGTAGGTTATTGGATGATACTGTGCTTGATAGGCTTCGCTTGGAGTGTATACAGAGTGGCCCTGCTGTCCCCGACCAATCACGTACGCCAGTGGCAACTGCACCTTTGTCACGGGCTGGTGTTAGTGTTAGTGTGGGGGATAGCTTGGCTCCGTCTGTGGACACTCAGTGTAATGAGGAGGTCAAGGAAGCTTTGGAATGTGCGATCCGAGATTATCGATTCACGCCCCATGAATTTAGGCCACATCTACCTCGGTTACCTATGCATAGGAGAAACCTAGCACTAGTAAGTACCCTTGATTCGTTATTGCCTAGATATCTAGTTAATAGCGAAAATCTCAGTGATACCCATTCAATCTTGTATTGTGCGGCCGTCTCAGCATGTCGTATGGCGGGGGTAAGATTCACAACATCAGACCCCCCTGTACAACAAACATGTGATACACCGGCCTGGCAACGCAGGATTGAACGGCGTATTGCTGGGGCAAGGGTGCTAATTGGTAAGCTGATCTGCTTTAGGACGGGCAATACACGCCCGAGAGTAATGCGCTTTGTGAGCCAGGCATTCTCGGGGACTGGTGTCAGTCCCCGTGAGTATCTGTCGCGGGTCACAGAGCGTATTGACTTCCTAAAGCAGAAGGTCTATGCATGGGCTAACCGAATCAGTAGATATAGAAAACGAGTGGATCGATATACTATGAATCGGATGTTCCAAAGGGACCAAAGGTGGGTGTATAGGAATTGGGAACGACCTAGTCAAGGAGTGGATGGCGGGCGGCTGCCGGATGCTGTTGCTACTAAAGAGTTTTGGAGCAGCATCTGGTCGGTCCCCGTCAGTCATTGGGAAGGTGACTGGATGCGGGATGTGGAACAAACATGCGAACATATCACGCCAATGGATTGCGTAGCCATCACGGCCGATGATGTTGCTTGTGCAGTCCGTCCAATGGCAAATTGGAAGTCACCAGGACCAGACGGACTGCACAATTTTTGGCTGAGGTGGTTGCGTAGTTCGCATGTTTGCTTGGCATCTCAATTCCAGTCGGTTTTGAAGTCTGGGTCGCTACCAGAGTTCCTAACGACAGGAAATACCCATCTGCTTCATAAGACAGGTGGTACCACGGAACCCAGTAATTATAGACCGATTACGTGTTTACCATCGGTCTATAAACTCCTTACATCTATTCTGAGAGTCAAAATTACAAAACACATTGAAAATAATTCGATCATGTCTATCTCCCAGAATGGATGTAGGAGAGGAGCCCGTGGTACTAAGGAGCTCCTCCTCATTGACATGGCCATTAGCCAGCAGGTTCGCCGCAACCGAAAAGATCTGGCGACATGCTGGATAGATTATAAGAAAGCGTTTGATTCCGTGCCGCATTCATGGCTCCTGAGGGTGCTAAAGTTGTATAAAGTAGATACAACTTTATGTACCTTCCTGGAGTCGTGTATGCGGCAATGGAAAACGGTTCTTAACTATCCAGGGTGTCGACATATCAGGGGTTGTGGTGAACCGGTAAGGATCAAGCGTGGCATCTTTCAGGGTGACAGTCTGAGTCCTCTATGGTTCTGCCTAGCACTGAATCCTCTCAGCACTCTGTTAGAGAATTCAGGGCTAGGTTGCAGGTTACGCAGAGGCGGTCAGGTAATATCCCACCTGCTTTACATGGATGATTTGAAATTATTTGCGCCCTCTGATTTCCAGCTCAAAGGCTTACTAAAGGTAACTGAAAACTTTAGTAATTCTATCAGTATGGATTTTGGAATCGACAAATGTGCAGTCATGTATGTAAAGAAAGGCAGGGTGATGGAATCAGTGGGATTGCAACTCTCTGATTCTATCCACCTCAGATCACTTCTCGTAACTGATACCTATAAATACTTGGGTATGTCACAGGCGTTAGGCATCAAGGATGCGGAAATGAAACAATCTGTGCAGGAGCGTTTCTTTGGCCGCCTGAAAAAAGTACTGAAAAGTCTTTTGTCGGGCGGTAATAAGGTGCGCGCCTGTAATGGTTGGGTCATGCCGCTCCTGATGTACTCCTTTGGCATACTCAAGTGGACTCAGACGGAATTGGATGCCCTGGACAGGAGAGTCCGTACGCTGCTGACGTCGTACCGAATGCATCACCCCCGTTCATCTGTCATGAGGCTGTACATCCCGCGAAAATGTGGGGGTAGAGGCTTTTTAAATGCCAAAACCCTCCATAATCGCGAGATGTGCAATCTCAGAGAATATTTTCTCGGGGTGAACGAGGGTGTGCATCGAGATGTAGTCGCAGTGGACACTGGGCTTACCCCGCTTGCCTTGGCTAAAGAGAACTGGCGCAGGCCTGTAGTGCTTGGTACTGATGACCGCAGGGAGGTATGGCAGAGCAAGGAGCTCCACGGCCGATTCTACCGGGCCCTGCATGGCCCTGACGTAGACGGTGTTGCTTCCGTGGCCTGGCTGCGCTTCGGTGATCTCTTCGGGGAAACCGAAGGGTTTGTCTGTGCAATTGCTGACGAAGTTATCATGACGAACAACTACCGGAAATATATCCTGAAGGACGGCACGGTCGACATATGCCGTGCATGTCACCGACCAGGTGAGTCCCTCAGGCATATTGTTTCCGGTTGTTCGCGTCTTGCTAACGGCGAGTACCTGCACAGGCATAACCAAGTAGCCAGGATAATTCACCAGCAACTTGCTCTGCGGTACAACCTAGTGGACGTCGAGGTACCGTACTATAGGTATGTCCCTGAGCCAGTTCTCGAGAATGGCTGTGCGACACTGTACTGGGATCGGTCCATCATCACTGACAGGACTGTTGTGGCCAACAAGCCTGATATTGTGGTGGTGGATCGATCAAAGCGCCTTGCAATGATTGTTGATATTACTGTCCCTCATGACGAGAATCTCGTGAAGGCTGAGAAAGATAAACAAATAAAATATCTTGACTTGGCCCATGAGATTGTCGACATGTGGGATGTGGATTCCGCTGTCATTGTACCGATAGTCGTCACAGTGAATGGTTTAATAGCCAAGAGCCTCGACCAACACCTTAAGAGGCTCGCGTTGGGTGGATGGATCAAGGGTCTGATGCAGAAGGCAGTGCTTCTCGACACGGCACGTATAGTGAGGAGATTCCTGTCTCTGGAGCCCTAACCGCCGGTAGCTTGGACTTTGTTCCCGATACCGGTGGGGAACTGTTTTTTATATTTTTAAATATATAGGTTTTTTATTATTGTTTTTTATATATTTAAAAATGTAAATCATATGTTGTAAGAATAAATAAAGAGAATAATAATAAAATAATACTTAATTAAAATAATATTTCGACATTAGCCCGTACATGTACCATGTCACAGTGGTACATATTATTATACAGGCAGTCAAAACGCTCGGCGAAAGCGCGCAGCATAATATATATATCTAGAGCTATAACTATACTGTTTGTTCAAGGATAACAGACTTGAAGCGTTCGAACGAGCGCATGGCTGAACGTATCCGCAAGTTGAACATGCGGCTTTGTTCAGCTAAGCAGTTCTGCAAGTCAGCCACACCACGGTGTCTCAGGTGTTCTACCTCTACCAGCCCTTATTTGATCAAGTAAGTTTATTAGAAGAGTACATTAATTAAATACATATCTACATAGACACAAGATCATCATCATCAATACCTCTCCTTAGTATTAATATTCATTAATTGATATCGTTTACAGCTATCGATTGATACGCCTACCTGCAGCCACCTTTACACATCTACCCATACTCTCACATCAACCCTTTGACATTTGACAGGCCTGTTGGTCTAGTGGTTAGTGACCCTGACTGCTAAGCCGGGTCGTGGGTTCGATTCCCACGCGAGACGTAGCTTTGTGTGATCTATAAATGTTTTCCCGAGTCTGGGTGTAATTTGTGTCCGTGAATGGTATGTTTGTAAAGTCCTCCGCAACACAGGGATTGTTACCTACTGCGGGAGTTGTCTTTTTAAAAAGAAAAAAAAAACCCGAATATAGCTATCACATAACACACATACCAGTACACTCCCACACATACAGACTCATCTTAACACGCCTCTTTCACACGTACACTCACACACCCACACATACACACTGTCATACATGTACATACTTCTCTGCATCCTTTCTCTCGCTAGAAATATATAATGTACCTACATACTTTTCCATGAGGCCTGGTGACCTGTGGCACAGGTTTTTCGCAACCTATGTCAGGCACCAGTCGTTCACAAATGAAAATAGTATTTACTCAGTTATAGTCTAGCCTTTAGTTTTAATTTGTGAAAGAAAATAAACATATTTTATTATTATATTATAATCTTAGTCAAATGACCTTTGGTCAAGATCATAGTGAGTTAGAGTCCGTAGTCTTAGCCTATACTTATGGGAAACAACTGTAGGCAAAGACCATGGACTCTGACTCACTATGATCTTGAACAAAGATCTTTTGACTAAGATGATGATCAATACAGTGGTGCATAACATCTTTTTATAGGCCTCTCATTCTGGCTTTGGAAATTGTTTTTATTTTTTTTTATATCACTTGGGTGGCAAACAAGCATTCGGCCCGCCTGATGTTAAGCAGTTACCGTAACCTATAGACGCTTGCAATGGCTTAGGTATCACTTGCGTTTTTCCGACCTTCTTTCTACTATAAAAAAAAAATCTGGCATAAAAATTGCTATTTCTGTCTACTACAATAGCTATTTTTCTTCTGAGTACGGGACCTCAACACAGCAGTCATACTCACTACCATCGAGGCATCCTGACCAGTAATTTGATAATGTCAATTCAACAACATTTCTCAAACAGATTTTCTTATTATATAAATAACTTATTTTATATTTCCTTATGTTTTAGAAATTCATCACCCAGCCTCAAACAGCACAGTCAATCAACTCTAAAGTTAGCCATCTCGTGTCAAAATCTATCCAGGTACTATAAATTGTTCTTTTTCGGCACTGCAGGTGCAAAGATTGTGCAGAGGCTTTCAGTGGTCACCTCGCCTTCATTGCATGACGTTTTGTGTGTTCGATTCCCACAAGGTACTTATAAAAAACTGTGTGATCTATTATTGGTTACTCAATTTAAGTGTAATTTGTACATATAATAATAAATAATTATGGCATAGTAGTTTATAAAAAGTAAAACAAGATTAAAGTAAAATTATTGTCAAGCGGTGATGGCCGAGTGGGAAAGTAACCAACATGCACGCAAGAGGTGCGAGATCGATCCCGGGCGGTAGTACCAATGTGAATTTCACTTTGTGGAGTTTATTATGTACTAATCAAGTGATTCGCCATCTGCTAACGGTGAAGGAAAACATCGTGTGGAAACCCACATGTTTTAGAAGATATTCTAATGACATGTCTGATTCACCAACCCAGATTAGGCCAGCGTGTGTGAATTAAGGCCTAAACTGTCTCTTTCTCTCTTGATACAGGAAAGCAGACCCGTGCCCTGCAGTGGGACATATATGAGCTGTTATTATATTAAAATTATTGTTATTTATATTACAGGGATACTATGATCACAAAATGCGTTCAAACAGATTCACCTGATATAACAAAGTGAGTACTTACATCATGTTATCAATAAATTCGTCAATAACCAGCTTAGTATATTCCTTTCTAGTAAAAATCTCCTCAATCCTTTCCAGTCTGGTTTCCGTTCTGGTCATAGCACGACCACTTCCTTGGTGAATATTACGGATGACATAAGGTTTGGCATGGAAAATCGAAACCTAACTGTCCTTGCACTTCTTGATTTTTCTAATGCATTTAACACCGTCGATTTCGACATTTTGATTAACATACTCCGCTCACTTAACATATCTCCAATGGTACTTGACTGGTTTCGTAGTTACCTGTGTGGTCGCCGGCAATGTGTACGCATTGAGGATAATATCTCTTCATGGTGTAATACATATGTCGGAGTACCCCAGGGTGGCGTTCTGTCTCCTCTTCTCTTCGCTATATTTATAAATTCTATCTCAAATCAGCTTATTTCTTCCTACCACCTTTATGCAGATGATCTTCAGATATACTCCCAAGCTTTGCTAGATAAATTACCAGAGGCTATCGAAAATATCAACAGAGATTTGGTAAGCTTAAGTGATTGGAGTAAATCCTATGGACTTCAGTTGAATCCATTGAAAACCCAGGTCATAATTGTTGGTAGCTCCAGGATGGTCTCAAAAATAAATTGGTTGCAACTGCCTCAAGTTATCTTGAATGGTGCCATCGTACCTTTCGCCAAGAAAGTGAAAGACTTGGGCTTATTTGTTGATGCTGACTTATCTTGGGGCCCTCAGTTGCAAGAAGTTAGTCGCAAGATCTTCGCAGCCGCTGGTTCTTTAAGAAGACTGCGTAATTTGCTTCCTACTACCACTAAAATTGCGCTTGCGAATTCCCTTCTTCTTCCTATTCTTGATTATGCCGACGCCAGCTATCCAGATCTTACCGAGAACCAATTAGATAAACTTGAGCGACTCCAGAATGTTTGCATACGATTTATATTTGGTCTACGTAAGTACGATCATGTTTCAGAATTTCGTAAAAAGCTCAAATGGTTACACATGCTAGATTCTTACGATCATCGGAAAACCTGAAGTTAAAAATGCCAGTGCATTCCACGTCATTTTATGATAATTCCTTCACAGTTGTTGCTATTCGCCTGTGGAATGCATTGCCGCTGCAAATAAGACGCGCTCAATCTCTGACTACATTTAAATGTATGGTTAAAGAGCACTATCTTTTACTTAAATAATGCTTATATCTCTTATATAGGTATATTAAATATTTATATATATATATATATATATATATATATATATATATATATATATATATATATATATATATATATGTATTACATAGTATATATATTATATTGATAAATTATATAGTATGTATGTATTAGTGTTATAATTATATCTTATGTATAGTATTTATTTAGTGAGTACACCATAAACTACCTTACCTTACTCTTTAAAATCCATCCAAAGGTTGTCTGGAAGAGATCGCTTTTAGTGATAAGACCGCCCATTGTACAGCTAACTATTACATCAAACAGTTATTTTTTTATTGTTGTATTTTTGCTTGGTGTACAATAAAGAATATTCTATCTATCTATCTATCTATCTAAATAATTATATAACTGAGGTACTATATGTGTTACTGGAGATCTGGTCTCACGCGCAGGCCACAGTGCTCATCATCATCATCTCCGTCAAAAGACGTCCACTGCTGGACATAGGCAACCCCCCTGACTAACTAACTAACTTGGGAAACTGTTGTTTTCAGGGTGATTCATAACCCGACGTAACGTATGCGTACATACTAATATAATAATTTATTTTTCATAGCTACATTTTGTTTTTAAATATTGATACATTTTTAGGGACAAAGACGATGAAAAGCCATGTGAAGATAATAAATGTAGGAGTCTATTGGATGAGCTAAGGCAAAAGATTGTAAATTTGGATGAGGTAAGAATATGCTTTGTTTGTTAGCCTATAAACTAAAACTCAAACTCACACTCAAAATTCATTTATTCATTTAGGTTACAAGGTAACACTTATGAAGGTCATAAATTATGAATAAACCAGAAAGATGATGTCAGCAAAATTTTCCTACGGCTAGTTCGCTGACGTGGAGCCTTGAGAAGAACTAGCAAGAAACTCAGGCCACTCTTTTTAATCGCCAGATAGTTACAATCTTTTGTAAAATACAAGTATATATAATATATGTAAAATATAAGTATAAGATAGCATGCAAGCTGATGCAGTCAAAACACGATACTAACTATATTGATAAAATAAGGTAATCGTACTTAGTACTGGTCGTGCGAGTCTTAAAGTCTGCTTCAATTTACATATTGCTATTAAAGAATAAGGCAATATGTGAATAGTGACAATTTATATTGTAAAATTTAACGTATTGCTACTAAGAAATAAACAAAGAAAAAAAAGAAAAAGTACAAAATTATCACTAGAATTCACAATGTGCCTCACGTCACAAATAAGAACTTATGTACTAAGCTGATTTATTGTAAATTAACAAACAACTACATAATGCAACTAATTCCAAGACTTTTTATCGTTCAAATAATCATTTATTGTATAATAGCCCTTCCCTATGAGATGATTTTTAATAGTAGGTTTAAATTTGTGTAAGGGCAAATTCATTATCTCTTTCGGTAATTCCTACAAATGAATTATGCACTTTGTGTAAACGATGGTACGTGCCAACTAACTTAAGTTTATTTCTGGTATTTACTGAATGAATATCACTGTTCTTACTATATAGATCAATATTCTGTTTAACAAATATAATATTTGCAAATATATATTGAGATGCAACTGTTAAAATACCTATTTCTTTAAAACGTTCTCTAAGAGAAACTCGTGAGCCTAGGTTGTTAATTAAGCGTACAGCTCGTTTCTGAATTAAGAAAATAGTTTCAATATCAGCAGCCTTGCCCCACAGCAATATGCCGTAGGACATGACGCTGTGAAAATAACTAAAATAAACTAATCTAGCCGTATCTACATCAGTAAGTTGTCTTACTTTACTAACTGCAAAAGCCGCAGAGCTAAGCTTACCTGCGAGGCATGATATATGGGCTCCCCACTGAAGTTTACGATCTAAAGTTAAACCCAAAAAAACTGTAGACTCAACAAGTGAAATAGCTTCATTATTTAGACTTAAATTAGTGGTAACACTTCTTACGTTAGGCATGGTAAATTTAATGCATTTAGTTTTTTTTGAATTTAACAGTAGATTATTTGAAGTGAACCAGTCCAGGACTTGTGCGAGAGAACCATTTACAACATCAAAGTTACTTTCTTTACGGTCAATTTTGAAGAGAAGTGATGTATGATATATGATGATACATTTATACCTTAACAGATTAATTTGTCTTTCATCTCGTTCAGTATGATGTCATGTGTGCGTTATAAAGGATTTTCTATAAGGCCTTATTCAGGTGAGGCGAATCATGTACGGGTGATATTATGTTCGAGACAATTACACACACACACACACACACATGCATAACGCGAAACACGTGCGGTAAGGATTTGGGCCAGTTTCTGGTAGTTATCGAAAATGTATTACTGAGACTGGACGGACCCGGTCCACTAGCGCGTAGCAGTACTGATCGTAACAAGGAGGGCCGAGTATCAGGAACAGTGCGCAAGTCGAGATTCCGACGAATGACATGTGCAAGCCCTCTCGCGAATATGTGAACGCAATAATTTTATTCCGTGTAACTGGCTTACGCAATAAAACCGCCCATTACATAACTTTTAAGTAACTATATATAATTATTTTCTTTTCCGTTATAATTATTACAAAGAATCTCTATATATTAATACGTAAAGAAAAGTAAGTTTAACTGAGAAAGATTGTAAAAAGAAATAGTGGTCGAATGTCGACCACTAGCGTCCTCTAGTGTATTATTATGACATGCATGTATCGGCACCGACACAGGAGCTGTCCCGCACGCAAGAGTCGTGCTCGTCGCTGCAGCGCGAGGTGGTGCGCGCGCGCAGCCAGCGCGTGGCCGCCGAGCATGAGCTGGCGCAGCGGGACAACAAGAACATGCTACTTGTTACTAATCTTAGAGCCGCCGAGGGACTCATTAGTATGTTTACCTACTTAACGTTTTTTATTTTGTATCTATATATTCATATGTGAATAAAAATCTTTGTACCTACCCCAGATTTGGCACAGTAACAGTCGGTTTGGCACATAGAAAGTGGTCGAAATTCGACTGTAATTACATAAATATGTGGTAACATATCTTTCTATTCAGCCAAACAATGTCCACTGCTGGACATTATGGATTATATTTAACATTTATTATATCCATTACAGCTGAATTAAAAACTCAACTATCGATAGAGAAAAGAAAGGTAGCGGAACTGGAGACTCGGTTGAAAGCTGCCACTATATCTTACAAGGTCACCAAGAGCATCGAAGATACTTTGACCAGCATTCAGGTGTGTAAGACTAGCTTCTGACAGCTATTTTTACTCGCGTAGTAAGTCGTTAAAAGTAGCACTCAGGGATAATGTAGCTCTCTATTAATGAAATAGTCTTCAATTTAAGGCCATTAGTTTTTAAGAGATTACCCCCTACTTACAAACTTTATCCTTTTTTATAAGTTACTAGCTGACCCAGCAACCGTTGTTTTGCTACTAAAATAGTAATATCGTTATAAAAAAATAGGGGTTGATCGTAGAGGGGTGAAAATTAAGGGTTGTTTGTATTTTTTAATGCTGAATCACAAAAAAATAAAAACAACATTTTGCCTAAAAAATTAAATAAAATATTAGGGGTGGACCACCCTTAACATTTAGGGGGATGAAAAATAGATGTTGTCCGATTCTCAGACCTACCCAATATGCACACAAAATTTCACGAAAATCGGTCGAGCCGTTTCGGAGGAGTTCAAAGTTGAACACTATGACACGAGAATTTTATATATTAGATATTTAACTGCACGGTTGTTTCAGTGGCTCAAGTGGTTACCTTGCCATTTACCACTGCGTGGCGTTTTGTGGGTTCGACTCCCACACGGGATAAAAAATTGTGTGATCCAAAAAGCCTGGGTGTACTTTGTGTCCGTTAATTGCATGCTTGTAAAGTCTCCCGCGACACAAGGCTATTTCCCTAGTGCAGGAGTTGTCTTAAAAAACATTTAAAAAAAAAATTTAAACTAATCAATTTGTATTGCAGGAATCTAACAAAAACACAACAACAGATGTCACTTCAACTTGCACTTGTTCTCCGCATCACAACGGCGGAATGAATGTACAGGTAAACATTGTTTGTTTATATTTTCTGTCAATATAACATACATGTATCATACTTACTAATATTATAAACACTAATAGTATACAAGCGAAAGTTTGTAAGAATGTATGGATGTTTGTTACTCTTTCACGCAAAAGCTACTGAACGGATCTGGATGAAATTTGGCGCAGAGATAGATTATAGTCTGGAATTTTTATCGCGATAACCGACCCAGAAGATATTATCTGAATTATAGTAAAAACCGCATCAATATGCATTGCGGAGTTTAGAAGATCTAAGCGTAGGTACATCATCATCATGTCATGTCCCATAAACGTCTCACTGCTGGGCACGGGTCTCCTTCAAACATTTGGAGGGATATTAGCCTACTATACCACACTGGCCAAACGGGTTGGTATAGGGTTTTGTTTCCAGTTTTCATAATACATACAGACATAATAATAAAAAAATATTTTCTCTTTACAAAGTTACATAGTTCTAGGTAGGTATATGATACAGGTAGTGGTTGTTAACATTTGGTCATAACTTTGTTAGAGACTGGTGCCTGAATTAGGTTTAAAGAAAACCTGTGACACAGTTCACCAGGACCCTCCCGCGGTATTAACTCCATAAAGTAAAATTCACATTGCTAATGCCACCCGGGATCGAAGTCACACTCTCTTGCGTGCAATCATTACATATTATTATAAAATTACAGCAATCAGGCGTGGGGGGACTCCTGTCACCAAAACTGGATCACGGCTGCGACGATACTAAGCTATCTAAGAGTACTGACGACTCTGGCTACGTGGATATCAATAAGAGTCCTACTTTTCTCGATGATCAGGTTTGTTAATACATTTATTGTACTGCGAAGAATCCCAAAATTTTACCGGTCTGCAGTTGGTCTTGTAGTTTAGGGACCTTGACTCCTACGCCGGAGGTCGTGGGTTCGATTCCCACACGAGACAAAACTGTGTGATCCATAAATGTTTGTTCTTAGTCTGAGAATTATATGTTTGTAAAGTCCTCCGCGACACAGGGCTTGTTCCCTAGTGCGGGAGTTGTTTTAAAAGAAAAATGTTGATTTGAACGAAACGTTTTCCTATCCCAGGGATACTCCATCTTAAAGCCCTGGTGTAAAAAAATGTGGTATTGCAAGCGTCCATAGGCTACGGTAAATGGTTATCATCAGGTGGGCCGTATACTTGTTTGCGACCCAAGTAGTATATAAAAAAAACTTAGGTATAGCCGTTTGTAGGGTGGAGATACTTCTCTTCAGTTTAAGGCAAAATTCTTCCTTTATCTCATAAAATGTAAAAGTCAAAATTGGTTATTTTTCAGAGCTTGAATAAGATCATAGAAGATTTGTCAAAAAGAATAGTTGTATTGCAGGCACGAGTAGACTATTTGACTATATCATCGGTAAGTGTGAACATTAACTTAACATTATTTTGTTTTAATAATTATCTAGCAAATGTATGAGCCTCGGTTCGATAAATATTGTTCTTTCAGCCAGAAGCGGATCCAGTAACAATAGCTGAAACTTCGACCATCACTGAAGACCATATTACCACCCTAAACGAAATAAAATCAACACCAAACCCAAAACCTAATAAACAAACACCTTCAAAAATCCCCATAAAAACTTCTAAAGACACATTGGACAATTCTAGAGAAGAAGTATTAAAAAATGATATGAAAAATACCTCTAAAGATTTATCTGAACCTATACCCATCTCTGAGTCTACTCCTACTACTGGCTGGAAAAATGGTGTAGCTAAAATAAATCTAGTTAACAAAATGGTAAAAGAGAAAGATAGTAAAAATACAGAAGATAACGAAACAACTAATAAAGCAAAAAACGAAAATCGTAAAGATACTTCAACGGGTGTCGAAAAGACTTACAATGTATACGAAAAAGATGACAATGTTGAAAAAGATAAAAATAACTTCGAAATAGATAAATGTGTCTCTGAAAAAGATAAAGATGATACAAAAAAAGATAAAGACGAAACCAAAGAAGATAATAATGTTGTCAAAAATGATAGAATGAATGAAGACAAAACTTTAATTGAAATGGATAGTAGGTCGAAACCAACAGGGAAAAGATATACTCGTGTTAAAACGTTAGAAATACATAAAAGTGTTGAAAAAAAGGCACAGGGAGCGAGATGTAAAACTTTAGGTAAGTTATTTACTTTTTGTAGACCATCAGAGTCGGACAAACTAGATAGGCGATTAACTCGAATACATTCTATTGATAATTAGATATCGTACTTATATAGTTCAAATAGAGTTTTAAATTGTGTGCATATTACACAAAAACTGCATGGATTTCGTAATGGTTTACCTGGTCACCTTATCATTAACTATTATGCGGTGTATCCGAAGTCTTTATTTAAGATTTTTTTAGTTTTTGTGGAGTTGAACAAAATATAAAAAATAAATGTGTGGCTCACAGATAATAAACTAGAATTTACTTTATATACCAATATATATAAAGCTTCCTTGCCCCAAACAGGTAGTATATGTATATCTTTATGTAGAAGTTGGTTTAGTGGCTTGATTGATTACCTCGCTATTTTCCACTGCGTGGCGTGTTGTGGGTTGGATACCCACACGGAACAATAGAATTGTATGATCCATAAATGGTGGTCCTGAGTTCCCGAGTGTGGATGTACTTTGTGGCCATTAATGTTTGTAAAGCCTCACAGGTCTTGGTCCCTAGTGCGAGAGTTTTCTTTCCCTTCCTGCAGGGAAAGTCGAGACTATGGCACGCTAATGAGTCCGAAATAAATTCATTTGGCTCCCTTGACTTCTTCTACTTCTTCTTATCGTTTAGTTAGGTCAACCTGGTGACAGAGTTATTTAGATCGACCATATTTAGGCCTCTGTCGTGATCTAACAACTGTTAACAGTCGGGACCGACTTTTAACGTGCCTTCCGAAGCACGGAGACGCTCAGATAAAATACCACTATGCGGTCACCCATCTATAGGGTTACCGTGCCTTTGGTTGCTTAACCCGCTGATCGTTTACCGAACAGCGAGTGCACCTGGCTATGAGCGCCTTTTTCTACTGGTAATAAGACTACATGATATGCATAATTTATCCGTGTGGTGACGGATTAAGAATACAAATGTCACCATCCCATTCCATCCCGTGGTTGTCGTAAGAGTCGACTAATGGGGTAAGTCAGGCAGACAATATCCACTGCAAGAGAGGGAAAACTCAAAACAAGACCCTTTACCAACCCGTCTGGCCAGCGTGGTATAGTAGGCTAATATCCCTCCAAATTTATGGAGGAGACCCGTGCCCAGCAGTGGGACGTTTATGGGTTGAGATGATGATGATGATGATACGCATAATATAATTTGACAGCTCGTGCCAAAACCGAGTTCCAAGACACGAGTTCATGTGAGGAGGGGACTTACACGGTGGACTACGACAAGAGCACGCGCCCAGACTCGCCTGACAACACCGACTATGAAATATCCTCCATGACTGATGTATCAGAAGAGGAGAGAGAACGTAAGTTTAATTTTACGAGTATACTGTCAAGTCAAGTCAAGTCAATCAGCCTATCGCAGTCTACTGCTGGACATAGGCCTCTCCCAACACGCGCCACGCGCACACGGTCCTCCGCCTTCCGCATCCAGTCCGTCCCAGCGACCTTTTTTAGGTCGTCGGTCCACCCAGCTGGGGGCCGCCCTACTTTACGCTTACCGAGTCGCGGTCTCCACTCTAGGACACGTCTGCTCCATCGGCCGTCGGTTCTTCTGCAGATGTGACCAGCCCATTGCCACTTCAGCTTACTAAGTCTGCGAGCTATGTCGGTAACTTTGGTTCTTTGTCGGATTACCTCGTTGCGAATTTTATCCTTCAAAGAGACGCCGAGCATAGCTCGCTCCATAGCCAATTTTATACTGCTTGGGTGTCAAATAAGTATACGGCCCGCCTGATGTTAAGAAGTTACCGTAGCCTATGGACGCTTGCAGTGCCAGAGGTATCACTTGCGTGTTGCCAACCCATTTTTTCTTTTTACACCAGGGCTTTAAGGTGGGAGTATCCCTGGGATAGGAAAACATTTCTTTCAAAACGCTTCTCTAATTGAGCGCTGGAGACCTGTACTCACATACAGGAACACAACTACACCGCTGTGTGTAGTCATTTGGCTGTGGTCTTCTGTAAGGTGGAGGTCCTTCCCCAGTCGGGCTTGCTCGCTAGTATGGTGCCCTACCTCTCTTAAAATATATATATTGTGTGTTACAGCCAAGAGTCCATCTAAAAACCGTCTATCCCCGGGCGAACGTAAGTACACAAGCACTCTTACAGAGTCGTGTACTTCACCTACAACTAACTACTCACTCAGCGAAGGAGAAATACCTGCTGTCACCATCGGTATGTTTCATTATTTATTTATTTCATCATCATCATCAACCCATAAACGTCCCACTGCTGGGCACGGGTCTCCTTCAAGCATTTGGAGGGATATTAGCCTACTAAACCACGCTAGCCAGGCGGGTTGGTATAGGATTTTGTTTCGAGTTTTCCCTCTCTTGCGGTGGATATCGTTTGCTAGACTTACTCCCTTATTCAATTTTTACAATACCCTCGGGATGGTAGGGGTGGTGACATTTGTATTCTTAATCCGTCACCACACGTTATTTATTTATTTAAACTTTATTATACACAAAAATATGATGTATAAAGGCGGACTTAATGTCTGAGGCATTCTCTACCAGTCAACCCAAGTTGGTGTAGAGATAAGTCAATTATATTATTACACAGTGCCCACATAAGGGACACGGTTTTTAAATAACGTTTTCATTATCCCAGGGTTACCCATGACACGAATTTTATAAAAAAATTGTCGTACACGTGGATTACGTGTGTATAGGGGGTTTAGTCGTCCGAGCGAGAAAGAGGGATGGAGCTTTACCTATAGCTTGTGTAGCTGCGTCTCTCTCGCTCGTAACACATAGTAAGCTAGGACTGGATACTGCAATGTAAAAATACTTATGTATTAACTAGGGGTCGCCCGCGACTTCGTCCGCGTGGTAATTTGGAACGTACATTTCCCCATATCACTACTGCTCCGCTACTATTGATCATAGCGTTTTATATAGCCCATAGCTTTCCTGTATAAGTTTACTATTCAACAAAAAAAAGTTTTTTTTCGAATCGTACCAGTATTTTCTGAGATTAGCGCGTTCAACCAAACAAATAAACTCTTCAGCTTTATAATATTAGTATAGATAACTCGACCACATAATAATAATAATTAATAACGATTGTCTTGTTTCAGTAAGAAGAAGATCGAATGAAGATAAACCAAATCAGGGGTAAGTGTAAATTTTAAGTTTCAGCCACAATTATACGAAATCAAAGTTTTATTATTATTCGGTTCGACGAAACAAGCTCAGTGTTGCGGGGTTCAGTATGTTTCTATTGCTTCCAGCAGGAAGGTGATCGCACCAAAGATAGACGAAACTCTTCAAGCCATCACAGACGAGATGGCGCGCTGCAAGAGACTGCTGTTCAGCTCTAGGTCACATGATACCTCTACGACAGCATTAATTTGATAAGTATACACTTCAACAGTATTTATTTATTTAAACTATCTGCATACAAATTGCAAATGGCGGACTTAATACCTAAGATAAGCATGGCAGATGACAATATAAATTAAGAAGAATAAAAAAGAAATAAGTATGCAATACAAAACATAATTACACATAACTACATGTTCTATTAGAAATCAGAAGTGGAAGTATTTTTAAAAAAGAAAGTAAGCTCCTAATACGCCCGTAAGGTCCAAATGTCACCGTGTGAATGTCTCCGCGCCGCTGTCCGCCGCCGCATGCGTCGCTTACGTCACGATGGCCCCGCCTCCACACTTGGTCTTGATTCTCCCAACACATATATATATACGAGTAGAAAAAATCATGAAATTATACTAATGTAGAAGTTTCTGTCAACAAACAACTACTGTACAGCTGACTCACTATGGCTTTGAACGTGACACGGTTACCACACATCCTGATTTTGAGAGAAAAACTGTTTGAATATTCAAGGAAGAATGAACTGGGAGACGATTGTTAGAAAAGCTTAAGTTCCAGCTTTGGATGGAGCAACGATAATAAAAATTGGATGTTAAATTCGAGGAGAATTAGGAAAATGAAGGAGGAAAAAAAGTGTACCCAATTATCATCATCATCTGAGCCTGATGTCTTTCACTGTTAAACGTAGGCCTCCTCCACGTGTTTACACTATGACCGATTCTGAGTTGCTTGCATCCAGTTTTTTTTTCTTTTCTTAAAAAGACAACTCCCGCACTAAGGAACAAGCCCTATGTCGCGGGGGACTTTACAGACATACAATTTGCGGACACAAGTACACTCAGAACGAATCGTGCAATCAAAGTATGTCTATCATGGGTGCAAGCAGCTGATGTCATTTCTGGAAACTCTGATATTATACTTCTAAGGCTGCGGTTCCACTGAGGCGGAGCGAACCGCGATTCAACAATTACATGGCTTGAAATCCACACACC
Source organism: Trisateles emortualis (assembly GCA_947095525.1). Taxonomy (NCBI): domain Eukaryota; kingdom Metazoa; phylum Arthropoda; class Insecta; order Lepidoptera; family Erebidae; genus Trisateles; species Trisateles emortualis. The sequence continues at coordinate 21,700,188 of OX352731.1, read as the reverse complement.
TACCTTATTTCACAGCTCCGCCCCCGCTCCGATTGGTGAAGCAGCCTAAGAGGGCAAAAAAGCATGTAGCCAGACGTTTGCAACACCAGGGGGATTACTCGAGCGTGGCCGACCAAAACCTTTTTCTTGAAGCTTCTTTGCTGTGTGCCATAGTCTCTTAAGACAACTTCGACTGCATCTGAGTTACTGGCCTGATGGACTAGTGGTTAGTGAACCTGAATGCTAAGCTGTAGGTCGTTGGATCGATTCCCACAGCGAACAAAACTTTGTGTGATCCATAAATGTTTGTCTTGAGTTTAGATGTAATTTGTGTTCGTGACACAGAGCTTGTTTCCTTAGTGTGAGAATTGTGTTTTAAAAGAAAAGTTTTACAATAGACATTCAAATGACTTATCGAATTAAAAATAATTTCCTTATATAAAACTGAAAACTGTGCAATAAATTAATAATTAAGGTTATAATTATGTTATAGGTGAACTGGAGTATTATAAATTTATTTTATTTTGTTTTTGTATAGGTGATTCCCATAGGAAGTAATTAAGTGTTCCTCAGTAGTCTGTATTGTTTATTAGGTTAATAGAGAGAAATAAAGTTTTATACATACATTACGTTTTTGTTATTTATTTTATACCACGTTTAACTTTTTTCCATTTTTAATTGATAACACTCTTTAATAGCTAAAAATAAGAATATCGTTTAACATAAACAGGAGAAAAATTTACTAAACTATATTGTCTTTACCTAATATACAGCATCTAGACTTTTTCCCCGAAGATAAAGGTTGCAAACTAATTATTATTAAAGCTGGCAAGTTTTTTACTTACTTGCTTACACCTTAAAAAGGTGGATAAAAGGCTAATAGTTGTAGCCGATACTTTGTTCAGGGCTCAAATAAAAACAAAAAGGAACAATGGGGCACACTCGCGCAAGCGCCCTGCGCCGTCTTACGGATTGTCGATCAGGTCACGTGTCCTGACGCGACTAACATTTTTTGCCCATCAAAAAGTGCACAACGCCACTAAAGAAGTTTTCACTTCAAAAATTAATTTATAATTATGAAGTATAAGAAAAACAACAAAAATCCATGGCCAAGTTAGATTGCTGAACACCACCTATTCAACGGACAGAGTGCCATTGAAGAAGAACGAAGACTGAAGAAGTTTGACGAGCATGAAATAAATATTCTGAAATAAGCTTGTTAATTGTCCCACTGCAGGCCAAAGGCCTCCCCTCCCGTTTTCCATGATAGCCTATTATTGATAAACCCTTCTTTTATTTAGGCGTCAAACTCATCTCGCCATTTCATTTTGGGTTATAATAAAACATGCAAAATATCCATCAACAAATTTTATTGAACAATTAATTCAACATTTTACAATCACATCGACTTACGAACTACCACTATATCTATGGAATAACAGTTAAGCTTTGGGTAGCTACAAGAAATACTTGATTAAATACTTGTGAACGTTTCTGGAATTGCATTGACACACTTCCAACCGCTTTGCAAAAACGTACCACTAAGATTGTTTAGGTGGCAAGGCATAGAAGTGAGGTGGCGTATTGTTCCATAGGAAAATTTAACCACTTGAAGCACAACTTCTACCCGTGACTTATCTGAACTTCGTTTGCAAATTTTTAAGCCGCTGAGAAAGAAGTAGACATTTTCTAATTGTCTAAGGAATGCCTGTGCAAACCTGGGTCCCGTAGTTATTGTCTAAGTATAATGATGATTATAATATCGTTATACGTGGTTATTAATATCATTACAGGTGTGGCGTCATCTATCAGGACAATAGAATAACGAGAAATTTAGGCAAGTGTCCGACGCCCCTGTGGGTAGTCCAAAAAGATCGAATGGACTTCTGTACCGGGTACTGTAGTTACCAAATTGTGTGATGTTAAAAATCGGTTCTAATGCCATCTATTGAGCATTAATATAAACAAAATTGAATGTAAAGAGTTTCTTAAACTACGAGTAACTAGCACATATTTGGCTGCTTGAAGTGTTGGTGTTAATTATTTAAAAGAACAATTTCCTTAAACCGTGTGCCTAGTTTGCGTATCTCGGTTATTTACTTCACCAATTTACGTACCGATTTATACCATTTATATTAATGGTATTCCAGATGCACAGCAGCAACTTAAGCATTGAAAAACAATAGGCAGGTACCTACAAAGTTCTTCGTTAGTCCACAAATATTTTTACAGATCAAGTAGAAGGTACATATTAAGAGCATACAAAGTTCCTACCGTTCGTAATCCAATTTGTGACAGCTAACACAGAGCTACGAAAATAGTTTATTTAACACGTTACACTCATCTCTATTACTAATATACATATATTATATATTTTATTGTCATTTACATACATTGATCAAGAATTTTGGTAGAATACATTTTGGTTATTCAATAAATGTTGTTATATAATTATTTAAATATGTAGAGCATCACAAGCAAGTGTGCTTTTTGTTAGTCATTCGACTCGTATGTATAGCACGCGATTTTCGCCACATCACGATCGACCACAACTATTGCTGGTTTCACAAAAATACACAATTCTATTTTTCAATAAATAAGCATACGATAATGAACGCGTAAAATATTTAACTCCCTATAAAGAAATAAGTAAGTAGGTGTTAATGAAGAATAATAATATGTACCTATACATATTATATATAGGTAACTTTTTACGCTCTCGACAACGTAATTTTTTTTTGTAGGAACATAAATCTACATCTTAACAGATGTATAATAACTTTATAGCCGCCATTAGCCATCATATTTTATTAAACTCGTTCAGTTTTTAGCCAGATTTGCGAGGCACGCGGCTCGAACAAGTAATTTTATAACTCTAGGCGTACCTAAATGTCGTGTCTTTGGGGCAAAATGCTTCGAGTTATTTGGTGACATAATTTATGATATTAAAAACGAAAAGTTCACAGTAAAAAAGATACTAATTATAATAAATAAATAGTTACTAGTCGACAACAATAAAAGCTTCACACAACATCAGCATTACTTGTTTTACAGCCAGAGTGATACAACCATAAATATTCGAGAGATATGCCATTAGTAGTCACAAGAAACGTGTTGCCATATAATTTACGACAATTTGCTTATTTTATGCTTAAATAATGCATCATAACGAATACGTCACTGTAGAGAATTACACGCATTTTGGTAGAATATTCTCCTTTAGGAAACAACGCGGCGACACGATCGGGCACTAAGTAGCCATATCTCTCAATATCCGTGGATACTACCTAATTACAATTATAGTTTTAACTTAAAAGTAATTATGTATGGAGCAGGGTAATAAAGAAATATAGCTCCTTAAACTTTAAATTAATTTTAATAAATTTACTATGCACAATTTGTTTTTGCAATTATAACTATAGGTAGACAACTTAGTTAACTCAACGTTCCAGTAACGGCTCCAAGTGAAGGACACCATTGGAGCTGTGATATCTTGATCATAAATAGGCCATTTATTGCTAACCTAACCAGAAGAAAACGCTAGTTTGGGGCACATACGCGAGTGCCCTTATCTTGCGTTTCCATCTGATTAGTCCATACATAATTACTTCTAAGTAGGTACATAACTTTAATAACTAAAATAACTTCGCAGGTATAAAAAATAATTACAATCTAAATTATTTAATACTGCATAACTCACAACGTAATCACATAATAGTTCATACACTACATAATTGCTATTACACGTTTTGTTGGCACTCATACATACTCGTATATCTGAGTATTTTAATGCTAGTAAGCTCAGTATATCTAAGAACTTGGTTAATTTAAAAGGCTTTGGGTGGATTCTAATAAGAAAATATCTTGAGAAACTACTTGATTCACGTTAGCAGCTTCTGAAAACTAACTTCTATCTATTTTTCTTTTGTCTGTCCAAACCAGGCAAAGTATTTAGCTTCGAGAAGCAATCTCATTGTAAATACTTTTTACTCGTTTAATACAGCAAAATCTAAGAATATGTGAAGAGCAAAAATAATAATTTAAAAACTTTTAAAACAGTCTACCAAGCTCACTTGCATTAGAAAACCCACTAAACTTTATATCACTTATTTATACAATGATTATTTATCAAGCGATTACACGATACAGTTTTAAATTAAACTACTAAATCACGTAAACACTGGGATTCACAACCCCAAATAAATGTATTTTAAAATTTATTTATGCATTTATCCAGAGTTTGTTTTAAAATTAGGCCAAACTCTGTATATGGTATATACGTGCAATCTGAAGTGGCCGGACTGACGATAGTGGCGCCACAGTGAGCATTTTTGAGACTAAACTGGAGCGAATCAGGTGTATTGAGAGTCTGGTAATTTGCAAATCTGGTATTTAGCGATTCTGGTATTACACTTCGAAGCTAGCTAAATACACAGTGCACAAGTTAATATCCACAAAAGCTTACTTCAGGCCATCTACTTAGATTGCGCGTACTTACACTACCTACTAACAGGTAGGTAGGTACTAAAATAATATTACAAAACTAATATTCTAAATGCGTATCATTATAGCTTACTTAATGTGACCTTTGAGGTCAATAGTATCATTTGTACCACATAAAGGTAAAATACAGTGTTTGCTAATAGGCTCTTGTAATTGTTATATACTTATTGCACAAAAAATATAAATTAAGTCCAATAAGAGGCTTTTATCAACTTTTAGATTAACTCATCAAGAGTCTGATTTTAGAAAAATAAGTTTTTCTAAAAACTAGCCAATAATACATAATTTAAACTAGGGTTTTTTTATTCTGAAGCCAAAAATAGCCCTTGTTTTTGCTGAACAACCCTCTGAAATAATACATTTAAAGACAAAGTGACTACACACTGACCTCTTGAAGATCCAAAATATTTTGTCATAATTTTATCTCTCGTAAGATGGTATATTTAATTTAAGTGTATAATTTTTTCGCTACTGATAAAATTGTTACTCTTAAAATCGTTTGTCTGATCTAGATAAGATATTTAATGTAAAATTCATTTTAGCAAACATTTCTTTTCACTATAAATATGGCGCCCTTCTTTTCTACAGAATTTCATAAATATATAATATAAGTAGGTAACTATACTATTCCATAGTTGCATTATTTCCATTAAATTTATTTCTTTCTAAATTCTAAGGTAATGGCAAATACTACCGTAGTACAGTCACACAATTATTGTCGTGATTCCAAGTTACTAGATCTATATATAGTTCTAAATAGAATAAGTATATATAAATTTTGCGTAAATACTTGAAAGATTTTATATATTAGAAGTTTAAAGTATCTAGTAAAAGTTGAACATGGGTTAATCATCAAATTTCTAGAAATATGAATTATTTTTGGAAAGAACAACTGAAGCTCATTCTACACGTTGGGCCTAAGACAATGTAGACCACAGTATACCTACTTTAAAAAATATAGGAACAAGAGAGGTAGGGCATCATAATATCGAGTAAGCACGGTATTCCGTATCAGCAACAGTCTACAATGCTGCCACTAAGTAACAACAGAAACTAAAATGTGTAATATTGTTCGCCAACGATTGGCGAAGTTTTCGTATTCCGTAACCTTTTTGACAGCCACGCGATACGCGATAGCCATCATCAAGCAAACTGATATGTCAATTAGAGAGCGATCAGGGGAAAACCCTGTTGGCTCTCTAATTGTGTAAACCACTAAGCATTTAAAAAGCGATCAGGGTTTTCCCACATACATATAAGTTTTATAAAGCCTATATTTCGCTTGTTTTACCAAACAACATTGTATTATTATGTAAGTATTTATTATTATAGTGTGGCGTGAGTTTCTTGCCGGTTATTTCCTTAGGCTCTACCCCTGTCTGTTTAGTCAGCGAACTCGTCATTAGGCAAATTAGCTGACTTCTCATTTGGATTTTTTTAATTGATCTGGTATTGCAAGCGCCCATAGGCTATTACTAAAATGTTCAATGTTCCAAGCTGTAAATTGTTACCGTAATTTATCGTAAATATGTTTACTGTGTGCCAGTATTGGCGCATGTTGGTCCAACGTGTAAAATGAGCACGAGACACAAATTTAAGGATTAGAATAGAATAGAATTTTATACCCAAACCAGCCAATTGTTTCTGCATTCTATTTTGATCATTTTTACATATTTATCAAACATAGTTTTTTTTTTTCAATTTACTTTTTCATATTGCATTTACTACTTATACAATAATAGTTTTAAGAGTATGTAGACCTTTAAATAATATCTGTTAGATCAAATAAATATTTAATGCAAGTAGATCATTATCTCCATTAGGCTTAGCTACCAAATTAAAGCATATTTAGAAACGTACCTGGGTCTCGCATGCGACTTTTTGTCTCATCCTCACTCCAATTTGCATCCTAACATTTCTCTAAATCCTACAACTCTATAAACACCCGTATCCGTACTCAAAGGAATGAACATCTCTTTCATTGCCGCAACCAGTAATTTTAAAAGCATCTAAAATACAATTTCCTTTAAGAAAAATGTAGTATTTTCAATTACCTATTTAAAAAGTAGGTTCATTTAAAGTATAATAATATAGTATTTTATTTTGCATCTCGTTTGTGTCTAATGCCTACACTAACAACAATGCTGTACTACAAAAAATAAAAATACACATTGCTTTTAAACTATATTGCAAAAATCAATGCGCTTTCAAATTCTAATTGATGTCTTTCTAGTTCTTTTCTACCTATAATTTAGGCCGATACTAGTTTGTGACGTCAGAACCAGAGTAGCACTTTTTTGACCCTAAGCGACTAGCTACCTGGTTGAATACCAGGTCGTAGTGGAAAGGGTTGAAGAGAGACAGAGTATTGAGATAACAGATAGGGCGCTGGCCTAGAAATGGTGGTAGGAATGTAACTAGGGACCATGGCCCTCGTTTCACCAAGCCCTGAATATCAGGTGAAGAAGCAAATTATTCCTTGAGCTGAGCCGCTTGTCGGCGCAGGTCGGGCTGGATGAGCGCCGTGATGCCCGTGCCGATCGCCAGCAGGCAGCTCAGTCCCAGGTTAGACCAGCGGTCGCCGACGGCACCCAACATCCACTCGTACAGCAGCGTTATTACTATGCCGAACACCTGCAATTTTAAAATTTCATATATAAGAAAGTATTTCAGAAGTATAATATAGTCATCGGGAATTCAGAAATTAATGTTTTCTCTATATCAGACCGATTTTTATAAAAAATAGGCTAAAATATAGCTTAGCTATAACTTTGCATGACAAAATAGATTTTAAAGTTAAGGTTGGCTTAAAGGTGGTATATTCCTGGTATAGGAAAACGTTTTTTTCAAAACGCATCCCTAAATGAGTGCTGGAGACCTGCGTTAACCTTGTATATTTTTCTTTATCTATTGATAGGTAAGTGAAACAATCTTACCTGTACACAAGCGTTCAGTATGCCAGAGGTGGTGCCCTCTGGTTCAGGGTACGTCACCTCGGAGGCAAACTCGAAGCCCACAGGCAAGTAACCGGTCATGAAGAATCTAGAAAATAACAAAAAAAAAAAGGTTCTAGAGTAAGCAACTACGAAGAGATCAAACATTAATTCGCTATTGTTCTCCGAAGGGGTAGACTGAGCGTATGGCACCACCGTTTCGCCAGCTATAATTTGACTGTACGATTGGTTCAGTGGCTTAAGTGGTTACCTCGCCATTTACCACGACGCGGCGTGTTGTGGATTCGATCTTCACACGGGACAAAAAATTGTGTGATCAATAAATGACCCTCGGGTCTGGGAGTGCTACCTAGAGCGGGAGTTGTCTTTAAAAATAAAGCTATACTAGGTCTTTTGTAATGAAGAGCGAGCCAATTTTCATAATACGGTCACCATTCTGGACTTTCAGCTGTTACCAACATTCTGGTTTCATCGACAAATCCCAATACAGAGATCGAAACCTTCATCCGACGTCACAGCTACCACTGTTCCACAGAAGCTATCAAGATTTACCAGCCTTTGACGTATAATATCAACTTACCCAAGTAAAATTGCGCTTAAATACACCACCCCGATGTACCCTAAACTAAGAGTAAAGGTAAAGATGAGCATGCCGACGACAGTGGCGGCGTATACCGCGAGCGTGGTCTCCTTGAAGCGGTGAGTCTTGTCCAGCACCATACCAGATACGACTGAGCCGACCATGCCTGCCACCACTATCGATAGACCGATGCGACCCGCGTCGACGTTGGCATCCTGAAATTATTAATTATATTATTAGGGTCGAATATGAATCATGTTAGCTACAAATGGACAAACAAAATTAGTCCGCCTTTTGCCGCCAACCATCCACCGACAATAATCCCTTAAATTCTTAACTTGCAGTTTACCCCGACTTCGCACGGGTTTTGAAGTTTATAGCTCCAGTCGTTTAGGCTCTGCATTAATAATTAGTCCCAACAAGTAATTATTCTGATATGTATAGATAGAAGTTTGGCTTTTTTTTCGTCACTACCAAAGCCAAGTCATCGTTGCCGTCAAATGTGGAACTTGCCGTTCTGCAAGCGACGAGAATTTCAATGGTCAATATTAGAAGTACGTTTGGTATTGTTACCACTGAAGAAATTGATATTTACCGATAGGTATTTACCAAGGCACGATGCAGCTATATACCTAATCATCTCCGATCGGTGTAATTAACAAGTAATAATGTTAGCTATCACTTACCGGATAATGTGTCAGAATGACTTGATTGAGCAGCGTGGATATTGCGTAGAAGGTGCCGACGTTCAGTGCGTACGACAATAGCAGCAGTACGTAGTTGCGGTTGGTGATCAGTTTCTTTAAGGACTGGAGGAAGTTGGAGTCAAGGCTGTGGCCGAGTTCAGCAGCGGCAGATGGTGGAGTGGGAGGCGCCGCTTTGAAGACTGGAAAATGAAAGAACAAAGGAATATTAGCTAACAGTTGATAGCACAGTGCTGTAGTAAATTAAATACTTTAGTGTAGGAATTAGGCGTTTAGTGTTTATTTATTTATTTAATACTAGTGGCACGTCCCGACTTCGCACGGGTGGACATTATTAAGTTTTTTAGGGATCCCGTGTTTTTCTTTTAATGAAAAAATAGCCTATCTTACCCGCTGATAAAGTAGCTTTCAAATAATGTAGACACTACCTACTTAATTCTGTGTGAATATTTTGATCTGGCAATTGCTAGAGGTATCTACCTAAGTAAGAAAAAAAGCAAAACATGATCCTTCTTGTAGGTACAATTATGATGGCAAAGATAAGCACACTAACCACATGATTGCGCAGTTACCGGATTATGTATAGGTATCTACTTATTAACAATGTTAGTAGCATCACTTGGACGTTACTGGCCTTGTAAAAATGTAAGTACTTCCTTACCTTCCTATTATAATGGCAACCCTACAAATAACGTCGCTCTTGCTCCTAGCACCGGTAACTATTACGTTATCTATTTATTTCTAAAATTGTCTAGCTAGAGAAATGAATCCACGCACACAATGTGTAGGTAGATAGCTGGTATATGGCTTACACGAAGGAAATTGGTTTAGTTAGTGTAAGCGGTGATCTTGCAAACTGTCACCAACCTGCTCGCGCTCAATAACAAAGTTTAATTCGAGTGTTACGTGCTGAGATGATATATTGTGTTAGAGCAGACGCCCTGCAAACTCGCGTAATATCATTTTAAAGTAAGTAGTACTTACTTAGTAGTTTACGAACTTATACCTCCCACTCAATAAATCATTTGAAAAATGTGGGGTATTCCTCGAAGCGTAGTAAAAGGATAGGCAACATTTTTAGGGTATTCCTCAAAGCGCACCCATTTTGAAACGCACCTAAAGACGTATTCCTCGAAACGCACCATTCAGGTGCGGTATATTTTTAATTTCTTTCGTTACCGCACCTGAATGGAGCGTTTCGAGGAATACTTTAGGTGCGTTTCAAAATGGGTGCGCTTTGAGGAATACCCTAAAAATGTTGCCTATCCTTTTACTACTTACTTTTTAATTGGAAGACATTTCGAATATTCAAGAAAATAGTTATAAGGTTTTTAAAGGGTCGGCAACGCGCACGTGATACCACGATGTTGCAAGTGTTCAGCTACGGAAACTGCTTACCATCAGGCGAGGACCGAATGCTTGTTTGCCTCCTTGGTAGTATAAAAATTTGTATCTACCTATAATAATAATATACTTATCCACTTAATCTTTTTCTTTGTTATTTTGTAAGTATGGTGAAAAACAAGCATACAATTCTATAATAAATCTGTAAAGAAAACGTTACCCTTAAATGAATGAGCAGTGAAGAATTATACCTACACTCACACACAGAAACACAACAACTACACCTCTGTGTGTCGTTATTTACCCGAGGTCTTCTACAACCGCACTACTGCGGTCCTAGATGAAACACATAAATAGAATTTACATTATGTATCTCACACCACGCCACACAAGACGCTCGTGTATTGGTTGATCATTATCACATGTGGCGGTATTTCGTCATACGATTCACGTAATTTGACGCGAGTCTATCTACATTTTTGTGGCATCGCGCCAATATCCCAGACGATAAGAATTTCAAACTTTGCCCGATCTGTGAATCGACGTAGTACTAGACAATTGTAACTACAACTGATACACCAACGTGACTGTGATTCAGAGCTCGTATCAAATATACAAGCAAACAGTTCTTTTTATTTTTCAATGAAATATCTTTTGCTTTTGACCGATAAAATTTACAGATTAAATGTTTATATGGTAGAGCACCACTTAGGTTTAATAAATAGTATGGCTGACTGAATCACTGTCCCTTAAGATACAGGTTTCACCTAGTTTAAGAGGCAGGGTTCACATTGAATTGTACATAGATTACCTGAAACAATAACTGTTTTCTGTTATATCACCTAAAATTATACAGTAGGTATCTACAAGTTAAGTTCCTATGTAGTTTTTGGATCAATAAACATTTATTATTATTATTACCACATAAGCGAGAAAGCCCGACCGCGAAAGAACCGCTTTAATTTATTGATTAATCAGTATTGAGTTTGAAAAGTCGGAAGACAAACCACGTATTTTACACAGACCTTTTTTTACTAAGTAAGTAAGTAGGTTTCCACTGTAGGAACTATTATATTAAAGAAGAGCAAATTGTCAAACAACTTACAAAGCAATATAAAGACGAACAGCACGCTGGTGAAACCGGCCACGAGGTAGAACATCATCTTGAGGTCAGAGCCGATCTCGGCGATGGAGCCTTGAGAGCGTACCAACATCGGAGGCAGGAAGAATCCAAGAGCACAGCCAAGCTGCCAAACAAAAGAAAATAAAGTAAGTACCTATGACTACCTGTACTATTAATTAATATGTGGTATGATTGACTTCTCATCGAGTTTATTTCCGTCTCTCTCTTATATCGAGTTCTTTTAATGCCATAGCCATTGTAAACGAACTGCTTCTTGGTAAATTTACTGACATCGTAGGCTCCTTATGAAATGAATAAATAAGTCACTTTTTCATGCTTATGTTCAATGAAATTATACAAGTCCTACTATTATAAACGCGAAAGTTTGTAAGTATGGATGGATGGATGTTTGTTACTCTTTCACGTAAAAACTACTGAACGGTTCTGGATGAAATTTGGCACAGAGTTAGATTATGGTCTGGAATAACACATAGGCTTTTTACAGCGGTAACCGACATCTATGCGGGCGGAGCCGCGGGCAACAGCTTGTATATAATATAAAGCTAAGAGCGGACAGAGTAAAACTGATTCTAAATGAGAAACAATCAAACAATTGATTGAAATTTGTAGGTCCTGTAAACACTACAACGCCTTTTAATAATAATTTCCTGACAAAAAAATGTTTACTACCTTTTTAAATATGTATTTATGGAATTTATTTGAGGTGGCGAATAAATTAATCCACGTTGGCGCCTACCAAAGTAAATAAAATCAGACCTGATTACATAATGATCCGGAATTTTCATAAATCTTATTAAAATCCGATTATTTTATACTTTGGTGTGCGGCATAATATAAAAATGTTTTCGTGTACCAAAGAAACAAAGAACTAATCCCCAGACCACAAACGTAATCCGCAGCGCAGTAGCATACCCACCGCCTTATGAAGAATATTTAAATTTAAAAAGTTTAATCCCACAAGCCCATATTAATGTAGGTTTTTTGAAATAAAGTCCGTAAAGCTAGTTAAATTTGATGCAATACAATGTGTCCGTATAGAAAACGCAATTTTATGGTACCTACCTATTCTACGATCCATATTAGCATTTTCTCGGGTAACGTTACTTATCAGCCCCTCTAGACAAGTGGCATAAACGGTAGTCGAACCGAAAAGTCAAAATATCAAATGTATGGGATTTGACGTTAGTATACGATATAATGTCGAAAACTTACGTCAAATCCCATACATTTACTTTGTTACTTTTTTTATTTATATTTTATTATTGTACTTTTTTTATGTCCTGTATTAACGCGTCTTTTCGGACTCTCGTACAACAGAAGGCGAGTTCCGTCTTCGTGGAAGACCGCCAATGTGCATCCGGTGCCCAAAAAGGGTGATAGATCAGACCCAACGAATTACAGGCCTATAGCTATAACCTCCCTACTCTCGAAGGTGATGAAGCGAATTATAAACCGGCGGCTCTTGGGATACCTAGAGGATCACGAGTTAATCAGCGACCGACAATACGGCTTTCGCCACAGTCGCTCGACGGGTGATCTTCTGGTGTATCTCACGCACCGCTGGGCTCTAGCCATCGAGAGTCAAGGTGAGGCGTTGGCGGTTAGCCTAGATATAGCTAAGGCGTTCGATCGGGTCTGGCACCGGAGTCTTCTGTCGAAGCTGCCATCATACGGACTCCCCGAGGGATTATGCGAATGGATTGCCAGCTTTTTGTCCAGCAGAAGCATACAAACTGTCGTTGACGGTTGTTGCTCGGATTGCCTGGACATCAATGCTGGCGTACCGCAAGGCTCTGTGCTGTCTCCGACGTTGTTTCTTCTGCATATAAATGATATGTTGTCTACCGACAACATTCATTGTTATGCGGATGACAGCACCGGGGACACTTTTTACACAGGCCGCGCAAATATCCCTCGTTCCATTGTTGATGATAGTCGCGAAAAACTTGTGTCTGAAATCAGTAGCACTCTTTCCAGAGTCTCTGATTGGGGACGACTAAATTTAGTCCAATTTAACCCCAGTAAGACACAAGTTTGCGCGTTCACCGCTAAGAAAGCCCCATTTGCTATGGCTCCACAATTCCAAGACACAGCCCTTACAATATCCAAGAGCATTGGTATCCTCGGCGTCGACATCTCCAGTGACGTCCAGTTCCGACATCACTTGGAAGACAATGCTAAGCTGGCATCTAGAAAGCTAGGTGTGCTCAACAGGGCAAAGTGGTACTTCACCGCGGGCCAAAGACTGCTGCTCTACTAAGCGCAAGTCCGGCCCCACATGGAGTACTGCTGCCACCTTTGGGCGGGAGCACCTAGATACCAGCTTGGACCCTTTGATTCTATCCAAAGACGCGCTGTGAGTATTGTTGACGATCCCAAGCTCACAGGCGGTATTGATCCACTAAGTCTAAGGAGAGACTTCGCCTCCTTGTGTGTGTTCTACCGCCTGTACAATGGGCTGTGTTCTGAGGAATTGTTCGAGATGATGCCCACGGCCACATTTTATCAACGCACCTCTCGCCACCGACAGGGAGTTCATCCTCACATCCTTGCACCTCAAACTTGCCGTACCGTAAGATTCCAGAGGAATTTCTTACCACGTACGATTAGGCTGTGGAATGAGCTCCCTGCTGCAATGAGGTTTTCCCAAAAGACTATAGCATGGGGTTCTTCAAGAAAGGAGTTATAAGGTTTTTAAAGGGTCGGCAACGTGAGTGACACCCCTGGTGTTGCAAACGTCCATAGGCTACGGTAACTGCTTACCATCAGGCGGGCCGTATGCTTGTTTGTCACCTTGGTAGTATAAAAAAAAAAAAAAAAAATTTTTGACTTATCGATTCGATTATCGCTTATGCCACTTGTCTAGAGGGGCAGAAAACTCAACCCAACGGCATGCAGTGACTTAAATATTTACTTACTTACCTATCTTTAAATTGCAAAGTAACTTTGTTCAAACATTGCCTTGCGATTAAAGCTGGCACTCGGCACACGTTGGTAACGAAAACTCATTAATTTGTTCTCAGGTTTGTTTGAGTTGGCAATTATATAAAGCGCTTAGAATACCAGAGGCGATAGGCAGGTATAATTGACGACGATTTTGCTCGCGAAGTTTTGAGTGTTGGCTAACAAAGGGTTTTATATATTTGCTAGCTTTAGCCTGCGGCTCCATCCGCTTGGCTATCGGTTCGCGATAAAATGTATACTATGTCCTGATCCAGGATATCATCTATCTCCTTGCCAAATTATCCGTTTAGTTGTGATAAGGCAACTGACAGACAGTACGGCACCATACTTGGGAGCAAGCCCGACTGAGGAAGGACCTCCACCTTACAGAAGACCCCAGCCAAATAACTATACACAGCGAGTTGTGTTCCTGTGTAAGAGTACAGGTCTCCAGCGCTCATTTAGGGGTCCGTTTTAAAATAAACGTATATATCCTATCCTATCCCATCTTAAAGCCTTGGTGTAAAAAATGGGTCGGCAACACGCAAGTGATACCTTTGGTATTGCGGGTGTCCATAGGCTACGGTAACTGCTTAACATCAAGCGGGCCGTATGCTTGTTTGCCACCCAAGTAGTATAAAAAAAAATTATCGTCCTGCCCCAGGATATCATCTATCTCTTTGTCAAATTTCATTAAGAATGACCTACATATGTTTATCCATTTAGTAGTAAAAAGGCAACAGACAGACATATTTACTTTCTCATTTATAACAGGTATTAGGAGGATCTGTTAATGTTACCATGAAAGTGACCATAAAGTTAAACAAACAAGACAATTATCAACACAAAGATCATAAACGCTTTATTTTTAAAACGGTTTGTTTAACTTTATTAAGATTGTACAGCATAAACGATTATCAGGTAACAATAACTCTCCCAAGGCTTTTTATTATTTTACACTGTGATTAAGTAGATAATACCTAAAAGAAAAATCTTTTAAATTATCCTTAAGCAAACGGCACGTAATACATATGAGACATTAATTTAGAAGCACTTATTTCAAAACAGTTTGACGAAACTACAGTTAATAAGTACCTAAGTACCTTAACTATATACTAGCTGTTGCCCGCGGCTCCGCCCGCGTGGATGTCGGTTATCGCTGTAAAAAGTAACCTATGTGTTATTCCAGACCATAATCTATCTCTGTGCCAAATTTCATCCAGATCCGTTCAGTAGTTTTTACGTGAAAGAGTAACAAACATCCATCCATCCATCCACTCATACTCACAAACTTTCACATTTATAATATTAGTAAGGATTTCATATAGCATGGGTACTGTGACGTTTGACATTTGAAGATAAATATCAATGAAAATAATAGACGATTAAATTAAAACCTATCGATTGAATACTCTGAGCTCTTGATCAACCAATATGTATATTGGTTAGAGATTGATGCAATTATTTTCTTTTATCTTCATTATAAAATGTAAAATGTCACAGTACCCATGCTATGTGAGATACACTATAGTTTCGTCAAACGTTTTTCTCATTTTTATTGTGATTTTATTTTTTCCTACTATATTACTACTACCTAGTAGCAACTACCTACTTAATTAATACCAAAAACTCTTTTCTCTATCTATAGAGTCATTCGGGGTAACAGAACGCGGTGGGTAAAAGAACGCAGTATCGCGATCTCCGACAGCGGGGGAGAGGACTGAGGCATGTGTTTACAAAACTTGGTGGCGCTTGAGTCGCCGCTTCGGAGCCACGGGCCGTTCCCGCACAATAGCAGTACTCGTTGCGACAGGTCGTCGAACGCGTGTGGTGCAGTAATTTCGCTTGATATTTGCGCTAGGGAAAACTGTGTCGAAGTTAAATGGATAATTCTTTTCAAGTAAGTTTACTTTATTTATATTGTGCATTTGTTGTAGTTTTTATGTCAATATAACATATTCTTAAAAAGTAATTAATCCGTGTGTTGTGCCCGATCATTTCATAAATTTGCTGATTGGGGTAAGAGTGCGAGATTAAAAGTACGCATGCGTACTTTTACCCACGTTGCGTACATATACCCCAAAGCCTAGGAAAATATCCAAGAGTTAATAAAAGGTAATTTCTTCTTTCAGAATAAAGAAAAATGCCGAGGAATTATGTAAGGAAGACCCCACAGTGGACTCTCATCTCAGATGAACAAATAATAAAAATCATGCAAGATTCTCATGGATTTCAATCATCTCACACTAATGAGAAACTAGTAGCTTCTTCAAACCTCCATTCCATTGCATCAAAACCTCAAGCTGTAACAGTAGCCCAACTAAGCCCACTTCCAAAAATGACCTGAGAGGAAAAAAAGAACAAGAGCTTGCTTAAAATCTGAAATTATAACTTCTAGCCCTTACAAGACACAGTTGGAAGTAAAACAAAAAATAGAAGAAGAAAAACGACTGAAAAATAGCAAGAAAGTCAGTAAGAAAGTGGCGTTTGACCCAAAACCTGGACCATCCGGAATCAACAAAAAATGCGATAAATCAAAAAAGAAGCTGAATCAAGTACTGAAGAAGAAGACTACTATTAGCAAGAAGGGTAATTTAATGCACTGTCCGATTTGTGGCGAGAAATACCAAGAACCACTAACAGAAGACTGGATCCAATGTTTCATGAGAATTGTACTGCATATGAAAATGGAGTTTTTCGATGTGACTTTTGCAATGAGTAAAATTTGTATGTAGGTATCTAACTCTAGAACTTACCTTAGATTACTTTAGACACCTACCTTTGATCTCTCTTTCTAGTACTTAGATTTAAAATTAACCTTGACTTAGTATTTATATCCAAAGTTAATGTTTATGTGATTGTTAGATATTATGTAATAATTTTGATCTCATTTTCTAGTACATTTAAAACTAGATTTACCATAGTAGGTACCTACCTAATAAATACTTAAGAATGCTGAATTCGTTAATGCTGAAGATGTTAATTAAAGTAATGACATAATTTAATAAATGTTGATTTTTGGCAATACTTTTTTATTTAAGCGCCCTAGAATTTTATATGCGTACGTTTACCCCTTGCGCGTAACTTTACCCTAATGCATGCGTAATTTTACCCACATATCGGGTCAAGACGACGCATTGGGTTCTTTTCGCTTTATTCGTATGTACAGCCCAAACTAATGCACTTTAATAGAAAATTTGCTTAAATGATGTAAGTATATTAGATATTCTACCTATTTTATATATAATAGTAGGGGAGGCCACGATGCTAAATGGGGATTTACTCGAGCGTCGTAGAGACCTATTGAGTTGCGAAGCTTAGATGATAAAAAGAAAAAAATGTTATATAATGTATCCTTTTCATCAGTGGGGGAAGCAGCTATAGACTTTCCAAAATGTAAAAAAAAACGGTTGCATGGACATACTCGAGCGCGTCAGATATTGATAGCCATCCATGTCCTACGTATTTTTAATAATGTACGTATGTTAATCTGATCGTTTGCATGATGGGGGTGGTCGTACGTAAGGGTTGAAAATGAGAAAAAAATTTATTTAATCGAGCGCGTCAGATTTTCTAAGGGGATGTTAAGTGAACCTAAAAAAAGCTCTCATCGAATAATCTGACGATTTGGATGTGACGCAAAGTCGTGGCCATTATTAAAAAATGGCAAAAAAAATCACCATTTTGACATACTCAAGCGCGTCAGATTAAGATATATATGGTTCATCTTTATATCCTAGATGTGCTGTCTCATAATCTGACGATTATCTAGAGGGATTCGCCTAATCTGATAATTTAAAAAATATATATATACAAGGATCGGTCAAAAAGTTTGCGGAATTGGGGTGTTGTTGGGGGGTGGAGTAATTTTTTTTACCTGCACTAACTGTGTGACTACTTATGAGTATAAATACCAAATTTCATAAAAATCGGGTTATTATTCATTGAGCTATCATCGATCAAACAAGTCAATCCGGAAGAAAACTAGAAAAACCTCCTCAAACCATTTTAGAAGAGATGTCTTCTATAAATTTACGGGGCCTTGCCCTGGTAAAACTATGATTTAAAAGTGGCACAACCTCTTCATGCACGGCAAAGATTCACTAGAAGACGACCCCAGTGTAGGGCGGCCTATTGAACGGCCTATAAAACTTGGGTTTACCATTATGAGCCTGAGTCAAAGCAGGAGTCCATGCAGTGGCATAAAAAGGGTACACCACCTCCAAAGAAATTCAAGGTGTTAAAGCTCAAGGCGACGATTTTCTGGGATACAGAATGAATTTTGCTGATAGATTATAAGGAAAAGGGTGTCAATATAACCGGAAAGCACTGCTAGAACGATTGCAAGATGCTGTGAAGGAGAAGAGGCGGGGCAAATTGACCAAAAGGGTACGGCTTTTACACGACAACGCACCCGTTCACAAGGCGCAAGTTCCGATGGCAGCCATACAAAAAGTGGGCTCCAAAATGTTGGAACATCCTATCTACAGTCATGTAATGGCAACAGAAACCAGAGTGGGAACAGAGTTAGAGAGTAATAGATAGAGAAAAAGTGAGAGAGGAATAGAAACACGGAGAGGGGAATATGAAAATGAGGCATCACGCAGCTGTACGTATTAAACTTCATGGACAATTTTTTGTTACTTCGGCTTGTGGAAATCGTCAGATTATATATTTTTTGTCATCCTTGAATTATTTCTTCAAAATAAATAAAAAATTAGCCACGCTCGAGAATGTCAAGATGACGTTTTTTTTTTACAACTTTGAAGTCCTCCCTTTTTTTTACGTCACTCGAAAATTGTCAGATTAGTGGAATATACACTTTTTAGCATGTAATTAACTCACCCTACCTTAATCTGACGCGCTCGAGAAAATCTGACGATTAATTTTTTTTTACTAATCTGATCCTTTATCCTTGACGGGCGGCCATATATATGGTGCTCATATTTGGTGGAGGTACTTAACAGGGTACAAGGTATCCCCCTGTATATTAATCTGCCGCGCTTGAGTAAATCCCGAAATCCCTTCATGGGCTCCCCAGCTATAAACAACTCAGACATGTTATTCTTTATAGATCTTTCACGCAGTCAAAAATAAAGTGCGTACTCTTGACCCGAATGACTCTACTAATATTACGAGTATAAAGCTGAAGAGTTTGTTTGGTTGAACGCGCTAATCTCAGAAAGTACTGGTTCCATTAGAAAAAAACCTTTTTTGTTAAATAGTGCATTTATCCAGGCAGGCTATAGGCTATATTACATCACGCTATGATGAAAAGGAGCGGAGCAGTAGTGAGATATGTTGCAAAAACGGGAAAAATATTCCAAATGACCACGCGGACGAAGTCGCGGGCGACACCTAGTCTAATTACTTATAATACGACTGAACAACATTCTAGTTGCTCGAATAAATAAAATATACAAATCCTGAAATCGGCACATACTTTAAGCGGCTGTAAACCTCTGGGGTCCGTGCCTAAAACAATAATTAACGCAAAAATATTTTTACTCGAAAAATGTAACCGGAATGTTGTCGAAGAGTATTTTTTAATAACGCCAGTTGGGTCGGTCGTTAATCACTGCATTCACAGTATGTAGGTAGGTATCTGTTGGACAAAAGCCTATTATACCTGATTTATTAGGCTCTGTCATCTTCCTGCGTGTAGATACAAGTTATAAAACACACACTGTTGCTTATTGACAGTAAGTCAACTATAGCTGTACTATTAATTATTCTGTGACTATAAGTAGGTAAGTTACTCTGAAATGTTGTAGGTTATTCCTAATATGTCCGACTGCCCGGATCTCTTCTCTGTCAAGAGAACTAACTTAAGAGAAGATATAATATAGGTAGGTATACTTGTCTACGAAACTTTATTAGTACTGAACCAACACAGACTAGACTAGTTTTCTATATTCAATTAAATAATGCCAGGTACACTTACCTACAATTTGTTAATATTCGCGGTAGACCGCGAAATGAATTATTTAAACATGTGTTGGTATCTAAGGACGTAAGATCACTCCACTCAATCAAAACTTTATGAAAAGTTTGAGGTAAATTTTGATCGATTAGTTAAATTTTAAATTTAATAATCTGGCAAAGTTACTAGGATACAACTGATGGAAAATACCAAAATATCGTTCTAATCCAGAGACAGTGATGAATGGAGGATGTTATATATACGATAGTATGATAAAAAAAATGATTTAGTTTTTAATAAACAGTCGCTACGCGGGCGGCGCATCCTTCTATGACATGCGCATCTACAAGAAATTATTTCGTTGTGATCTTCTGTAAAGTTCCTCGGTCTCCGCCCCAGGGTGCGCAACATTGAGCACCAAACCGTTCGAAAACTTTGATCGAGAAATGCCGCCGTGATTAATCTACGTAACTTTTACGATGTTAGATAACGTCACATTTGCAAGCGGTAGAATCTCAACTAAAACTGCTTAATTAATCTACATAAGTTTCACATGGCGAGTTTAGCATGAAGAAGATTAGTTCAACATAGGTACCTACTTAGAAAGGTAGTTAAAAATTCTAATTAAATTGTGGGTTTCCAATCATTAATACTGCAACGTAAAAACGAAAATTTAAGAATAGCAGAGAGTAAAGAAAGCTATGAGATTAATAATAGCAACCCATAAAGGTACCTACTATGTTACTCTGACGGGAACGGGTCTCCTCTTCTCTGACAAGAGACTCGAGACTTAAGGCCCTAATCCAGACACGCTGTACCAATGCAAGTTGGTGGATCAAATACGCCTTTTGGATTTCTTTTAAGACATGGTTCGCAATGTTTTCTTTCACCGTTAGCAGATAGCGTCATTTGATTGGTTAGCACGAATTAAAAGGTCCTTATAGTGAAATTCTTATTGGTAGGTCACCTCACCTAGAGCGCAGAATACTTAATAGTACAGGTACCTAGAGACTAAAGCAGCAAAATCAAAAGGACCTACCTACATACAAAGCACATGAGAAAAACTGCTTCCGACAGCAAGTAAAAACAAAACCATGGAAAATAAACTCGATTTTCCAAAAGCCAGCCTCCTGCCGTGTCCGATAAAATGTTGCCGTAGAATTAAATTGGGATTGTCGCCGTTGCAGGCACGTTCGCTGGTTGTTACTGACAACTGTGGAGGTGATTATTTACAATGATATATAGGTATGTTTTGTTGTCCAGTTTTTACCTAACTCCATACACGTGTAAGGTTTTTGTGTGTAATATTTGTTAATTAGAGGCCATATTTTAGAGCGTTATGGACTTTTGCACTCTGAATACTAACGTCTGAATTATACACATTTGAACTGTAAAAACATTTGACTTCTTACATTAATTATAATATATTATGTAATTAGATGCCTATAAAAAAAAAGGTTTTTTTTATTTGAAAGAGAAGGCCATATCACAGGATGTCAGTATAGTTCTTCAGTAGGTATAGATACCTATCATTGTCAATTCGTAAAAAGACGACATGGTTAGTGACAATACCACGTTTGATGAATCTAAAATCAATTGATATCGAATCACTTTTCAAAACTTCACGTTACATACCTTCTGTTAACACTAAATATTTACATACCTACTATCCACTTTGAACTCGCCAAGAGTAAAAGGGAATGTCTCTGATAACCTCTGGTCTGAAATTTCCCTCGACATAGCCAAAACATTTCGAATATTCGGGCAACAAACATAGCATTCATGTCGCCGTCACCCTACCGACCTGTACGCAAATATCAAAGCTGAAATTCGACCAGGAAGGTACGTAAATACCCTTTGACGTCACCGGCTACCACAGATAGGCACTGTAAGATAACTTGACAGAGATAGATTTTAGATATATTATAGATGTCGCTTATCGCTGTATAAAGTAGCCTATGTGTTATTCCAGACCATAATCTAACTCTGTGCCAAATTTCATCCAGATCCGTTCAGTAGTTTTTACGTGAAAGAGTAACAAACATCCATCCATCCATTCTTACAAACTTTCACATTTATAATATTAGTAGGATAATAAAGCCAGTGGTAGTTGAGCGGATAGTAACTGGCTTGTAACTCGTAAAGTAACCAATGCCAGAATCACATCTGCTAACGATAAAGGTAATTATTCTGAGAAATCTTATTGGTGGTCGCTCACTGGCCGTCTGACCATAGATAAACCTCGGTTGTTTTAAGAAATAAATGTGCGTTGATTGATTTCAAAAAGTGATGAAAGTTTAATAAATGTCTCTGCTATAAATAAACAAACGACTCGTCTGAAAGTAAGCTGTAAGCTCATGTATCTTGTTTCATAAATCCATCTTATAGTACATGTACGTGCCACCACCCTTTGCAAAAAATAATGTAAAGCTCTGCATTTTTATTTCCTTTTTGTCCCTCTGTCAATACAATTTTACTAAAAGATTTCCTTTTGAAGTAGATTCCTTGGAACGAAATAGAAAACTGCATTCACTCAGTATGTTTGAAAAGGATCACGTTACGTTAAAGCTTTAGGTGCAGCGAATATAAAAGAACTAGAGAAACGAAACGCTCACAGAATATTTCCTATTTGGATGGTAAATAAAGTGTTTATATGTATCTAAGTGAAGTAACAATGCAGAGTTTTATAAATGGTGATTGGCAGTGATCTATTCCAGTAAGTAAAGTTATGCACCTACGAAATGAACTCAAACTCAAAGTCATTTATTCAATCAAACAAGAGTCAGCATATTTTTTTCTTACTGCTGATAAGGGTAGGATCTAAAGAAGAATTGGCAAGAAACTCTGGCGACTCTTTTTATTCGCCAGAATGCATTTCTATCTACCTACGCTTTGGAGAAACAAACATTCAAGCATCGAGGCAGAATATCGCAAACTTTGTGACGCCTTGCTATTAAAAATTTTCTAATAGAAAACCTCCAGCACAAAGCACTTAGTCCGAGCCTGAGATTCAAAGCTGAGACCTTACGATAGGCCGCAAACGCATAAACTTGTAGGTACAGCTGGTCCGCTAGCCATGGTTGAGTTTCCTAATATAAATGAATCATGTATTCCTAGGAATACTCAGTACAAATAATATAACCAGCATCACATAGTTATTTAGACCCACTTTATGTTACACAAGAGTAGGTATATGATATGGGTAGATATACCGTGCATACAATTGCAGAAGTCACGTTCAATTTGATCAATGATATAAACGCGCGAGGGGACATTCAGACGATTGGATGATCGTTTCCGAGTGCTACAATCACGCGAGAAGGACCTCAATTACAACTATTTGTAGAACAAATGATATTTATTTTGTATTCATTGATATATTCATCACACGCAGCATGTCCCGGCTTCGCACAGGTGGACATTTACTACATGTAGTTTTAGTTGAGGTTCCTTCATTTTTAAAAAATAAAATATAGCCTATGTTACTCGCTGATAATGCTACTGCTGATAGCTTTCTAATGGAAATCTGTCGAGTAGTTTTTGAGTTAAATCGTATCTTTCTTCTTTATAATATTAGTTTATATAGGCACAAAATCTAGCTAAGATGGGTACCTATTCGTGTTGGTCGAACCTAGCTTTATACTAACGATATTCAACTTTTTCATAAATAAGCAAATTCGATGAAAACTTAAAATTCCCAAATAATTTCAACGCGTAGCGCAAACGATTCTTTGGCAGATAAAGTGTTTGAAACGAGCACCGTAAGCTCAAGTGACATGAATAAATCTTAGGTAGGTAAATGATCAAGCATATCGGGTAAATTACTTCTAGCATAATTATGACTGGACAAATTTTAGCTAAATCTATCAGTCAGTCAGTCAATCAATTTGACTTTGAAACACTTTGTACGGCGACTTTTAGGTACGTGTCTATACTACCTATAACCCGATATCACCTAGAAACCGAAAGCTCACTGTACACGTTAGGCCAACATAAACCAATGTAGACTACAGCATACTTAAAGCTAAAATTGCAACATTGTACTACTAAAGAGAGGTAGGGCACCATACTGGCTAGCAAGTCCGCCTAGGGAAGGACCTCCATGTTGCAGAAGATCACAGCCAAATAACTACACACGGCTGTGTAGTTGTGTTCCTGTGTGTGAGTACAGGTCTCCAGTGCTCATTTAGGGATGCGTTTTGAAAGCAACGTATTTCTATCCCAGGGACACTTCCATCTTAAAGCCCTGGTGTAAGTAAAAAAAACTACCGTCACTTTCCATAAATTGCTTGGGTTTACTGTGGCCAATATTGGTGTATGTATATTGGGCCAACGTGTTAACAAATGATGAATCAACAAATGACGCAATTTAACAAAATATTTCACAACATTGTATATATCAATGTTCCTTATTAAAACGTGGCAATCTTCTTACAGTAGCTGTAAGGCTTCAGTACAAATTGATTACAATGCTGTACCTGGTCACGCCAATGCTATTAAATCAGTTGGTACTTATCATTATTTACATCACGCCCGATGTCAATACTCAAGGTAAGTAGATCTATGGATATAAATCCTATTTTATACTTACGTTATTATTGTGTAAGTACCCAGAATCGACGTTCATGCATGAAGAGGTTGATGAATTTAGAGGAGGCAAAGAAAGTGTGTTTAGATTGAAGCAATTGGCGTACCATAGTCTCTGCATATCCCACTGGGAGACGGGCGTGATGTATGTATGTATGTGAAAGTTTTTTTTTTTGTACTACTTGGGTGGCAAACAAGCATACGGCCCACCTGATGTTAAGCAGTATCCGTAGCCTATAGACGCTTGCATTACCAGAGGTATCACTTGCGTGTTGCCAACCCAAAAAAAATTGTGAGGATGGATTTATGTATGTACGGGCGTGATGTATGTATGTATGTGAAAGTTTGTGAGGATGGATGTTTGTTACTCTTTCACGTCAAAATCTATTGAACGGATTTGGATAAAATTTGGCATAGAGATAGATTATAGTCTGGAATAGCGAATAAGCTACTTTTAATCGCGATAACCAACATCAACGCTGGCGGAGACGTGGGCAACAGCTAGTATAGGAATAAAGTAGAGAAACACATTATACAAGTGCTTTAGAAAGATGCTTTACCAACTAAAGCTAAGCTCTCATAAAAGGGACTTGTACCTACTTAAATCCGGTATAATATCAAGCAGTGAATATAAAACTCAGTTGTATCGTATACCAGTAAGTAGGTATATGAATGGATAAGGAAAACTTACGACAAAATTATAAGGTTGGTGTCCTCGTGCCTTTTAACCAAATGCAACAGCGAACGCAAACAAGATACTAAATTTAAAGACTATAATAACACTCGACATAGAGCAAATATTATAATTTCTTTTTTTTGAAAGACAACTCCCGTACACGTAGGGAGCAAGCCCTGTGTTGCTTGGCAAACAAGCAATAGTCAAACAGAAATTTATTTCAAAACGCATCCCTAAATGAGCGTTGTGGACCTGTACTCTCACACAGAAACACAACTATACCGCTGTGTGTAGTTATTTGACTGTAATCTTCTGTAAGGTGAAGGTCCTTCCTCAGTCGGGCTTGCTCGCTAGTAAGGTATCCTCCCTCTCTTAAAATTTATACATAACATATATCTATACCTAACCAAAATATTCAATTTTTATCTTTCAACATAAATTACTGGATGTTACTTTAATACTCTTCGGAGTGCACAATAAAATTTAACTAGGACCCTCGCTTATAAAATATTTCGCTCTTATCATACTGGAGACAGGCCAGCGAAGAAATTGCCCATCAAGCTTCATTAATTTTAGTAGCTCATAATATAATGCAGTAAGGGTCATAATTGAATGATTTTCTCTCTCGCTTAAGGTCATTCTTAAGACCTTGTGGGATTTTATTGGTATTTCCTTCTGCTTTATTAGGTCTAATATTTATGTGCGTCTATTGTTTTAAGCTGCAGCCGCTTATATACACGTAGATTATTTTATACACTTACTTTTGAGATAAATGTTGTAGAAATATATCAGGTTATTAGGGATGCTAGAGATCACCCGGTGGTCAAAATTCGTCCTTTATCGCTAAACTTTCTGCTGTCCTTCTAAACTTTAACTATGCCTGCGCGCAATCTATATACTAATATTATAAAGCTGAAGAGCTTGTTTGTTTGATTGAACACGCTTATCTCAGATAGTACTGGTTCGACGAGATAAAATATTTTTTTGTTGAATAGTGCATTTATCCAGGAAGGCTATAGGCTATATAACATCACGCTGTGATCAATAGGAGCGGAGCAGTAGTGAGATATGCAAAATCGGGGAAAATATTCCAAATTACCACGCGGACGAAGTTGCGGGCGACCCTAGTGTATTTATAAAGAGTTACCTACAAAGTTTTTTTTACGTATTCATATATGATAACGTACTTAACCAAAATAGATAGTGATCAGGATTTTTCTGATTCCACTTATCCTGAGAATACGTTAAAGTGCCTACATAATACTTGGTAGGTAAGGTATACCTACATCCTCTTAAAAGAACCGGTCATTTGTGAAAACCCAACATTCGCAGTTGCACAAGACTCGTTTCTTACGTCACGTTAAGGTGCAAAGTTAAACGAAGTTTCCCCTACAAAACCCCGGCAGAATCATAATAATTTTATCCCAACATTTTATTAAAACTTGTCCGCCCAATAAAATGTCATTTAAATTCAAAAGTTCTTTTCGAAGGATAAACGTGATTGTATGAAAATTTTATTAGAATTAATTAAAGAAGGCGATCTTTCCAGAACGAATTTTAAAGAGAGTTAGGTAATCATATAAACAAGCAGGTCCGAATGGACAGGGATCTCTACCTTACTTCTGTAAGGTAGAGATCCCTCTCCTTTGGTCTTCTGACCAAAGACAAAATATAACTTCACACAGTGGTAAAATGGGGCTCCCACACGGCTGTTAAAAAATGTTTACAAACATTATCTAACACTAAACATTTTCTAAATAATAATAATAATACTTTATTTGCGTAAAAGTTGGTACAGTAGATCTTAAAGCTAACATTTACGGTAACTGCTTACCATCAGGCGGGCCGTATGCTTGTTTGCCACCTTGGTAGTATAAAAAAAAATAGTTTAGGTTCAACAACTTCCGTCAAATTTATTTACATGGAAATTTTGTGAAATGTGACGTGAACAACTGCTTAACATCAGGCGGGCCATACGTATACTTAGTTGTCACCATGCCCATGGTAGTATAAAAACGATGCGGTCTGTCCTTCTGCCCTCTTTGATACACACATTATACTGTTTGACACAAAAACTTTAAATCGTAATTTTAAAACAAAATAAATGTACTTAAGTAAGTAAGTATCTACTTAATAAAATGTCTCCTAACTTTATTAAAGATTGCATCGAATCATCTACCTCCTTTGTTCGTAAGATCCTTAATTAAAAATGCCATTAACAGTCTATTAGAGAGCTAACTGAACCCATTAACTCGAGTCTCGGCTCTTGACTGAAGGGCCCGTCTTTTGCTTCAGGCTTGTGTTGTATCTACACAATATTTTGTGCAAAATTTGAAATTAATATATTCATTTCTGGTTTCATGATCTTCTCACAACATTAACACCATTACAATCAATGTGTGATTACAGGTCTACAGCGCTCATTTAGGGATGCGTTTTGAAAGAAACGTATTCCTATCACAGGGATACTCACATCATAAAGCCCTGGTGTTAAAAAATGGGATGGCAACACGCAAGTGATACTTCTGGTATTGCAAGCGTCCATAGGCTACGGGCCGTATGCTTGTTTGCCACCTAAGTAGTATAAAAAACGAAGTAAATAAATAGTCTTTTATCTTTTAAATGTTTTGGTATTTTATTAACAAAACATATATAAGATAAACTGGTATTTTTTTATTACCAACCATATTGTAATGGGGTTAATTTTGTGAGAAGATCATGAAACCAGAAATGAATTTATTTTATTTACCTATTAATTTCAAATTTTTGCACAAAATTGAGTAGGTACAAACGCGGACTTAACCTATGGCATTCTCAATCGGACAACCTTTGCATAATGCAAAGAGAAAAATAACTAAATTTACTAAAGGTATCTTCTCCTTTTCTTACTTAATGTCGACATGCAGAGTGGTTGTCGAAATTCGACCGTAATTTCAGTTTTTGACGTTATTGAGGTCCTTTCGTCTTTGTCTACCTAATAGTCATTCCATTATAATAAAATTGCTTTAATAAGTCCACCTTCCTACCAAATACGTCATGTGTTTTATTAGTATTATGCACGTTAAATGAATTTATTTTATAGGTATGCGCATTTTAGCATTCTGAGCTCCCTCCATATACTTATAGTTTAACAATGACGATGATATCATAAACAATAAAGCTGAAGAGTTTGTTTGTTTGATTGCTAATCTCAGAAAGTACTGGTTCAAAAAGATTTTTTTTTAATTGAATAGTTATCCAGGAAGGCTATAGGGCTTATACTCACGCTATAATCAATAGAAGCGAAGCAGTAGTGAGATATTATGTTGCAAAATCGGGGAAAATATTCCAAATTACCACGCGAACAAATTCGCGGGGGACCCCTAATTAATAATAAAATATTTGTTATTAAATCATCAGTTTATAATATCTTCACGTTGAGGGGCTCGTAGCTATGTGTAAGAAGTGCGGATCGATAGATCTGCAAGGTTAAGCAATCTTGCCGCGGTCGTTCCGTAGATGGGTGACCATTTTCTAAAATCACAACAAGACTCCTCCGTGCGTCGGAGAGCACGTAAAACCATTGGTCCTGCGCCTGAGCCTCTCTCCGCTCAGTCTTACCCGACTATGAGAGTGAAGGAATAGCGAGTCCAGGTTTCGGTCACGGCGGCCAATCTCAATAGAGATTTGTAGCACACTATGATATGTCCTGCGCAGTTGGCTAATCTAGATTGGCCATCGTGACGGAAATTGTTCTGGACGACTATTATTTTATCTTCATGTTTATTTGTTCTTTGTTCAGTGTAAAGTATATATTTTAAGTACTTATTATAACTACAGATAAGATTCAAGTGTCTTGTCAGATAATCGCCATTGTAATAATAATATTTACAAAGTAAACGTGCACAACACGCCTTGGCGCTTGTTAACGACAAGATGAAGAAGAAAGAAAGAAAGAAATCGAATCCATCTAAACCAGTAGACCACACGTGCAATTGCACGCGCAGGCCGAGTAGGTACTCTAGAGGTTTATTGGTGGTCACTAGCTGGCTGTGTGACTATAGTAAAACCTCTGGCATGTTTAGAAAAGTAAATATTTTCAAATGTTTAAATGTTGAAGAAAAGAAATGAAGAGAGAAAACTGAATCGGTTGACTTCGAGTCATGCTCTTGCTTCCAAGAGTCATGTGGCAAATGTATTAATGTTGTCTAGCTGTTGCCCACGGCTCCGCCCGCGTGGATGTCGGTTATCGCTAAAAAGTGTTATTCCAGACCGTAATCTACCTCTGTGCCAAATTTCATCCAGATCCATTCAGTAGTTTTTACGTGAGAGAGTAACAAACATCCATCCATCCATCCATCCATCCATCCATACTCACAAACTTTTATAATATTAGTAAGGATAAGTAGGGCAGTTACGGCACAATATATGAAGTAAAAGTATTAAGTGGTTTCATTTGTAAAGAAGAAAATATAGCTGGAGTATCCGTCGCTCGATAGTAATATACCCTCGCTAACCCTAGCGAATAAACGCTACCCCATAGAACAAACAGAGGAGAAGAAAGGTTCGCAGCGTCGGGGCTCCACAGTACCTATGTGCTAGACACGTAACACAAGTATGTGTATATAAAGCTGTCGGTCATGAATTTTATATGTTCTCGGTTGTTTCATATAGCCATTTAATCGGACAACAAGAGTAAAGGATCATAGAGTGCACCTGTATTGCAGCTCGCTTATCTATACCCAGGCAAAGCGGTATGCATAAAGTGCAGTTTTATTCTCAAAAAAAAATTACATTTTTTGCATTTATGAAACTAATATACTTAGTTACCTACTTACCTAAATTCATAAATACTAAAATTATCAGAAGCCCTACCCTAGTCAGCGAATTGGCCATAGGAAAAAAGTATGCTGGCATTTGTTCATAAGTATCATGTATTTGATCTAAATGACTTTGACTATCAGGTATTTGCTATGTTAGATCACAGACAAAAAGTTATCTCTCGGTGAATTACCTGACATATCTTTTAATTAATAACAATCAAAATATTATTGTAGTCAAAACATCATATAGACCTATATTTTTAAATCAGTAGTAAACAATTCTAGATATTTTAGGCTAATCAACAACAACATTGATATTGATCTACAGTACCTAACTTACAATAATTGTTAATGACAGTCTGAATATTTGTATAAATCAGATAACAGGTGGGAATGACAACGGTGTTATTACTTATAGAAAAGTTTGAGAATCGTAACTCCTTAGAAAGTTTGACTAAACTTGTGATTAATTAATATTAATTTATCTACTTCCTTACTTAGTTAAACGAAACGAATTCTTGGGACGATTGTAAATCCCCTAGCTTCGGAAGGCATAGGAAAAGCTAGTAAGAAAGAATTTTAAGAATTTGGAAGCACGATTTTTTTTATCTTTTTCTACAACTTCGCTTGCCCACCCAAACCCAAAAAATTAACATCGGAATTTTATGATGGAGTATCCCTGTATTCCCTGGGATAGGAAAACGTTAAAAATGCGAACGTACCTACATATATTTTTTAAAACCTACCTAAGTATACAAAACCAACATTAACAACTTACTTACCTACCTATAATTATTGTAACTATTGACAAAAACCTACACACATGTCAAAGAATTATTATTCATATTATCCTGACGATCCGAAGGCTATCGGTTTATTCTGAAAGCGTCAAAAAGGACATCCTTGAATACCAAATGTGAATAAATAATTTGTTTTTTGAATAAAATCAATATAACATTTTACGATAGATACTTGCTACGATAAAAAATGACAACATCGGTAACATCTTGGAAATGTAAATTTTGGGCTTCATGATCGACAATAAGCATTCAATGTGGAATTTTATTCATACCTCCAGGCAGGCCGTCTGCTAGTTTGTCACCAAAGTAGTTTTAAAAAAAATCATAGAAGTACTCAAAGTCCACGTACCTGGTTACCAAAGACACCAATACTGCAGGCAGAAGAGACTTGATCAGCTCCAAACCAAACTGCAGCCAGTCTTGGAGGCACATTCAATATGAACACCTGGGACATGGCCACAATCGTCTGGCCCGTGAAGCCGAGCCAGAACATGTCTGGTGGCACAGAGAACACTTTCAGCCATGCTCCTGCGCATGTTCCGAACGATCCGATTATTGTGGTCACGCGTAAATTCTGAAACAATGAAAATAAATGATTAATTTGATGGTATTTTCTATGACAGGTAAAAGTCACTCAACACTAGTGCACCCATGAGGACTTTACAAATATATTATTCATGAAACACAGAATCGATAGAACTATCTGTGAATCACACAAAAATATATTCAGAATGGGAAACGAACGCGCAACACTCAACCACGCCAATATTATAACGCGAAAGTTTGTAAGAATGGATGTATGGATGTTTGTTACGCTTTCACGCAATAACTACTGAACGGATCTGGATGAAATTTGGCACAGAGATAGACTATAGTCTGGAATAGCATATAGGCTACCTACTTCTTATCGCGATAACCGACATCTACGCGGGCGGAGCCGCGGGCAACAACTAGTTCATTATAAGTATTATAATTATTATTTTACCATTATACTCTCTACGTTAAGTTATAAAATTGTAATTCAAAACAATATTTACTGCCAATACGATAGTTATGTTTAAATACTGATATTGCAGAAAATATATCACTAAATTATTAGACGCTGGTTAATTAATCGACAAGAAATGAGTTCTAAGGATGATTTATTTCACATAATCGATTACATTGAAGACTACAATAACAGGAACTATTGATTTTTGTTTTGCCGATGATCGATAGAATTAGTACAACTTGTAACTTCGATATTTGCCTCGTTTCTACTAGACAACTTCAAAAATAGCTATTGCGAGAATTTGACAAAGGCTTAGCAAGTCACTTCCCACGATTGTGTGCTACTCGGACTACTCACAACTTCACGAGATTTTTACGATAATACGAGGATACACATACGCACATTCAATCCCAACATGAATTCAAAAGCTTTATGTACCTACCTTATTATTAATTAATTTCCGACTCCTATCTATCAGAGCACTAAATAGTTTTCTCCATGAATCCGCCCGCAATTTTCTAATGGAGTTTTTAGGAAATACGTACCTAAAGGATCCTATATTCGTGTAAAGTTAGTTTAGATTTTTCTTTTAACATTGTAACGGAAAGTCAGCTTCTTCTATAAAATAAGTATACAGAAGAAGAAATTATAAGAAGTTAGGTAGGTAGGTACCTATATCTTTGAATAGTATAAAACAAAGTCGCTCCCGCTATCTGTACGTTTTGATCTTATAAACTACGCAACTGATTGATGTAGTTTTCAGCCATAGATAAAGTGATTCAAGAGGAAGGTTAATTAATATGTATAATACATGTACTTATGCATGTTATGTTTACATAAAATAAAAAAAAGCGAAGCGAAGGCGGATCGCTAGTACCTATAGCAGGGGAGCCCATGAAGGGATTTCGGGATTTACTCAAGCGCGGCAGATTAATATACAGGGGGATACCTTGTACCCTGTTAAGTACCTCCACCAAATATGAGCACCATATATATGGCCGCCCGTCAAGGATAAAGGATCAGATTAGTAAAAAAAAATTAATCATCAGATTTTCTCGAGCGCGTCAGATTAAGGTAGGATGAGTTAATTACATGCTAAAAAGTGTATATTCCACTAATCTGACAATTTTCGAGTGACGTAAAAAAAGGGGAGGACTTCAAAGTTGTAAAAAAAAAACGTCATCTCGACATTCTCGAGCGTGGCTAATTTTTTTTTTATTTTGAAGGAAATAATTCAAGGATGACAAAAAATATATAATCTGACGATTTCCACAAGGCGAAGTAACAAAAAATTGTCCATGAAGTTTAATACGTGCAGCTGCGTGATGCCTCATTTTCATATTCCCCTCTTCGTGTTTCTATTCCTCTCTCACTTTTTCTCTATGTATTACTCTCTAACTCTGTTACCACTCTGGTTTCTGTTGCCATTACATGACTGTAGATAGGATGTTCCAACATTTTGAAGCCCACTTTTTGTATGGCAGCCATCGGAACTTGCGCCTTGTGAACGGGTGCGTTGTCGTGTAAAAGCAGCACCCTTTTGGTCAATTTGCCCCGCCTCTTCTCCTTCACAGCATCTCGCAATCGTTCTAGCAGTGCTTTCCGGTTATATTGACACCCTTTTCCTTATAATCTATCAGCAAAATTCATTCTGTATCCCAGAAAATCGTCGATATGAGCTTTAACACCTTGAATTTCTTTGGAGGTGGTGTACCCTTTTTATGCCACTGCATGGACTCCTGCTTTGACTCAGGCTCATAATGGTAAACCCAAGTTTTATAGGCCGTTCAATAGGCCGCCCTACACTGAGGTCGTCTTCTAGTGAATCTTTGCCGTGCATGAAGAGGTTGTGCCACTTTTAAATTTATAGAAGACATCTCTTCTAAAATGGTTTGAGGAGGTTTTTCTAGTTTTCTTCCGGATTGACTTGTTTGATCGATGATAGCTCAATGAATAATGACCCGATTTTTATGAAATTTGGTATTAATACTCATAAGTAGTCACACAGTTAGTGCAGGTAAAAAAAATTACTCCACCCCCCAACAACACCCCAATTCCGCAAACTTTTTGACCGATCCTTGTATATATATTTTTTTTAAATTATCAGATTAGGCGAATCCCTCCAGATAATCGTCAGATTATGAGACAGCACGTCTAGGATATAAAGATGAACCATATATATCTTAATCTGACGCGCTTGAGTATGTCAAAATGGTGATTTTTTTTGCCATTTTCTAATAATAGCCACGACTTTGCGTCACATGCAAATCGTCAGATTATTCGATGAGAGCTTTTTTTAGGTTCACTTAACATCCCCTTAGAAAATCTGACGCGCTCGATTAAATAATTTTTTTTCTCATTTTCAACCCTTACGTACGACCAGCCCCATCGTTCAAACGATCAGATTAACATACGTACATTATTAAAAATACGTAGGACATGGATGGCTATCAATATCTGACGCGCTCGAGTATGTCCATGTAACCGTTTTTTTTTACATTTTGAAAAGTCTATAGCTGCTTCCCCCACTGATGAAAAGGATACATTATAATATAACATTTTTTTCTTTTTATCATCTAAGCTTCGCAACTCAATAGGTCTCAACGACGCTCGAGTAAATCCCCATTTAGCATCGTGGCCTCCCCTACTATACCTGTAGTGTAGTATATTAAGGCGCACATGAATAAGCGGCCTTGTGAATGTAGCTACTTACAGTCTACGACTACAGTAATAACTATATAATAGGTCCCTACTTACTGTTTTCCGGCAACACTAGATACCTACTACATTGGTATACAAATAAGTCAATTTGACTATTCCTTATAAGTAAGAAAACGATGTCATTGTCAAAACTTGGTTTTATTTGATGATTCACTTTATCTGTATGTCGTATTACTTAGTATGGCTTATCTCAGCACTACGTTGTATATTATTTTTTCATGAAAACGATTTATAGGTGGGTAGGGTATTATACTATATATTTTATTTGTGATAATATTGCCAGTTCGTGGCCCAAAGATTTGTTCCACGATTTGGTATTGGTATAAGCCTAATCTAAGTACCTACCTACTTAGGCAGACAGAAATTTGTCTGAAAGACTTGTAATGCAACCTAAATTGAAATATGTTTCCGAAGTACACATTTATTGACTTACATATTGGGGTAGTTAATAGCTTAGAAATGCAAAATTGTATTTGAATTGGAAATTGGCGGCAATTTAGATAATAAGCTTAACTCCGAGTAAAATTTTGCATACACCACTAAAATGATTAAGATTTTTCCTTGTCATGTGACTTATAAAACCGGTTTCGATTTTTTATTTTAGAAAGCTAACTTTTGCTGCATCCTTTACTCGGTACGAAGTAGAGATATGGGAATTTTGGAGTAGAGTAGGTTAACGACCAGCGGGTTAAGCTACCAAGGGCGCAGGTAGGATAAGTGACTACATAGTGGTATTTTATCTGAACAACTCCGTGCTTCGGAGGGCACGTTGAAAGCTGGTTCCGACTCTTAACAGTTGTTAGATCACGGCAGAGGCTTTTATGTTAATTTTAATTTAATTTGATTTCTTTTATTTTTATTTTGTTGAAAGATTGACATAAATTGATTTAATGACATTGATTATATATATATATATATATATATAGCATAATTTCTCTTTTATTGCACCTTTTATGTATTATACTAGACATTTTGTATCCTAAATTGCTCAATGTATTTCTATAATTAATGATGTATAATATGGACTAGTTCTAAAATAAAACTAATTATTATTATTATATAATTCGATAAAAAAATACTCGGTTGACCATATACGGTCATACGTAAATGACTAATGACAAAACATTCGGTCGGCGAGTGCGAAATTTAAGCCACATTTGGCCGCATACAATCGACGTAGGCACATACATAGACGGCTACCGACCTTATGTAAATTGGCCTAATGGACCATAACATTTTCCTTAACATTTGTATAGTATAACTGCCTACATTGGGATTGTTCGAATACGGAATCTGTTAGAAATATTATGTATTTCCGAATGAAATTGCTACTCATACTTTAAAGCCGACGATAGACGATGAGATGATTATTGCGCAAAATTAAGACTTTTATTTATTTTATTTTAGGAACGCTTACGGACTAATGACATCGTGTATAACTTATTATAACTTACCAAATTGCCAATGACAAGCTCAAGTAGTTGTAATATAATTTGTGTCCGTAAATTGTCAGTCATTTTTCCGGGAAACAAGTAGCCTATGTGCTATTCTAGACTATAATCTATCTCTGTGCCAAATATCATCCAGATCTGAATCAGTCTTTTTGGTGTGATTAAGTAGCGAACATTCATTCATCTAAACTTTCGCATTTATAATTGACATATTTATGTTGATAACATGTTCTATATTATGGTTATTCCTGGTCTTGTTTAGATAAATAATGGTTAAGCGAAATTGTTATCTCACAGATAACCTATAAACTGTGGGTCTTGTCGTACGTAACATTTACGCCTAATACAAACAAACTTTTAATCGAATAGAAATATGCGAGTTTATTAGATTATACATAGGTTTTTATAAAATAAGTACATGCTCATACATTCAACCAAATTCTTAAAAAAAAACACAAACCCAATCTTTAACCTAATATTTTGAGAAATTGTACATAATCATGAAATACGGTACCTACGCCTCGCTTTTGGAAAACACATTTCATCATCATCTCAAAGACATCGACTGCCGAAAAAAATTTACCTCGACGAAGAGAAGAACAGACATTTTATAATTTACAAATTATAAAACTCGAATTCGTAAACAGCGGGATGATCATTCAATTCAATTCACAATGATTTAATGAATAGGTACACACGGCAACGGAGATGTGTAGGTATACAGGGCTGCTATATGAAGGGTATTTAAAAAAATCTAAATAATAGAAATTGGTAACAGTGTACAATTAGACTCAATCTATAGACGAAAATATATTTCACACAAATTCATACATTGGTTCCAAAAAATCTTCATATTGCGGCCCTGTATAATAATATATCCGTTGCCGTGTGTAGATACATAAAACTACATAATAATAATAATAATGTTTATTTTCTCACCACAATTTAGCAAACATTACAATTCATTATCAATATTATTGTGGGAGACTGGTGCCTAAGGAAGACTAAAGGCCTGTGTTTCAGGACACCAGCCCCTCTAGACTGCTACTGACTTCTGCCCCTCTAACCAATGGCATAAGCGATAGTTGAATCGAAAATTCAAAAAAACCAAACTGTCGTAAACATACTTCAAATCCCATACATTTAATTTTTTGACTTTCCAATTCGACTATCGCTTATGCTACTTGTCTAGAGGGGCAGAAGTCAGTAAGAACATTAAGTCAAATAAAACACATTATAAAAAGTAGATCTACATAAAATCCATTACATACTGTCGCATCGCATGTAGTAGTGTCGTACACACGTCGGATACGAAGCACTAAGTTCAAAAAACAAATTTAATTAAAGCTCTCGCAAGTTGTGACGGTTGCGTGGAGCAAAAACACGAGTTCTGTGTCAAAACGAGCGCAAACAACGTCACCAACGTTTTAATTAAATACTGACGATTTGTGCAAGGAGCTGTGTCGATTACGTGCTTTTAGATAACTTCGTTACGTATAAGTTGGAAGCATTTTATGTGTTTAGCACTTGCCTAAGTAAGCACATTTTTTACAGATAGGTATATTTTCTCACCTAAATGAATGTGTAGAAGCGTAGTGGAATCTTTGAAGGAAAACTCTTTCTGCGCTCATTAATTCGCTCTCGATGCAAATACACACACAGTTCCTTAAAAATAAATTTGGCTTTGGGTTCTCTAGCTTCGTGTTCGGATAAAAACCCTGATTTTGGGCTTGATACTTATTTGGAGACCTGTTATTAAAAGCTGGACTAATTTCTCGATACCTACCAACCAAGTTAATCTATACTAATTTAATATTTTTATTTATTTATTTATTTAGAACTTAATATACAGAACATGTATAAAGGCGGACTTACTCGTAATGCCAAAGGCATTCTCTACCAGTCAACCTAAAGGGTGATGCAGAGATGAAACATAGTAGGTGCATATTAGTGTTAATAAATGCGAAGGTTTAGATGGATGGATGTAAGAATGTTTGCCAATCACGCAAAACGCTGCTGTGCACGGCTGTACGGATCTGGATTAAATTTGGAATTTTCCAGACTATAGACTATAGTCTGGCATAGCATATCGGCTACTTTTATTCCGGATAAATCACTGTTACCATGAGATTGTAAATGTAACTAGTCTTTCATATGTCTAACAAGAAAAGGTCGTCTCCTGCCAATGATACGAATTACACAAGACAATTGTAGTATAAAGCGTCATAAGTTTTGAGAGGCATTTCCATGCTAACTTGGCCAAAGTCGCCAAGAAGACACGCATAGTGTTATAAGAGCATAACCCCCTACCGCTATTCTAAGGAATACCTAAATCATGTTGACAAGTGTTCAAGTTACGCATAAATCGCGTCGTAATTCACATGTTCTGGATTGAATTAACCAATAATATTGTTAGAATTACAGCAGTGACAGTAACACACCCACGGAATCGAGTGATTAATGGGTACATTAGACAATGTATTGTCTGGTATTAATTAGAATGCTCCTTAGAAACACGCGTCGAGATAAATTATGTGTTGTACGTGCAATTAATGTTAACTGGGGAAACGATTGTGTAGGCAGTGGGACTACATTCAGTTTACTGCCTCCAATTCGGGGCTAAGTAAAAACCTTTTTTTTGTATTTCTTAGGTAGCAAACAAGGAATCGGCTTGCTTGTTGGCAAGGATTACCTAAAGCCTATAATCGTTTGCACTCGCATGTTGCCAATCCAAAAATTTGTAACACCAGGGATTTTTGATGGGCCATCCCTGGGATAAAAAATATTACTTAATTAAAAAATGCATCCATAAATTAGACGGCGCGTTCTTACGCACAGACACGCCTACACTATTGTGTGTCGTTATTTAGCAGTGGTTTTATGTAAGGAGTAAGTCCTTCCCCAGATCGCGCTTTTACTCGTATAATTAATGATTTTTGTGTATTTTTATTACTGACAAATTAGATTTTAGTAAAATTTATTACAAAAGTCCTAAACAAATTAATAAAAACGTCCAATATTAAATTACAAGCACGTTTTAAACATAAAGTAGGTCGAAAAGCTCTGCAAATATATACAGTGAAAGCTGCAAATATACTGTAGTAATAAAGCACCCGTACATAATGGCAGAGTGAAGCAAGTTTCCGCTTCTCGACCCTACAAATAATTCAATTTACATACATACATTTGTACGCATCGTTCGCAAGGATAATACGTTTAATCCGAGATAAGCCTTATTGCAAATATGATTGTTTTTATCATGTTACTATGTTGGTGCTCTAGCGACTGTAACTAACTAGAATATTTGTGAAATAGCGGGTTCAATTCCGACCGATATTTAGTTTTCTCTAAAAAAATAACTCTAATAAAATAAACGTCCCACTGCTAGACACGGGTCTCCTCCATACACTTGGGAAGGATATTAGCCTACTATACCACGCTGGCCAGACGGGTTGCTTTTGTTTCGAGTTTTCCGTCTCTTGCAGTGGATATTGTCTGCCTGACTTACTCCTTTAGTCAACTCTTACGACACCCTCGGGTTGGAACGGGGTGGTGACATTTTGTATTCTTAATCCGTCACGACATGGAAAACAATAATATTATTATAAAGAGATACATAACTACGCCCGTGTTTGCGCAAATATTTGTGCATTATAATAGCATCTACGTTAAATAGCCTTTATTCTGACAAGAGAAAGTGCATAATGGACGATGAAATTAAAATTTATTTACAACTCGTCGGTTATCGTGATAAAATGTATACCATGTATCTCCTTACGAAAACCAAGCCATTCAGATTTGTTCAGCCATGCAATTTAGGTTTGATCAGAATTCACAAAATTGAAACAAAATAATTACTTATATGATTAAATATAAAGCCAACCTGTCACCCTCAAATCTGCAACGCATACATAAGTAATATAATATTATAAAAAGCTGAAGAGTTTGTTTGTTTGGTTGAACGCGCTAATCTCAGAAAGTACTGGTTCGATTAGAAAAAATCTTTTTTTGTTGAATAGTGCATTTATCCAGGAAGGCTATAGGCTATCAAAATCAAGCAAAATCGGGGAGAATAATCAAAATTACCACGCGGACGGAGTCGCGGGCGACCCCTAGTAAGTAAGATTGTTGGAGTAAGGATGTGAACCGGATACTCAGTCATACGTCATGATAGTGAGCGAGTATCGGCACTGGACTCAGTTTCAATATGTATGTCTCTGTGGTAAAACAATAGCATTCGTTGAACATACCTATTAATTTATAGACCGTTAGTTTGACCGATAAATGTTACGCTCCATATAATATAACAGTTCAAGTATATAAAATATTATGTAGTATATAATCATCTGGCAATTCAACTGCACGCTTAACTTATATTCTCAAATGGGACAGCACCGCCGGTTTCCAGGTATCAGTGGTTTATATATTGTTTCTGGTTTGCCGGCAGCTTGCCGGTCACTGGGAAAGTGTTCGTCTCAGCGATTAAATACGAACTCCCGAATTATAAAGTCGATTAACAAAAAGATTGAATAACGATATCGTTAATTATACCACAACATTTTTTATCTACCTTTTTAAGTCTGTGTGATTTTTTCTACCTTAGGAATTCCCGATTAGTTACCCTACCAAACAGTATCTACTTAGTCCCTATTGGTGTCCACAATGTCAAATATAAACAATTCAGCCGTATAGTTTTCTGGGTCTAAGTGTTAACAGATACCTACCTATGGCATTTTTAAAGTAAATAGTTTCTTATATGGTTTTTAAAGGGTCGGCAACGCACGAGTAATATACCTGGTATTGCAGGCGCCCATATGCTTCAGTAATTGCTGACTTGAAAGCTTTTTTGTTTCCGTAGTAGTATAATAAATGAGAATCAGTCCGTAGGCCTACGAGTATTTAACAACATACCTATTGTAACCCCGTAGCATTAGATACCTACAGTTATTATTTCGTAGCGCAGTCCATTCATTTAGTTTTAATGAGCACCTAGCTTTTCGCTTCGCTAAATACTTAACTCAAAAGCTTTCGAGTAAAATGAAATGCAGCAAAAATTCATTTGATAAGTAAGTATAATAAGTACCTGCCTGGGAGTTGGCAGCCGAGAATTTTAATATATTTAAATGACAGTGACGTATAATGCTGCAGCTGCTAGAAATCACGTTGGAAAGATATTTTTCACAGTAGTAATTTTTTTAAATTAGGATACCTTGATAGGTATGCAGATTTATAAAAATCATATCGTATCTCTGAGTATCAACTTTATCAAAATGTAAAAATGAAATTCTTCACTTTTATTTATGATCTTTAACAAATTTATTGGATACATGCTAGGCATGCTAGCAAATACTGTGATGCAGCCCATTATTATATAAATAAAAGAGATTCTGATATGTAGTTAATCGTTATTATTAATGGAATTTGCAATAGAATATTGATTGTATTCAATATTAGAGTTTGCCTAGTGGTCGAAATTCTTCCGTAATTGTTATCTGTAATCCTACTCCATATACATAAACTTAATTTATGCCAAATCGTACACTTCTCCGAGCGCGCAATGCGCTTAAAAAGTTTTGTCTTCACGTAATTTTTTTTATACTACCAAGGTGACAAACAAGCATACGGCCCGCTTGATGGTAAGCAGTTACCGTAGCCTATGGACGTTTGCAACACCAGGGGTGTCACTCACGCGTTGCCGACCCTTTAAAGATATTAAGAAGATCATTTACGTTCCACAAACATTAATTAACTGGGTTTACCCGATGTATCTGTTTTATCGATTTCTGACAAGTTTATGTGTTTT
Organism: Trisateles emortualis; assembly: GCA_947095525.1. NCBI lineage: Eukaryota > Metazoa > Arthropoda > Insecta > Lepidoptera > Erebidae > Trisateles > Trisateles emortualis. The sequence continues at coordinate 21,658,283 of OX352731.1, read as the reverse complement.
GGCTTTGCTATTTCTTTTGTGTAAGGTTCGTTAAGGAAAATGTTAGTAGTATGTTACTTTTATTAGTTATATATATAGCTTATGTATATATGTATCTACTTTGTCCTTTATCTTATGTCGTTATTGGTCCATCAAATAAAATTACTTCGTTTAAAGAAATCGGAACTTGCTCGTTATCTTCTTTTCTAGGTATTTTTATATGAACAAGGTCACAATAAAGCATAATAATATAATCTGATCCAGTCACCAACCTATGAACAGTTGCAATATTAGAGGCATTAGGTACTCGTGCGTTGCGGACCCTTAAAATTAAACTTTAGGGAATACCGTATTTAAATAAAGTTTATCTTTAATGATCAATAGAAACCTGGCTTACCTACTCGTACTAACAAAAGTACTAATATGGGAAGAGACTGAGCCCCACGACACAGGGGACCCTAGTGTGGGACTCACAGAATTGTACCTAATTAATTAATATCTAAGCTTCTTTTTTAAGGCCAAATGCTTTTATGTAATATTAATATACAAGTGTTTTTTGAACTCAATAAATAAAACTCATCGTTATAATAATAAAATTATTATTATTATAACGATGACGTACACCTAATTACATTGTTTCAAAATACATATTATCACCCTCTAATACTGTAATAAGATACTTTGTATTATTTCCTCAACATTTGTATACAATTACGGAAAAAGATATGTCCACACAAAGCCGATGTAACAGATATGCCATATTTTCTGAACTACAAGGACGATTTTTACTCCTGATAGATAGGTACGACGAAAAATGTTTGCCTAATATTCGCATTTTTTTAAATATATACCTACTGAAAATTAGTGCAGTTCAATTACTTCAATAATGTCGAGTATTATGCAAGGAGGATAAACTTTATTTTATACATCGTGGTAACATTCAACATCCTAGAATTACATATTTAAATAGGAATTAACAAGGTCAACCAATGGTTCTATCGTGGTAAGAGCGAATCATGAATCAGGCAACTCAACGCCCGAATTTCATAAGTCAATCATCAATCAATAAAGCCAGTTTTTATCTACTGCTGGACATCTTATCTTATCTTGTGGCGGGGCTGTCCTTGCGGCCAGCGCACTTTGACCCTTGGAGTCTTTTGTGCATGCCCCTACCTTACCGCTCACCCTACGTCTTGGTCCCTGAATACCTCCTGCATGAGCTTCAGTACGTCCTTGACGGGGGCGCGCCTGTAGTCCTCTGGTTCAGGGTATGCCAGTCCCAGAAGGCTCATTCTTCTTGAGGCCAACGCATGGCACTGCTGGACATACACTCCACCTATCTACGGCTCGCCTGATGGTAAGCAGTTATCGTAGCCTATGGACGCTCCCAATACCAAAGGTATCATGAACGTGTTGCCCACCAAAAAATAAACACCAGGATTTTATGATAGAATTTTCCTGGGATAGGAAATCGCATGGTTAAAAACGCATCCCTATGATCTCTGGAAACCTGTACTCACGCACAGGCACACAACTACACGGCTGTGAGTAGTCATTTCGCTGTGGTCTTCTGTGAGGTAGCGGTGCTTCCCCAGTCAGGCTTGCTCACTAGTACGGTCCCCTACCTCTCTTGAAACCACCTAATATCTACCGTTACACTTAGTCTTCCGACTTCGGCATACAATTTATTTCAGCAACCTTCTTTAGGCTGTCAAGTTTTTTCTTATAATACTATGGAGGCAAACAATCTAAGTTACGTAAGTGAGGGATATCACTTGATCATTGAGTTCTTTTCCTTGTTTGTCCCGAAATACAAACACACAAGCTTGGCAACACTAAACGTGGAATTCATTTGTAAGATTAGTCTTACAAATGAATATAATAAATATAAATAATAATAAATATAATAAAAAAGCCATATTCATAAATCAATGTAAATGTTTGTAAATAGGTTAGTTTGTAAACATTTTGTTGGTAATGTCCACAACAAGAGATAACCCACGGAGCATTATTGTGTTTACGACTTAATAAGCGGTTAACGGAGAGTTTATTGTATAGGTAATAAGATACACAAGATTTGTGATGTAAATGTGTTTGTGTATATAGCATGGATAAGGTCAAATCAAGACCGATTGCTATGGACATCCTTGGGGAAGGTCTATGTCCAGCGGTGGACGTCTTAAGATGATAACGATGATGACATTAAAATTCAATCAACGTAGATAACTAAATATTAAAAAAAAAATCTAGATGGGAATTGTAGCTACAGCAAAAATAGTTGGAAATTATTCATTTTAATTTCTCTGTGAAAATTAAAGTTACCAACATTGTATACTCTTAGACAAGTATTTACTAAAATTTAACTTAAGATACCTGTCAGTTAATCATAAAACTGTTTATTTCCATTCCAAGGCTACTAAGAAGTCAGCCATGACCCTGCTCCGGTTATCCCTGGGTAAAGCTTCCGATACGAAAGCAAAGCCGGTACGAAAGTGGCATTTCCTTTCACAAAGCGACAGTAAAATCCGCATTCAGTCGCTCACTCACGTGAACGTATATGCAAAGCCTTGCTCTCTATTCACTATAGCCATTCTTTTGTAAGATACAACTCCTGCACTAGAGAATAATCGATGTATCAGAACGATTTTATAAACATTCAAACCTGACTTGACTAATTTTGACTGAACGGTGGTCTGCTGGTTATGGTGGTCACTTCGCCACTAACACCGAACCGAGTGCTGCGAGTTTGATGCCCACACGGGACAAAACTTTGTGTGATCCATAAATGTGTACCTATTCTGAGTCCAGGATGATGGACTCGGAATAATCACGGATGGACACAAATTCTGTAAATTATATGTTTGTAAAATCCCCTACAACGCGGCACTTATTCCCTACCAAATGTATGACAACATTTTATGTTGCCTCAAATTTCCATTTTCCTTTTTTATTCTACTAAAATATTGATATCAGTAATTTCAACAAAATTCAGTAATAACTACTAATTATACAATATCACACTACCATAGCAATTTAATGCATTTTTTTCCTCTGCAACTGAAATAGTTTTCAAATAGACTTTTATTCTAAAATCGCGAGCACATGTAAGAAGATTCGGAGGCTCTATTCAAAGGTTTAACGGTCTAGGAGGCCGCGTGTTCGACGAAGATAAATTTGAATGTTCTCCAAGTCCTTTCACGCGTTATCATTCAAATGCATATGGAAATAGTCAAAGAGCATAAAACTTGAGGATTTTCCTTCCTAGCCGTTATAAGCATTAACCGAGTTTTGAAAACGAACCTGCACTAGAAAAATGATATAAGTAAAGTAAGGCAAATTTAGTCTTATGTTTAAAAACATAAAATAAAAAATCACTAAATGATATTAAATTTAGGATATAGGTTAGTGTATTGCTTGTTTTGATTTCAGGGACCGAAAACACCAGCTATGCTTTTGGTAATTCAAGCGTCCTATGACCCACCTTAGTGTACTAAAAAAAATTATTAAGGTTCACGGCTCGTCGGCGTTTTTGTTTTAAAATAAATAATTTCCCAACTTTTAATTTTCGTGTTCACTATCGCTAAGATAAAGAAGATTGTTTTGCGAGCGTAAGTCTTGAAAGTTAGAAAGTAAAATCTATTTCTGTGTTGATAGGGTTGCTTTTATAAAAACAACTAGTGAGGCAAAGCTCAGATAAGAGCCTTTTGAACTAATCAGAAGTCGTGTAAAGTCCGCGTCGGTGCGCTTAGAAACACTAGGGTGCGTTTGGCGTGTAATTACTTAAAGGGACTTTATAAAATAGTAGGAATTTATCATCTGGCTATATGGTACCGTGCTTTATAGAAACTTATATAATTAGGAGCGCATATTTACACTCCGGCAAAAGAAAAATGCTGCATTTGCAGCTCAAAACATAAAGTATTTTAACAAGAAACTCTAAACACCTTATTCTCCAGAAAAAATAACACTACTCAGGTAATATTAACGAGCATGCTTGGCAAGGAAAAAATATACATATCTTACAGAAGTCTGCAGCCAAATAATTTTCACTTAGTCGTTTATTTTACTCATTTGACAATCACTGAAAATTTTACCCTCCATGCTTCATTTGAATTAACAAAATAAACAGTGATGTTCATTTTGTTATTTGGCCAGAAAACTATCATTTTAACGAAACCCAAACAATCCAAACTAATTAACAAACACAAACAACATATTCTTCAAGAGATTCTGTTCATTACATTGCAATGATGCTTAAAACAATAATGTGAAATGCGATAGTTTATACTCGTACTACGATATTATAAATAAAGTGTTATCAGTTGAAAGACCACATGCTTATTAAAGTTCTTATTTGTATATGCTGAGTCCTTGTGCCAAAGACTGACGCCAAGAATACAAAGCAAGTCAATCCCTAATAATCCCTGATTGATAGTAGCAATGTACTTATAGCTTGGCATACAACAATCACGAATATAAATATTATATTATACTAGTAGCTCGCCCCAACTTCGCCCGGGTTAAACTATATTCAGCTCAACTTTTTTTACATAAGAACCTTCTCCTGACAATAACGAACAAAGCAAAATAAGAATTAACGAAATCGGTTCAGCTGTTTTCGAGATGTGCGCTTAGCAACACATTCAGCTATTCATTTTTAACTTTCTGACTAACTAGTATAGAATAAAATATATTTCAATCAAATATAGCACTATAGTAGTATTGTGCAGTCGTAATGCGTATATTGAACCCGAGACTGCCATACTGCGGTCTCGGGTTCAATATCCTCGCAAAGAGTGATATTGAATTTGTCAGTCGAGAAATACCCCCGAAGCCTGGAATGTCTGTCGAGTGCTGTAAGTTTATAGGAATACGATTGAATTTTTCAAAACAAGAAAGCCGCGTATGCAAGAGTGATTTTATAACAAAAAACTCGAAAGGTAATAATAAGAAAATATACATTAAATTCTGAGAAAGAAAAGTAATAGCTGACAGCATTTTTGACATACCAACGTAACTGAAACATTAAATTTAGTCTCTAGAGTATGTAGCGAGACAGGCAGTGACGAGATGCCAAAACAAATAAGAATTATATAAGTAAATTGCCTTAGGCATATTTCAATCTGGCTTCAAATTAATTTCGTTGCCAATGACGATATTATGTCGCTATACCGACAAGTTATTTTTAATATGATCGCTGCTAAAAATAAAGCATTGTTTAGTCGGAAATATGTTGTGAATAATGTGAGAATAGCCGTTATTTATTTTATGTTAAGCTTCAAATTGGAGTGAAATGGTTTTTATAATTTCTGGTTTAGTATTATTTACTCAGGACAGTAACATTTCTCTGGATCATTAGCCCAATTAATGTTCATTCAAGTAAATAGGAAGTAAAAAGGACTGCATCCATGATGCGCAGAATGCGCTGGAGCTCCAACAGCATTCTGGAGGTCATTAGCAGCAAGCCGTGTTGCCTCATCATGGCGCACTGGGTTGGGCCTATGTGCATGTCCCCAGTGCATCAGATGGTGGAAGTAGATATATGAATTAGTGTTAGGATTGTTAATAATATATTTTATTATTATTTGTTACTAACATAGTTATAAGTTGTGTGTATTATAAAAAGATATGGATTTGTTCAAAATAAAAGTTTTTTAAATTTTAAAATAAGTAGTGTTACAAGTACATAGGCTACGGTTACTGCTTGCTATCATCTGGGCCGTATTTTTTGTTTACTTAACTAATGAATGGAAATGTAATCTAACTTAACTACAAGACATTATATACATATTTATTTTCATTCCTTGTGTACATCGTCATATTATCTTCCTGAAAAGCAATCCGCCATTCCAGTATCTTGACATACATATATGTGTATACACAATAGTGATATGGCTCCCACTATGACAATATTTATTGAACGATACATAAAGAACCACAAGAACATTATCCTGGAACATTTCCTTTGGGATAGAGACGGTTACGCATTTTACACACCGAGATAGTAAAAAGTAATACGCGGTAACGGAAAGACGACGATAAGCGAAATGTTTATTACTATTGTAGTGTTTTAAAACTTACTTACACCCTCAGCTCTCAGATAAAGGAGAGGTGACCCGTGCCCATCAGTGGGACATTTAAGGGCTGCTAGTATAATCATTGTTTATTATACTTACTTATCTAAGAGTACATTGACAATCTATTGTAAGTATTAGTACTTAACTGTAGTTCCAGATATTATTATTTTGCTGATTAGTAGCTGCGATAAACAAATAACATTCGGTTTAGAGAATGTCTGCTATGTGAAGTTCCTGCGCACGTGAGAATTTATCAATGGATACAGTTACAGGTAAAAAATGCCACAGATATGACAAGACACTAACCAATTATTAAATAGAGGTATGTACACACGGCAACGGAGATAGTTGTACAGGGCCGCTATATGAAGATTAGTTTTCTAAGAAAACCATTGTATATATTTCTGTTGAATTTGGTAACAGTTTACAATTAGACTAAACCTATTGATAAAAATACATTTAATACATTGGTTTTCCTAAAAAACTAATCTTCATATAGCGACCCTGTACAGCTATCTCCACTACCAACCGTACGCATACCTCTGCCATGAGTAATGAACCTTTTGCTGCAAAGTATTGACGGATTTGACAAGTACTTTATTTCCAAGAGATATTATAAAATATGATGATGATAAGAGTTACGCATAGCACCCATGAGAAAGAACGATAAATATTAAGAGAGGTTGGGCACCATACCAGAGAGCAAGCTCGGCCGGGGGTAGGACCTCCACCTTACAGAAGATCACAGCCAAATAACTACACACAGCGGTGTGGTTGTGTTCCTGTGTGTGAGTACAGGTCTCCATTTAGGGATGCTTTTTGAAATAAACGTATTCCTATCCTAGGGATACTCCTATCTTACAAGCCTTGGTGTAAAAAATGGGTCGGTATCACGCAAGTGATACCTCTGGTATTGCTAGCGTCCATAGGCTACGGTAACTGCTTAACCTCAGGCGGGCTGTTTGCTTGTTTGCCACCCAAGTATTATAAATAAAAGCCTGTGTGCAAACGGTGAGCGTAGTTATATTATACCCATATAAAGAGTGTTTATAAGTAGATACTTCGGTTGTGTGTATTAGTTCTCGTGGAGACACAAAAAGTTCATTGCAAATATTCGTGTATGTTCTTTCAGAAAAAATAGTTTATGTTATAAATCATAAGACATTGTATAAGAAACACTTCAACACGGTAAGAAGAACTACTCAGAAGTTGACACGGTTGAAATTAAATTCGGATATTTTAAAGCTTTTAAAATTGCAGAAAGCGGTGGTGGCCGAGTGGGAAAGTTGCACGCAAGAGGTGCGAGTTCGATCCCCGGTGGCAGTACTAATGTGAATTTTACTTTGTGGAGTTTATAATATATGTACTATTCAAATGATTCGCCATCTGCTAACGCTAAAGGAAAACATCGCGAAGAAACCCATATGTGTTAGAAAAAAATCTGAAAATATGTCTGATTCACCAACTTGCATTAGGCCAGCGTGTATGAATTAAAGCTTTCTCTCTATCTCTCTTGAAAGAGGAGAGAAGACCCGTGCCCAGCAGTAAGACATATGTATATGGGTTGCTGTTATTGCAGAAAGTTGCAAATGGTTAACTTATGTTATGCAAATCATTGTTAAATACTAAACCTAGTAGCTATTAGAACCCGAGCCCATCCGTGTGATAAGTTAGTAACTAGCTGCCATTTCCCTTGCTTCCTCACTTTAACAACATATGAAACTATTAACAGTAATGGCACTTGCCGCGGCTGATTGTTGTTCAGCCATAAACCACCTCCATAACATCACGGAAAGTCAACTATGGTAGATATAGTTTGGCAAAAACACATACATATAACACAGTACCTGCTTATGGTACCTAGTTAATAGTTGCGTTGATAAGATTAACTTCACTGTCAATGTCATTTTTTATCGTGGATAGGCTTGTATTTTGCTTGTTGACTTGTGCATAATAGGTTAGCGCACGTATTATTAGTATTTATTTACAGAATGCCGCGTTTTTAATTTTTTTGTTAATACACAAAAAGGCAATATGAATTACGTCGAGAAGGGATCTCATTTTACACGTAAGTAGAATACGCGTAGTATTAGAATATCATTGTTAAAAACAACATGTAAGTACCATCTATTAAATGGCATGTGAATTTGTGGCGAGTTGTGGGGACTTAACGGGTTTCCATACAGTTTGTTATACAAGATTTTATATCTACTGTGTTTCTTGCTTTGAAATAGATAGAAAACTTTTTTTTGCACACCAATTTAACATTTAAACGCCCAGTTTCAATGTGGAATGTAACAAAAAATGGGACATCAACTGTCATCCCTCACGCCGGCTCTCATTAAAGCGCTTGGAGCATTCATAAGTTTAAACAGATAATGATACTTCATGCGCGTAAATCATTCGGAGCGTGTTTGTGACAGCCTGTGCGTTTACATAAGAGACGCAAAATATGGAGTAAGACATTCAACGTATTATTACTTTGACTAAGTTAGGATATAATAATAATGTCTACCAACCAAACGTACGTACGTACGACCAAATTGCGGTCACAGTCGCTAATATCAATGAAGGCAGAGTGTAGAGCGTACATACAAGTACATATTCAAAACGCATCCGACGCGCAGCAGTAGTTAACTTACGGCTTAAATCCAACTACACCTCGTCCAGTGGTCGTAATTCGACGGTAATTCATTAAATCGAAGGTGCGACAAAAACTGTTTCCCTTTTTTTACTAATCGTTAATAATTATATGCAACTAAACAAAAAAACGGTTGACAAACAAATGAGAAAAAATGTACTGTTTTTCTTCACCTATTATAGATTTTAAAGAATATTTACTTAATTCAAGGCAAAATAAAAAATACAGAAATAACAAACAAAACCAAAAAGAAACAATGACGAACAATGAATATTTATTAAGTATTATTTTCAAATCAATGACATCTTTACTGACAGAACGATCATTGTCATGTCATTGTTTGCAAATAAATAAATATATCACCTTGATAAAAATGAGGAAAATGTTAAAAGGTGAATGAATTGTATCGAAAGAATAATATAATTATTGTAACCACAGAGCTCATAATATTATACTCGTATTATACAAAGTTCTACGATTGTGTTGTGACGTGACTGAAACAAAATTCTCTCATGATAATCAAGTCGATGTTTAAAATGACAATATTATAGTATGTAAATTAACATGACAGTAAGTAATTTAGTTTAACACGTGTTTAACGGTTAGGTACGGTGTTATTAAACACGATGGAAAAATGTATTGCTAAGGGACAGGGAGTGTTCGGTTTTAAAACAGGTAATATTTAGTAGTATTTAGTAGTAGTTTTACAGAATTTAAAAATACGAAATCTAAAACTGGATGTGTACTTATAACCAGAAAGTTTTCCACTAGGAGACTAGTGCTCAGCAGTGGGACATAATACATAGGGCACTTTTATTATTATTAATAATACTTTTTATTATATATTTATTAATTCAGACGGTTTAATAACTACCCCGTTTTTATCTCTTACAAGCCCCCGCCCTCGCTTCACTTTGGTTTATTTTATTTTCAGGCAATTTTTGCATTTTTTCTCTATGTATAAACCATCCTCGTACTTCAAGGAATAATCTAAAAAAAGAATTAGCGAAATCGGTTTAGAAGTTCGCGAGATTTGCGCTTAGCAACACATTCAGCGATTCATTTTTATATTATAGATTAATTGTTAATAGCCTATGGCCTATGTCGACATCTTTTGGCTGAGACGGTGATGATGAATTGTTGACTTATTTTGGCTGAGATGATGATGATGATGAATTGTTGACATCTTTTGGCTGAGATGATGATGATGAATTGTTAATAGTGTTGTGTTAAAAGTTGTTGAAGTACCGATTCCGATGAATAAAAATAAATCTCTGCATCATTCATCATGGTGGATTGATAGAGAATGTCTGACATTACGTCCGTCTTTGTACCATTATGTTGTGGTAGGCGGGTGCGATTCACATCAGATGAGGTATTATTTGACGTAATTAGTGGTTAGCTGGCTTTGTCATTGTGGTCAGCTAAATCACTTATGCGCAGTACGTCATTATACTGTGGGGTTTTATCCACATTATGCAGTTAATCATGAATATCATGATGCAACCAATACCGGTTCGGGGTTTGTTCCCTTAGCGTGCACTGGAAACTGTTTGTATATTTCGTACAAAGAGGTTTAAAGAGAGCCCTAGGTCATAACTATTTAGTAATCTGTGCCTAGGTCCTTCACGGTTGGTAGCGGCTTGGCTAAGTCGATAGCATCGTTGAAATCATCAGGTGGGCTGCTAGCTAGTTCGCTCTAAAATTAGGTCCCCCAATTTAAAATGTAACGTTAATTAAAGATTTTAGTACCAAATAGCTTTTGCAGAAGAGCAGAAAAAGACTTTAGAAAAGAAGTCACGGCACGGCTACTATGTCCTATTTTGTCTCTTTAAAAAATATTTTTACTTGTATCGTACAGCAACCGTGCAGGATAAGTCAGTTTGTCTTTATTGTTGATGGTGGCAAACGAGCCAACGGTCCACCTGCTGGTAAGTGGTGACCGCCGCTCGTGGACATCGGCAATGCCAACATCACAGACAAGCCGCTGCCTACCCATGAAGTTAATGTTCTCTTTAAACTTTATAATAGCAACCCATATTTGTCCCACTGCTGCGCACGGGTCTCCTCTCCTCTATCAAGAGAGAAAGGGGGAAAGCCCTTGATTCACATACGCTGGCCTAATACGAGTTGGTAAATCAGACATGTCTTTAGAATATCTTCTAAGACATGTGGGTTTCCTCACGATGTTTTTCATCACCGTTAGGAAATGGCGAATCATTTGATTAATACATATAAATTTCACAAAGTGAAATTAACATTGGTACTGCCCGGGATCGAACTCGCACCTCTTGCGTGCAAGTCGGTTACTTTCCTACTCGGCCACCATCGCTTCTTCTCTTTAAACCTTAATAATGTACAATCTATTTTGTGGTAAGACACAATCACACAAAAGAAAGGTCATAATGACTATAAAGTTTAAATTACATTATTTCCAACAAATGATAAGATTTTTCAAAGTCAATTTGCCACAGCCAGAGACTCTCAGGTTTCAGCCTTTAATTAAACCATTCCCCGCAAGTGAACTAAGCGCTGTTATGAAAAGAAATTTATCGTCTGTGAAACCGTCGTAAGTGCTTACGGCGAATTGTCGATTCAATGAAAAGGTTTTTCTCTCTAAGTGTCTCAAAAAATATTCTATTTATGACTTACTCGTTTGTTACATTATTGAACGATAATAAATAAAAATGTTTGGAGGATGAAAGACCCTTCCTTACCCTACCTTTGTACATAATTAAACATCTTTTCATATAGGTATACTTTTATACTAAATATGAATCCTTACTGTACTATTAAGTATTCTGTGTCCTTACTAGTATTATAAAGGTGAAAGTTTGTAAGAATGGATGGATGGATGGATGGATGTTTGTTACTCTTTCACGTAAAAACTACTGAACGGATCTGGATGAAATTGGCACAGAGATAGATTATGGTTTGGAATAACACATAGGCACAGATTACTAAATAGTTAACATAGGCTACTTTTTACAGCGATAACCGACATACACGCGGGCGGAGCCACGGGCAACAGCTATCTTAAATATGAATCTATGTTTTTTTTATTATTGTGTCGTTGATTCTTAGAGGCCTTAAAGTAAGCATCTTCTTGTTTATTTAACATGAATTTCACGGACTGTCAATAGGTATATAACAGTCAAGAATCAACTTCAAAGTTACGTTTAAAGAAATAACTAGGTACCCAATATCATTTAATTGCAATTTAATTGAATCTAGTAATCATTTTCTGATTCAGTGAAGTCAATCTAATTGCTAATGAAATAATAATAATAACAACCTATACATATATGACTTGCTTCTAGGCACGAGCCTTCTCTTTTCTATCAAGAGCAGATAGGTTTGGCCATTTTTTTAAAGACATCTCCCGCACTAGGGAACAAGCACTGTGTCGCGGAGGACTTTAGAAAATAGTCAAAGACAAACTCATTTATTCACTTAGATCAAATACATGATACTTATGAACGTATTAAAAACAAATGCCAGCATACCTTTTTTCCTACGGCCAATTCGCTGACTAGGGTTGGGCCTCGAGAAGAATTGGCAAGAAACTCGGGCCACTCTTTTTAATATACAATTCACGGATACAAAAAACACCAATACTCGAGACAAACATTAATGGATCTCACAAAGTTTTGTACCGAGTGGGAATCGAACCTTCGACCTCCGGCGTAGTAGTCACTAGACTAAGCCTGTCATAATCCACACACGGTGGCCCAATTAGGTTTGGTGGATCAGACATGCCTTTAGAATCAGACTGTTGTTAGCAAATGGTAAATGATTTGATATTATATTACTAAGATGGTTAATATTAAAATGATCTCTTGTCACATTTATCGATACCATCCTACGAAAGAAGTGACAAGAAAATCTTTAAATCGTGCACGATTGCATGTACCTACGCTATGTTTTATTAGTTTATAAATATTTCTGTCGATCATATATGACATGATAATCCACTAAAGTAGGTAGTACTACCTACTTATGGCTAAATTATGACTGTTTGTCTATCTGTAAAATTACAACCTATCTACCGACCAACGACTCCCCACTTTTGTATCAAGAGAGCTTAGGATTGAAACTTTATGCATACGCGCTGGCCTAATGCGGGTTGGTATAGGTATCAGACATGTCTTTGAGTTTGAGTCTTAGAATTGAAACTTTATGCATACGCGCTGGCCTAATGCGGGTTGGTATAGGTATCAGACATGTCTTTGAGTTTGAGTCTTAGAATTGAAACTTTATGCATACGCGCTGGCCTAATGCGGGTTGGTATAGGTATCAGACATGTCTTTGAGTTTGAGTCTTAGAATTGAAACTTTATGCATACGCGCTGGCCTAATGCGGGTTGGTATAGGTATCAGACATGTCTTTGAGTTTGAGTCTTAGAATTGAAACTTTATGCATACGCGCTGGCCTAATGCGGGTTGGTATAGGTATCAGACATGTCTTTGAGTTTGAGTCTTAGAATTGAAACTTTATGCATACGCGCTGGCCTAATGCGGGTTGGTATAGGTATCAGACATGTCTTTGAGTTTGAGTCTTAGAATTGAAACTTTATGCATACGCGCTGGCCTAATGCGGGTTGGTATAGGTATCAGACATGTCTTTAGGACTTCCTCTAAGATATGAGGGTTTCTTCACGAAGTTTTTTTTTACCGTCATTATATTGTGAACCATTTGATTAGTACGCATAAAGTGAAATTTACATAAGTATTGCCCAAAGAATGACCTGAAATTAAACTCACCCCACAGTTAGTTTTACGGGGTGTTTTCCGCACTTGGCCGCTCCGTGGGCCTTTGTGCGTGAATTTCCTTGTGACTATTCCATCCAGCCCAAGTACCTCTAGAAAGCCAGCAGTCGGCCTAAGTGACCGCACGATTCCGCTTTTTAAGAGTCTGTGCCCTATGGTCTTCTACGCTCCTGCGCACCAAAACGACGGGGGCGAATGTCTCCTCAGCCTCTATGCAGACTGGAAGCGGGAGGCCGATAGCCCACTCTACATATAGGGTGGGCTGTCGGTTATGCCTGGTTTGTGAAAGTGTTTGTTGAGTGAGCAGTGTCCTGTTAGGACGCCTACTGTTGTCCTGAGGTTTGACCTCTTTTGCGTGAGGAGGTTTCACGTGAGCTTCAATGTAGCGGATAGTACCGCTTCCTTGGTTCGTCTGCAGCCTCCGTTTTTTTCCATTTCTCTCTGTGAAGTTGTGGAACTCACACCATAAGCGGCTACCATTGCTTATAATTCAATCAGCCTGTTGGACATAAACCTCTTCTAATTCACGCCACATCACCGGCCAGCTGATTCTCTAAGAAACAGCGATGGCAGTTGTGATCGCAAACTGACAGTTGTGATTACTCGGTGACGGCACAATCTATTGACTAAATGTCAAAAAGGCTCGGTTTTTGCTCTTACGGAATACTGATTTTCAATCTGACAGCTAGATTTTGCTCGGTTTTTGTGGTGGCTCGGTTTTTGCTCTTACGGAATACACCTTACGCCGGTCTTTCGCCTTCCGCATCCAGTCTATCCCAACCTTATGATTTATTGCTCATACGATAAGATAACTACTAAATAATCGTATAGAATGTCAATGACATATGTGAACGGAACAACAATTATGCGTCTACTCATGTAAATAATAATCTTAGATTATGTTTATTGTCACTTTATTGCCCAAAAGGCCGACTTTTAGTTGATACGATAAATTAAATTATAGATAAGGTTTTAGAACGTACAATATGAAATAATTACCATTTTTGGACTTTGATCTAGCATCTATTACCACTGTAATGAATGCTAGATCAAAGTCCAAAAATAGTAATTTATTTAGGATGTGTCACGTTTTGGTAAAGGATGCGGATGGATTAGGTCAGCTCAGGACCGAATGTTATGGAAATTACTGAGAGAGGCCTATGTCCAGCAGTGGACGGATAACATTGAGATGATGATGACGATTTAGGATGCTAATATCTATACTTATATTATAATGCGAAAGTGAGTTTGTTTGTTACGCTTTCACGCCTAAACGTCTGAATGGATCCTAATAAAATTTTGAAAAGTGTTGGTGTGGTTTCCTCGCGATAACCGACATCCCCGCGGACGGAGCCGCCATTAAAAGCTAGTCTCAAATAGATAACCGTTTTTGGACTTTGATCTGGCATCCATCATAGCGGAATAAAAATCTTTCTGCAAAGGGAATATACTGTAAACCTATCGGCATTTCAACGGAAATGACTGGTTAAGTGGCTAGTAACCCTGACTGGAAAAGCGGAGGTGGGTGGGTGCGATTCCCATCCAGGACAAATCTTATATACATGTATTCTACATAATTATAAACCTTTCGGAATAAATTCTTTATATTATATGTAGTGAAAACTGCATTAAAATCCGTTGTGTGGTTTAGGGACAGACAACGGGAGGCGATTGTTTTATACTAGGTATGTTAAAATAGGGATGTATTTAAAAATATATAAGTATGTATACCAGTTTTCTGGTTATCATAGTACAGGCTCTGCCTAGTTTAGGATCAAATGGACGTGTATAAGTTGTAAAAAACTGGGTACCTATTTACTCTCTTTAGTCGTATTTTTCCTAGAGATTAACGAACCAATTGTACTGATTACAATATTTATCCACAATTGCGAAGGCAAACGAAATATTTCGTGAAGGTAACGTTCATTCTTTGTGTTACATTTAAATTAGTTTAGCAGATAACAGGTGTTTCGTTTGTGTAGTTTATCATTACAGTTGACACTCATTGTTATATTAGAAATAATTTTTATTATAGGTACCTACCTATTAAAATTTAAAACAAAGTAAATATTGGTAAGTATCTCAAAATCAAAACATTTTTTTCCCTACTTTAACTTTTACTTTGGGAAATATTCAGGAGCTGGTATCACTCTGCACTCCCGTTATGAATTATCTGTGACGTAGCGCGATTATCAAACAATAGAAGCGACGTTTACTTGTCTGCGTAATACACACACAAGCGCTTCAAAGTTGGCCTGACCCTCTAGATAAATGGCATTTATAAATAGAAGTCGAATCGAAAAGTCAAAAAAGCAAATGAATGGGATTTGAGGTAAGTTTACGACATTATATCGTAGACTTACGTCAAATCCCATACATTTGCTTTTTTGACTTTTCGATTCGACTACCGTTTATGCCACTTGTCTTGAGGCTCTGTTATTTTTGTTGCGATTGCAGCGCTAGACGTGGTCAACTTTGGTACAACTGGTCATCTTTGATTATTAACATGTCTAGATAGATCTAGACATGTTAATAATCAAAGATGACCAGTTTACAAAAACGACCATATTCCATATAGTGCTCATTATTAAAATATCCTTACCGATTGTTTTGATAATGACCCTATAATATATGACCCACTGCTGGGCACAGGTATCCTTCTGTATCAAGAGGACAGAGAGGTTTATACTTTTATCCATACGCTGGTCTACTGCGGGTTTATTATTCAGACATGGCTTTAGAATTTCTAATAGGTGTCGTGTGCGCTTACTCACGATGTTTCCTTCACCGTTAGCAGATGGTAAGTCATTTGATTAGAATATTTAAATTCTACAAAGTGGAATTCACATTGTTTAGAGACACTTTCCGCCTACATACTAATCTAACAGTTTTATAACACAACGCTGCGCCATGCATGCAGACACAATGGCAAATCTATTGTTTGGCAGTCACGGGTGACCCGTGTGGCGTTCATACTGTTCATAGACTTAATATTAGATATCGATTGAAATTTTATCAACTTATTGAATTCTTGTTTTGCAATACTTAATATTGTAAAAACCAAAGACGCTAAAGAAATTAATCCAATTGAGGATGCGACAAAAATATTAACACTAGTTTACGCCCGCGGCATCACCCGCACGTACAATCTCACGGGAACAGTGTCTTTTTCCAGGTAAAAGTAACCTATGTGCTATTCCAGACTATATTCTGTTTCTGTGCCAAATTGCATCCAGATCTGTTCAGACGATTTGACGTGATTGAGTAATATGGGGTAATATGGGGTTTTTCAAGAAAGGAGTTATAACGTTTATAAAGGATCGGCAATGCGCGAGTGATACCCATGGTGTTGCAAGCGTCCATAGGCCACGGTAACTGCTTACCATCAGGCGGGCCGTATGCTTGTTTGCCTCCTTGGTAGTATAAAAATAATATCGGGAATGGCCCTAGCCATCTAACTAATACCTGTTTGGATGGACTCCGATTTAAATCTGTAATTCAGTTTTTTCACGTAGGTTGATAGAGAGGCTTACGGTAAATATTTTAACTTGACACCTCGACAATGATATTAATACTCGTACTTGATGAAAATAACGCTATTCTGATATTTTTTTGTAAAAAAAACAATGGCGCCAAGTTCTGAAAGCTCTTAGCTTATAATTGAAGGATTATTCTCGGATCTTAATAGCCCGAGACTAATGGAAAAAGGGAAGGAAATCGTTCTTCCTTTGGCAAGTTAGTAATATTTTGAAGTAGGTATGTAGTGATAATGATGCCAATTGTATTATGCTAGCACTCTAGCTAAATAAATAAATGCCACTGCATTTATTTATTTTCCAAAAAGAAATATTATTAGTGTTTTAGTATTTATATGTGAAAGTTTGTGAGAATGGATGGATGGATGCATAGATGGATGGATGTTTGTTAATCTTTCACGTAAAAACTACTGAACGGATCTGGATAAAATTTGGCACAGAGATAGATTATGGTCTGGAATAACACATAGGCATTTGCAGTGATAACCCACATCCACAGGGCGGAGCCGCGCGCAACAGCTAGCCTTTTTATATTTATAGACACTATCATATTTTGTACATTTATCTTAATATTAACACGTTATAAATAAAAGTTAATAGTTAGTTAGTAATATTACAAGTCCAATTAAATAAAAATGAAATATTATCAACTGACAATGGTAGAGCCCTAGAAACTCTAAACTTTTAAAGGATTTTTTCATTAGAAACCTGCTAGTTTAGTTTACAGTGTAGCGTCATCTATCAGGCCAATAGAATAACACTACAACAAGCAACGAAGTTCATCATAGAAAACACAGATGTCACTATACCGAGAAACACGCAACCGCAAAACAAATGTTCGAGATGCTGAATCGCGCTATCGAAGTTTACACAGACACTCAGTATATATACAACGCCCAACAACTAACCGTTGGGCCGCGGCCCGCCAGGCACGATCACCCAGCCTGGTCGGAGGATCCTCCCTTTTCGTTGGAGGTGTGTGACAGCCTCCGCAACAGCACTAAATCATGCGACAAAGAGATGTGTGTGAGAGTGCGGAAGTTGTCTTTTTAACAAAAAGAAATAAAATACCCCACACCGCACCTCTCGCCACCGACAGGGAGTTTATCCTCACATCCTTGCACCTCAAATATGCCGTACCGTAACATTCCAGAGGAATTTCTTACCACGTACGATTAAACTGTGGAATGAGCTCTCTGCCGAGGTTTTCCCAAGAGAGTATAGCATGGGGTTCTTCAAGAAAGGAGTTATAAGGTTTTTAAAGGGTCGGAAACGCGTGAGTGACACCCTGGTGTTGCAAACGTCCATAGGGTACGGTAACTGCTTACCATCAGGCGGGCCGTATGCTTGTTTACTACCTTGGTATTATAAAAAAGGAAGATAGGCTAACAACTTAAACAATAGCATCACGCGAAGAGCATGCTAATGACTCAACTTATGTTCTACTGACTGCCATGCAATCTCAATAAAGATATAATCATACTCATTATTTACATTAGTTTGCTTATAGCAATGCAACGCTAGACACAGTCGTATGAATCACATTATTTATTTATTTAGATATAATCTAAACCAATATTATTAAGAGAAAAGATTTGTTCATTTGTTTGTTACGATTTAACTCAAAAACTACTCGACTGATTTTAATCATTCTTTCACCATTACAAAGCTACATTATCAGAGGGTAACATAGGCTACATTTTATTGAAAAACTAGTTGTTGCCCGCGGCTTCGCCCGCGTGGATGTCGTTTATCGCTGTAAAAAATAGCCTAAGTGTTATTCCAGGCCATAATCTATTTCTGTGCCAAATTTCATCCAGATCCGTTCAGTAGTTTTTACGTGAAAGAGTAACAAACATCCATCCATCCATTCTTACAAACTTCCGCATTTATAATATTAGTAGGATAAATACGGGATCTCTACGAAAAGTTAAATCTACGACCAAGCAAAGCCGAGACATGCCGCTAGTGTGTTCATATTTTTAGCTGGTATCGAGAAGCCGAGAAAGTTGCATCTTGCACTTGGAAGCGGCAGCAGTAGACTGCAATAGACTGATAATGATGATGTATTTAGCTTCATGAGTGGTCTTATGGTTAATGGCCACACGTGACTCGCCATTAATACAGAGGTGAGTGTTGTAAGTTTGATTCTTACACAGGATTAAACTTTGTGTTATCTATAAATGTTTCTTTGTAAAGTATAAATTATATACTTCTAAATTTCATAACGAGTTAAAACTGAGTTTATATCTTAGTAAGTATTCTGTGGTATGGTTAATTCATTCATTCATTCATTCATTTATTTATTTATACTCGTAAGTCAAACATGGACCACACTATACATACATAAATAATTAATATAAAATTACAAATTAAAAATTACATTAAAATTACATTAAAATTACAATAAAATTAAATAATAATAAAATAACAAAATAATAATAAAATAAATTGAACTAAAATAATATTTGTATACTAGCCCGTACATGTACCATGTCACAGTGGTAATAAAAAGGAAGAAGATAAAAAAAACGTCAAGGTGACGGGATGGTAATGCGTACGACAGCCGTGTCGTGGCCCAAAATCAATTCCCGGGGATATTGGGTTTTATTGTATATCAATGCTTAGTATCAACCGAAGGTTGCAATTTGTGCTCGGAATACCTATAGCAACAGACCCGCCCCCTATTACATAAACATACATACATAGTTGGCGAAATTAGTGGGTCTTATACCTCTACCTACCCCTAAATAGGAATAAGGCGTGATGCTATGCCATTTAGGTGTTTTTTTTTAATTTTTTTTTAAAAGACAACTCCCGCACTAGAGAACAAGCTCTGTGTCGCGGGGGACCTTACAAACATACAATTAACGGACACAAATTACACCCAGACTCAGAACAACTCTTTGTGGGTCACACAAAGTTTTGTCCTGTGTGGGAATCGAACCCACAACCTCGTGCACTGCAGGCGCATACTGCGACCACTGGACCACCAAGGCAGTCAGTTACTACATAGGTCGTCCTAGTTTGATACAAGCGCACTTCAGATTAAATTGCTAGCTGACTCCCTTACGTCATGCTTAGTTCCAGTGGGTCGTCGCTGTTAATCCTAGCTTACAGGATTCACAGTAGTTGAATTGCGGATAGGATCGTGCCAAACGGTTGCCGCCTTGCCGCACTGATTCGGATTTCAAATTTACTCGTACGTATTCTGTGCTACCGAATGAAAGCGGTTTGTACAAATGGATGGAAACTATTCTGTTTGACAGAAATTGAAACTGATTGAAATAAGTATACAATATTTATTTTAAACAAGCTTTCACCAGCCGCTTCGCCTGTATATTAATCTCGCGTGTTAACCCGTGCTTTTTTTTGTAATTTTCACGTGTTTCCGGAATCTTTGCATACATAGAAAAGTCACCAAAATTTCACCGCAATCGGATAAAGATAAGAAGCATACTATTTTTAAAAAAAGAACACTACGGAACGAAACCTGTGTCGCGGGGGACTTCACAAACATACAATTAATGTACATTCAGGACAAACATTTATGGATCACACAATTTTTTGTCTCGTGTGGATATCGAACCCACAACACACCGTGCAGTGGTATATGGCAAGGTAACCACTTAAGCCACTGAATCAACTGCAGTGCAAATTAAATAAATATTATAGGATTTAAGATCCCGAAGCTGGCAAAACAAAGTGTGTTATATCTACCACACCACACTCTCTCTGACTCTTCTCTCTCTCTCTTCTCTGTCTCTTCCGGAGAAAATAAGTGATACAACAGATGGTGATGCATAAGAATAGATTATAAAACACATAAAGCATTCTAGGTACTTATTTACCTTGCTTACACTAATGGAGAAAAGGGTGTGTTCCCCAAGGCATTATAAGTCAATTACTCCCATGCTCTCAACGCAATTAAATCAGTCATCAATTTGAAAGTGAATGCACGTATGATCTAGTGGTGAAGGTGGCCAATTTGCCACTAAAACCACACCGAGTGTTTTGGGTTCTATTTACACGCGAGAATAAAGTTGTACAATCCATAAAGGGCGTTCTTAGAGAGGTAGGGCACCATACTAGCGAGCAAGCCTGACTGGGGAAGGGCCTCCACCTTACAGAAGACCCAGCCAAATAATTACACACAGCGGTGTAGTTGTGTTCCTATGTGTGAGTACAGGTCTCCAGAGCTCATTTAAGGACGCGTTTTGAAATAAACGTATTCCTATCCCAGGGATACTCCTATCTTAAAGCCCTGGTGTAAACTAATGAGTTGGCAACACGAAGAAAAGTCTAAGTGAACTTTGTAACGGTGAATTGTAATGTTTGTAAAATATGCAGCAACACAGGTCTTGTTTTCTAGTGCGGGAGTTGTTTTAGAATGTGTATTTTTTTGTATTCAATTAAGCTTTTACCCGTGACTTCTACCAGTCTTTCATCCTTGTAACTGTATTTACATGAAGAGTTTTGATTATAAAACGGAACAAAAAAAAACAAACAAAATATTCTTATATTTGTAATAGATATAATTTATTGTGTACATATCTCATAGATCTGTCTTTTATAGCAGTGAATAATAAAACATATAGATATGTTTCTAGCGAAGAGGAAAATGTATTATTTTCCTTATGTCTTTTGATTTTGATGACGAATGCCAAGACAATCTGGTTATCTTTAGGAGTGTGGTTATCTATGTGAATAATTGAAGAATTATCTTAGTTTACTAGTCTTAAAAGTGACCATGAATTTGCGACAGTTTGCGTTCATTATTCACTATCGAATTTAGGACATCCAAAATTAATATAATTTCACTTGATGCAATATTGATATAAGTAGGTATTAAATTACAAATTTTCCTTTTTTTTTAAAAGGATAGCCATGAATTAAAAGCACTCTTAACATTGCATGTTCAGGAAAACAACAACTACAGGGTGGACACAATGTCTCATCTCCTGTCCTGCTCTTTGCGCCCTACTACCTGCACTCTGAGTGACCTCTGCTCAACCACTGATAACGCCGTAGAGGTGGCAAAATTTTGGGCTTGTACAATTTAATTATTTATCGTACCATCGACACGAAGAAGAAGAAAGGAAACATAGAACTTCTATCTATTTCAAAGTCGGTTTGAAACAAGAGTTTTCTTAGAAAGTTTTTTCTATATTTTCCGATGTATGCTTATGTTATTGCCAAAAGTATGAGATTTTGAGTTACGGTATGCTCTTCGTAGTGTCGCCTATTAGTAGGTGTCGATAATATTGGGTATAATTAACAAAATTTAAACGTATCTAATGCCATTAAGGCTTGTTACTATCTCAGTTATATTGACTGCTAATACAATGTTTTCCTTGATACTTTCCTGTCTTCTACCCAAATTTGATAACAAATATACGTTGTATTAGGTACCTACTTATTACTATATTTTCGTTTCGGCCATACAGTTTTTTTTTCCTTATCATATCGATTCGTTTGTTTGTTTATAGTTCAATGTTCATGACCGTAACTATGGATTTGTCGTTTGCGAAATTAATTTACTAGCGCATATTCTACAGTTGGAATTATTGTTGTATACTAGCCGGTACCCTGCGCACTCTTTATCGGCTAAAGAACTTTCTCCCATGTAAGACTAAAACGATGCTTGTGCAGACATTGATTTTTCCCCTGCTCGACTATGGTGATGTGTGTTATTTTGATCTGAATGCAGATCTTCTCAACAAACTCGATCGTCTTCTCAATAACTGCATTCGATTCCTTTTCAATCTTCGGAAGTATGACCATGTGTCTGCTTATCGCTCACAACTGAATTGGCTTCCTATTCGTCAGCGCCGTAGTATGCGCGCTCTTTCTACCCTCTATGCCATTCTTATGTCCCCTAATGCTCCCACCTATTTATCCCCTCAGTTTAATTATCGCTGTTCTATCCACAATAGAAATCTTCGATCCTCCAACAATCTACTTCTTGCGTGTCCTTCTCATAACTCTGGTTTTATTCACGACTTTTTCCCTGTCCAGTCTATCCTTCTGTGGAATGCCCTCCCTCTCGAAATCAGGATGTGCACCAGCCGTTATTCGTTCAAGGTTAAAATCCGAAAACTACTATTGGCAGAATCTTCTCGACAATAATCTATATTTATTTATATTTCTATAAGTATAAATGTATATAATATATATAACACTTAGTGGAGGGTCGAGGGTTTTGCGATGAAGCTTGGTTCGCAACACTTGCCGACAAGAGACAAAAACGACATCAAGTCAGCGCTTCACCAGCTGCCGTAAATTTCTCTTGTCAAGCCTGTGGTAGAGAACAACTGAAACAATAGCATCACGCGAAGAGCATGCTAATGACTCAACTTATGTTCAACAGCTGACTGCCATGCAATCTCAATAAAGATATAATCATACTCATTATTTACATTAGTTTGCTTATAGCAATGCAACGCTAGACACAGTCGTATGAATCACATTATTTATTTATTTAGATATAATCTAAACCAATATTATTAGGAGAAAAGATTTGTTCATTTGTTTGTTACGATTTAACTCAAAAACTACTCGACTGATTTTAATCATTCTTTCACTATTAAAAGCTACATTATCAGTGGGTAACAAAGGCTATATTTTATTGAAAAACTAGTTGTTGCCCGCGGCTTCGCCCGCGTGGATGTCGGTTATCGCTGTAAAAAATAGCCTATGTGTTATTCCAGACCATAATCTATATCTGTGCCAAATTTCATCCAGATCCGTTCAGTAGTCTTTACGTGAAAGAGTAACAAACATCCATCCATCCATTCTTACAAACTTTCGCATTTATAATATTAGTAGGATAAATACGGGATCTCTACGAAAACTTAAATCTACGACCAAGCAAAGCTGAGACATGCCGGTAGTGTGTTTATATTTTTAGCTGGTATCGCGAGAAGCCGAGAATCTTACATCTTGAACTTGGAAACGGCAGCAGTAGACTGCAATAGGCTGATAATGATGATGTATTTAACTTCATGTGTGGTCTAATGGTTAATGGCCACACGTGACTCGCCATTCATACAGGTTTAAACTTTGTGTTATCTATAAATGTTTTTTCGTAAAGTATAAATTATATGCTTCTAAATTTCATAACGAGTTAAAACTGAGTTTATATCTTAGTAAGTATTCTGTGGTATGGTTAATAAAAAGGAAGAAGATAAAATAAACGTCAAGGTGACGGGATGGTAATGCGTACGACAGCCGAGTCGTGGCCCAAAATCGATTCCCGATTAGGGGATATTGGGTTTTATTGTATATCAATGCTTAGTATCAACCGAAGGTTGCAATTTGTGCTCGGAATACCTATAGCAACAGACCCGCCCCCTATTACATAAACATACATACATAGTTGGCGAAAATAGTGGGTCTTATACCTCTACCTATCCCTAAGTAGGAATAAGGCGTGCCATTTAGATGTTTTACTACATAGGTCGTCCTATTTTGATACAAAGCGCACATCTGATTAAATTGCTAGCTGACTCCTTTACGTCATGCTCAGTTCCAATGGGTCGTCGCTGTTAATCCTAGCTTACAGGATTCACAGTAGTTGAATTGCGGATAGTATCGTGCCAAACGGTTACCGCCTTGCCGCACTGATTCGGATTTCAAATTTACTCGTACGTGTTCTGTGCTACCGAATGAAAGCCGATTGTACAAATGGATGGAAACTATTCTGCTTGAGAGAAATTGAAACTGATTGAAATAAGTATACAATATTTATTTTAAACAAGCTTTCACCCACAGCTTCGCCTGTATATTATTCTCGCGTGTTAACCCGTGCTCTTTTTGTAATTTTCACGTGTTTCCGGAATCTTTGCCATACCACAGAATACTTAATAGTACAGGTAGCCATACATAGAAAAATCACCAAAATTTCATCGCAATCGGATAAAGATAAGAAGTACATACGTAAGACTATTTTTTTAAAAAAAGAACACTACGGAACAAGCCCTGTGTCGCGGGGGACTTCACAAACATACAATTAATGTACACTCAGGACAAACATTTATGGATCACACATTTTTTTGTCCCGTGTGGATATCGAACCCACAACACATCGCGCAGTGGTTTATGGCAAGGTAACCACTTAAGCTACTGAATCAACTGCAGTGAAATTAAATAAATATTATAGGATTTAAGATTTCGAAGCTGGCATACCAAGGTGTGTTATATCTACCACACCACACTCTCTCTCGCTCTTCTCTCTCTCTCTCTTCTCTGTCTCTTCCGGAGAAATTAAGTGATACAACAGATGGTGATGCATAAGAATTGATTATGAAACACATAAAGCATTCTAGGTACTTATTTACCTTGCTTACACTAATGGAGAAAAGGGTGTGTTCCCCAAGGCATTATAAGTCAATTACTCCCATGCTCTCAACGCAATTAAATCAGTCATCAATTTGAAAGTGAATGCACGTATGATTTAGTGGTGAAGGTGGCCAATTCGCCACTAAAACCACACCGAGTGTTTTAGGTTCTATTTCCACGCGAGAACAAAATTGTGCAATCCATAAAGGGTGTTCTTAGAGAAGTGGGGCACCATACTAGCGAGCAAGCCTGACTAGGAAAGGGCCTCCACCTTCCAGAAGACCCAGCCAAATAATTACACACAGCGGTGTAGTTGTGTTCCTGTGTGTAAGTACAGGTCTCCAGAGCTCATTTAAGGACGCGTTTTGAAATAAACGTATTCCTATCCCAGGGATACTCCTATCTTAAGCCCTGGTGTAAAAGTTTCCGAGTCTAAGTGTACTTTGTAACCGTGAATTGTAATGTTTGTAAAATCTGCAGCGACACAGGTCTTTTTTTCTAGTGCGGGAGTTGTTTTAGAATGTGAATTTTTTGTATTCAACTCAGCTTTTGCCCGTGACTTCTACCAGTCTTTCAACCTTGCAACTGTATTTACCTAAAGAGTTTTGATTATAAAAGGGCACAAAAAACAAACAAAATATTCTTATATTTGTAATAGATATAATTTATTGTGTACATATCTCATAGTTCTGTTTTTTATAGCATTGGATAATAAAATATATAGATATGTTTCTAGCGAAGAGGAAAATGTATTATTTTCCTTATGTCTTTTGATTTTGATGACGAATGCCAAGACAATCTGGTTATCTTTAGGAGTGCGGTTATCTATGTGAATAATTGAAGAATTATCTTATTTTATTTGTTTTAACAGTTACCCAGAAATTGCGGCAGGCAGTCTTAGTTCATCATCAACTAACGAATTTAGGACTTCTAAAATGAATATAATTTTACTCGATGCAATATTGATAAGAGTATTTAATTACAAATTTCCTTTTTTTTAAAGGATAGCCATGAATTAAAAGCATTCTAAACATTGCATGTTCAGGGAAACAACAAGTACAGGGTGCCAATGCGGTACGGACCCGCACACAATGTCTCATCTCCTGTCCTGCTCTTTGCGCCCTACTACCTGCACTCTGAGTGACCTCTGCTCACCAACTGATAACGCCGTAGAGGTGGCAAAATTTTGGGCTTGTACAATTTAATGAATAAATTTGACTGCCTTGGTGGTCCAGTGGGTACAGTATGTGCCTGCTGTGCACAAGGTTGTGGGTTTGATTCCCACACAGGGACAAAACTTTGTGTGACCCACAAAGAGTTGTTCTGAGTCTGGGTGTAATTTGTGTCCGTTAATTGTATGTTTGAAAAGTCCCCCGCAACACAGAGCTTGTTCTCTAGTGCGGCAGTTGTTTTTTTTAACTGAATTATTTATCGTACCATCGACACGAAGAAGAAGAAAGAAAACATAGAACTTCTACCTATTTCAAAGTCGGTTTAAAACAAAAGAGTTATCTTAGAAAGTTTTTTCTATATTTTTCGATGTATGCTTATGTGATTGCCGAATGAAAGAGATTTTCAGTTACGGCATGCTCTTCGTAGTGTCGCCTATTAGTAGGTGTCGACAATAATTGCGTATAATTAACAAAATTTTAACGTATCCAATGCCATTGAGGCTTGTTACTATCTCAGTTATATTGACTGCTAATACAATGTTTTCCTTGATACTTTCCTGTCTTCTACCCAAATTTGATAACAAATATACGTTGTATTAGGTACCTACTTATTACTATATTTTCATTTCGGCCATTCAGTATTTTTCCTTATCATATCGATTCGTTTGTTTGTTTATAGTTCTATGTTCATGACCGTATAGGATTTGTCGTTTGCGAAATTAATTTACTAGCGCATATTTTACAGTTGAAATTATTGTTGTATACTAGCCTTAACCCGTGACATCGTTTACATAGTACCTCCACCTTATAAAAGACCACAGCCATATAACTACGTATAGTGGTGTAGTTGTATTCAAACAATGTTTCCTACCGTAACCATTCCGGCTGTCCCAGATCAAAACCCAGTAAGTACTTTTAACAAATTTTACAGTAGAGCGCAAAAACATAAATCGGAGTAGCCTTACAAAAGTGTTTGTGTTAAACTGTAAACATGATATTTACTAAAATGAATACTAACTATTGAATACATATTACGAGATTTTTTTGGAAAATAATGTAAAATGCCTGTATAAAACATGCATTTTACATTATTTCCTTCCCTTACTAACTTTGAAAATAGACAATACGAACTTATTTTCCTGCCATGACCCGTTTCAAAACCTAGTATGAGCACAGAAACACGCAACAGGGAGGTTTTAAACAATAAACTTAAGAGCGGTACCATACTAGCGACCAAGCTCGACTGGGGAAGGACCTCCACTTTACAGAAGACCACAGCCAAATAACTACACACAGCGGTGTAGTTGCGTTCCTGATTTGTTATACAGGTATAGGAAATGGTACAGACTCCAGCTCTCTCAAAGACACTCAAAACTAAACTGTCACAACATATTATTTAAAGCACTACTATACTACCTAATGTTTTTTCAATATGTAATTGGTGTACAATAAAGAGTTTCTATTCTATTCTACCCTTTGAGAGAGAAATAAATAGATATTATTATTATTATTCATGTGCTTGAGTAGGTACAGGTCTCCAGTGCCCATTTAGGGATGCATTTTTAATTAAATGATTTGCTATTCCAAGGTTAATACACCAGGGTTTTGTGAAATTCCTAGGGTTAAATTTGGGACATCATTCACGTGTAGCCACGTGAATGATGTCCCAAATAATGCAAGCGTCCATAGGCTATGGTAACTGCTTACCATCAGACGGGCCATATGCTTGATTGCCATTTTAAAACAAATACATTTGCTGTTTGAGCCTCCAGCTGTTTCTGTACTCAATTTAGACATAAAAGATAATAAATAAATATACAATAGCATATAAAACATGAGTTATAGTCTATTTCACATAGCATGGGTACCGTGTCGTTTAACATTTATAAAGAAGACTAGGGGTCGCCCGCGATTTCGTCCGCGTGGTAATTTGGAATATTTTCCCCGATTTTGCAACATATCTCACTACTGCTGCGCTCCTATTGATCATAGCGTGATGTTATATAGCCTCTAGCCTTTCTGGATAAATGCACTACTCAACAAAAAAGATTTGGCGTGTTGTGGCGTGACGCTTGCATTATTTGGGACATCATTCACGTGTAGCCACGTGAATGATGTCCCAAATAATGCAAGCGTCCATAGGCTATGGTAACTGCTTACCATCAGACGGGCCATATGCTTGATTGCCATTTTAAAACAAATACATTTGCTGTTTGAGCCTCCAGCTGTTTCTGTACTCAATTTAGACATAAAAGATAATAAATAAATATACAATAGCATATAAAACATGAGTTATAGTCTATTTCACATAGCATGGGTACCGTGTCGTTTAACATTTATAAAGAAGACTAGGGGTCGCCCGCGATTTCGTCCGCGTGGTAATTTGGAATATTTTCCCCGATTTTGCAACATATCTCACTACTGCTGCGCTCCTATTGATCATAGCGTGATGTTATATAGCCTCTAGCCTTTCTGGATAAATGCACTACTCAACAAAAAAGATTTTTTTCTAATCGAACCAGTACTTTCTGAGATTAGCGCGTTCAACCAAACAAACAAACAAACTCTTCAGCTTCATAATATAAAATAGTAAAGAAGGAAAATGATTGAATCAATCTATAAACAATACGCTTAATGAACGATCAAGAGCGTAGAGTATTCAATCGATAGGTTTTAATTTAATCATTATATAATTTTCATTGATATTAATCTTCAAATGTCAAACGTCACAGTACCCATGCTATGTGAAATAGACTATAAGTATTAGAATGTAATGTTTCTAAACCTGCTCCGTCTGACAATATGACACGCAAATTTAAAAACAATTTAAAATATTTTTTGGCAAAAAAGACTTCCTCCATATTTATCATATAATTTATATTCAACAAGGTCGGGTATGCTAGTTTTAGCATAATCTTACCACTAATATAGAGGTATAAATGCGAAAGTATGGATGGATATTTGTTACTTAATAATAATAATATATAGGTAATAATATTTATTTATTAGCTCCCACAACAAGTATTTTACAAATTATTTAGATAACAACAGTTTGTGAAAAGTGACAATTGTTAGGCAATGGGAGCCTGGTTTCCAAGCTAGGTATAATCACACTAGAACGGCTGAAGTTATTTGTATGAAATTCGGCACACTAATAGATTATAATTTATTGTAGCGCATAAGCTATTTTTTAGAAACAGATTTGTTTTGCTTTTTAGTGGCAACAGTTAATTAAGGCTGAAAGTGTTTTTGACATAATGGTAATAATAATAATTTCTATCTAATTTGATTGGTTACAGAAATCCGGGTATTAAGTAACGTGACTTCGATTCCAAAAAAAACGATGTATCTGCTCGATAGCTTCGTCACCAGTCTCAGGTTTTAGCATAAATTATCTTTTATTAGAAGGCTGCCTCATGTCCAGCAGTGAACGTCTTCTAGATGATGATCGTAAGTAATACTGTATTATTTTATACAATAGCATATTACGAATAACTTAAATTAGTTTTGAATTTATCAGTTATATGTTTATAATATTTTTATCTGCGAGTTTACAGAAGTTATTAAGAAAGCATCAACTTCTGCTGCCGCATGTATCGCAATTATTAATTAAGAAACAATTCGTTTAAATCCCCCGGCGTTTATTTTAAAGAAAAAAAATAGTAAATTTCGGTAATCTTTAGCAGGCAACGATATTACTCACCGTTTTGTCCAAAAGCCAACTCGCAGGAAAGATGAGAGGAATGTACGTTAACATGAAGATCATCGATGTCCAGTACACCTGGATGCTGGAGACGCCGTAGTACTTCACTATCGAATCCTGGATAATTGTGTATTGAACCCATTGGAACGAGTTCGACGCCGAATAAAACACGAACACGAATAAAACAAGCCATCTAATTGGCAACACCTTGTACTCTGTAGGACCAGACTTCTTACTAGGGGATTCTAACACGCCCCCTTTCTCAGCAATCCCATCCATCACACTCCCACAAACTTCCATATTTTTCAGATCCGTCATATTATTTATTTAATAAATATTTTTGAATATTATTTTAACAAAATAGATTCTCTATATTATTGTCAGCATTTGGCATCTAAATTGCACTAAAATTAATTTAGTCTAATAGAATTTGTAAGTGATAACAATTATTTTTATTGTCGATTTTCCCGCGCGCGCGTTTTTTTTTATTTGCCGAGGCACAGGCGTGTTGATCGCGCGGCGGTCGGCCGGTGACTGTTTTCCATTTTCGTAGAGGCCGAATGAACGTTTCCTGTGCAAAATGTACTCTATGTGAATGCTGTGCACCCTCCGTCCGGCATGACGACTACGAATACTACAATGATGCCGACCGTCTGTCTGTCAACAATACAATCATAGTGATTGTGAGAAGAGGATATAGATTACAATTATTAACAGGTTTTATTGAGTCGACGAAGTATATGAATGATGCGTTATCTTAACGCGGTGCGTGCCAGTGAATAGTACCTACCTACATATTGTGTACTCTTTTAGATACGTAGGCATGTAGTTCAATTGATAACTTATTCAGTTTTATTTTAGGTAGTTAAAATATATGTACCTGTCGTTTAACTTGTTAATAGTAACTAAATTATAAGAGCAACTATAATATGTGTTAATATTGCCCTCAAAACAATTCAAAATATTCAAACATTTAAAATGCTAAACGTAAAGACGTGAATGTGATGTCCGAAAATAACGATAGTGAACTTAAACTTGACAGCCAAATTAACAAACTGATCAATTATATGACTGGCTTTCCATCAAAGAAGTACGATTTAGCCTACTTATTCCCTCTCTCATTCTCTTGATAGCGGAGAGAAGATTCGTGCCAAGCAGTCGGACATATATGGGTTGTTACTATTCTAGATACCTTTTATATACCTGTACCTTTTGTATGCCTTTGCAGTATATTTGCGTAAGTTACTAGAATTCTTGTTTTAATAAAAATAGTGCTCTAATAGATCCTTATTTAGATATTGCATTTGAATCTCCACGTTAATATAGCGCATTAATATGAATCCTACTTCGATGAATGCATGAATTGTATTCTAAGAAGAAAAGTATAGGTAGTAGAGTAAGTTTTGGACTCGCATCGTGAGGGTTTTTCTTTATATGGTGAAAGTACATTGTAAAAGACTATAAGAAAAACCCGAATTATTTTAAGATTATTTGATGATACTTAATATGTCATTAAAGTCAAAGTCAAAGTCAAACTCTTTTATTCATTTAGATCAAATACATGATAATTATGAACGTCATAAAAACAAATGCCAGCATACTTTTTTTCCTACGGCCAATTCGCTGACTAGGGTTGGGCCTCGAGAAGAATTGGCAAGAAACTCGGGCCACTCTTTTTAATTGCCAGAGTATAACATTTACGATTTGGTATGAGTTACAATATTAGTGTTAACAAAAAGGGACAGAACCCAATATACCATACAAAATCTAATTTAAGTAAAAAAAATAATTATATGGAAACAATGAAGGGATAATTCATTATCATCATTAGCCTATACCGTCCCACTGCAGGGCAAAGGCCTCCCCTTTCTTTTTCCATGATAGTCTATCTTTTGCCAATTGAAGCCAATCACTTTTATAGGCATCAAGCTCATCTCGCCATCTCATTTTGGGTCTACCACGTGGCCGCTGTTTGGCGCTTGGGACCCACTGCATCGTTATTTTTGCCCACAGCTCCTCCGGCATGCGGCTGACATTACTATTTTATTACTTTTTAATATTTATATCAAGTAGTTATCAACATGACACCAAATTAGAAAAACTGCCTTAGTGACAGACCAGGAAAATCAACACGACTGGAAACCATGACTTACATGACTTAAAGTAGGTATAGACTTTACAGTACTGAAGTCTGACGTAAACCTAAATTTAGTTTTATTATGGCTCGTTTCAAGGACAATATCAGTTCTTCATCATGATGTTTTGATACACAAGTAAATCGAAGGATTATAATATTAATTATTCAATACACACGTAACTGACAAGTCAGGGTTGCTTTTGCGTTGGGGTGAGTTGTTAGAACAGCGGAGCGGAGGCAAACCATGTCAAATATATTCAACTATGCATGATGAAAAACTAACTTACAAAACTAAAAGAAACTGCAATATAAAGCAAGTAAAAAGAGAAAAGTACTTTACTTACTACGGACAATTTTTAACATTGCTGAACGCGAAGATTCCTATCTTACTTACTAAGTACAAAGTCGACCGAGCTTCGAATGGTATGTTTTTGTCTAATCGATATATTCAGGAAAAACTCGATTAGATTAAAAAGCATAAACTTATTTACTTTAATAGAAAATTTGATTCAAATCGTTAAGTCGTTTCCGAGATATACGAAATATATTTATCCCTATTTTATCCTTATTTTTGTACACATACAAGTATTGCTCGTTTATTAGATTTGTCCACTGTTCAACGTGCGGCAGTCCAAGTGACATTCGATTGTGGATTAAGCTCCTTTCCGATGTTTTCCCGAGAAACTTAGCTTTCATAGCTTAGGTGCTTCTATGAAGCAGTAGAAAGGTTAATATCGACACCAGCTACGTATATGTGTGTATCTGCCAGATACACAGTTATACGATTATTGCATTTTTGAAATCTACGCCCTCGACTCTATAAATGAGTTTAAAAAAAAATTACAAAATATTATCAGAACATAGTTTTTTATCAAGCGTATAAGTTTATATCTGCAATTCATTTCAAAAATGCACGACGTATAAAAATGTATTTGCCATTTACACTTATGTACGCGGGTCACAGCCCGCGCGGGATAAGGGCAACTGCCACTTGTTTTGTTATTCGACGCTCGGCGACTGTCATGCGCGCACGCACTTTTAATCTTGTATACATTTATTTATGATGTCGAATAGATTTAAATTTTTAACACACTTAAAAGAAGTGGCTTTAAGTAGTGGAACTATTGAAATAGAAAACCAAATGCCGCCAACACCAAACAGAAGTAAGTAATTCTAATCATATTTTAAACGTTAAAAGCTAAATAACTTTATTAGAATTATTTTAAAACTGCTAATAAAGCCATTAGTATTTCAATTATTATTAATTTGAAATGATTTGCATAATAATAACGATATTTTAATAAATAATTAAAAATTTCTTTACTTGCAATGTATAAATGTGTATCTACGCAGTTACATATTTATTCGATGGGATATAGTTTGTTCGTGAGTTGTATCTGTGCACTTACATACTTATACACTGGGAAATAGTTAATTTAAAGTTATGTATCTAGTCAGATACATAATTATTCCCTGTCATGTAATTTAATTGTCAACATGTAACTACATATAACCTATCTAATATTATTATAATTATTACTAATTTACTTCTCTCCTTGAACTTATTTTAATCCAACTACTTACAATAAAATTATGTTGCAAACTAACAAATCAGTAGGATATCATAATTAATTAAGAAAGTAGGTAGGTATTCAATAACGATATTTGGGTATATTTTTCTACTTAGGTACTTTTATTAAAAATAATCCATTTTTTAGGTGAATCGCCAATACCTTTTTCTAAGGACTTCACGGAAGAGGACCTCCACCGCATTTCTCAAATCGTAGCAGATGCCAGTAGCGACGAAGAATCTTATGGTCTTGAAAAATATACTCATAAAGACCAGTCCCAAGAAAATAACTACGAAACTGCATGCGTTTCTTCTGAAGGTACTGGAGGTAATAATCATGAAACTGCATGCGTTTCTACTTGTAGGAATGATGTATCGGGTATAATTCACCTAGCTTTTCATTATATATTGCTCAACAAATTGCTAATTGTTATTTCTTTAATTTATTAATATGTAGTTTATTATATGTATGTATGTCCTTCTAAATATGTATGTTGTATGTATTACAATATTATTGTTTGATTTTATTTTAATATTTCAATTTCAGACTCGTGCCCCTACATTGTTTTATCTCTGCATCACCCTATAGGTTGACTGGTAGAGAATGCCTCTGGCATTAAGTCCGCCTTTATACCAGTTTGTGTATATAAATTAATAATAAATAAAACAATCCTACACCAAGAACAAGATATCGCAACAGACTCAGCAATAGTTTACTTTCATATCCGCGTCCAACATTATTTACTAAACAATTAAATAAAGCGTATACGGGCAAATTACCTACCCGAACTTTTTAATACAATAACTACATACTAATTTTACAAAGACTATTATTAAGCATGCCAAAATACTTACTACTTGATATTTTTAAGAGATTGTTTTATTTTAGAAAACGTGAATTACTTCCATCTCAGGCATAAGTCGTCCACTGCTGGAAATAGGCCTCCCCCAAGGTTTTCCACATCGTTCGGTCCTGGCATCGGTTGCCTGCGACCTTTACCATACATCGGTTCACCTTGTTGGAGGCCTGGCCACGCTGCGTCTGCCAGTTTGTGGTCGCCACTCTAGAACCTTTCTACCCCAACGGCCATCGGTTCTGCGAGCTATATGCCCTGGCCATTGCCACTTAATTGAGGCAATTCTTCAAGCTATGTCGGTTACTTTAGTTCTCCTACGGATCTCCTCGTTTCTGATTTGGTCTCGCAGGGAAACTCCAAGGATAGCTCTCTCCATTGCTCTTTGGGTGACTTTGAGCCTTCGCATGAGGCCCATAGTGAACGACCACGTCTCGGATCCATAGATCATCACTGGCAACACACACTGGTCAAAGACTTTCGTCTTGAGACACTGCGGTATTTGGGACGAGAATATATGGTGAATTACTTACTTCTTTATTATCTTTGTTTTTAATACTACCAAGGTGGTAAACAAGCATACGGCCCGCCTGATGGTAAGCAGTTACCGTAGCCTATGGACGTTTGTAACCCCAAGGGTGTCACTCACGCGTTGCCGACCCTTTAAAAACCTTATAACTCCTTTCTTGAAGAACAATGCTATAGTCTCTTGGGAAAACCTCGGCAGTTCATTCCACAGCCTAATTGTCAATGGTAAGAATTTCTCTGAAATCTTACGGTACGGCGTGTTTAGAATTGAATTTTAGATAATGTTTGTAATTCTTTGGACGTGTGTTTGATTTTATTAACAAATTTTAATATTAACGTGACGTACTTTTTAATTGTTTAGTCTAAAAACTTTAAATGTTAATTATTTTTGTAATTCCATGAACGTGGGATTTTTTTGAGAATTATGTTTAATTTTTTTCCAAACTGCATTTATGTTATTTTTGTGATTCTTTGGACGTGCCATCATGAGAATTTTAATATAACATTCAATTATTTATTTCATTGTTTTATTTTATCATTCAAGACCTCATAAGATTTAGAACAAAATAATATCCGCTATTTTTTCTAATAAATCATAATAGGTACTCTCTATCAATATTCAGATACCGAACTGAACAAATCGCTATAAAACCGAGTAAAACTGTGTAAGTATACAGTTACGAATATGTTGTGTTTATCAAATTCCTAGTATAAGTATGTATCTGCCACATATTACATGTAAAGTTCTGATCAAAACAACGTAAAAGTATGTATCTACAATAAATCAATAAATAAAAAATATTTTAGATTTTTTTTAAACTCCTAACAAATGTTACCCTAATTCTAAGCCCTGTGCGAAATTTCATAAATCTAGTACCTATAATTACGTAGTAATTGCGATTTGAATTTATCGAAATCTTTAAAACGCTCTCCTGTAAAATTTGCTTTTTTCAGTTACACACTTATACGTGGGAGGTGTCGATATGCGCGGGTAAACCAATTTATTGGTTGTTGGGATAGACTTAAATGCAGAAGGCGGTGGACCAGATGTTGTAAAACCTTGGGTCCACGTATTAGCCTTGCGATGCATCGTGGCAATGTGTCCAGTCTTGTGGGCACCTTTCCTCTGAACTGCGACCTCAATCAGATGTTTATAGGTAAAATACCTTTAAATACAATATCTGATTGTTTGTAAGTAGTTTAGGTTAAGTTACTTTTATTTTAATAACTAGTCATGTAAATATCTTATTTATTTAACCCTAAATAGGTTTATACAAAAGTAAATAGTTTTTTCTATGTTTCTTTTTATAGCGCTTATCTCTGAAACTGAATGAATTTTGAGTTTACTTACCTACCACCAAGAAGGCGGAATGCTTATCTGTCACCGTAGTACTATTGTAAAAAAACAGCTACGCTTTTCTCCTTCCCGTTTCATTAGAATCGTACCCTCAATCCGGTAAATATTGACAGACAGTCTTGTCTTGTACCAACGACACACACAATAATATAACATTAATTATGTAAACACGGCGTAAAAACAACGCTACAAGCCAAAATGTCTGTCATTTCCGTTGATTCACCGACACTTACTTGTTTAACAATAGTCACTGTGGGAGAATTACTTTACTTTACAATGTACTAACGATTAAGATGGCGGTCGGATTTAATTATGTAAAAAAATAATTTATAAACTCTGTAAGAGATGCAAATGTATATTAAAATTACGTTAAACAACACACACACGCGTAAACATAATTTTATAGAAAAATATTTGTATAAAAAAAACAAAAGAAGTAAAACAAAAGAAAACAATTATTTAAAATATGAGTTCTAAATTCAGACAGTACTTGAAACTAACAATAAGGTTGAAACCTATGATCTTCAACCTTTTTAACAATAAAGTTGGTACCTATAAAACCTATTTGCTGTATCAACAAGCACAATATAAGAATAATATTGTACTTGTTGATTGGTCTACTAACTGTGACTGAACTTTGAAGATAATACAATCAGTATAATTTTCGATCGACTATCATAAGTACACCTACTCATTAAGGGGATGCGTTTTTTTAAGTTTTCCTATCCGAGGATTAGTCTCCTGTAACACAGGGCTTGTTTGCTAGTTCGGAATATGTCTTAAAAAAAATATTTAAGAAAAATAATTTTACTAATTTATATACCTATATATTATACTAGGGGTCGCCCGCGACTTCGTCCGCGTGGTCATTTGGAATATTTTCCCCGATTTTGCAAAATATCTCACTAATGCTCTACTCCTATTCATCATAGCCTGATGTTATATAGCCTATAATAGCCTTCCGTGATAAATGCACTATTCAACAAAAAAAGTTTTTTTCTAATCGAACCAGTACTTTCTGAGATTAGCGCGTTCAACCAAACAAACAAACAAACTCTTCAGCTTTATAATATTAGTATAGATATATGTACTTGTATACCTAATAACTTGTAACGGTAAGTTGTCATTAACAAGATTATTTTGTTGTCTTTGTTTGACTCATCAAGATATATAAAGGATATTACCGTTGTATACCTACGCATTTTAAAATTTGAACGATAATAGGTTTTTTATACTATTTTAGTGGAGCTAACTAACTTTAGCATGCAATACCTAGGTTTTGACTTGCGTGTTGCCAACCTTAAAAAGTTAACACCAGGTTTTTGTGATAGAGTAACCCTTATACAAGAAAATGTTTCTTTAAAAACGCACTCCTAAGCAAAGCCCCTCTAGCCAAGTGTCATAAGCGGTAGTCGAATCAAATAGAATAGAAAGAAAATGTATAGGATTTGACGTAAGTTTACGACATAATGACGTAAAATTATGTCAAATCCGGTAAATTTTGCTATTCGATTCGAGTACCGTTTATGCCACTTGTCTAGAGGGGCTTTGCTTAGGAGTGCGTTTTTAAAGAAACATTTTCATACTCACTCACGCACAGGAAAACAATTATGGCTGAATTTTAAATGGCTATTCGGACGATAAGTTTTCGCATGATACACAATCAAACAACTTCTTTGCAGTTAGATTGTTTTTATTTTTTTTATACTACTTGGGTGGCAAACAAGCATACGGCCCGCCTAATGTTAAGCAGCAACCGTAGCCTATGAACGCTTGCATTACCACAGGTATCACAAGCGTGTTGCCAACCAATTATCTTACACCAGGGCTTTAAGATGAAAGTAACCCTGAAATAGGAATACGTTGCTTTCATATCGCATTTCTAAATGAGCGCTGGAGACCTGTACTCACACACAGGAACACAACTACACCGCTGTGTGTAATTATTTGGCTGTGGTCTTCTGTAAGGTGGAGGTCCTTACCCAGTCGGGCTTGCTCGCTAGTATGGTGCCATACCTCTCTTTATATGATTTAATTTAATTATTTTAAATGACGAATCTCATAAATATTTACATTATAATAAACGTGATAATAATAAATGTCGAGTATTTATTGCGCTCGTTCTTAAATAGATAAAATATCTTATCTTCACTTAGTAACACCAAATTATTGCAACTTAAATTGCAAAGATGTACATGAGTGAGAAGTTCAGGCTCCGAACGAAGGTTTTTGGACACTGGGTCAGTTGAAAATATAATTTAACAGGTTTTAATTACATTATTTAGGTGGCAAACAAATATAAAATGGCCCGCCTCCAAAAGCCGTTGACTTACACGACTGAGCCTCTAGACAAGTAGCATAAACGGTAAGCGAAACGCAAAGTAAAAAAAACAAATGTATGGCTTTTTTTAAATGACAACTCCTGCACTAGAGAACAAACTCTGTGTTGCGGAGGACTTTACAAACATACAATTAACGGACACAAATGACACCCAGACTCAGAACAACTCTTTGTGGGCCACACCAAGTTTTGTCCTGTGCGGGAATCGAACCAACAACCTCGTGCACTGCAGGCGCATACTGCGACCACTGGACCACCAAGGCAGTCGTAATTTGACGTAAGTTTACGACATTATATATTATCGTCACACTTGTCTAGAGAGGCTGTTCTCTCTTCGTTCGTGTCAGATTGCTGCCCCAATGGAAATGAAGAGCGAGGAGTAAGTGAACTAGCCGTATGTAAATTAGTTGACATCATCTTTCTGGCTTATCTATAATTTATGACCTTCATAAGTGTTACTTTGTAACCTAAATGAATACATGAATGTTGAATTTAAATGAAGAGTTGCACGCTAGCACAGGTGATCTGTCTGCACGCAGACGGACTTAAGGTTTTTTTAGGGACACAAAGTACACCCAGACTTTGGACCACCATTTATGAATCGCACAAATTTTTGTCCTGTATGAGGATCGTACTCACAAGATCGAAACATTGATTATTACGGCTTTCTTGGCTGCCTCTACTTTACCCTTATCATCAGCCTGTGTTCATCTACTAGATACTGAACGCAGGCTGCTACTGGGAAACCCCATCTTCGACTCTCCATAATTATCGATTATGGCCCGCAACTTATGCAATTCTTCAAACTGTCGGTTAGGATAACATATTAATATTTATAACACAAATACAAAATAATTGTATGACTTTATGAATGTTTGACTTTATGGATGTTTGACTTTAAAAGTTTGACTATAATGCTAGTTTGACTTTATGGGCATATGACTTAAGTCAGTATGATTTTTTATGAGAACTTGACTTTATGTGAGTTTGACTTTATGAGAATATGACTTTATGAGTATTTGACTTTATGAATGTTTGACCTTATCCTAGTTACCCAATATAACTAGGACGAAATTATATATTTTTTGGCTTGACTAATCGTTGACATGACAGCAACGCGACTGATATATAAGAATAAATATTATTAAATATAATCCGGCTATCTAAGCAGCTTACAATAAACACTCAAATAAAACGTATCGCCGAGTATATTGAGCCTTAGATTATATAGATAGCAATGTAATCTGTAACAATGATGCAACTCAAATCGTACGATTAATACGCGATATCATGCATGTACCCGTACCTACTATGTATGTACCTGCTTATGTGTTAATCGTATAATCAATCGTATGATTTACTAAATCGTACGATATTTGTTGTTTCCTACTACATTTTTTAAGTTGTGTTTATTAATAATAGCAACCTATTTAGAATTTGTTTGCATGGACTGATGCGTAAGAATTTAATATAATTATGTTTTTAAAGTATCTACATTTGACAGGTCACTATTCAAGAAAAAAAAATGTATGCTGGCATTTGTTTTTATGACGTTCATAAGTATCATGTATTTGATCTTAATGAATAAATGAGTTTGACTTTGACTTTGAATGCGCAAAGGTATTGATTTTTATAACAGGGTTACCAAATAACTCAAAACTTTGCCGTTGACCTATCAGAAAAAAAAAGGTTTCCTTAAATGTGTACTGAAAACTAACACTCGCACTAGAATATAATTTCCTTTAAAGACAACTTTCACACTAGCTCTGTATCGTGGGGACTTTACTAACATATTA
Organism: Trisateles emortualis; assembly: GCA_947095525.1. Lineage (NCBI taxonomy): Eukaryota > Metazoa > Arthropoda > Insecta > Lepidoptera > Erebidae > Trisateles > Trisateles emortualis. The sequence continues at coordinate 21,617,483 of OX352731.1, read as the reverse complement.
TTAACGGACACAAAGTACATCCAGACTCAAGCCAACTATACATCACACGGGGATTTTTGCTAATTCAATCTCTAAACATTTGTTTGTTGTTTGTTTTTTCAAGTTTGTTTGTTTGATTGAACGCGCTAATCTCAGAAAGTACTGGTTCGATTTGAAAAAATCTTTTTTGTTGAATAGTGCATTTATCCAGGAAGGCTATAGGCTATATAACATCACGCTATGATCAATAGGAGCGGAGCTGTAGTGAGATATATTGCAAAATTGGGGAAAATATTCCAAATTACCACGCCGACGAAGTCGCGGGCGACCACTAGTTAAATATAAAAGTGTTAGTAACTCCTGTAATAGATCATAATAACCCTCTCTAATAGTGCCCGGGCTTATTATATATTGATTGCGATTCAACCACTACAAATAGTCATTGGAAATTCCCAATCAATTAGTCTCTACTACTAAAGTCGATAACGGAATAACGGAACGGAAAGCGATACCGCGGATAATAACCTAGTAAATGTATCCTGTTTTATTTAGTAGAAGTAGTTGAAAAAGTTGTCGCCAGATTTAAAACTAATGCAGGTGAGCGATCTCATTTACAGAGAATAATGAAATTATATAGTAGTCATTTTACTGATGTCGAAATTTTTGCATCCTCACCTGCATTGTTTAGAAAAAACATAGAACAAATCATAAATAAAATTTAAATAACCTTTATGTATTTATTGTCTTGAGTTAATAATATATATAAACATATACCTATATTATATAAGTTTCACCCTGACACGGACAGTGATGTGGCCACAGTGGATGTATTGTTGTCATAACGTATAAAGACATTAACTTGCCTAGAAAGTATTACTCGTATATTTAAATCTGTATATTGCATTAGTGTACTTACTTAAAATAAAAATGCGCACATGTGGATAATGGAGCTGGTTACATTGTGAGTAAATTATATCATAATAATAATAATAATGTTTATTGACACCAATTTGTTACATTTTTACATTCTTGGACAATTACAATGAGGCAAATATACAATAGTTGTAGAAAACTGTATCCCAAACTAGGCTGATTGCCTGTATTTTGGGAGGCAGTGTTCAATCGTGTATATTGATTGATGATACAATTAACAAATATATTATATAATCATTCATGTACACTGTCAATGTAATTGTTAATTGTCCTAAATAAATGAAAAAAAAGGAGAGAGTGGGTTTAGGCCTTAATTCACACACGCTGGCCTAATGTGGGTTGGTGAATCAGACATGGGTTTCCTCGGACAAGTTTTCTCGCTTACATTGTACCCATCTCTCTTTGTAATACACAATAGAATAGCTACTTAGACAAAAAAGAACTTTGCAAAGACTTCCGTCTATGCTTGCAAATCAATATTTGAAAACACTCTTATTATTTAATGTACACTTTTAAGTACACTTGATATCATTGAGTGCGTCTGAGGTATCAATGTCGGGTCATGGCCGTCCACATACTATTCAGATAATAAAAAGATAAATAAATAACTATAATACATCGTAATCGTAATACGTAGAATGGTTTAACACATTTACTACACTCAGTAAATAAAAAATATAATATACTAGTTGTTGCCCGCGGCGCCGCCCGCGTAGATTATGGTTATCGCGATAAAAAGTAGCCTATATGCTATTCCAGATTATAATAGCTCTGTGCCAAATTTCATCCAGATCCGTTCAGTAGTTTTTGCGTGAAAGAGTAACAAACATCCATACTCACAAACTTTCACATCTTATATATAAAAATGAATCCCTATATCCCTTTATCACGGCATCACGCGTGAACGGCTGGACCGATTACAGTAATTCTTTTTTTGAAATTAGTTTATCCCGGACGAAGACGAAGTCGGGCCGCTAGTTAAAATATTAGTAAGGATGTCCCATTAGCTAGGCACAGGACTCCTCTTCCCTATATAAAGAGCTAAAAGTTTGGGCCTTAGGTAATTCACACACGCTAGCCTAATGCGGGTTAGAGGATCTGACTCACGATGTTTTCCTTTATCGTTAGCAAATGACAAATTATTAGATTAGTATGTATAAATTCCACAAATTAAATTCACATTGGTACTGCCACCTGAACTCTCACCTCATGTATACAAGTCGATTACTTTCCTACTCGGCTAACAACGCTTCACTTTACATAGGTACGTCAATAAAATTAAAATATTAATTTTATACCTAATCGCATTTTTTGCGACGGCAAAATATGTTATCTATATTGGAATATAAAAGCAGTCCCACGTGCGTATGCGCGGCACAGTGACATGCGTAGAGCATGCTAATGTTGAGCACATTCTGCATTGCCCTTCTAGACAAGTGGCATAAGCTGTAGTCGAAACGAAAAGTCAAAAGAACAAATGTATGCGATTTGACGTTAATTTACGATTATAATGTCGTAAAGTTACGTCAAATCCCATACATTTGCTTTGTTACCATGTGGCCACACGCGGATGAGGTCATAAACCATATCATGATTTCTTTTGTAGCGCCATCTATCAGCCCAATAGAATAACGCCACATAAAGCAACGAAGTTCAACATAGAAAAAACATTTTTTTTTTTTTTTTTTTTTTATACTACTTGGGTGGCAAACAAGCATACGGCCCACCTGATGTTAAGCAGTATCCGTAGCCTATAGACGCTTGCATTACCAGAGGTATCACTTGCGTGTTGCCAACCCATTTGATATGTCACTATCCCTAGAAACACGCAACCGCAGAACAAATGTTAGAGATGCTGAATCGCGCTATCGAAGTTTACACAAACGTAAGTATACATATATACAACGCCCAACTACTAACCATTGGGCCGCGGCCCGCCAGACACGATCACCTAGCCTGGTCGGAGGATCCTCCCTTTTCGTTGGAGGTGTGTGACAGAAAATCAAATTAAGGGATTAAAAGGCAATGCCATATTCAAAATAAGAAGGCTATTGTAACGTTTTGAAACTTATTAATTAGAAGCAATAAAAATATATTAATCTATGATACGGGGGTTGGTTAACTTAACTCTTTTAAATGTCTACCCTCACCTGGTCCAAAAAAAAATGACTAATGAAGTACCAGCAATACCATTGGATCTTTCTTTAAATATTCTTAAGAAGTTTCTCGAGCAATAAAATACCACTTTCATAAACAAATCGGAGCGCACCATCTCCCTAATGGATTTTAAGTTAAGGGTATAATAGATAAGTAATTATAACAGAAACTCTAATGAGTTGTAGGCTGTTACACAAATTGCGAGCATCGTTAGCGACACAGCAGTTGATGCTTTATTGTTGCAAAACTGAATCTATCTTAAGACTAATTTGTTTAATGTAAATTGTAGTATTATTTCGTATACAATGATGTAGTTGTTAGATCCAGTGCTCATTTAGATATACATGTTAAAAATAAACATTTTATCGTTTCAAGAAGGGTTGTTCCCAGACATCCACAACCGATTGTTTTCGAAAAATTAAGTTTCATACATTAGTTCCCCCGACCTGCACGACAATGTAGGTTATGGGAACTACTGTACCCTTCAACAATACCCCTATTACAAAACCCTGATATAACAATTTTGTAATTTGGCAACCCGCATCTTCCAAGCGTCCGTAGACTACTGCTTACCATCAAGCAAGGCATGTGCTTGTTTGCCACCTTGCCACCAAAAATATACATATTATTGTGTCACCTCTTCTAGTCTACTGATGTTCTATCAGCAAGTATTCATAAGCCAATACACTTATAGTTTGCTTGTGAGTTAAGCAGCACGCTTCAAAACAGTTACAGCTTTTCAGCTAGTAACTGTTGTTGAACCGTCGCTGGAAAGAATTAGGTTGTGGCGAGAAAGTGCTTCTCTACCTACCCCAATCGTCCCACCCTCCGAAAATCTCCCGCCTGGACATGAAACACCTTGGCTGACCTGGAAGTCTTCAAACCGACTTCGGACTCAGGTTGGTCGAAGCAAAGAAAACCTGCTTAGGTGAGGATTTATAGAGTATTCCAACCTGGAGTGTTAATGTGGTGCTGAGCCACAAACCATGGGGCACTTGGTATCATGTCCCGCGTGCCCTAATATCTGCACCTTAGAGGAGCTATGGACGCTACTGAAAACGCAAAACTCGTAGCTAGGTTCTGGGCCGACACAATTTAGATTGCCATCGACACGCTAAGGAGAAGATCGTAACTAGCAAATAAAACACCAAAACAAACAATGGGAGGAGAATTAAGGGGAAATGGCAACTTTGCAAGGAAAACAACACAAGAAAGGAGAAAAAATAAGTTTAGAAACAAGAAGAAATTAAACACACTAATTTCTTTTTAAACAAAGTAGAATGTACGTGTAAAAATGGTTGAATGGTTCTTTAATTATAATTTTTTTCAACCCAATGCTGCTGGGCAAAGGTGGGACACCTTTGCCCAGCAGCAGGATATATTTGGTCTGCCACACCTCGATATTCGATCCAAATCTACCCAGTCCTCCCCAAAGGCGTTCAGTTAAATCAATTTTACTCAATACTGATTTGCCACCAAAGGCAGGCAGCAAAATAACCATGGCGGCAAATACCAAACATGTCTTCCAGTAATCAAAAGAATACAGCAGAACGAAGCCAATTCGTGATGCAGCTTTTTCATTACTTAAAACATATAATTTATTTAGATAAAGCTACTGCACCGATTCCAATTAATGTTGCACTCATTGCTTCGCTATTTAGCAATATATTCCTAGTTCCGTTCATCTATTTTATCTAGCTGTTAGACACTTCAAGGCTTAACATTATCTTCTAAGGCCGCACTAATGGCTAGGAAATGCATAAGTATATAATTACAAGCAGCAAAAAGACTGACTGATTGCTCGGTAATGGGGGTGAAAGAGTGACTTACTGAAACATATGGGACATGTTCAATCATTAAATATAGAATGTGATTGCATTGAAAACTCGGCCGGAATCTTTGATCACTTCATGAAAGGATGCAAAATATAATAATAGTTTTAATATCCCATGGACTCACACTACTTAAAATAATATAAAATTAAAATAACTTCCACATGCTCAATATTTAATAGCCACCCGCTGGCGCTGAAGATAAGTAAGTAAGTACATCATTAATTAAACTCAGGTCTATCTGAGAGACACTATGAAGACTTATTACTGTAAAAAGCGAACAGAGAAAAATATAGTCCACTTTTGAACTTCACAGACGTGCTGCTAGTCTTTATTACGTATCAAATAATGATCAAATTTCATTGTAACAGCCTTAAATAGCAAAATTTCTTACAAAAGCATTTAAATTGATGTGTGACTTGTGGTAATATGGAAGATACCCTTCAAAACAACGAAAGTTACTCGCAATTAAAGAGGCAAGAATTTCCTTTTAGGATTTCATCCAAACATTCTAACGTCCATTTACGACTTACTAAAATATGTAAATTGCTTCAACGCTAAAATGGAGCTCAGCTTTCAGTCGAGCATGAAGGAAGGATGCCTCACAAACTTCTTGTGACTTGACATTAAACCAATTCAAGTTAAACGGGCACATTAACATGCTCCACGCGGACTTGACGCAGCCCTGATTTCCGAAATGTACGATACTGCGAATGCAATAAATCTTCGGACGATTCGGGCCCTTTTAAGGGTCTAGCCTCAACCGCAAGAGAAAACCTTGAACTTCACCCTTGTTGTGTATTGGCTTATGAATACTAAAAAGGCTCTTGCTAATTTCAACTAAAGTGCTTCGGCTGTCACTCTAACCAGAGGTTAGATAAATGACAGATTTAGTGACTCCTGACCCAAATAACGTATAAAGCGGGCGCAGTAAATCATTGTGGTGTCAGCAAATACAAACAACCTCGGTTTATCCGTATACAGTGAGGCAATTCAACCGTTTTCAATTTAAACGGAGCACACACTTCAAAAGAGATGGACGCTCGCAACCATAATGCTTTCAGAACTTGACATTCAGTGTTTAAACTGAATGAACACGTTATTATTTTAAAATAATTACCCGTCGCTGACAAAGAGACCTTTCGCAATTAATAACAAAAGTTCTTTTGTTTTGTTTGCATCGAAATTCGCGGACGTTTTCTGTTTTCATACAAATACATTTAGGACACAATATGATTAATTTGTGGTGTATACAAATCGAGCCCTTTTCAGTATTATATTACAAAATTTTGTTATATTTGCTGAGTCTACATAATCGTGTTTGGTCGTCGTTTTGAACATTATTTATTTCGCTTACCCTTCGCCGAAACTTTGTTGAAGATTATAAACTCATCGGAATTTTCGTAAGTATCTTTATTATTGATCTTGAAATTTTGTCGCATGAAAGTTTATCTAACTTCTGTAATCCATACTAAATAATATTATTATAAATGCAAAAGTAATTATATTTGTTACCTTTCACGACTAAACGGCTGAATGGATCGTAATAAAATTTGGCAAGAGAGTAGATTACAACGCTGAGGAAGGATACATAGGGTACTTTTTTATGCTTTTATATCACAATAACCGACATTCACGCGAGTGAAGCCACGGGTAATAGCTAACGATAATATGAGCTCCATAACGAGTCTAAGCTTGTTCTTTATGACCCACACAATCCTCGAGATAAGGTGATTACCACTAATAATAGTGGGCGTTCCTTTACAAAATTGGATGGGGCACTTGTACGAAATTGTTCAGGGACCACAATATCTTGAACACATGTAAAAGGAAATCGGGAAATAAAATCGACTCTCGTACAACAGAAGGCGAGTTCCGTCTTCGTGGAAGACCGCCAATGTGCATCCGGTGCCCAAAAAGGGCGATAGATCAGACCCAACGAATTACAGGCCTATAGCTATAACCTCCCTACTCTCGAAGGTGATGGAGCGAATTATAAACCGGCGGCTCTTGGGATACCTAGAGGATCACGAGTTAATCAGCGACCGACAATACGGCTTTCGCCACAGTCGCTCGACGGGTGATCTTCTGGTGTATCTCACGCACCGCTGGGCTCTAGCCATCGAGAGTCAAGGTGAGGCGTTGGCGGTTAGCCTAGATATAGCTAAGGCGTTCGATCGGGTCTGGCACCGGAGTCTTCTGTCGAAGCTGCCATCATACGGACTCCCCGAGGGATTATGCGAATGGATTGCCAGCTTTTTGTCCAGCAGAAGCATACAAACTGTCGTTGACGGTTGTTGCTCGGATCGCCTGGACATCAATGCTGGCGTACCGCAAGGCTCTGTGCTGTCTCCGACGTTGTTTCTTCTGCATATAAATGATATGTTGTCTACCGACAACATTCATTGTTATGCGGATGACGGCACCGGGGACACTTTTTACACAGGCCGCGCAAATATCCCTCGTTCCATTGTTGATGAAAGTCGCGAAAAACTTGTGTCTGAAATCAGTAGCACTCTTTCCAGAGTCTCTGATGACCCCAGTAAGACACAAGTTTGCGCGTTCACCGCTAAGAAAGCCCCATTTGCTATGGCTCCACAATTCCAAGACACAGCCCTTACAATATCCAAGAGCATTGGGATCCTCGGCGTCGACATCTCTAGTGACGTCCAGTTCCGACATCACTTGGAAGACAAGGCTAAGCTGGCATCTAGAAAGCTAGGTGTGCTCAACAGGGCAAAGTGGTACTTCACCGCGGGCCAAAGACTGCTGCTCTACAAAGCGCAAGTCCGGCCCCACATGGAGTACTGCTGCCACCTTTGGGCGGGAGCACCTGGATACCAGCTTGGACCCTTTGATTCTATCCAAAGACGCGCTGTGAGGATTGTTGACGATCCCAAGCTCACAGGCGGTATTGATCCACTAAGTCTAAGGAGAGACTTCGCCTCCTTGTGTGTGTTCTACCGCCTGGACAATGGGCTGTGTTCTGAGGAATTGTTCGAGATGATGCCCACGGCCACATTTTATCAACGCATCTCTCGCCACCGACAGGGAGTTCATCCTCACATCCTTGCACCTCTAACTTGCCGTACCGTAAGATTCCAGAGGAATTTCTTACCACGTACGATTAGGCTGTGGAATGAGCTCCCTGCCGAGGTTTTTCCAAAAGACTATAGCATGGGGTTCTTCAAGAAAGGAGTTATAAGGTTTTTAAAGGATCGGCAACGCGTGAGTGACACCCCTGGTGTTGCAAACGTCCATAGGCTACGGTAACTGCTTACCATCAGGCGGGCCGTATGCTTGTTTGTCACCTTGGTAGTATAAAAAAAAAAAAAAAAAAAATACCTTATAAAGTCATACGAGTTTACAGGCGCTACAATAAAGATTTTATTTGATCAATAGATTTGAGAATCACAGCAAGCTCTGAGTTGGCCGGGCATATGACCGGCGTCTTACATTGTTTTGATGTCACTGTTACGCTATTATTGGTCGTCTAGTGGTAGAAATTAGACAGGAACAGCGTACCTGTCTAATGCGTCAGATGTAGGTACAAACGTGGGCACTTACATAGGGATTATAATAGCAACCTTTATATATATAAGCCCCGCTGCTGGGCACGGGTCTCTTCTCTATGAAAAGAGAGAGAGAGAGAGGGTTTCGGCCTTAATACACACACGCTAAAGCGCCCAAAGCGGGTTGGTGAATCAGATATGTCTTCAGAATTTCTTCTAAGACATGTGGGTTTCCTCACGATGTTTTACTTCACTGTTTCACATAGGAAAATAAACAAACTAAGCAAAACAAAAACAGCTCTGAAAAGACTTACATTCACGATCACATTAGCGAGACCTTAATGGCTATACAACCTGTACCAGAAACCATTAATGTATTTAAAACGTCCATGATTAATGAAAACCGACGACTGTGGGGACTACTAATCGATCTGGCACACCGGCCAGCGTTTAATTGGATGGGACTCTTTAGAATCCCACGTCCAACCCATTCATGATGACCATTAATTCCTTTAGCAAGAGTCATAGCTTCAAATCAGCTAGTACAAGTAGTACGCCTCTTGCAATGACCTGCTTATCATTTTCTTTTTTTATTCTACTAAGGAAGCGAGCAAGCATACGGTCCGCCTGATACTAAGCAGTTACCGTAGCCTATGGACGCTGTCAATCCCTATGCATTACCCGTTGTTGTTCGGGATGGAATATCCTTGGGATAGGAAAATGCTTCTTTAAAAGCTAGATCCTAATAGAGCACTAAAGCAATGTAAAGGTAAAGCAACGCAAAGGAACACGACGAGGTAAGTTTGTAGTTATGTGTAAATTGGAGGTTCACCGGTCGGGTTTTTTTTGCTCGGTTCTATGGTGCCCTGTATAATATCTCTAAAAAATATTTGTATGAATAAACTTCCTAGCTGTTCTTTCTTAAACTGTATACAAATAGCCAAGAGTGTATTGGAAGGTAACGCCACTTATTGAAAACACATTGCAAACTTGCAGGCGATTTATTGATTTAATAAAATCAACAGTTTCCTTAATGTCTTGGGAGGGAAATTTATGGAAAATATACGTTCCCAGCATTATAATGTGGAGGATATTTTTTATACGTTCAGTTATATTAGCCCGTGTACGTATTGAGAAGTTTTTTATATAGTGTTACGCATTTTATTTTGCTTTTCAATTACAAGTATCGTTAAAAGCAATAGTTATGGATTTCCTTTTAATTGGTATGACGCAGGCACATTATTTAAGCAAAAAATGTGCTGTATTTAAATTACGATAAGAAACATACATATTTTGTTTCTGGATCTTATTCTTACAAAAAGAAACGATCCTTCATTACCATACCAAATTCATTCCTTTTTTTGTCATTATATTGTTTCTTATTGATTAACGGAAGCCAATATACCATACAGAATAAAATTTAGATAAGTATTTATCTAAATTTTATTCTGTATGGTATATTGGCTTCCGTTCCTTTTTGTTACCACTAATATTGTAACTTATACCAAATTGTAAATGACACGAGTTTCTTGCCTATTCTTCTCGAGGCCCTACCATGCATAGTCAGCGAATTGGCCGTAGGAAAAAAAAGTATGCTGGCATTTGTTTTTATGACGTTCAGGGGTATTATGTATTTGATCTAAATGAATAAATGAGTTTGACTTTGTACTAAAACATACAACAAACCTAAATAGGAAAATAAATTATGGAAATAGGCAGAGTAAGTATACCAATGTTTACATATGGGTCCGGTGGCGGGCGGCGGTGGCGCAGTAATTATGCGTACTTACAACTGTGGTACAGAGGATGCCGAATATGAACTCCGGGTCGGATCGCTTCGAGTTTTGCCAACAAAAAAAATGATAATAATATGATATAATATCAGAAGAGGCCACAAAACAAGATCAACTTATCCCTAATAAATTTTAATGTGAAAGTAACTGTGCCTGATTCTTGATTTTTCATAACTAATCGGCAAGGAGTAAAAGTTCCCTATGTTCTTCTTTACGAAATCATTATCCTGGGGCAAAAAATAGAGTAACTTTTTATCTATTGTCATTTATGCTAATAAATACATACAATGTATTTATTAGCATAAATGACATCCACGTGGCCAGACCTACGGGCCCAGCCCAAGTAATTCCATTTTTTTTCGCTATATAACTATAAATTATATTGTCTGTGACTGTACCTACCCGCTTATCTATCTACTAGCGGCCCGTCCCTGCTTCGCACTAGTGGACATAAAGAGAGACGTTTTAGGGCACTTTTTTACACCTTGGGTTACGTTACTTAAGTTTTAGTAAAGATCCTTAATCTTTTCTAGCAATAAATATAGCCTTTGTAACTCAGTGTGAATGTAGCTTTCCAATGGTGAAAGAATTTTTGAAATCGGCACAGTAGTTTTTGAGTTTATTCAAATACAAACACAAAAATACAAATCTTTCCTCTTTATAACATAAAAAATAACAATATTACGCGCTAAGTGCGTAATATGCATGTAAGAAAGTTGCTATAGCTAATTTGCCAGGCGTTTAGAAATATCTTACACAGATGAACAAAATGAATTCGGTCTATTTTATCCAAATTCAAAAGCATTGCTATTAAAACTATTCGTGGTCGTTAATCTTCACGCATCGTTCGGCTCGTCTCATTCAATTTTCCATAAAAAGTTTTCAAACGAAACGGATAGGTAGATAAATGTAAAAAGTTTGATAAATGCTTTGTGTTCGCGCACAAAAAGTTGCTAACTTCGAGTGGTGGACGTGCCCGTGAAGCAAATGCCACGAATATAAGAATATAATAGATTAAGTACGCGATTTAAAATCATAACGCAACCACACAAAGTGCCATTTCTACTTTAAATATGTAACTCCTGCCTAATCTATATCTAAGCAGATAATTCGTATATCTACTACCTACTAATTTAAGCCGAAGAATTTATTGTATTGTGCCTATTCTCTGGTAACTATGTCAGATAAAAATATATGTTTTATTTTACATTTAATAGACCAGTTTCGAGGAAAATGGATTTAAATGTATAAAATTTGTTGCGGGGTCTAAATACAGTGGGCTTACCTTTTCCGAAATGCACGAGTAACGCCTGACACATCTTTTGCGCGTTGCCGACCAAACAATGTTAGCACCGTTATTTTACAGTGAGTACCTACCACTTAATTATTGCATTGTTAAAATATTTATTCAGAAAAAGTTGAATAAATAATACCAACACAACAATGTAAAAATCTGTCGTTTTTACACTTTACAAAAAACACAAAGTTATTTTTAAACTAAACAATATTTTACGCGATACAATTTCGCATTATGTTCCGCATAATAAGCAGATATCTAATACAACACAAACAAATTGTTTATTTTTTGCATATTTACTAAAAAAATATAGTTTATTTATTGTGTAAAATGTACTTATCGACATATCTATAGATTATATTTACGTAATAAAAGTATGTAGGTAGGCTGGCAAGTTAGTATGTATTAGTCTACATAATGTAATATGTTTTTTGTAATATTTGTAAATAAATTACATTTTATTGTAAACATTTCGATTTGAATTTTATCCTTGAAAGTACTAGCTGACATTGATAATAATGGATATTTCAACATTTAAATACAATACCTTTTTTCTATAGTAAATATAAATCTACCTCTTTTTCCTCTTAATAAATAAAAATGAATGTACCTATGTATGTTTGTCCTTTATGCATGCCTAAACAATTGATCCTATTGCAATGAAAATTTGATGAGTTGTCAATTTTTATGCAAAGGTTTCTGGCCCAACGAAGGTGCGGGCTGTCCGTGTGGTGACGGATTAAGAATACAAATGTCACCACCCCGTCCATCCCGAGTGTGTCGTAAGAGTCGACTAAGGGAGTAAGTCAGGCAGACAATATCCACTGCAAGAGAGGGTAAACTCGAAACAAAACCCTTTTTTTTTTTTTTTTTTTTTGTAGAGGGGAAATGCTTTACGCATACCGCCCTGCCCGGGGAAGCGAAGCGGATATGTCGGACTCTCCGGCCTTAAGGTGGTAGGCGGCCGGCATACCGACTAAAACCCCCCTGTGCACCTACACCCGCCTTCACGGATGGACCACCGGAACCTGCTATGACATCAGTGGTCCACCCAGCGGCTACCCGCGCTGCGCGAGCTCAACTTCAGTGACAGCGTCCGGGTGCACCGGGAACGCTGTCCCTCCGCCGTGCGGTGCGGGTGAGAGGCTCGATACCCCGACCTCTCACCCGCAGCGAAACAAAACCCTATACCAACCCATCTGGCTAGCGTGGTGTAGTAGGTTGATATCCCTTAGACGAGTCCCGTGCTCAGCAGTGGGACGTTTATGGGTTAAGATGGAAAGTGCGAGTGAATGCTCGTACAAAATAATAAAAACAATACCTACCTAAGTAAAAGCTGTGTTTAGCTTTTACTTATAAAATATAATACGTAATACGTTAAAAAAATAACATCTCAGAATGCAAAACTCTGTAAAAACCAACATACCTACTATTTCCAACAGTGGAAAAAGAAAAATAAAACACAATATAATGCAAAATCTTAACCCTTGACTGCTCAATAAATATGATGCTCACAATAGATACCGTCGAAGATTCATCAATGTGAATAGGAATATCTGTATCTATCGGAGGGTTAGTCCGGAGCTATGGCGAGACCCGCCGCCATTTGTCTTGTGAGCACACTGTGACTGGGAATTAGGTCACTGGCACCCTCGCTGCAGATGTAGGGTTGACTGGACGAGACAACAACATTGGCGTAGGGCAAGTATTTATAACCCTACGGCGATATCTGTTTTTTATTTATTCAAAACTAGTGGCCCACCCCGACTTCGCCCGGGTTAAACTATTTTCTTTCTTTAGAACCTTCTGACAATAACGAACATAGCAAAAAAAGAATTAGCGATATCGGTTCAGCTGTTCTCGAGATTTGCGCTTAGCAACACATTCAGCGATTCATTTTAATATTATAGATAAACGACAGAACGGATCTTAATAAAATTTGGCAAGAAGGTAGATGGATGGTATCCTGGGGAAGCACTTTAGAGTATCTAGATTCTTTTTAGAGTACATTTTTGTCACGATAACCGACATCCACGCGGGCGGAGCCACGGGTAACGATTAGTAGACCATAAAGTAACAAACATGGTAAGTATAGAATTATTTTTAGCGAGGATTATGTCAATGTTTATTATTTTGTTTTGTAAATATGTTCAAAACAGTCTATATTGCTTACAAAGTTTGTATTACACCTGGATAACGAGATCAATTCGCACCCGCAGGAGAATAATGACGCCTTTTTTGGCAATTTTCATCTTATGCTTCGTTTAATTAAAGGTTCAAAATTGTTAAATGGTTTTTCTCAACTTACGCTTCTTTTCCACTGATGGTGCGAATTTTACTACTGATTTTCTTAAGCTGGGTATCGTCGTTGCGAGGCTGCTTCGCGAGGCTGCTCATCTGGTGCTTACATTGAGCAGATAGTAAATCAGACAGTCAGGCAATGTTCAAATTTGTACGCGAGGCAAAAGCGTCTTCACGTCACGAGGTTGCCTCGCGAGGCTGCTCACCTGGTGCTCGCATTGTGCAGGCAACCAATCAGACAGCCAGGCAATGTTCAAATTTGTACGCGAGGCAAAAGCGTCTCCACATCACGAGGTTGCCTCGCGAGGCAGACTCGTGATGTCGACAGTCTTTAGAGAACCGCAGCTAAAATATCCGAAATAACTTAAGCTGAAGGTTCAAGCCACGTTTTAAAATACACATAAAGTTGAGTAGACGTAGCAAAAAACGATTTATTTAAAAAGATTATTTTGTTATGTCGCCATAACCCAACTGACGCGGAAATGTGATGCTGAAAAATAAAATGTTTCACCTTTGGCACTGTGACGTGACACGGAAAATATAATATGAGTTATGAAGCGAAAATGTTATATGAGGTAATGCTTTTAGAAAAAATATATTGTACTTTATTATGTGTACTTTACGTACTTAAATAGATGTAATGCACCATACAAGTAAGCAAGCCTGACTGAGGAAGGACTTCCAACCTCTACCTTACATAGACGTGAGTACAGGTCTCCAGTCTTTATTTTAGGGATGTATTTTTAAAAATGGTTTATTTATACTACTTGGGTGGCAAAAAAGCATACAGCCCGCCTGATGTCAAGCAGTTACATAGCCTATGGACGCTTGTACTTGCGTGTTTCCAACCCATTTTTTATACACTAGGGCTTTAGGATAGAATATTCCTGGGATAGGATATAAACGTATCCCTTAATAAGCGCTGGAGACCTGTTCACATACACAGGAACACAGCTACACCGCGATGTGTAGTTATTTGTCTGTGTTACCTACTAATCACGTTTTTATTATTAGACTAGCATCACGCAAGATATCCCTGATATCTACTTCTGGCATTGCAAGCATCCATCGACCTTGTCCTATAGAATGAAAGAGTCTTTTCCATGCATCAAAAGAAAAAATATGGCTGCTTATAAATAAGGACTATATCTCTTCTATCTATGTAACATCTGTTAAAGATTCAGTGTGTAATGAGCGTACCCTGATTCAGCGTTTATCATCACCGACAGTTAATGGTGCCTCCGTGAACTATTGATTTATTCCCAACTTATTAATGCATCTGGGAATCTGGGGCAAAAGGAAGAAAAAGTGTTTATATTCTGCTGGCGAACGGTAACTAAATGGGGGAACCAATTTAGGCGAAAAATTTATTTATATGTTTCTCGATTAAATAAAAGTAACTATCTAAACTACTTCCAAACAATCCAATATTGTATTTGAAGGTTAAAGGACAAATATTTTTGCGACCCACATATAGTTGTACCGAATTTGTGAGTAGTACCTACTTGGTGTCAATATTAATTCTCGCGTTACTACTGATGTAGGAATTGAACAATAGACATACAATTAAACAAATATTCGATAAAACAAAGATATTTCACATAAAAAAAGACGTGTGGCACTCGGGGACTGCCGCGGTAAAGCTATTGCATATTTTTTAGTATGATTTTGTTTATCGAAACAAATAAAAAAATACTAGAGTTATCTAAATAATTTTATTTTATTCTCAATGATTCATAAAAATATATAATAATAAAAATGAATACCTACTTGTAATAATTTCTTAACACTACTATAGGTACTGTAATCTTTTTCACATTAATATTCTCTTAGATCAAAACCTCCTTACACAAATTTGACATATTATTATTGGCCGTTTAGAGAATTCGTCATTAAAAAAGTATCACCGCTGTGCCGGTCGGAGTGGGGGGTGTTAGGTTTATTACTTTCGTTACGGAATTTCTGGATTCGGTCTCCACGCCCAAGGCCCGCGATAGAAGCTATGCAATAGCTTAAAAAGGTTTATTCATCCAAAAAGATGGAACAAAAATAAAAAATGAGCAATATGCCCCACATTAGGCTTGTAGCCTGTTTTTTTTAGTATTTATTGTAGGTATTTATGTTATAACACAACGATGATGTGGCGTGACGTAGTGTAAAGTCGATAACTAACGAAACTATTGTAAGGATGGCAACTGGAGAGTGTAATTAAACAACACGGTGCTGGATAAATACTGACTTTAATTGAGTAATATATCTTATTATATAGGTGAATACACATGTACTTAACACTACACTACACTATTTATTGTCGTGTATAAAACGAGTCTGGTGCAATTGATTTACGACCGTGAATGTTATGTGTTTATTACAATTTCCCTTCAGGATACCTACGTTTAATCAAAGAGCTATTGATTCGATACTAACAATCACGTACACATACACGCCTGTCAGGCGATAGCTTCGTTATCTTAAGTGATAATAAATTATACGTTTATTAATCTGGAGTACAGCTTTTTTGTGGAAAAAAAGAACTGCCATTTTATAAACGAGATTTGAGAGTACAACAACTTAAAGTCCTTCAAACATACGAGTTAACATAGGAACTTGTAGACCCCAAGCAAAATCTTTAAAAATATTTTACATACAGGAGCTGTTATTATGACGACTTTATAGCAATTTATTTTCCATCTTAATTTGAAATTACAACAATGTAATACCTAATAACTAAGGTAATAAAGTTCTTGTGTTACGAGTTTAAAAAGACCGATAAATGGCTCTGCTGGCTCCGATGAACACGTCGTTAGAGGTTCTTAAGTCAAAAACTTAAAATACGAGCAGCTTATTAAAATATTCAAGTCTCTGAAAGGAAAAATATCTCGCATATATTTTCTATTACCATTTTTATTCTCATCAGGAAGTTACGGACGGGGGTTTTGTGTGCTTGTGGTTCAATGTGGTATTTTATAGTCTGTGCAAAGTAGCCCAAGGGATCGACCGGATGTTTTACATATTTAGAACCTTTTCGCATACTATCGGAAAACGTATTTTATAAGGTTTAAACCTAAGTACCTATAATAACTTAGTGTGTTATTGTAGCAGTTTTAAACCGATAGAATATACCTAGCGAAATTTTGGTGAAATCAAATGCTGTAATTTATACACTTGATTTTTTAAATACTTAAGTATATATAAGTTTAGGATGGTGTAATTTTTTAGCGGCACAATCCTAATAATAAGTAAAAGTTAAAGTATTCTGATTACCGGTTATTACAACTCTTTTGTCATAAATTGCGGGACACTGTCCACAAATAAGGAAACTGATTTCATCGTTAATCGCATCACTAAGTTCCCACTCAAACAACATTGCCAAAACCATAAAAAGTTGCAAACAATTCCCATCAAAATAGCATAAAGAAATCT
This sequence comes from Trisateles emortualis, assembly GCA_947095525.1. NCBI lineage: Eukaryota > Metazoa > Arthropoda > Insecta > Lepidoptera > Erebidae > Trisateles > Trisateles emortualis. The sequence goes on along the minus strand of OX352731.1, from coordinate 21,600,256 downwards.
AAATATAAACATAATCAAAAGTCTAACAAAGAGTTACTGATCTTAAGAACGAGAAAATATATTTCCAACTTTCCCGAGACTACGCTTGCGTGAATTTCGGTTATCGCGATAAAAATATTAAAAATTATCCTACGTTCTTCCCCAGGATACTAGCTATCTCCATGCCAAATTCCTTTAAGATCCGTTTAGCCGTTTCGTCGTGAAAAGGTAACAAACAAACAAACGAACTAACAGAGTTAATTTCGCATTTATAATATTAATATGGGTAGGTATATAAGACAAAGTATTCCCTGTACTAAAAAAAGAAGAAGAACCATGGAAATAAACTGTAGGCTACTTTTTAAATAGTTTCAAACCAAGGAAGTTCATTACCAAGGACGTTGGATGGACGAAACGCCAAACGAAGATAAATCTAAAATAGATTATTTGATGTTGTTTGTTTCAACAATTGTCGTAAAGGTCGTTACTGTTATATCACTATACTGTAACAATACAGCTACAGGACTGTGAATGTAACTATTTCTGCTCATAGGATATTCACGCCTAGTGACATCATCTTAGAGGTAAATGAAAAAGGTTTTTATGTCGCCAACAATAATGTAAACTGTTGCAAAGGTATGACACTAATGTTTTTTAAGCTATTGCATAGCTTCTATCGCGGGCCTTGAGCGTGGAGACCGAATCCAAAAATTCCGTAACGAAAATAACCTAACACCCCCACTCCAACCGGCACAGCGGTGATACTTTTTTTAATGACGAATTCTCTAAACGGCCAATAATAGCATGTCAAATTTGTGTAAGGAGGTTTTGATCTAAGAGAAAAAAAAAATAAGTAAAGAATAAATTAAAGGTCAAATAGTAGCCTAAAATTTAATGAATTATGGTTGAATTTCGACCACGGGCGATCACTATAATCAATTTCACATATCATGGGAACGGTGAAGTTTAGCATTTAAAATATCTAGAGATGCAGTATTGGTAATATCGAATTCAAAAATATCGATGATAAAAAAATCATACTAAAAAATATGCAATAGCTTTACTGCGGCAGTCCCCGAGTGCCACACGTCTTTTTTAAATTTTATATAGTGCAAGTTTATTGTCACATACCTCCACAATTCCATATTCTGGGCTGATTTTTAAAGTTCAATAATTAACACGACCCTGATATCAAACAACCTAGACAGTCTTCACAGTTGCGTCTATTCCAATCACACTGATGGATACAATCCCGTAAAAGGATATCTATAGCCGTAACCAATGGCTTGAAACTGCAATAAAAACAAGGAGAAGTTGACGAGTGTCCTATATTTTACCTCAAAATAGAAGTACCTACCTAATTTATTTCTCAGTGAACTTTTTTTTCTTTCTTTCGAATAAGACAACTCCTGCACTAAGGAACAAGCCATGTGTCCCAGGGGACTTTACAAACATACAATTAACGGACAGAAAGTACACCCAGATTGAGGACAACCATTTATAGACCACACATTTTTTTTATCCCGTGTGGAGATCGAACCCACAACACGCCACACAGTGGTAAATAGTGAGGTTACCACTTAAGCCACTGAACCAACGCCGGTGCAGTCAACTGGCCGTAGGAAATTGGCTGATATTCTCTTCCTGGTACACTCATAAATTATGCCTTTTAATTATCACTTCATTCCATCCTGTGGGTGTCGTAAGAGTCGACTAAGGGAGTAAGTCAGGCAGACAATATCCACTGCAAGAGAGGGAAAACTCGAAACAAAACCCTATACCAACCCGTCTGGCCAGCGTGGTATAGTAGGCTAATATCCCTCCAAATTTATGGAGGAGACCCGTGCCCAGCAGTGGGACGTTTATGGGTTGAGATGATGAATTATCACTTATAACCTCAATGCCTGAATAAATTTTGAGTTTCTGTTGACATATTTTAAGAAAATACATGTTTACTAAATTTCAACATAAACTCTTATCATAAAGGACACACTGAAACCCGCTAAACTTAATTACATGACCTTAACCAACCAGATAAAAAGAGCCGTGTTGCGAGCCAGCGTTTCTTTGTAAACTCATTAATTTTGTGAATAGCGTTGTGAGATATCACGGGTCGTGTTATACTGGGGATGTAAGATGGATGATAGTCAACAAAGGGTGAGCGTTGCCAACGATGGGTGTCCGGTTAGGTGACTAGAGACACTGATAATATATTACGTGTTAAAGTGGAAGGATATTGTTGTAGAATGTTTGCTTTTTAAACTGCTGTTTGCATGTACTTATTAAAACTATTATGGAGGCAAACATTAAGAGAGGTAGGGCACCATACTAGCGAGCAAGCCAGACCGGGGAAGGACTTTCAGCTTACAGAAGACCACAGCCAAATAACTACACACAGTGGTCTAGTTGTGTTCCTGTGTGTGCGTGTGAGTACAGGTCTCCAGCGCTCATTTAGGGGTGCGTTTTAAAAGAAACGTATTCCTATCCCAGGGATACTCCCATCATAAAGGACTGGTGTAAAAAAAATAGGTTGGCAACACCCAAGCGATACTTTCTGGTTTTACAAGCGTCCATAGGCTACGGTATATGCTTAACATCAGGAAAGGAAGGAATAAAAAATAGTAGTTATTCTGTGCGATATAAAGGCTACACACATAAGCGATTCCGCACCGAAGCTAAACACCAAAGCCGAGCCCTAGCAATTACATACATTTTCCCCGCAAATTCATTCACTCAATTTATTTGATTAGTGGCAGAAACGTTCTAGAGTGGCGACCACAAACTGGGCAGTGGCAGTGGGCAGACCTTCAGCAAGGTGGACCAATGACCTGATAAAGGTTGCGGGCAACCGATGGACAAGGTCGGCTCAGGATCGGGAGTTGTGGAAATCGAGCTGTCCTATTTCGAGCAGTGGATGTCTTTTGGCTGAGAATCATCAAATATCATCAGATGATGATATTTGATTTTCCCGCCGACTGTGTCAACTAATGCTGGTCCACGTATGTGTATAGCAACCCTTAGAATGAGTCGCAATCTCAGCTCTGTGCTGTATCCTCATATCTCATTCACAAGACTTAAAAAAAACCACCGGCAGTTATACACACACACACACACACACACACCATACATACATAGACACACACACATAATAAGGTGTGAAATATAGGTAATGAATGAGAAATTTATTATATACTAATTCAGCCGCGTATACTACTACGGAAACTTTTTTTTTAAATTTATTATATTAAGTAGTAAGATTACAATAAACAATCTACAAATATTTTAAAATACATATCAGTATATATTTCAGAAAAATAAATATGCACCTGGTTTTGTCGTTTCGTACGAAAATGCAAATATAAAAGTGGGTCGCAATACGGCATACTGAGCTTTCCAGTTACTGTATTTTATTTCGCTACCATTTTTTTGGTAAAAACACGCTATGATGAATAGGTTTAAAAGCTGTTCGGGCGAAACAGGTGTAGCTACCGATTCAATTCAATGTTTTGGATAGATATTCGATATCAATTCTATTTTGATCCACAACAGGCATTTACTGTATATATACCTACATAATAAATATGACTGTATTGTTATTGAAAAACATTGTGTTGGTAATCCCAATATTGACCAAACTCTAGCATCAGCTTTAGTTTTTTTTTTATACTACCACAGAATACTTACTACCAAGGTGGCAAATAAGCATACGGCCCGCCTGATGGTAAGCAGATACCATCAGTTAGTTATGTACAGCATATTGGAAAGTAATGCAAGCGTCTATAGGCTACGGATACTGCTTAACATCAGGCGGCCGTATGCTTGTTTGCCACCCAAGTAGTATAAAAAAAAAAAAAAAAAAAAAAGTACTAATACATCATTATAATGTACTAGCTGTTGTCCGCGGCTCCGCCCACGTGGATGTCGGTTATCGCTGCAAAAAGTAGCCTATGTGTTATTCCAGACCATAATCTATCTCTGTGCCAAATTTCATTCAAATTCGTTTAGTAGTTTTTACGTGTAAGAGTAACAAACATCTATCCATCCATCCATCCATCCATCCATTCTCACAAACTTTCACATTTATAATATTAGTAAGGATAGTAAGGATTAGTGGAATTATCTACTGTTTTAAATTAGTCATCTATTTCTGTGATAAGATTTATTGACACCATTCTGTGCATTACCGTAGACAAAGAAGAATAGATAAGTAAAATTAATAATAATGTCCTACTTACCGAATTTCGGTAACGGTGGCTAATCTCAACGGAGACTTGCCATCTGCGCGGGAGATATTATAGTGCACAAGTGTGTGCGCAAACACAAGTCCGGTGGGACGGCAATCCGACACGACCGGAGAGAGATCAGGCGTAGAACCAACGGCTATACGTGCTTCCGAGACACGGGGGTGTAAGCAGTCACACACATCGACCATTGAGCCACCGAAGCAGTTAAAATTAATTTTATTAGGTCAATGCGTTTGGATGGATGTTTGTTACTCAATCACGGCAAAACAGCTGAACTGAATGAATTTAAGCATAGAGATAGATTATAGCCTGGAATAGCATATATTCTACTTTTTATTCTGAAAAATCACAGATCTCGTGAGTTTGTACGTGCAGGCAAAGCCGCGGGCGGTAACTAGTATTATTATATTGTACATGATATAGTTTATTCCATTAACAAATATTTGATTAAGCCTAATAACGATTTATAAAGTAGGTAATACTTAGATACCAATCAATTTAATTAGTAAGATAAATAAAAAACAAAAATCCCCTCTATTTTAAATAAACATTTCTAATCGCTTTGCAAATAGATTACTAATTGCACAAATACGTAATCTATTTGCAAAGCGATTTTTGTTCAGAATAATAATATACCTATTTATAAAGCCTAACTACTACATCTACTACTACTTACGTCAAATCCCATACATTTACTTTTTTGACTTTTCGATTCGACTATCGTTTATGTCGCTTGTAGGGCTGTTGGTCTAGGGGCTAGTGACCCTGACTCCTACGCCATAGGTCGTGGGTTCGATTCACATTCACACGGGACAAATTTTTGTATGATCCATAAAAGTTTGTTACGAGTCTGGATGTAATTTGTGTCCGTTAATTGTATGTTTGTAAAGTCCCCCGCGACACAGGGCTAGTCCCTAGTGTGAAAGTTGTACTAAAAAAAGTGTAAACTTTAATTACTATGCCAGTTCTCACACTCCACTGTGTGCTTGTACACACATGCTTAAAAATAGAGTACAAAGTTTGTATAGATTAAATCAAAATAATTCATCATCATCATCATCTTAGCCAAAAGACGTCCACTGCTGGACATAGGCCTCCCCAAAGATTTCTACAACTCTGGATCCTGAGCCGGCCTTGTCCATCGGTTGCCCGCAACCTTTACCAGGTCGTCGGTCTACCTTGTTGGAGGCCTGCCCACGCTACGTCTTCCAGTTCGCAGTCGCCAGTCTAGAACCTTTCTGCCACGACGGCCATCAGTTCTGCGAGCTATGTGCCTGGCCCATTACCACTTAATGGAGGCAATTCTCCGAGCTTTGTCGGATACTTTGGTTCTCCTACGGATCTCCTCATTTCTGATTCGATCTCGCAGGGAAACTCCAAGCATAGCTCTATCCATTGCTCTTTGGGTGACTTTGAGCCGTCGCGCGAGGCCCATCAAAATAAAATACTTAATCAAAATAATTACTTACTCGTAGTTAAAGAACCCCCTGTCTTAGAATAAAATGTTAGGGCGTGTTTGATCCACCAACCTGAATTACGCCGGTGTCTGCGAAATAAAATCTAAGCCTTCAGCTCTTTTAACCGAGGAGATTCATGCCCAATAGTGGGACGTATTATAACATAGGTTACTATCAATTATTATAACAATACAAAGTTAATATGCAATTAATTGAAGTGCAATATGTTATCACGTAAAAAGTGCAATATGAAGGTTAACACAAGTTATACGATAATATGATCGTAAAAATATACAATTAAGAATTATTTATATTAGTGTTTATATGTCATAAAGATACTAACATTATACAGTCAGATGCGTTTTTATAACATTAGTTGTCTTTATCTATTTTTAGTTTTTTACATTTCTCTCTAGAAAAATGTAAAATGTAATATTGTTGTACCTCATCTCTTTTATTGTTATCGCAATTCAAACAACATGTTCCTGTACAACCTGTAGGTGAGCCCTGGTAACCAAAATACAAGTTAGATCTTATCTTGGGTACTAGAGTTTAAAGTATTATTATTATACAATACCTTGTTGTTTTGCAACTAATTGTATCTATTCTATTTGTGTGAACATATTTTTTGATGAAATAAACTTATTATTATTATTATCTATCCATGACATTGTAACTGTTCTACTACACGGATGTTAATTCAAGTAGGGGTATAATTGTTTTAAGACTTTGTTCCGGACATCCATCCATCGACAAAATTTGATACCATATGAATAAAGTTTGGAGAATCAACTTTATTCATAAGGTATGCTAACTTTGTCGATGGAACTGCAGAGAATGTAATCAGATTGAGGACGTACAACACTTGCTGATGCCTTTTTTTTTTTTAAAAGAAAAAAATGAAGTCGAAAATATTCATCCTGTCACCTAATATTTAGCTTGGCACCGACTTCAATTTATTCAGTTATTTTTTTTCTAATTCTTTTTTATTTTTAGTGTTAAAGTAAAAGTAAAAAAATATATGAAATAAAAACATTAACCTATAACATTTGAGGGTTGCCCTCGATTTCCTTGGGATTCCATCATCAGATCCTAACTTTGTGCCAATAGGACCACCTCAAGAGGCTCTAAAGGTGGTTTCAAATAAAAAAATAATTTTAGAATCGGTCCACAAATGGCGGAGAAATCGTTGAAACATAAGTACAACAGTCGGTTAAAAAGTTAAGTGGGTTTTTAAAAATATTTTTCAGAGAAATCAAGGTTTGGCTTGCATTTATTTATTTAGACAATCTTGATAACTAAATGTTTTCTTAGGTAAAACACACTTTAAAGTATGTAGTCTAGTGGATAGTAGGTAGGTACATGATCGGAGTGACAGCTGTTGATTTAAATTTGTACGGTAAGTAATTCTAATATAGTTGGGCCCTCTTATTTACATAGACTTTTTCGTCAGAAATCGTGCCGCATAAAAAGCGTGCCAAAATTGCGTCTACGTACAAGTACATACGTACAGCTTAGTTAAGTTTTTTATATGTACGATTGCAAACTCGAGAAACTAGCAAGACGTAATTTTGCACAAAACATATTTTTTTCTCCATAGGTACACACGGCAACGGAGATGGCTGCAAATCTATGGGATTTGACGTAGGTTTGCGACATTATAACATAAACTTACGTCCAATCCCATACATTTGCATTTTAGATTTTCGATTAGACTGCCGTATATGCCACTTGTCTAGAGGGGCGGGACTGCTATATGAAGATTAGTTTTTTAAGAAAACCATTTTATATATATTTCCGTGGAATTTGATGATGATGAACAGTGTACAATTAAGCTAATTTCAGACTACGATATACTATTGTGCTATATAGTATAGCGAAGAAAGACAAGTGTTTAGCGTTTAGTAAGTCAATAATATATTGTACAGTACAGTGTGAACTTGTCCAAACAATGTATGGTGCGCGATTATGTTGTGCTATGAGCTATAACTATATGCTATTATATTATAGCGTAGTCTGAAAGCCGCTTTAGACTAAACCTACAGATAAAAATATATATTTTACACAAATCAAGCTGCCTCGGTGGTCCAGTGGCCGCAGTATGCGCCTGCTGTGCACGAGGTTGTGGGTTCGATTCCCACATAGGACAAATCTTTGTGTGACCCACAAAGAATTGTTCTGAGTCTGGGTGTAATTTGTGTCCGTTAATTGTATGTTTGTAAAGTCCAAAAGTAAAAAAAAAAAAAAAAAAATTACATTGGTTTTTCTAAAACTAATCTTCATATAGCGGCCCTGTGCATCCATCTCCGTTGCCCACCGTACGTACTTTACTAAACTTGATATGACTTTTTATACCACCAAAATAGGTGGCAAACAAGCAAATACGGCCACATGATGGTAAGCAGCTATCGCCACCTATGGACTCTTATTTCATCTATCGTGTGCAACTCGTGCATAACTAACGCGTAACCATATAAAAATGGAACATCAGAGTTTTACGATAGGGCACTGTCCACGGAGTGTTAGCTTTTAGCAGTTATCTTCTGTAAGGAGGATTTTCTTTTTCAGGACTTACTCGCTTAAATTGTATCCTCTCACTCTGTTGTTAACAAAAGTCGTAATACTGCTGGATTAGGCCGATTAATACCTATATTATTAATTGAGTTTTGTCCCACTGCGAGGCAAAGAGTTTGGTACGTCTATTTCACCCCTTTCTATCTACATTGGTACAATCTACTCGTATACTTCTTTTTTTTTTTTAAAAGAACTCCCGCACTAGAGAACAAGCTCTGTGTCGCGGGGGACTTTACAAACATACAATTAACGAACACAAATTACATCCATACTCAGAACAACTCTTTGTGGGTCACACAAAGTTTTGTCTCTGTGTGAGAATCGAACCCACAACCTCGTGCACAGCAGGCGCATACTGCGGCCACTGGACCACCAAGGCAGTCAGAACAAGGCATACTAATATTATAAATGCGAAAGTAACTCTATCTGTCTGTCTGTTACGCTTTCACGCCTAAACTACTGAACCGATTTACAAGAAATTTGGTACAGTGGTAGCTTAGACCCTGAGAAAGAACATAGGGTACTTTTAGAGCGATTACCGACGTCCACGCAGGCAGAACCGCGGGTAACAGCTAGTATACTATAAATTATAAAATGCAAATCACTCACCGTTTTATCCAGCAACCAGCTAGCAGGAAATATCAAAGGCACGTAGGTGATCATGTACACCATGGATGTCCACGACACAACAGTGCTATTCACACCATAGTACGACGTCACTATGTCCTGGATTATCGTGTACTGAGTCCACTGCATTGCGCTAGAGGCCGAGTATATCACGAACAAAAAGAGGATCAGCCATCTTCTTTTCGTCACTTTAAACATTGGCAACACTTTTTCTCCTTCTAATGAATCCATCACACTCCCTGCTAAGGAGTCCCTCATAACTCCGTTGTCAGGGATAAAGTATTTATTTGTCTCCGCAGGATGTCCTGGTTGACGTTCGATGTGTGCTTGCGTCATAACTGAGGGTACACCACCACTTTTTGGCTTTGATTAGTTTTTCTAATATCTTTTTGTCACTCAATTTTTCATATAAAAGTAGAGTTTTCTTTTACACTTATAAAAGTCCTTTTTCACTCACTTTAACTTATAAAAGTCTGTTTATTACTTAGTAAATATTGTTCATAAATGACTAAGTTATTAAGACACAATAAAATATCACTTTTATTTTGGTCCCAAGTTCGTAAAATATTATAATACTATGTTCAATCTTATTCTCTTCTAGGCATTAGTATAATTCAGTCTTTATCACTTCTTGTATCTGTTTAAAATTAAAATATTGCTAAATTGTTAATAAATTCATAAAAAAAAATATCGAAAGAAAGTTTCATAAAATGTAATACGTGCGTCAATATAGATCAACAGGCAAAAACAAACTGACTAGGTATACTATTATAATAATGCTAAACAAGAAAACACGAAAGTAATTAGTATAAGTATGTGGATATACTACATATGTGCAATCTTTAATTGGTCGGGTAATATGTGTGCTGATAAGAAACAAAGGTATTAAAGATTAAGGCCGCTTATGTTAGGTTTTGATATCGAAATTACTTAATACTTTTAAATGGAAAGGTCTATAAAACGATCAAAAGATTATTATCTGGCAATGTCTTTGAACGCCACGTATTAGTCACACACCGGAGACGATAGATTTTCCATTGAGCTTGCGTGTTCAAAATGCTAAGGCATTTGCACTAAAAATAGGAATACATACAATGAAACTTTTTTTTTATACTACCGAGATGGCAAACAAGCATACGGCCCGCCTGATGGTAAGCAGTTACCGTAGCCTATGGATGTTTGCAACACCAGGGGTGTCACTCACGCGTTGCTGACCCTTTAAAATCCTTATAACTCCTTTCTTGAAGAACTATCACAATATGTTAATGCTTTTAGGGTCTACAATGTCAAAAACAGACAGAGAATAAAAATTGATTGCCACATGTATGACAGAGCATGTATTGACGAACGGCTACAGTAATAAGTAGCAGTTATGTTTTAGTTATGTTGATTGGCACTACAAGATTTGTATTACTTGTAATAATTAATTATTTGTATGAAAATATCAACAACACAAAATAGAGGCAGGTCGTTTCATGATAAAAATGGCGAATCTAAAATTTCAGCAGAAATTTGTTTATATTTTTAACACGTTTCATAACTACTATTATTGTTCTTATCATTTTCAATACCTATTAAATAAGCCTTGTTTCCTGTGACCTTGAACGAACGATTCATTTAAAAGGTGAACAAGAACGAACTAATTGAATGGAAATATCAGCGGGTTAGTATCGCTTCATTAGCTACAGAGACTTGGGAGGTTTATCTCATTGTAGACACCTCCGTTTTGATCCAGTGAACCAGCCAGATTGAGTATAATTTATTAAATCTATGGAATAAGGCTTTCATTCGTGGAAATCTAGTCTATATATTATATATTTTATTTATAAAGACAACGCCCGTATTAAGGGAACAAGCCCTGTGTCGCGATGGACTTCACAAAGTACCTAGAATACCTATTTTCAGACTCGAAACAAAAATTTGTGGATTACACAATTTTTTGCCGTATGGAGATCGAACCTACAACACGCCGCGTAGAGGTAAATGACAGGTAACTACTAAAGTCTCTGAACCAATCAAGAGCATATAAAAATTTAATCATAAAACTGAGTTCTAGATATAAAGGCCCATTCAAACCTGCTCCTCTAGTAGTCAAATCGAAACTTCAAAAAAGCAAACGTATGGGATTTGACGTAAATTTACGACATTGTATCTTTAACTTGCGTCAAATCCCATACATTTGCTTTTTGACTTTTCGATTCGAATACCGTTTATGCCACTTGTCTAGAGGGGCTGAGCGGTATTCGCTACCGCCTGCAGTAGACAACATCGATTGGGTATGCGGTAATAGTAGATACTGTTTCTACCAACTATCTCGGCTCAAGCCGTAGAACTTCATACTTAACGAAGCGAATACCACTCAGCCCCTCTAGGCAAGTGGCATAAACGGTAGTCGAATCGAAAAGTCAAAAAAGCAAATGTATGACGTAAGTTTACGATACAATGTCGTAAACTTACCTCAAATCCCATACATTTGATTTTTTGATTACCGTTTATTCCACTTCTCTAGAGTGGCTGGTTTGAATAGGGCTTTAACCGTACAGATCGATACACTACATGCATTCATATAAAATTTAAACCGTTGAAAGCTTCGATTGTATATTTGATTACATACTTGACCAGTACAACAATGCTTTGTTAGTTAGTTTAGTAGTAGCAGGACGTAAGGTTTTTGAAGACGATATCAAGGAAGTAGAAGAGAGAGAGACACAGACGGCTGATCCCACCACCATGAGATATATAATGTAGTCAGGAAGAGAGAAAAAGAGATGGGTAACTCTCATTAGTACTCCTGACACTCCATAAGGCAAATCGTAATATATCATATTTGGTGGTCCAAGGTTCGATTCCCACACAGGACAAAAATTTGTGTGACCCGCAAAGAGTTGTTCAGAGTGTTGGTGTAATTTGTGTCCGTTAATTGTATGTTTGTAAAGTCCCTCGCGACACAGAGCTTGTCTTCTAGTTGACTTAAAAAAAATACAAATACAAACCTCCTAAAGGTGAAAAACCGTTTAACAAATTTCGATCAGGATGTAACAGTGACGAATACATTTCGCAATTCTAAAATCTATTTTCTTATCTATGCTCATTAGAAGAAAATGTATCAAGATGAAAATAAGGTCACAGAGATAACAAACAGTGGAATGAACACCCATGTGTGGCTTAGATATATTATCATCCGAGGCATAGTACACAATACATGCACTAATGAAACGTCTAGTGGGGTAAATATAATATGAAGTGTGGGTGGAGAATATTCTCCGTTCGTCGTTCTTCCTTTATATCATGTCCTAAATTAAGCTACGTTTTACCGAGGCTATCTATTTTACGACAAAATGTCTCATATGTTTTATTTTTTTCAGACAAGGTATGTAGGTACCTAAATCATGTTTTCTGTCTCTTTTATTTGACAAGGTAATTGTAAGGATGTTATTATATTTTCGGTCCCTAATTGCCCTTCAAACCAATTTTGGTAAGAGCGGCCAATCACAATTTTTACTGCCTTGGAGGTCCAGTGGCCGCTGTATGCGCGTGCTGTGCACGAGGTTATAATATGTTCGATTCCAACAATTCCAACACAGGACAAAACTTTGTGTGACCGACAAGGAGTTGTTCTGATTCTGGAAGTGGTTTGTGTCCGTTAATTGTATGTTTGTAAAGTCTCTCGTGACACAGAACTTTGCGAGCGTTCTCTAGTGCGGGAGTTGTGTTTGAACTTAGAAAAAAAACAAAAAGAATGAAAAGAAACAACGGAGACGGAGATTAGTCAACTGAGCGGGATATTATTATGTATATGCTCAAATACACATTTTCTATTCTTTCACTCTAATAGTTTGATGGAACGGCGATTCGTTACGACTGAAGACAGGTCGGGTGCAAGTACTTTTCGAGGCACAGAGAAATCATAATGTAAGTTTAGAAACTTGTTACCTATATCGCCTAACCATGACAAGGTTGCATGGGTCTGTGCAGCAAAGAGCTCCTTAATTCCCGTCCTTGTCCTTCCTATAATGTTCTATCCTTGTTATAATAGGAGGCCATCCTATTGCAATATAAAAGCCCAATTCTAGACCGGGCTTGAAACTAGATCAGTAAGGTAAAGCCAGCTCACCGCGCTCGGTCTGTAGATGAGTGACCATTTTCTAAAAACACAGCAAACCCAACCGTGCCTTTAAAAGCACGTAAAGTCGTTGTTCCTGCGCCTAATCTCTCTCTCTCGTGTTAGAGGGCCTTCCCGTCGAACTATAACTATAATAAGTCCTGCGCTGTTGCCTGAAATTTGCCGCCGTGACCGAAATCCATCTGGACGACTACTTCTTTACTAATATTATAAATGTGAAAGATGGATATAAATGTGATGATGGATGTTTGTTACTCTTTCACGTAAAAACTCCTGAACGGATCTGGATGAAATTTGGCACAGCGATAGATTATGGTCTGGAATAACACATATGCTACTTTTTACAGCGATAACCGACATCCACGCGGGCAGAGCCGCAGGCAACAGCTAGTATACATATAAACTTAAATCCCCTGCATTTCAATTCAAGGTTGGACCCCACACAGCGGAACGTATTCGCATTGGTTGGATTTTTTTATCTGGGCAAGACGTTTTTCATATAAGTCGGTACTTAGTCTAATTAGCGAGCGATTATTATTTTAATGTATACTACAAAAACTGTTCAGTCTAAATAGGTAATGACTCACGTGCCATGACGTGTGCCGTGAGGCACTTGTAGGCCATTGACATTTCATACACCATTTATGTCTATGCGTTTGAAGTGTTAAAAAAACTGAAATCGTCAGCGGTAAATCATTATGCCATATATTAAAACAGAGGGCCAGTTCTGAACAGAACAGAAATAATTATAATGAGAGACATGTTTTTTGTGGGTAATTCAACTGTAATTAAAATACCATCAGAAGTTGGAAATAGGAGAAGAAATAGACGCGGAAATTTGAACAAAAGTTACAACAATTAATTTTTAAAAAATACGCCAAAATTGGTGGGATCTCCCTTTCTCCTTCCACTACTACCTCCTCTGCACATCTTTTTAAGGCTTACTTATTTCAAGAATTTTACCAAAATTGTTACCATGGTCTTATGTTTTCATAGCATCCATAGGCATACTACTATAGAGCATGACTCACAGTCGCTGACCAAAAAATTACGTCAGCATAAAGATATCTGATTCCTATTATAGATAAAAGTTTTTTTAAGAACTTTTCCTTAAGGCCCCTCTTAAAAAAATGATGAAAAAGAGGTGTAAATGAAACCCTTTTTTGGTTGGCATTTATAGACAAATGACTGCCAAAAAACGATATTAATCTACAAGATGTGTTTCATAATATGGTTTTGTCATAAATTATATATTCTTCCTAAATAGTTTGTAAAACAATCATCGAATCAGCACCAAAGTATTGAGATGTAACCACTTTATGAAAAAATACACCTATAATTTGGTAATGTTATATTTAAAATAAGATTGAATTTTAATTTATTAAAAATTAATAAGACGTTCATTCAAAGAGTACATCTGTTTGTATCCCCGCGCTCGCCTAGAGAATAAGTGTGTGGCGAGTCGTGTTCGCTTCGCCCAAATGCTCAAGGTCGTGGGCGATATCCCAAGCCTTAAATGAAAACTGAGTTTGAAAGCAGAGGAACACAATTATACCGCTGTGTGTAGTTATTTGGCTATGGTGTTCTTAAGGTAGACCTTTCACAAGACTTGCTCAAAATGGTGCCCTGCCTCTGTTCTGTTAACAAATACCACTACTAGACTGGTTAAAACGCTACATAATGCAAATCACTCACCGTTCTATCCAGCAACCAGCTAGCAGGCAAAATCAGAGGCAAGTATGTGACCATGTACACGAGGGATGTCCACGGCACAATATGGTCTTCCAGTACATAGTACTTCGTCACTATGTCGTGTATTATCGTGTACTGAGTCCACTGCACTGCGCTAGAGGCTGAGCACATCACGAACAAAATGAGAATCAGCCATCTAAATGGTGTCACTTTGTATGGTTCTGGAATGGCGACCATCTCACAAAATCTTCTATAAACTCAATTTACATAATCTCTGTGTCTTACTGTTGGCTATAATTTCAACCTTCCACGTCAGGATAACAGTGGCGTAGTGGTTATCGCTCATGCAATTCTGGCAGTTAACTCTACATTGGCAACACTTTATCTCCTAATGAATTCCTCATGCAGGAATCCCTACTGACTCCGTCGTCAGGCATGAAGTATTGATTCGTCTCCACATGGTGCCCGGATTGATGTTCGATTGGTGTTTTCGTTATCACGGAGGGAAATAGTAATTTTTTCACATTAAAGTTAGTTTGTCTTTAAATTTAACTCCAAAAGGTCCTTTTTAACTCACTTTTAGGTACTCATAATTTGGTTTAGATTAAGTTGTTAAGACACAATAAGATTTAATTAAAATATCCTTGGTCCCAAGTTCGTAAAATATTGAATTTTACTCCCTGCTAGGCATTAGTCAAATTTTGTCTTTATCACTCCTGCATCTATTCAACATTAAAATATTGCTAAATTGTTAATAAATTCATAAGAAAATAAAAAAAAGAAAGTTTTTGAAAAATGTTATTTGTATTACTATAGATCAAGAGGCAAAAATGAACTGACTCATATTATGCTAAATAAGAAAACACGAAAGTATAGTATGAATATATTATGAGGATACCTACAGAACAAAGTTAAACTAGGTAATTATAATTACTATGACTCGCTGTATGAGATGTGAGTATGTATCTTGTATCCTGGGGTAGCTATATAGGGTACTTTTTACCACGATAACTGGCATACACGCAGGCAGAGCCGCGGGCAACGGCTAGTCCACTTTTACAATTAGAATATCAAATCTCGTTTAGTCACTGGAAGATTGCTCTTCAATTCTTCAGATAACATCAATCATGCGTTAGCAATCATGGCAGTAACACCAATAGGGACGCATGGTCCCAATATCTAGATATCATGTCAAGGGTATGGCTTTCTTTCTTCTATTTCTTCTATATTTCTATGAGTGTCAAATCCGTTTTTAAGATAGATCCTTCTTCTTCTTCTTATCGTTATGTTAGTGGCCAACCTGGTGACAGAGTTATTGAGATCGCCCATATTTTAGGCCTCTGTCGTGATAGATCCTTTAGATAATAAGACATACAATGAACGAACACAAAATGAACCACACCCAAATAATACATACAGCGGTGTAGTTGTGTTCCTGTGTGTTGTCAGCGTTACAAGTTTTCAGCACTTATTTTGGGATGCATTTTGAAAGAAACGTTTACCATACTAGCATTGCTGTTTAGTCGAGACAGCCTCAATGAACTTGAAAGAATTAATTTTGCAATAAAAAAACACACAATTTAATAACAAAATAACTTACCGATGAAAGAAAATGTTTCCATAATCTCGTTCCACCTTTTTTGTGTAGTTTTATAGCTCAAGAAGGTACAATTATGCATTTTTTAATTTTCTTTAGACGTCAGGCATCGAGAACGTCCGAGCGCGGACTAAATGAAATGGCGCATAAGAAAGTTGTTTTAACTCCCTTTTTACATATACGTTGTTTATTCAATACAAAAACTGTCAATGTGATTGTTATTGTCCTAAATTAGTAAAGAGAAAAAATCGACCGTGATTGTGTAGTAAAATTTTTGTGTAATCCCCTGTCATACAGAGAACCGATTGTTTTCTAAAGAATAACAGAGCCTCTAGCCAAGTGGCATGAGCGATAGTCGAATCGAAAAGTCAAAAAATAAAATGTATGGGATTTGATGTAAGTCTACGATATAATGTCGTTAACTTACGTCAAATCCCATACATTATTTTTTTTGACTTTTCGATTCGACTATCGCTTATGCCACTTGTCTAGAGGCTCTGTATAACCTATGGGTACTATGGTCTAAAATTACGCAATCTTATTTTCCTGATATTATTAAATAAGTCCTATCCACCCCGGTCGCCCCGCCCCGGTAGTGCCGACCCCCATTTAACGGGGTGGATGGCACAAATCAGATATCATCTACTCCGGTGTGTGTTTTACGGGGAGATTATAGTATTATTTTGTATACATCCCTTCTAATGTATCTAGGTAGATAGCTATATACAGGGTGTCATCAACTCGCGGGTATATCTTATAGACAAGCTTGTTCCACCGTAATCCGTAAATATCGTGACGGAACCAACGAAACCCATCCTACATCATAATACCTACTTACGTTAAATAGGTAAAAGTAATTGTGTCTGTCTATCTGTTACACTTTCGCGACAAAACTGCTATATCTATTTTGATGTAGATACATATTTTGAAGATATTTTCAAAGGAACAGGCATTATCAAGGTATTTTTACTTAGTTATAAGTGGAAATTGTTTTAAATAGTAATAAATATGACTTATCAATTAATAATCTGGAATAGGCACCTACAGTATTTATAAAATTTATAACATAGGTACCTATATGGATAGCCTGTTGACTATTTGCCTATCACCTTATTTCAAACACCAGCTGGCATAATAAAATGCAACGATGTGTAATACGATGTCAAAACAATAATTAACACACCTACACTAATAATATTTAGATTGGAGTAAGTACCTAATAATTACTTTATGAATTTACTAACAATTTAGCATTAAATTCCTACTACTTGCAGATCAAAAACAATGAAAACAGGAAAAACATAACCTTCAAATATTCGCCGCAACACTTTGAAAACAATTCACAGTAAAAATGTATATTTTTCACAAAACCACTAACACGAATCACAGTTATTTAATAGTTTAATTTTAATAGCTAGAATTAACTCACTATATAACTTTTCTTTCGTAAAAAATACAATTAATTTCACTCGCGTAACTACTTCGATTCGTCTTGGCAGCCTCTGCAAGACTACTTCCTAATAAAATTCGAGGCAATGCATGGTTCGATGTCTATCCGCCAATGGTGGAGCCGACGCAAACTCGGTAGACATTTACAATTATTATTACAATACAGTTGTAAGAAATGTTTCCATTTTACAAACAATTTAGGTTATAAAGATGACAGGACTAGGAGTGAATATTTCGCGCATGCGTCGTGGAGTCCTTTGATGTCCGTAAGTATCAATGGGCATTATAAGTTTGTATGAATGAGGTGGACTAAAAATAGGTTTTATTGGTAATAATTGAGACGTCAGTGAATCAAAAAGGTTTTACGTTTACCGTAAAAAAGAATCAATCATGGTCCATGGAGGACTTTACAAACATACAATTTATACCTACTATTTGGTAGGTAAAATATAGTTATACTTTCCCTAATTTGTCATAATACTGTACTAGGTATTAAGTATTCTGTGATAATACTAACAGTAAATAAACGCAAAATAGACGCAAGTATTCAGGCAGTCATTATGTAGGGTATCCATGCTAAATAGACTTTTTTTTTATTGTGTTGTAAAATGTGTGGTGTTTACTTTTTATAAAGAAAGCGGAAAAAATATTTTAAACCGTCTTCCGAAAAGGTACGCATTTTTCTTTTTTTGTATGTTCACTAATTTAATTATTTATAAGTTTTATGTTCCCGTTTGTCTGTAGGTAGGTATGTGTATTTTGCCTTTCGCCTGACAGTCATAACAAGTTGTAGTAGCCTTTGAACGCTTGCAATACCAAAAGCACCACTTGTGATTACTGGGTCCGTACTATGACGTGTTAAACGTGAGTCGTTCGAGCGAGAAAGAGGGACGGAACTATTAAGCGTGTATAGCTCCATCCTTCTCTCTCACTCGAATGACTCTCATTTTTAACCGACTTCAAAAACGAGGAGGTTATCAATTCGTGTTTTGTTATGTTTGTTACCGCAAAACTCCGTCATTTATGAACCGATTTGAAAAATTATTTTTTTGTCTGAGAGGACCTACCTACTTCCAATTTGGTTTTATTTTTATCAAATAAAAGTTCTGGTGATGGGAAATTGAGGGAACTGCTCAAAAATTGTAGGCACACACATAATTTTAATATTTTTTACAACAGATCAAACATTTTCATTTAGAAAGTGTAATTTGGTAAAGTGAAACTGATGAAGAAGACTACAAATGGCCACCTGAACTTTTCAATAATAAGTATTTCACGGATGGCGATTAGATAATTCTCGATTATGGTTGCTAAGCAACTATTACCAAGCAAATGTAATGTAGTAAAAGAAAATATGAAAATGGTACAATTGAACTGAAATGATGATGAAGGTGGGTCACGGAACTCCATAATTAAATAATGTAATCTAGCCATGTTTGGGCTTATTTGAATGGTCTTGAAACTACCTTAAGGGGGAAAAGTGAGATAAGAGTCTGTATAAAAGTTCATCCTGTTTAAATACAATTGGGATTTCAGTGTTTTTATAAATTCTACAGCTTGCTGTATTGAAGTCGTTTTTTTTTGTTAAAATTATAACATGTCATGCTGCCCTGTATCTACTGTACTGTACTGTGTCACAAAATGCTTAATAGTACAGGACTGTGTGTTTGCAACCCAAAACCTTGTCGCTAAATTGCTTTTTCCAAGGTCATTGTCTGAGGCACCATTTTTAAATCACATGACATCATAATTCGTAAAGGGAAATAAGTTCTTATTAACGAATTCAACCAGGAAGGTCCTTAGCCTTTGCGTATATCATTCAATAGACAATGCTCATATTCGCCATTACAAAACATGCCTTAAAGAAATTAAAATACAGCTTAAATTTATTTAAACGACAGCAAATCATTTACTGGTTTGCTGTTAATAAATTTGTTGGACTCGTTGATAAGAATCAATCAGTGTAGCCATCATTGATTTCATTGAATGGTATTTATAAACTTGTGACTTGTACGTGAGTGTGTTTGAATAGATCAATAGTCCGATGTTAGTATTTTTTATTAACTAGCAACAAAAAACTAGAGAGTAAGAACGAAAAAAATCGATGACGGCGGCTAATCTCTACGGAGATTACCCATCTGCATACGTGGTGAAATCTCTATTCCTTCACTTTAACCTTTAAGTATGGACGTCATTTTTTATAACACTATCCTGGACGTGTATTTGCATTTTTTTATTATAAAATAGCTGTTGCCCGCGGCTCCGCCCGCATGGATGTCGGTTATCGCTGCAAAAAGTAGCCTATGTGTTATTCCAGACCATAATCTATCTCCGTGCCAAATTTCATTCAGATCCGTTCAGTAGTCTTTACGTGAAAGAGTAACAAACATCCATCCATCCATCTATACTCACAAACTTTCACATTTATAATATTAGTAAGGATTATACCAGATCGATTGAAATCTTTATGTATTATGAATATATAGGTAATAAACAAATAAAAGATATGAAATTATAATCAACTTATTTATTAATAGTTCGATGAAACGCCAATACAACACTATTAGAAAGAAAAATCAGGCGCAGAGCCAACGGCTATACGTGCTTTCTGAGGCATGAAAGGGTCTTGATTGATTTACAAAAACAAGTCACCACACAAAGTTATCTTTGACACATCCTATTGTGCCCCATATTCACCATACATCCTGACTATATCTTCATCTCCCAAAATGAAATGAAATTTCTTATACCCACTATTATAACAATAAAGCTTTCAACGGTGAAACTAAACCCAGTTCTTTTTTTATTCAACCACAACTGCGTGTCGATATAAAATCTATTTCATTAGGTGGTTTGCTAAAATTGTAACCCCTTTTTGCTCCGAATCAAAAACTGGTTTATAGCTAGTTCCTATTGTATTGACTCCATAAAAGATTAAAAAAGAGGGGAGTTTTGTATCTCCGTTACTCGAGTAGCCGGGACAAGGTCAAATTTGTTTGAAATCTGTGTGTCTGAGAAGGCTAGAATGCTTCTTCCATTCCAATTTATTGACCGGCAGATGGCGTTACAAGCTCTGTGTAATAGACTTAAAAAGTTTATTTACGAAAAATATTAATATAGCCTTAAAAGGATGAATAAAATATTAGAAATACCTGGTGGGCTAGTTAACCTATTAGTTAGTTCACATTAGTTTAGCATAAATAGTCGTAAATTAAAATTTTAACAGCTGGAATGTTAGTAGAGAGGCCAATTGTAAAAAAGTCGCTTATTTACGATTTTCGTAGGACTGAAAAGGTTTATAACGACAAGTGGTATCGTTGGAATCGGCATGGTCTGCTGATACCTAAACTGGTTGTTGTCGCTTTCTAAAGTGGTGGAGGGGGAAGCTATGACGTCATTTGTGACGTCACTCCTGGTTTTAGATTTTGTCGATTATTGCGGTAACTATTCATCCGATTTATACAATATGGGTATCAAATGACAGGTAATTAAATTTCTAACAAAACATGCAAAGCAACTTTTATTGTAGGTATTATATTTTTAAAGATATTTTAAAAAATGTAACTTTTTTGCCGTTTTTTTTCCGAACACGAAATGTTTGGTGCGCAATATATCTCATCAATATAAATATTAGACCAACACTTGGGCAGTAAAAAATTTGCTACATTATCGTAGTGTACAAAAAACTTTGAATTTTGTAAATTGTTGTAAAAACAACAAAATTATGACGAAATTAAACGCCGCCATGCCGGACTCAAAGACGCGTGCCGGCGCGTTGTTTCAGCGTCAGTCGCTTACAAGCGATGATTTATGTACGTAGATGCATTTGTCTAATCATTGCCATGTGTTAATGTAAATTTCAGTAATTAATGGATTTATGCAGTGAAGTTAGTTGATTTTATTTTTTTTATTAAAAAACTGAATTACTGACAAATCACGATAACCCTGGGAGAACAATTTGTAGATATGGTTAAGAAGCGAAATGGGTCTAGTTTTTTATCACGGTGTGGTTTTTAAAGAAAAGAACCACCACTCTTCTGGTCCATTTTTTTATACAACTACGGTGGCAAACAAGCGTAAGGTAAGCAGTTATCATAGCTTAAGGGCGCTTGCAATGCGAAAGGTATCACTAGCGTGTTGCTGAACCAAAATTAAGCAGGGTTTCTGCAATTTCCCTGGCATAGGAAAACGTTCGTTAAAACGATAGTACAGTAGACGAAACGATAGGAACACACCTACACCGCTGTGTGTAGTCATTTAGTTATGGTCTTCTGTAAGGTATAGGTCCTTCCCTAGTTGGGCTTGCTCACTAGTATGATGCTCTACTCCTCTTATCCATATCTTCCATACTTTAGACTAGGTTCATTCAACGATTACGGAATTAAAAAGCTTCTGAAAGACTTGAAATACGGGGCTCTCATTTTGAGCTAAACCTTCATAAATTGAGAGTTTGAGCTAAGATATTTTTTCTAAAAGCTTTACTACAACCACTTAAACTGCCAACCCGTCATTTGAAGGTTGAGGAGATTGATCCACAGTGTCGCTCAGCTTCTTACGGGTCATGGTAACTTTCGGAGCAAGTTATACTCATTTAAGCTAGTTGATTCGCCGAACTGTCAATGCTCAACACCTGGCTCCGATCAGGAGCAGTGTGCTCATCACATACTCTGGGAGTGTAGTCTTTGGCATAATGATCGTACTATTATGTTGAACAGCTTACATGTATCGTCTGGAGTGGCCTACTATGGGAATTTAGTCTCATCTGGAGGGAATTTCCGTGCATTTAAACGTTTCTGCCATACATATTATAGCAATCAAACTTAGCTCCCATAGGTCCCGTAGTTTAAGCTCCTCCGTGGAGGGAAGTGGAAACTTTTCTTTCTAACTCCTCCTATTTACTTCTGATTAAATTTGTTGCGGGGTCCAAGACAGTAGGTTTAGTTGTCCACGGGACGCACGAGTGTCAAAACTCGGTGTATCAGTTGGTTACTCCGCTGTTTATCCTGGCTCACAGGAGTCACAGCGGTGGGCATGTGTGTACCTAGACTTCATCAACCGACTTTTTTAAGGTCTAGTTAGTATTTAGTGTGCCCCATTGATAACAGATACATCACCATAATATTTGCTTGTTCAATGACAGGATAAAGTCGCTTGTGGCTTCGAATTCATGAAATAAAGGCTTTTTCATTAAATTCAAAAATTTACCATAAAGTCTGCTAATCTTTGTCTCCTACATATAAATTTGTGAATAATTATAATTCGCGGTAGTTTAGGTTAAGTTACTTTCATTTAATAACTATTCATATAATAAAATTGTATTGTATAGTTATTCATATAATAAAATTGTATTGTATAGTATAGTGAATTCGTCATCGTGAATTCAGTGAATACCTGTTGGTGTTTAAGCACAAGATACCCTACCCTAGTCGACACATTTTCGATGGTCTTGGCGTTACTTGCTTATCTAAAGAGCATTCGGATCCCGCCTGATGGTAAGGAGTTGTTTATGATGGACTTGTGGACGATAGACTCGATATCACCAAGGGACAGTTGTCCTCCCGGTAGTAGAACAAGATTCAAGTAATATCGAGTCCTGCTCAAGGACTTCAGATAGTCCAACTATATTTTAATCCAGTTTTTCTCCCAACTCATCTTTTTTTTCAGATCACAACGTGCGTGCATTGTATATCACTAGGGCCAGTCCTTGTTGGGGATGGTAGCCGGTTCTCTGTCGAGGATTTTTAATATTCCCTGCCCTGCCGTACCCTTGATCACTACCGTAGCTAGGATTAGCGGGGCTATCGGTGACTAGAGGCCGTGCTGTGTCTGTCGTTAACGGGGTTTTGCGAATAATCACCATGCCTGAAATGTAGATTGATGACCCCATTTTGATCTTAGATAGGTAATATAGTTGAAGATGGCGCTGCTGCCCCCCATACCTATAGAGCATCATGTTCCTTCCCTTTTTGTGAAACCCTCGAGATGATTAGGAATGGTGGTATTCTAACACGCCGGCACCGCGAAGCTAGTATGTTTATGTACAAATGATAGTTGTTAAGTTTGTAATAAAATAAATGTTTCGCTAAAGGACCGAAAAGGCTCAATAAGTAAAAACAAAACAGATCACAATTGGTTGCGGTAACTGAAAAACATTCACATCGCGACATTCGTGTTAATGGTTTAATTAAAACACTCATGACGTATTGTGGCAAACACAGAAAGACCACATAGCGAAGTATATAGGTATATTATCTTGAATATTATGGTATACCTATGACCACAACGCGATATGGCAATATAGAAAACCTATTTATGTCTTATAGTCGATGCAACCTTTTCACGACAGAGTTAGAGCGTAAATGAACACACAATTATTTTTGTCGCTTAATGAGCGTTTTCGGTCTATATGCGTTAAATATGTTAGTACGTACCTAAATGATTTAAATACATATTTTTAGCATTTTTGCTATAAGCTCTTTTTACAACACTTGCATAGATTTTATTATTATCTTTGCACAATCTAAGATTGACTGGTAGAAAATGTTATTGACATTAAGTTTGCCTATGTACCTGTGTTGTTTTTTAATACATAAAATAAAATCAACTAATTTTCAATACATAAATCCATGACTTACTGAAATTTACATTAACATAGGCAAATGTACGTAAGTACATCATCATCAGAATCATCGCTTGTAAGCGTCTGACGCTGAAACAACTCGCCGGCTCGCGTCTTTGCGCTGGGCATGGCGGCGTTTAATTTCGTCATAATTTTGTTGTTTTTACAGCAATTTACAAAATTCAAAGTTTATTGTATACTTCGATAATATAGCTATTTTTTTTACTGACCAAGTGTTGGTCTAATATTTATATTAATTAGGTTTATTGCGCACCAAACATTTTATGTTCAGAAAAAAAACGGCATTTTTGCCGTTTTTTATAAAATATCTTTAAAAATATAATACCTACAATAAAAGTTGCTTTGCATGTTTTGTTAGAAATTTAACTACCTGTCATTTGATACCCATATTGTATAAATCGGATGAATAGTTACCGCAATAATCCACAAAATCTAAAACCAGGAGTGACGTCACAAATGACGTCATAGCTACCCCCTCCACCACTTTAGAAAGCGACAACAACCAGTTTGAGTATCAGCAGACCATGCCGATTCCAACGATACCACTTGTCGCTATAAACCTTTTCAGTCCTACGAAAACTTTTTTTTAATGCATTGGCCTCTCTACTATGTTTAAAAATATTTTAATCTTTAAATAGTAATTTTAAATAAATATCTCTACTAAACTAACGCAAATGGAACTACAAGTACTGATCATCAATCTCTGCTAATGCTATCGCAGTCCACATGCTGCATATGCTGGACATAGGCCTCTCCTAACACGCGCCACAGGACGCTGTCCTCCGCCTTCTGCATCCAGTGCGTCCCAGCGACCTTTTTTAGGTCGTCGGTCCACCTAGCGGGGGTCTGTACTGATCAAATAAATTAAAATAGTTCTTCGTTAATTTCTTACTAAAGTATGAAAGCAATATAAATTTACGCAAAACTTTGCTCTGTAAATATTAACAGGCGCGCCTATATTTTCTGTGCTATGTAAAAAAACTAAGATATTTTTTTTGAATAGGTACTTTATCTGTGCTTAAACAACATGGATGAATCAAATAAGCATCTTATGAAAAACTTTAAACAATAAGCAAAGCAGTCAACCTGGCCTGTGGGTCTAGGCAGTCCAGTGGTTAGTGACTTAGGTTGCTAAGACGTATATATTTTTTTAAAGACAACTTCCGTACCAGAGAACAAGCTCTGTGTCGTTGGGAACTTTACAAACATACAATTAACGGACACAAATTACACCCAGACAGAACAACTCTTTATGGGTCACACAAACTTTTATCCTGTGTGGGAATCGGACCCTCAACCTCGTGCACAGCAGGCGCATACTGCGCTCACTGGACCACCAAGGCAGTCTATCCGACTGCTACGCCGGATAATACAAATTCATAGTTTTTTTTTTCATACTATTTGAGTGGCAAACAAGCATACGGCCCGCCTGATGTTAAGCAGTTACCGTAGCCCATGGACGTTTGCAATACCAAAAGTATCACTTGCGTGTTTCCAACCCATTTTTTTACACCAGCGCTTATGATGGGAGTATCCCTGGAATATCCCGTATGAATACGTTTTTTTCAAAATGCATCCCTAATTGAGCGTTGGAGACCAATGTTGAGTGGGCATTGTCCTGTTAGGACGCCCACTAATGTCCTAAGGTTTGACCTGTTTTGTGTTAGGAGGTTTCGCGAGAGCTTCTGGGTAGCGGATGGTACCGCCTCCTTGGTTTGTCTGCAGCCTCCGTTGCTCTCCCATTCCTTTAAGTGTAGTTGTACTGTCAATTATAAGTATTTCACGGATGGTGATTAGATAACTCTGCTACTATTACAAAGCAAATGTAATGTAGCAAATAAAAACAGTACATTTGAACTAAACTCGCTAAATGGAACTCTATAATTAAACAATATAATCTAGCCGTGTTTAGGCTTATTAGAATGGTCATGAGATGCACTAGCTTTATCAGGATTTTTAATGGGTGTGTCCGTTTTCATCCCACGACTATTTTTTACTAAAATTGCGTATAGTAGTGGAGTAAATTTTGTGCTGAAGCCATGCTGATGCAGTAGTTAGGTAACTACAGCATGGCTTCTCCACAAAATTTCATATCCATAATTTCCCGGTCAGGCTGCCCCGATATGTGCCAAATAGCACACTGTCCCATACCTGCCTGGTAATATTATCCTTGTTTTTCTAAATTAGATATGCTGTCCAAAGAATACGGCAGAATTCCCGGCAGCAGCAGTAGTTAGGTACCTACTATTGAAAAGAATGGATAATGATCACTTGAACGAATCGCAAATGACTTAGTAAGAGCTTTTATCAACTTCGTTTGATCGGAAAACTAATCTAAAACTCATTTAGTTTTCTTTTCAATCTTTAGTTTTCAATATAAAACTCCTTGAGAAACTTTAGCAAGGAAATTTATTTGTTTATTTGCTTCTGCCGTTATCTAAGTGCAAAATAAGAATAGCACGGGTAAGTACTCGATTCATTTGTACGTACCATCATTTGTTCTGGTTAAGTACAGGCATAACTCAGACTAATAGGAACCGATTTAAAGGAAAGCATTTCCATTTGTATGATTGTGTACTTCTAATACTTATATACTTCTTACATCCTACTATTATTATAAAAGTTTGTAAGTATGGATGGATGGATGGATGTTTGTTACTCTTTCACGTATAAACTACTGAACGGATCTGGATGATATTTGGCACAGTGATAGACTATGGTCTGGAATAACACATAGGCTTTTTACAGGGATAACCGAGATCCACGCGGGCGGAGCCGCGGGCAACAGCTAGTAATATATAATGCTATTCTTGGTGATATAATGTCCTCCTAACCGAATTTCGGTCACGGCGGCTAATCTCAACGGAGACTTGCCATCTGCGCGGGAGATATTATAGTGCACAAGTGTGTGCGCAAACACAAGTGCACTCTTTATTCCCTCACTCTCATAGTCCGATGGGACGGCAAATCCGACACGACCGGAGAGAGATCAGGCGTAGGACCAACGGCTTTACGTGCTTTCCGAGGCACGGGGGTGTAAACACCGCCAATTTCCAAACTCCGGGCATCTATTGTGAATTTCTTAACAGAAAAACCCAATATCGTTTTTTGGCCCGACCCGGGAATCGAACCCGGGACCTCGTGATCAGCAGTCTCACACATCGATCACTGAGCCACGGAGGCAGTCAAAAGTGAAATATCGAAACACCCCAAATTGGTTTTTATTAGATTTTTTTTATTTCTTTATACTACTTGGGTGGCAAACAAGCATACGGCCCGCCTGATGTTAAACAGTTACCGTAGCCTATGGACGCTTGCAATACCAGAGGTAGCACTTGCGTGTTGCAGATCCATTTTTCTTTTTACAACAGGGCTTAAAGATGGGAGTGTCCCTGGGATAGGAATACGTTTCTTTCAAAACGCATCTCTAAATGAGTGCTGGAGACCTGTACTCACACACAAGAAGACAATTACACCGCTGTGTGTAGTTATTTGGCTGTGGTCTTCTGTAAGGTGGAGGTCCTTTCCCAGTTGGGTTTGCTCGCTAGTATGGTGCCCAACCTCTCTTAATTAGAAGAGAAGTAATAAAAAATGTTCATAGGCAACGGTAACTGCTTAACATCAGGCGGGCCGTATTCTCCTTTACCATCCAAATAGTATAAAACAAATTAAAAACTCACAATGTTATTAGTTGATTTCATTGTATAGTGTTTTCTGCTTCTTTTTGCTTTTCTTGCGAAAAGTGCCTCTAGGTCCTCGCATACCAGAATAGCCTATAAACGCATAGCCCAACTTGTATAAGTGCTATCATTCATCACGAAAATAGTCTCTAATCAATCAGGTCACGAATAATGTACTACCTACCTCATGATGGAAAATACATGTTCCAATTTAAGCAGATATCGTAGCCTCTTGTTCTCGGGTCTCGGACATCCCGCAGAGATACCGAGACGGAAGGGCGCTTGACCAATATGTCGTCGTGACAGTCCCCGGTATGGGACTGATATGAAATTTCGAATGACGTTATTGCGACGCACGTTTTTGCGAATTTTTTTACGAGTGGTACGTTTTTTGAAAGTACGTTAAATCGAAAAACTCTATATCGAATGATGTTTTTGCGACGCACGTTATTTCGAATATTTTTACGAGTGGTACGTTTTTTCGAAAGCACGTTAAATCGAAATACTCTATATCGAATGACGTTATTGCGACCAGGGTTGTTGCGAATATCAGCATCAGCATCCGCAGATAATCAGCATTGATTTTACAAGCTTTTATTTAGCTTGCAATGTATGTTAGTTACCTAGTTTGTATGTTAGCTACAGAAGCACAACTACACTGCTGTGTATAGTTACTTGGTCTTATGAACGGTGGTGGTCCTTCTCCAGTCGGTCATGCGCGCTTATATGGTATTTATTTTTATTTCTCTTCATCACATAACAGTACTTTTGTGCTGCATGATAAATCCATTAATAATTATAACACTTTTCCAATTACGGGAAATCAATACTTGAAAAGAGCGATTATTATTCATGTTGTATGTCATCACTTCAATCGAAATTAAACATGTATAGGAATCCAAAACAACTAATAGACTTGGGGGGGTACTTCAACAAAAACAAAATTAAATCGATCTTCATTAATATGTTTTATTGATTGAATGCATTGTTATAAACATGTATTTGTAAAAACGGATAGCATGCTAGGGATACATAGCTAAATAAGCGATATAAACAACAACTCAGTGTCAGTTTTATCACTGAGCCCACTGACGTAGCGTAATTTGACCGGATCAAGCTAACATACAAACTAGGTAACTAACATACATTGCAAGCTAAATAAAAGCTTGTAAAATCAAGTATGTATTATACCTATAAAGTACCTTACACTAAAAAACAAATTCAACTGTGTATTTGCGCACAATCTGCGATTGCTGACTGCCATGCTATTTAGCAGATGGTTACTTGAAAAAAAAAACTTTTTTCAGAATTAAAGTTCTTCTACCGATGTCGAATTTTAAATCGACAAGTGTTATTTTAATGAATCACTTCAATCCATAGAATCCTCAATAAAACACCACCTTTATTATTGTCTAGAACATAGAACAATGGAAATTTATTGAACATCTATTTATATTATCCATCTTGAACATTCAAGTGTCCACGCTCAGGTTATGCCACAATAGTTTATTCAAATCATAGATTATAAGGCTATATAAGACAAACAACGGGTTATCTTTACAATCGTTATCTTCAAGTGGTTTATCAGACGCTTAAAGAAATTACCTCTTGAAACTGCACGTGTTCTAAAAAATATTATTATTATTATAAGCCTGTACTGTCCCACTGCAGGGCAACGGCCTCCCCACTCTCCTTCCATTTCTCTCTGTCTAAAGCCGCTGACGACCAGGGCCTCAATTCTGCTAATTTACGGATTTCCCAATTGAATAATGAATTAATTCTCAATTAAATCTTAGTAGTATTTTTTATATGCTAATAAATTTAAGACCAATTGTTGGAAAACTATTGGTCTTAAATTATTAGCATTTTTGGTATAACATTATTGGTATTCTGCTAAATATTTTAAGACCAATGGTTTTCCAACTATTGGTCTCAAGTTTATTAGCAGAATAACAAAAATGATACTGAGATTCAATTGAGAATCAATTCAATTAAGCTATCCGTAAATTAGCAGAATTGGGGCCCAGTCAGTAAATCAGTAAAAAATATTGCAGAAAATTTCTTAGCATATATTTTATTAATTTAAAAAAATGATAAAAAGATCACTCGCATTTTGTAGCATCTAACAGTGCGTTGTGTCGCGGGGTGTAATTTGTGTCCGCTGACTAAATTCACAAATTTAGTAAGCGGAAAAAAAATACACCCAGACATCTATCTATCTATCATCATCACGGCATCACACCAGTCACACCTCATGTAGTGATTGATTATATTCCCACTTTCACAAATATTTTACATGCGAATGCTTTTATAGAGAGGTTGTGTTGTTAAAAGTTTGGGTCAGGGCCGGGTTGACATCGGACTTATTTTTATAATCTTAGAAGAAGTTTAGATAAATGGTAAATATCCACGCCACTGTCAGACAACAATCCAAGCATAGCAATAATAAAATTAGCCAAGTGACAGGATGTGAGTTAGTAAATTTTCGCTCTACATAATATGTATGTAGGTATATCCCTGTGGAGTATTATTTGATGATTGAAAAGAAAGGCTGGAGTTCCTTGCCAGTGTTTTTTATAAATCTAGCATTAGTTATAAAAAATATATATTTTTATGCTCAAGCATCATTTTTTATGACTTTCAAGTATGATCTAAATTACTATGCGTACCTACTCGTATTACTACGCGGATGCTCATATGAGGGAGTAGGTAAGTAATTTGATATCCATCGTATACTTAGCACTAGTAGTATCACACAATACAATATCAAACACTTGACTGCACTACACACAGATGTAGATTCTGATATATTTATATAATTATGATAAATACATCAGAATCTATTACATCTCTTTCTAACAAATTATAATATACAATCGGCCTAGTTGGCGTTCGATCGGTCATAAAACGTTTTTTATTTATTAAACATAATATTACATGGTCTAGGGATACATAAAGTGACACAGTAAAATCATAAAACATTTTAGTTATGTACCTAACCAAATCTTTTTGACGTTGACTGCATGGTTGATGCATAGGCTTTAAGAGATCGGGTGAGAGGTCGGGGCATCGAGCTAAGGGACAGTGTTCCCGGTGCGACCGGACACTGTTACTGAAGTGGAGCTCGCGTAGCGCGGGTAGCCGCTGAGTGACCCACCCATGAAGACGGGTGTAGGAGCACAGGTTTAAGTCGATATGCCGGCCGCCTACCACCTTTAGGCCGGAGAGTCCGACATATCCGCTTAGCTTCCCCGGGCGGGGTGGTATGCGTAAAGCATTTCCCCTCTAATCCAAAAAAAAAGAGACTTAAGTGATTCCCTCACCATTTACCACTGCGCGGCGTGTTGTGGGCTCGATCCCCACATGGGACATAAATTTGTGTAATCCATAAATGGTTGTTCCGATTCTGGGTGTACTTTATGTCCGTTAATTGTATATTTATATAGTCCCTCGTGACACAAGGCTTGCTCCCTAGTGCGAGAGTAGTCTTTTGTAAAAAGAAAGGTACAAGGTTGAGGTTAAAATCGCTAGACAGGTCGAACGTCAACTTAGCCGATGGTACCTATATGATTATCTACTTGTGTACGTGCAGCAATTGGAGATGAATTAGGTGCATATTATTAAAGTTATATGAAGGTTATTCATGACATATATGTTAGAGTTATGAGTATGACATGGTATTTATCTTAAGTGACTGACAAATGACGTAGTACTTTAGCAGCTATTACGTTCTATTTTTGACAATCCTTATTACTTTTTAAAGATCTTCTTGTCTGCAGACTATGTGCTATTTTTTAAAATAAATAAGTACATACATAAATATCATCACGTCTCCCACCAGGCAGAGACTATACGCCAATTGCTTCGATCCACTTCTTTCGCTCCCTGTACATTCATCAACCTCTTTATGCATTATTATATAACATCGAACCTAGGTACTTTTAAAAGTAAATTTAAAAAAGGAATTAATTCTGTGTTTTAGAAGACTTAATAAATACACAATTGACTGGCCTTTTGGTCTAGTGGTTAGTGACCCTGACTACTAACCGGACGTCGTTGTTTCGAATTCCACATGGGACAAAACTTCGTGTTGTTTGTTTGTAAAAAAGACAACTCCCGCACTAGAGAACAAGTTCTGTGTCGCGGGGGACTTTACAAACATACAATTAACGGACACAAATTACACCCAAACTCAGAACAACTGTGTGGGAATCGAACCCACAACCTCGTGCACAGCAGGCGCATACTGCGACCACTGGACCACCAAGGCAGTCACGATTCATAAATGTTTATTCGGAGTCTGGATGTAATTTGTGCCCGTGAAATGTATGTTTGTTAAGCCCGCAACACTAGCACTAGGAAACAAGCAGATAGGTACGTTACATACCTACTTACATAGCTAAAATAAAAGTTGTGGATAGGGTTGCCAACTATACTGTTTTGAACAGTATTATACTGTTTTTCACTAAATTGTACTTTTTACTGTTGAACAAAAATAAAGTATACAAAATACTGTTTACATTTATTTAGTCAGTGCAGCGCAGCCACAAACCAATCACACTATTAATTTAATAAAAAATGAGCTCCTCATTTATTATAATTTCAGTTATAATTGTGATGAGGCGTATGAAGTTTTTAAAAAAAGATTGTAATTTAGTAAGTTGTGCGATAAGCTCTAAAAATATGCATTAAAAAAAAATTAAAATACTATTCATTTTTCTAAAATACTGTTTAATATTCTTCATTGACCTGAATATACTTTATTTCTAGTAAAAAAAGTTGGCAACCCTTGTTGTGGATACTAATATCGGAAAGTAAATATAAAAAGTAAGAAATAAAATTTAAATGAAACTGAAACCAATATTGGTAATTAATAGTGAGCAGTATAACCACATTACAGTATTCAGGTCCAATAGCTAAACCACTGTTTGCCCTTCGGTTTTGTCCTAAATAAACGATCTGCGAGAACGATTATAAATACTTTTCGGTCGAAAATGAACTATAAGTTCGTTCTCGACCGATTAGCAGACCTAATGTGAATAATATTCAGTTAAATTTAACAAAAACAACACAAAAGTAAACGTATAAAAATGCAGTTAAAAATATAAAATAAATAAATATTTCATAAACAATATTACATTGTATTGAAACAATACAATGTAATATAATAAAAACTAATAACTTTTTAAACTAAAACATTCAGTAATAATTGAAAAAAAATGGCAATGACACTTTTTAAAACAATTTTTATAATAATAATTTAACAATAATCGGAATACAAATTTGTCATAAATAATTTCTATTTATGTAAAAAAACGATTAAACTGTCAAAAATTAATATGATGATGAATAAAATTGAATATTAAATGAATTAATATTGAATGAATAAGAAGAATATTCATATTTAATTGTTGAATCAAGTAGGTATCTAGGTACTAACAGCCCACGAAAACGTCCGTCGTCAGGAATCTCATCAAATTCGTACAAACAATACATATTGGTTGCTCTTAAAAGGCTCAGAACCCGTTCACACCTCAAGATTTTCCCCTTGAATAAAAAATTATGTATTCTCCCCGCGTTGATGAGATCGAGAAAATAATAATTTAATATATTTTGGAGTGCCCGTTCACCCCCTACTCGTATGACTCGTATCATCACTATTTGAGAAGCAAAAAAAGTACAGTTCGCAAAATAATTAAATACATTTTGGATTATTCCAAGTATCTCTATAAATTCCAAATATTTTTCTATAGCATTTAATTTACATCTAATTAAATCTTAAAAAAATAAAAAAGTCTATGTTAGCATTTAAAACAAATTAACAAAAAAACAGTTAAAACTGCTAAGTGACGCTAAAAATCCTTAGACGCCCTCTTGGCATTTTGTGATTTGGTTTTAATAAATGTAGGTATACCTTTTTGAAATATTTAAATAAACCTAAGTACATAACTATTTTCTTATTTATTTAATTGCCAAATATTTATATTTAAATATCTTATTAGTGCAGCCTTTAATAATTCAATTTTTTTTCGCGGACTGTATTTTTTACGTTCTTGCAGTAAGGGGTGAACGGGTACCGGTGCCAGTTCACGGGGTGAACGGGCACTACATATTTTGAAGGGGAGAAACTTAAGGGGTGAACGGGCTCTTAGTCATTAAAATCATCATAGGTGAGTAAGTAGGTATACTCTCGATTGATTGATTTGTTCCACCGCTATGCAACATTCCAACATGTAAATTACATCGCGAGCGAAGACACACGCGAAAGTCAGTTTCGAAATATTAAAACCACATAATTATCTCTAAACGTAAAACAATAGTAAAAAAATAAACACTAATACCAAAACATAATTACTTCGGCGTGAATGTGTGTATAATTGTTTTCTCTCTGAACCGCCAGATGTCGGTGCAAGCGTTGTTCACGTATTAGAATGTACTTTCATTCATCATACAATTACAGTGACCACGATTACGAGCTAATTGCGATTTCACGGACATTCACAGGTTAATTTCTAAGAAATTATTTAATGTTAAATGTATGTTTTATTGGTCCATCAATAAATTATTATTAAAGAAGTTAGGCCAACTGTTATGGGAGAAGTAGGAAATAATTAAATGATTTGGGTTAAAGTTATGATATGATTTGGGTTAAAGTCCTATCGTTTGACTAGTGACCAGACTGGGCACTAACAGAGTTATTGAGGTCGCTTATTATATTTAGGTCTCTGTCGTGTTAACAGTCGGGACTTCGAAGCACGAAGACGCTCAAATGAAATACTACTGTGCAGTCACCTATCTATAGGGTTACCACGTCCTTGGTAGCTTAACCCACTGATCGTTTACCGAGCAGCGAGTGCACCTTGCTATTTCTAAATGACAAGTTCTTCAGGCATGTATTGATCCTTTTATACTCCCTTCATTATTGCTAGACAGTCGAGATCGTCTCCAGAGGCCCTCTAGTAATACTGCCAAGTATTGAGCCTGTTGGTGTGCGTACTAACTACAAGCTGTGACATAGCTAGTAGTGCCTATACGTATTTCGTGTGATGTAGTGTTGGTAATTATATTATCGCTACACTATATTGTAGGTCCATCTATAGACAATATATATTTCTAGAAAGTAGTCTATCGGGAGAAGTTTTCTTTTTTCATTGGCAGCAGTTTTCCGTGTGTCGGCGCGATTTTTAAAAAACAAGTAGTTCTCAAGTTATGGCGTGACCCCTTGGTCAAGCCTCGTAAAAACGACTACCGATATCATTCATCTTGTTTTTTAATGTGTTCCAATATTCTGTAGAAGGTTCTTACAGAAAAATCATGAAAGTTGCACAGAAACCAGGAGTCGGGGCGGGGGGGCCGCTAGTTATTATATAAAACACCTTAATCCTAATAATATTAAAAATGTAAAAGTTTGTAAGGATGTATGGATTGATGTTCGTTACTCTTTCTTTCACGTAAAAATTACTGAACGGATTTGGATGAAATTTGGCATAGAGATAGATTATAGTTTGGAATAGTAAATATATTACTTTATATCCAGATACTTACACACGGGTGGAGCCGCGGGCAACAGCTACTTATTAATATGCAATGCTGGAAACAAAAATAACATACTTACCTACACATTTAGATCTTAAATACTATCTACTAAAAACAAAAAAAAAATGAAAATGTACATCACATTAACAAGGTAGGTACTTACGCTTGTAAAAGAAGATTCTCCTAAATAGATCTTATATAAAACATACAAAGAAGTAGGTAGGTAGCACAATCGTTCCGCTTAACTAATTTGTGCATAAGGCTTGACATTAAACAAACAAACACAAGAAAATTACACCCATAAACACATTTTAAAAGACAATTAACATAAATTAAGTTCTACATAACGAAGTATTGCCAACCTCACGACGTAATTATTTGTTGAATAAAAAGTAATTTCCTATTGCCTGGTCACATTACACACTCGCCGGAGGCTCGCGCGCTCGTGATAACAACGAACGTAGTCGAAGTCATCTGCGCTTGAGTCGCGGCCTTGCGCGCCCGCGTCTTACTTCGAACATAGCCCGAACAAGAAAGTACCTTAATGTTACGTGATAAAGATGAAATTACAATAATAAGAAAAGTGATAAGAAACTCCCAAAAGTATATGTGAGTGTAAAAATTGTTTCGTTTTGTGAAATTTGTGAATTAGTGCGAATGTTTTAAATCACGTTTAAGGTAAGCTTTCTTTTGGTCAAATAATGTTAATTATTATGAAATTTTTGTGTAACTAACTACTGTAAGTAGAGAAATTATTTTTCATAATAATATGCAAGTAACAGGTAAAAATCGCGTTAAATTTTAAGTTGGTACTTTTTAAATCACTGCTTATGACTTGCTGAAATTTCAGTAGAATAAATTGCATAGTGCATTGCATCTTTGGTCTGCAATCTATAATACCTAGATAATTATCTATTAATTACCTGTTGTATAGTAAAGTATATATAACAACAATAGCAACCCATACTACCCTATCTCGGTAAGAGAGCTAATACACCACCCACGCTGACCCAATGCGGGTTGGTGACCAAATTCGCCTTCAGAAATAGCCTTGCAATGTGGATTTTCCTCACTATATTTTCCTTCACCGTTGACAGCTAGTAAATTTTATATTAGTACTTATAAAATCCACAAAAGATCAAACTCTCTTTTTAAACCTATACATATCTAATTAATATTTCAAGCAAATACTTAAGTAATTTTTAAATTAATTCGTGATATAAAAGGCGGCATGTGGTTGCTTTGCGTCTTGTTATATAATGTTTAATGTACTTATCTACCTACGTACTCTTGCTTATGTTTATATTATATACAGTCTCGACTTGCGTCTGTGTACACTACCAATCTTTTAAATATATTCCTTAGTAGTTTGATGACTGGCCTGTTGGTCTAGGGCTTGTAGAAGTGACTTCTACTGCTAAGCCAGAGCCTAGAGTATTCAATTGATAGGTTTTCATTTAATCCTGTAATATTTTCATTGATATTTGTCTTCAAGTATCAAATCATCATCATCATCATCATCATCATAACCCATACACGTCCCACTGCTAGGCACGGGTCTCCTTTATACATTTGGAGGGATATTAGCCTACTATACCACGCTGGCCAGACGGGTATGTATAGGGTTTTGTTTCGAGTTTTCCCTCTCTTGCAGTGGATATTGTCTGCCTGACTTACTACCTTAATCGATTCTTACAACACCCACGGGATGGAATGGGGTGGTGACATTTGTATTCTTAATCCGTTACCACACGGAGATCCGTCACCACGCGGAGGATCAAATAATACCTAATTAAAAAAATGTATTATTGTTAAATGTTAGTAACAATAATAAGGTACCCATAACTCAATATGATTCACTGTATGAAAAGTGAGTCCCAAATGTCACAGTGCCCATGCTATGTGTAAAATACTATAATTATTGTAATCGCCTTAGGAAAAAGGAGTTTTAATATAGGTACAGTTATTTCAATGCAAATATTTATGTACGAGTAAGCTATGCGAAGAGTCAGTGGCACCAGAAAACAAAGAAGAAATCTTTAAAAAATAAAAAATACTGGAAAAAAACTTAATACTGGACAGCCGATTTAAAAGTTGGGCGACTCGGTACTCGGTTTACTTTAGGCTGGTCGCAGATACACTACTAAATCGTTTGTGTTAATTGAATACCTTTAGAACTCTTTTTATTA
Source organism: Trisateles emortualis (assembly GCA_947095525.1). Taxonomy (NCBI): domain Eukaryota; kingdom Metazoa; phylum Arthropoda; class Insecta; order Lepidoptera; family Erebidae; genus Trisateles; species Trisateles emortualis. The sequence goes on along the minus strand of OX352731.1, from coordinate 21,562,469 downwards.
TCAGTGAGTAATGTGCACAGTTAGTAAAAAGGAACACAGATTGTTCTGTATCCTGAGGCTTTACATAAATATTGCTTTTTTTATACTACGTGGGTAGCAAACAAACATACGGCTCGCCTGATATTAAACAGTTACCGTAGCCTATGGACGCTTGCAATACCAGAGTCACAGTTAATATAATACAAGTACCAAAATTATTGTATGTTGCCGACCCATTTTATTACACCTGGGCTTTAAGATGCAGTATCCCTAGGATAGGAAAACGTTTCTCTCAAAACGCGAAACGAGTGATTGAGACCTGTCAACGTGACCTGTGTTTAACCTCTACAAAAGAAAAAAATATACACATCGTCGCTAAAAGTAACCAATGTGCAGTCAACCTTAGAAAATCAATTCTATTTGGAGACGTTTGTTTTGCAAACAAAGTTTGCAGATCTTTTATAGTAAATATTCTAAAGCCGAAGTATCGGGAGGACATTTTATCGCGCGCTACAGTTTTTCAATAGTTGTGTGCACTGAAACAATCAAACGTTCACGTTCCCAGTAATCTGCCGTCTCGCTTCAAGGATTTTGGGGGTCTACCATAAGATCCACAAAATGTCAATTTTCGATTTTACTATTTTTTGTTTATCTTTACATAATAATAATAATAGCAACCCATATATGTCCCATTGCTGCACGGGACGGGACTCATATCGAGAGAGAGAGAGGGTTTAGGCCTTAATTCGCACACGCTAGCCTAATGCAGGTTGGTGAATCAGACATGTCTTTAGATTTTCTTGTAAGATGTGTCTTTTTTTATAGTACCAAGGAGGCAAACAAGCATACGGCCCGCCTGATGGTAAGCAGTTATAGGTTACGGCACGATATAGGTTTTAAAATGTGTGTCTTTATTATATTATTATTATATTCGTACTTAATATATATATATCTTGCCCCGACTGACTGATTCATCAATGCAGAGCTTAAACCGCTAAGGCTAGAAACTTTTTTTACACCAGGGCTTTAAAATGGAGTAGGTATCAATGGGATAGGAAACGTTTCTTTCAAAACACATTCCTAAATGACCGCTGGAGGCCTGTACTCACACACAGGAACACAACTACACCTTTATGCGTAGTTATTTGGTTGTGGTCTTCTGTAAGGGAAAGACTAGGGCATCATACTAGCGATAGTATGATGCCCTACGTCTCTTCTATGAGATAAGATTGATTCTTACACTATTCCGATACCTTTGTTCATTTAACAATAATATAACATCTTGGGAAAACTCACACGCCAGCCTTTACTATGGCAAGCAAACAAATGGTAGTTATATAAACATACTTAGATATATATTTATAAATACACTAGCCGCCCGCCCTGTTTTAGCACGGTTGGTATTTCCCAGGGTTCCGTCATGGTTTTGTCAATTAAATATACTCACAAATAACGGCTTTCTATTGGCAAAAGAATTTTTAGAATCAGTTTAGTAGACCTAGAGATTACCCGCTATAACCTCAAAAACTCACTAACTTTACCTCTTTAAAGTATCTACAAATATTACTATTCCAAGGCGCTCATAGCTAGGTGCACTAGCTACGAGGGCCTTGGAATAAGTAATAAGCTACCAAGGGCGCGGTAACCCTATAGATGGGCGACCGCGCATACTGGTATTTCATCTGAGCATCTCCGTGCTTCGGACAGCACGTTAAAAGTCGGTCCCGACTGTTATCAGTCGTTAGATCACGACAGAGGCCTAAATATGGGCGATCTAAATAACTTTGTCACCAGGTTGGCCACTAACCAAACGATAAGAAGAAGACTATTCCAAGGAAAATAACGAACTACCGGCTTATTTATAATCTAGGGAGTGCCCCCGCCAAGACGAGACAACCTTTTCTCGAAGCGTTTCGTTGTATTTTCCTACCCTTATAGATTCGGTTTGGATATTGCTATTTATATTTTTCTCAATATCTAAACTACAAGGCATTTTCATTTAGTATGTATTCAGTGAAGTTGACTGCCTTGGTGGTCCAATGGCCGCAGTATGCGCCTGCTGTGCACGAGGTTGTGGGTTCGATTACCACACAGGACAAAACTTTGTGTGACCCACAAAGAGTTGTTCTGAGTATGGTTGTAATTTGTACCCGTTAATTGTATGTTTGTAAAGTCCCCCACGCGACACAGAGCTTGATCTCTAGTGCGGGAGTTGTCTTTTAAAAAAAGAGAGAACAGAAAAAAAAGCTTTAGTTTGACTGTTAACCAATAGTATACCTCAGCATTGTGATTTACGTAGTTGGTACCTTGTAGGTTTATTTTGTTTTTATATTTACGTGCAAGTGTAAAACACTTTTGTTTTGTAGCCAGCGAGCGGAGGTAGTGTTGTTTAGGTTATCTTTTTATGTTATTTAAGACAATCATCTTATTGTAGACTTAGATTTGGTGCATTTTTAAAATTAGATTTAGAGGAAAATAATCATTTTACCTGCATGATAGTAAACAGTTACTGTTTACTATAATGCAGGTAGAATGGTTATTTTCCTATAAATAGAATTTTGTATATCCAGAGATATTCTAGGGGGGTTCCCCTAGAATATCTCTGGATATACAAGATTCTATTAGTCATATGCGAGTGATGCCCAAGAAATTAAAAGCGTCCATAAGTTACGGTAACTATTTACTTATATTTGATCGAGAAAGAGGGACAGAGCTAGACACGATATATAGCTTCGTCTCCCTTTCTCGGTCGAATAACTCACGTTTTATCACGTAGTAGGCGTAGATAGAAAAACGTTTCTTCGAAAAACCGCATCTTTGCCCAGTAGCTCCACAGCTTAGTTGTGTTTGCCGACTTGTATCTTGCCCTACCTCTCTTATTATTGATCTCACATGAAACATATACTTTTGCCTACTATCTATACTAATACATATTATGAAGCTGAAGAGTTTGTTTGTTTAGTTAAACGCGCTAATCTCAGCAATCTGGTTCCATTAGAAAAAATCTTTTTTTGTTGAATTGTGCATTTATCCAGGAAGGTTATAGGCTATATAAAATCACGCTATGATCAATAGGATCGGAGCAGTAGTGAGATATGTTGCAAAATCGGGGAAAATATTCCAAATTACCACGCGGACAAAGTCGCGGGTGGCCCCAAGTTACCTATAAAACGGTGTGATTTTTATTTCATTGGTGAAACTGTTCAATTTTATGACATTTATATCAAAAACCAATTGAGCAAAGAGTTTCCGAAACTACTAAACCGACCTTACTAACCGATTTCTTACTAACATTGCGTTTTCTTTATATTTGTATTAGGGTTGCAATGCTGATTATAATAACTTGGTAAGAATACTCCAGCCATGAACACGCAGAGTTGATCAGTCGTCTTATTAACATAATTAAGACGTTATTAACGTATCTTCTTGACGATACAAAACCGAAATTGCCAACTAAATAGGTAGATACTATTCGCATCATTCTTGGACCTTTTTTACTAAGTGTCTAATTGCTTTTTTTAAATATAAGGGCACTTAAACATAATAGATTTTATTAATTATAATTTTACAGCTTTAACCTATGTTCAAATGAGTCTACGAGTAGGTACTCTTTTAGAAACATTTGACATAAGTAGTCGTAGAGCTGAACAGTACACAATAAAATTGATTACCTACCGAAATACAAGTACCTACTGCATTAAAAAAATTGAATAATCTTTAAAAATTCTACGTCCGCGTCGTTGGCAACCCTAATTCTGAACCAGAAAGAAAAAGTTTGATACCGAGCAGTATTCATCGATATTATTTGATATCATAAAATTTCTTACTATTTCACGAGTCGATAGATAATAAATATAACTAAATCTGTAGTTTTATAGAATTTGGAGAATGTTAAGTTTGTATTCTTGGTCTGTCTACGTTTCTATGTCTATGTCAAGGTCACTAATCACTAAACCAAGTGGCTAATAATTTTCCTTTTATTCAAGTATTCAACATGCAACTGATTCACCTGGCATTGAAAACGTCCATAGGCTACGATAGCTGCTTACCACCACGCAGACTGTATTCTTGTTTGCAATGCTATGAGTCTAATCTGTCACAGGATATTCAAAATTTTACTGCATACAAGTAGTAGTAAAACTAACGATTTTATTTTATTACTAAAGTTTATATACAGAGTATCGTAAACTAACCTCAGAATCATCAGCGTGATTTAATTTTATATTGTTTAAAAAGTATTGAGTCCAGAGGCCTACTATGACGTGTCAAACATGAGTCTTTAATTCTTTAATGTACACAAAGTAAAAACAGGATGGATAACAAACATATAACATTAAATTATTATGTACAAAGGCGAACTTAACTCAAAGTTGAGTTCTTTTACAGCAAACCTTTGAGTAATGGAAAGTGCAGAGGAAAGTAAAGGTAAACGAAGTGTACATTTAGTAAAGACAATATTATAGTACAGTCATAATAGTACGATATAAGATAATACATACATACAGAATATATACATATAATCACTTACCTATTTATGAATTCAATTAAAAGACTTTAAAAAAGTATTTTACAAAAATAAATGTGTAAAAGACTGTCTTTTACACATTTATATAGCTCCGTCTCATCCTCTCGCTCAAACTATTCACGCGCAGCTTCAGTGCTCAATAAGGGAAACGTTTTTTTACATAACGTTTTCCATAATGAATGGCCTATTGGTCCAGTGGTAAATTACCCTTACTGGAAAGCCGGAGGTCGTGGGTTCGACTCCCACACGGTACAAAACTTAGTGTAATTCATAAATGTTGGCTTCGAGTTTGCTTATGATTTGTGTCCGTGAATTGTATGTCTGTAGTAAAGTCCCCTGCGATACCCATATACCACATATCCCACGGTGACTTATTATAACACAAAATATTATTAAATTGTGGCGATAATTGCAATATCAACACTGAGATATCTTTTTCTTCTCACATTGTATTCGTTACTCTTCAAGCCGCCAAATAGTGTAACTTAGCTACTGAGATACACAGTCCCTACTACGGCCTGTCTTTACCACCTTTCAATAAATTAATATTACTAGAGGTCCTTAACATTACCTATAAAAGACTTCTAGTGTAGCCGAAATTTGACCGTAATTGCTTTTTGCCTTTTTATTTATTTATTTAAGGACAACCAACAAAGCATACACTTATAAACATTAAAACAATTCAAACAAAGGAGATTCGTGGTAAAGTGTTGCCTTAATTAAAGGCAGCCACGGCATGCGTTATACAATAATATTGGAGCAATAACTAAATACAATAAGTAAGTAAGTAACTGAAGAAAAACGTCAGTTTCCTCATTTGAACGTGTCATTTAATACAGATCTAAATTTATTTAGAGGCCTTTCTTTCTTTTCCGATGCCAAATTTTACACTTCTACGTGTGCGAAATGTGTTTAAAATCGGGAATCAAAGTTTTTCTTCATGTACTTATTAATATATAGATTGAACCTCATAGGTTATTCTGCAATCAAATGTACACGACACATTATTAGATACAATAAAATTTTACTTCAATTTACTAAAATTACAACAAAATGACTAAGCTATCTTAATTTCGAAACTAAATTACAATGACATAAAAATTGACGATGTTATAATCATACATATTATTACGCATACACAATTTGTCTCTACGCCTGATTATGGTTATGAGTGTTATGACATTCGATAATTTAATAAACAAATCAGGATTACATTTAACAAATAGAGCCGTTTGTAGGATATAAAGAGACGTTAGAATTTTTTGTTTACTAAAATAGAGGTAATAGAGTCCAGGAGTGGACTGCGATAGGCTGATGATGATGATGAAAATAGAGTTTGCAACTTTCGGCACAGAATACTTAATAGTACAGGTATCGGTTACCAGTTTAAATACCAGTTTAATGCACCTCTATACAACAAGCTGAAAGTGAGTAAAATTATTCAAACCATAAATAAAAGTAACATTTTAAAATTCTTCATCGTTACGGTACTTTGAAAAAAAAATACTCGAGGTCAAAGGTATAATGCCCAGTAGTGGGACGTTTATGGGTTGAGATATTGATGATGATAATATTAAATATCTTTTGGGCCTTAAACGCAACGAAAGAGTGAATAGAATTGCCCCAATAGATAATGCCATACCTCAATACAGATGCTACCATACCATGATCACAGATTACTAAATAGTTACTACGTAACAGATACTTCACTCAGTAGAAAATTACCAATACTTACTGCTATGATAGCCTACTCTGTCGCGTCAGCAACCGCTGGATGCTAAAATGTGCCTAAATGCTCAAGCGTACAGTTGTGATTGTTTGGCACCGCGCGATCCCTCAGCACTGAATTTGGTCCGCAAACGGCCCGAGACCGCTCGGCCAGTAGGTAATTATAACGCGCAAGTGGCAAGCATGGAGTGACGGAGGCCTGCCATGATAGGCAGTGAGCAGTGCCGTAACACTGTGTTCACTGTGTGGTGGGTAAGTTTAGAAAGGCCGAGATACTAAAAATGATACTCTTTTGCAAAGATACTCTCTCATAAGTTCTTGTGATGTTTATAGCTTTATAACTTACTCGATAGCAATGTTAATGCTCTTTACAAATACAAGACAATATGAAATGTATCAATGTGTGATTTATCTTTTCATTGTCTTTTTTGTTCTTCATTATACTGTGAACACGAATAGTAATTAAATATGCATTTGTGGTGTCGCTATCGGTTAAGCACATTGTACGTATGCTTTTTTTTATTGTAGCATGAAATATCGTCGAATCGAATATCCCTATAATATGTATTATAAATGCGACATAAATGTGTCTGTTTGTTAACTTTTCATGACTATACGGCTAAATAGATCTTAATGAAATTTGCCAAGGAGATAGATGATATCCTGGGAAGGACATACGGTACTTTTTCTCACGATAATCGACATCTACCGCTAGCATCTGATAGTTTCGTTTTTTTTGTTTATTTTAGACTAGTTTCCTCTACAATCCTCGGGAATAGATATTTTTTCCGAGATAAAAAGTATGTGTTATTCCAGACTATAATCTATCTCTATGCCAAATTTATCCAGATCCGTTCAGTAGTTTTTGTGTGAAAGAGTAACAAACATACATACATAATGTACATTCTTACAAACTTCCGCGTTTATAATATTAGTAGGATAAAGACTCATTCTCCATAATTCTTTCCCTTATCGCTGCACAAAACCAGATGAAATTAACTAAAAATTCAATATCGTTCTAAATGGTGGTAAAATGACGTAGCTATTTTACAACATAAACACAAATTACAAAACAAACGCAGACCTATGAAACGTATTTTGAAATGACCTAGAAGAATATACCTAGCGTGAGTACCATTAAAATAATATTTATATAATTATATTCTGTAGTGCCGGTGGTACAATAACGTAAGTAAGTATTTTACAATATTTGAACATTCTAATGTACTCGTATGTAAGTTAATTGATTAAGCATTTTTCGTTTTGACTTATTCGTCAACTAAAAAAATATATTATACATACAGCTAATCGACTTGATTGCGTAGTGGGTATGCCTTTGGTCGAGATGCATAATAAAATAATAGGTAGAATTAAATCTTCCCAACTCGACCACGTAGACGAGATTTTCGCGGTCGAGTTGACGAATAAGTCTTTGTTTTCTTTTAAATATAACTCCCGCATTATAAAAGAAGCCATTGTGTCGCGGGTAATTTTACAAACATACATGACTCGACACAATTTTAGCCGATTTCAAAAAAGGAGGAGGTTCTTAATTTGACTATTTTTTCTTGATATGTTTATTACGCGATAATTCCGTCAACTATGATGATTTAATTTTTAAAGTGAAAACCTTTTTTTAGCACGGTACGCATATTTTAAGATAAGATAAAATCTCTGGATTCGCGACACCGTTACGAGACGTATTCGAAAAATCTTTTTCGACTGTCACGTTATTAAAGCAAAGAGGCTACATATGCATTTACATAGTATATCAGACCGCGAACGCATCTAGATAAATTAAAAAAACATTTTTTTCTATAAGATTTATAACAACTGTTTTGCCTAGTGTTTTCACTTCTGTCGGAACTCCTGGGTCCCGGAGTGCATTTAAAAAAAATAACATCTATTTATTAAAACTTGATAAACATAAAGAACATAGGCGGACTTAGTGCCAGAGGCATTCTCTACCAGTCTACCTGTAAGGGTGATGCAGAGGAATACAAAGTAGATGCTATTGAAGTAATGAATAGTTAAGTAAAGCTTACCAGATTTAAAAAACGAAGTTCTTATAACACAATACATAAATTACAATTAAATAAACATACAACCAATAAATATATGGTTTTTGTTGGTAGGTAATACCATATTGTTTTTTTCGAAATTAATTCAGCAGCTTCTGCGAATTAATTTCGAAAAAAACATCATAACATAACGATAAAATTTCTACCTAACAACCCTATTGAAAAGAATAAAATAAGAAAAATAAAATAAAAATTAAACCGACTTCAAAAAGCAAAAAAAAATACTGAATACAGATTGCAGTCGGTGCCGCGGTGCCAACCAACTACACCTGTCACCTAATATTCAGCTTGGCACCGACTTCAATCTATATTCATTTTTCGCTTTTTCACAACAATCATTGGCGGTCTCACATAAAATAATCGTTACATAATTGTGCCTGCTGTCGGAAAACTCCACGGCTGCATATATTATGTATTGATATAAGTAGATAGACACTGATTGATATCAATAGATAAGAACACTTAATTCAGATTACTTAATATGTTACAGTTTTCAAACACTTTTTGATTGTTAAAAGTAGTAAATAACACGTACCTACTTGCTAGATAAACTAGGCACGTATTCTGTACACAAAGTCCAACGTAAAATGTCATGATGTGTAAAATGTGTCTTTCAAGCGAGCAAGCTATATAGCGTATATAGTTCCGTCTCTCTTCTTAACACGTGATGGTCGCCCTAGGACCCTTATTATTTGAATCATTGGAATTGAAATAACATTTTTTCAGTTTAATTATATTGGTTAATGTTGGTAGTGGGTTTGATTTTCATCTAGGATAAGTATAGTATAATATCTTATTAGTGCAGCCTTTAAATATTTTTTTTCCGCAGACTGTACTTTTTACGTACTTGCAGTAAGGGGTGAACGGGGACCGCTGCCAGTTCACGGGGTGAACTAGATATTTTTAGGGGAGAAACTTGAGGGGTGAACGGGCTCTTAGCCGTTTAAAAGACCTAAACGTATAGACAACGTGAATGACTTTGTTTTAAACTATGTAAACGTATAACGTATACGAGAGGTAGGGCACCATACTAGCGAGCAAGCCCGACTGGGGAAGGACCTCCACCTTACAGAAGACCACAGCCAAATGACTACACACAGCGGTGTAGTTGTGTTCCTGTGTGTGAGTACAGGTCTCCAGCGCTCATTTAGAAATGCGTTTTGAAAGATACGTATTCCTATCCCAGGGTTACTTCCATCTTAAAGCCCTGGTGTAAAAAAATGGGTTGGCAACACGCAAGTGATACCTCTGGTAATGCAAGCGTCTATAGGCTACGGATACTGCTTAACATCAGGTGGGCCGTATGCTTGTTTGCCACCCAAGTAGTATATAAAAAAAATATATATATTAATAAATGGAACCCTAAGTAATCACTTAAATACCGCAGTGTCTCAAGACGAAAGCATTTGACCAATGTGTGTTGCCATAGTGATTACATATGGATCTGAGACATGGTCGTTCACTATGGGCCTTGTGCGAAGGCTCAAAGTCACCCAAAGAGCAATGGAGAGAGCTATGCTTGGAGTTTCCCTGCGAGATCGAATCAGAAATGAGGAGATCCGTAAGAGAACCAAAGTAACCGACATAGCTCGAAGAATTGCCTCCATTACGTGGCAATGGGCCGGGCACATAGCTTGCAGAACTGATGGCCATTGGGGCAGAAAGGTTCTAGAATGGCAACCACGAACTGGAAGTCGAAGCGTGGGCAGGCCTCCAACAAGGTGGACCGACGATCTGTTAAAGGTCGCGAGCAACCGATGAACAAGATCGGCTCAGGATCGAGAGTTGAGGAAATCCTTGAGGGAGGCCTATGTCCAGCAGTGGACGTCTTTTGGCTGAAATGATGAAGTAATCACTGAAGACCTGTTCTCATGCAATTTTACGGTACTCTACCTCTACTAAAAATCCTACTAATATTATAAACGTGAAAGTTTGTAAGTATAGATGGGTGGATGTATGGATGGATGGATGTTTGTTACTCTTTCACGTAAAAACTACTGAACGGATCTGGATGAAATTTGGCACAGAAATAGATTATGGCCTGGAATAACACATAGGCTTTTTACAGCGATAACCGACATTCACGCGGGCGGAGCCGCGGGCAACAGCTAGTAACCTATATAACAGAAAATTATTGCAATTAAAGATAAATCATTATATCATTACACTGTCTTAGCAAATTAGTGATGTATGTGCGATAAGTTAGTTAAAAGCCACCGACTGCATGTAAAATGCCTACTTACTAGCAGCAGATAAGTGGAAGGCATAACTTAGGCGTTTTTGTGCCAAGGATTAACTTAAGTGCGAATACATGTGGCGAAGTATAGATACTATATTTTGTAAAGTTATATGTGAACTGGGAACATTTTTTTAATGCTACTTAGGTGACAAACAAGATTTTTGGGTTGACAACTTGCGAGCGATGCTTTAGGTTTTCACAAGCGTTAATAGAATATGGTGACTTACGTACTTTTTAACCGACTTAAAAAAAGAGGAGGTTCTATGTTCGATATATTATTTGAAAGAGTATACTCTTGAGGTGGTCCCATTGGCACCAAGTCAGAATCTGATGATGGAATCCCAGGAAATCGAGGGCAACCCACAAATTTTATAGGTATTAATAATAATGTTTTTATTTCATATTTTACTTTCATTTTATCTCTAAAAATAGAAAAAAAAATATATAGAATAAAAATTAAACCGACTTCAAAAACCTAAAAATAACTGAATACAGATTGAAGTCGGTGCCAAGCTGAATATTAGGTGACAGGATGAACATAGCACCGAATTCAATTTGTTTTCAGTTATTTTCGGGTTTTTAAAGTCGGTTTTATTTTTATTCAAAAAATTGTTAATTTGCTTATGTTTGTTTGCCACTTAAGTTTTTTTTTTATACCCCCTGGGTGGCAAAAAAGCATACGACCCGCATGATGTTAAGCAGCCTATGGACGCTTGCAATACAAGAGGTATCACTTGCGTGTTGCCGACCCATTTTTACTAGTGCTTAAGATTTAATATCCCTGGGATAGGAAAGCGTTTCTTTCAAAAGGAATCCCTAAATGAGCCCTGGAGACCTCTAAAGTACTATAAAAAAATAGATTATATTTTTTGCAAGCTACGTCTTGCCTGATGGTAAGCTGTTATCGCAGCCTATTGACGCTTACAACATCAGGGGCATCACTCATGCGTTTCCGACCCTGAGGAACATTCGAAATAACCGTAATAAAACTTATAAATGTATAATTATGATCAATTTAAATTGACCGTCTCTGTAGCGCTGTGGTAGTAGGTACCATAAGTACAATGCACAAGGTTCCAGGTTCCAGTCAACTGTCATGCGAAAGTCATAAGAGCGAAAACCGAGCGACCGCGAGAACGGAGCAAAATCTGGCTGTCAGATTGAAAATCGGTATTCCTTAAGAGTGAAAACCGAGCCTTTTTGACGTTTAGCAATCGTGTGTGCTGTCACCGAGCAATCACAACTGTCAGTTTGCGATCGCTGTTTCTTAGTGAATCAGCCGGCCGGCCCCTGGTGTCTATACTTTTTAAACAATATAAAAGTAAATCACGCTGATGATTCTGAGGTTAGTTTACGATACTCCGTAGGTATATAAACTTTAGTAATAAAATAAAATCGTTAGTTTTACTACTATCGCTGGTTCATAGAGAATCAGCCGGCAGGACTGGTCAGGAGTCCCGAACCGGATGGTTATGGGATTTTGAATCGTTTTATTACGGAATTTCTCTAGGATATGAAAATATTTCGATAAAAGGATTCCCTAATTGAGCTCTGGAAATCTGTACTCACTCACAGAAAGACAACTACACCGCTGTGTATAGTCATTTGGCTGTGGTCTTCTGCAAGGTGGAAGTCCTCTTCAGTCAGGCAGGCATGTCTTTAAAAATTGTACGCGTTATATGGCAATAGACTCGCCCTCGACTATATCATAGCTGGCGATACGTGATCGTCATAAGTCTCTGTCTACGTCTTCGAAGAAAAAGGCTTGATAAGTTATAAAGCTAAAACAACAAGATTAATCACTCACCTATATAATTTAAATTTAATGTACAAATGGAAATTTGAACATAAATTACTTACATAAGTTTCACCTTCACCAATTTCCTTTCCATTGTTTTCTTTAGATAGTTCTCTCTCGCTCTTAGTATCATCACCTTGATATAAAGCCTTGAAATTAATCGTCACTATGCATACATATTATTATTCAAATCACCTGCATTCTGCACTATAAATATATGCCCTCTAAACCTTGCACATGTTTAAAGAAAGTCGCATAGCGACGCAGAAAGACGCTACACCCCGCCACCGGTATGGAGTTTATAGCTATAATTTGAACACTGACGGTCTAATGTAATGAGCGGGAAATCCTAAACAGGGATATTGTTTTTTTCCCGAGAGACATTTAAAGGAGTTCTTTCATCAGGTTGATGAAAGCGCTGGTGCTGCTAACCTTATAGGTATAGGCCTTCCCCAAAGATTTCCACAACTTTCGATCTTGAGCTGACCTTGTCCAATGGTTGCCCACAACTTTTACCAGGTCGTCGATCCACTTTGTTGGAGGCCTGCCAACGCTTCGTCTTACAGTTCGTGGTCGCCACTCTAGAAACTTTCTGCCTTATTATACCTTATAGGGTAAACAAGCATACAGTTGCATTTGGGATTTTATTCAAGCACGCTGATCAGAAATGCCTTTAGAATTTCTTCTAAGACGTAATGGGTTTTTTATGTTTCCTTCACTATTAGCAGATAGTGAATCATTTGAATAGTGCGTGTATAAATTCTACAAAGTGACATTTATATTGGAAAAGCTGGGTGGGATTAAACTCAAACCAGCTCATGTGTTAATTAGGTATGCTTTCTTAGACTACGTAATGAAATAAAAAAAATACTAAGAAAGCAAATTGCGAAATAAAATCCCAAACGAGAAAAAAATGTTTAACCTGGGTGAAGTCGAAGACGGCTAGCGTATGATGTCTTAAAAAGAGATATTTAGGCTCCTTGTCTTTCATGACCCAGCGTTTTACTCTACTTCTAGGTACTCACATAATCTATATAAAAATAAAAATGAATTCCTTCCAAATGTATGTACACTATGTACGCGCACAACTTCCGATCAACTGCACAACATAAAACAATTCTTTTTTGTGTGTTTGTTATTGTCAGTACAAGATTTGTATAGAAGATAATTTTAACAAAAAAAAACCGACTTCAGTGCGGCAAGTTGTAAAATTTTCAAATATTTGTTTGTTACAATCGAATAAAATCGACTGAGCGTCGGGCTGAACACAGGTCAAGTAGGTATTAAAAGCAATATTTAATCTGTGCAATCCGCGCTCAATTCATTCACGTCATTATTTCTTATTAATAGTTGCTTAGCAACAATAACCGAAACTTATCTAATCGCCATCAGTAAAATACTTATTATTGAAAAGTTCAGATGGCCATCTGTGGTCTTCTTCATCAGTTTTACTTCACCAAATTACACTTTCTGAATGTAAATGATTGATTAGTTGTTAAAAATATTGAAATTGCTATATGTGTGCCTATAACTTTTGAGGAGTTCCCTCAATTCCTCATGGATCCCATCATCAAAACTTTCTTTTGATGATAATGGGACCAAACTGAAAGTATGTCCAGTCAGACAAAAAAAGAATTTTTCAAATCGGTCCATAAATGACGGAGATATGCGGTAACAAACATTTAAAAAAAAAAGTAAAAAATACACACGAATTGATAACCTCCTCTTTTTGAAGTCGGTTAAAAATTGAAACAAAAAAAGATCTTTTTTTATATACAAAGTTCGCTGGGTCAGCTAGTATCCTATATAATATAATTATAGTTAGATAGCTCCTAACCTACTTGAACGAGGAAGAAATGTGTGTACGCGCATAGCTATGTTGTCATGTGTGCTCAAGCCCTAACACGAACGATAATAAAACATTCGTGCGTTACCTCTTATCTGTGACATGTTTGCACATATAATACCATGCATGTACCATGTACATTATACAGCCGCATTGCGAGGCCTCTTCACCTAATTATGGTTGTCGCATGATTAATGAAGGGCATGCTAACAGTTTGCTAAATTAATAACGTACCTAAGCAAAGGTTCTTAATTCTTTTTTGCTCACACAAAAAGAATATAAGTTATATTCTTTACAAAGGAGAGATTAACTCATATGACTTTTCTACTAGCAAACCTTAGAGTGGTAGAGGAAAAGATAAAGATGAGAGAGAAATGAATAAAGTGTGCAACTGAATAAGAAAGATCTTATTCTTTTTTATTTGGCCTCCGTTACGCGGGGCCGGCTTTCACAATTATGTGGCGCCATTTATTACATCCTTGAGCATCGTCTTCTGTAAGCCCCATCTCCCTTTGTCCTTTTGGACTTTCTAGAAGGTGAGTGAATTGACTTGAATTTGATCTTGAACGAGCCTTTTCAAAGCCCAGAAGACTGCACCTCTGGTCTAATGGTTAATGGTTGCTATAAAAACTGCGCTGAGTGTTATAGGTTCCATTCCCACACGGGATTAAAATTGACTATCACAGAGCTTATTCCCAAGTCGTGAGTTGTCTTTAAAAAAAAAGCACTCTACCACAAAGTATATTTCTATTTAAAATCTGAAATACCAAATACAGTGTATGTCTGCTGTTGAATGGGTGTGCGGCAGGGCCAAGAAGCTTAAACCCTGGTCAGAGCGTTTCACCCTTCATTTATACGGCTGTAATTTATAACTAATATGACATCTTTGCAATGACGTTCACGTTTTTATCCGCAATATAATAATCGAGCGTTAAGGAGAAACAAATATTTCTAAATAGTATGAAATGAAAGCGGTCTCTGCACAAAATTTCATCAAAATCCGTGCATCTATTTAACTGTGAAAACATATCTAAATACTATCCAGATAAACGGAGAGTTATTCTGTGTAAATTTAGTTTTTAGCTGAAATAACGAAATTTACACAGATTCGTTGAAAAATGTTTACAATGTGTGAACATTTTTACTTGTGATGAAATGATGAGTATCAAGTAAGTGCTATGATTTATTTCCTGACTGCCTAAGGGGAGGTTTTTTTTTTGATTTATATGGCACTTACAATTAACGTGGCTTCGTAAAAGTATTGTCGATAGTCAGGCAAACAATATCCACTGCTAGAGAGGGTAAACTAGAAACAAAACCCTATACCAACCCGTCTGGCCAGCTTGGTGTAGTAGGTTAAAATCCCTCCAAATGCACGGAGGAAACCCGTGCCCGAGGTGGAGATCCAGAAATTACCCCCTACAAACCCCAAACTTTACCTTATTATCATCATCATCATCATCTCAGCCAAAAGACGTCCACTGCTGGACCTTATTATAATATGAAGTAATTCCTAGCTGCGACGATAATACTTACAATAACCAGCACCTAGAATTGTCTCTATCAAACATCCCTATTACCTACATTAAAATATATGTAATATTATAATGTACTCGAATCATCATCGTTATGGGCTGGCTTTGATGAGGACAGAGCACTTCGACTTTTTACATGTGCATACCTGTAACCATGGCCTCATCATCCATCTAGAATCTAGATCATTAAATACTTCCTGCAAAAGTACCAGTGCATCACCAATGGGAATACGCCTTAAGTCTTCTGTCTGACGTGTCTTACCCTTAATATTCCTTTTCTAATAATTCAGAAACATTTTTAAAAGTTAGACATTAAAAAAATAATTATCAATAAAACATATTATGGCAATGTTTTCACTGTAAATTTAATTCAATGGTGAAATACGATTTTAAATATTACGTAAATATGTCATGTTATTACGTGATAGTGTCTGAACGTTGGCATTTAGACCTGGACTAGTTTTTATCAACTTTATTATAAGTAGTATCGACGCAGTATGAGAACGAGAAAGTACAACGAAAGGGACTTGCATTACCTGTATTTAAATGACCGTACGTACTTAATAATATCCGCTTATATATAGTAACCGTGTGAATTTATAATCTACTTATTATCCCCATTTCAATGCCAGATTCTATGTAATGCGTGTGATTTAGCTTACGTTAAAAAGTTTTATATATTATGTCATATCTACATAATGAAAGTTTAGTTTTCTTTTCATTAAGAAGAGCACAAAGTAAATTTTTTTGACAAGAAAGTTTTTTTTTCCAACAAGCATACGGCCCACCAGGTTTACCGCAGCCTATGGATGCTTGCAATATCAGAATATCACTTGAGTGTTGCCAACCCATTTTTTGCTTTAAGATGAATTATCTCCCGAATAGAAATTCTTTTAAAACGCATCCCTAAATGAGCGCTGGAGACCTGTACTCACACACAGGAACACAACTACACCGCTTTGTGTAGTTGTGTAGTTATGTGGCTGTGGTCTTATGTAAGGTAGGGTCCCCAGTCGGGCTTGCTCGCTAGTATGATGCCCTACCTCTCTTATAACTCGTATGCCGAAACTCGGTACAATTATCTATAGGTCACACAAATATTTGATTGGTCGAAGAATTAACCATGAAGAGATGACCAACCGAGATGAGGAGAGCAACCAACACAAGTCAATTTATTCGCATAATTGTTTATTTTATTGTCCATTTGTGAGACTGACTTTGTTTACTGTTATTTGTAATGTTTTGAAACATTGTTAATTCAGTTGTTAACACAAACATACGCAAAATTAAATCTTAACATAAACTTATATTCATGTAGGTATTAATCACAGAATCTTAAAATGTCATATTGAACAAATACATTGATTTAAAATACAAACCTCATACACCTAACTATCCTGCACTAAAATCTCAGGAACTACTTAAACAGTCACTTATC
This sequence comes from Trisateles emortualis, assembly GCA_947095525.1. Classification (NCBI taxonomy): domain Eukaryota; kingdom Metazoa; phylum Arthropoda; class Insecta; order Lepidoptera; family Erebidae; genus Trisateles; species Trisateles emortualis. Next base: position 21,545,300 of record OX352731.1, on the reverse strand, counting down.
AAAAGCTACAATACTCCTGCCGAGGTTTTTTCGTTATAAGGTTTATAAAGAGTCGGCAACGCGTAATACCCCTGGTGTTGCAAGCGTCCATAGGCTACGGTAACTGCATACCATCAGGCGGGCCGTATGCTTGTTTGCCTCCTTGGTAGTATAAATAATTTAAACAAAAAAAAACCGACTTAAAAAAACTAAGTTTAAAGGTATTTGAAAATTTTCAAATACCTTTAAACTTTGTTCAGTTCAAATGTACCAGTTTTCATTTGCTGCATTACATTTGAAAGACAGAAAGAAAAGCATTTATTCGAACATACACAGGATAACAGATATAAACAAAAACAATAGACACACAATAGCAAAACAAAAAATTATCCTGTGTGATGTCAGCAAGGGTCGTAATTGAGTAGGTAAGGGTCGTAAGCTGTGGCATTTAAAACTGCAGCGCTGATATTCTGATCAGGCCTTGGTAAAGTCACGGTCAGTCTTTATTGTACACCACACATTTATGATACAGAATATACGTAATATACCTATAAATACGTGACGAGAATATTAGGAAAAAAATAAGAGAATAAATATGTTTAAATAAAGAATTTTTTTGTTTGTTACAATCGAATAAAATCGACTGAGCGTCGGGCTGAACACAGGTCAAGTAGGTATTAAAAGCAATATTTAATCTGTGCAATCCGCGCTCAATTCATTCACGTCATTATTTCTTATTAATAGTTGCTTAGCAACAATAACCGAAACTTATCTAATCGCCATCAGTAAAATACTTATTATTGAGAAGTTCAGATGGCCAACTGTGGTCTTCTTCATCAGTTTTACTTCACCAAATTACACTTTCTGAATGCAAATGATTGATTTATTGTAAAAATATTGAAAATGCTATATGTGTGCCTATAACTTTTGAGGAGTTCCCTCAATTCCTCATGGATCCCATCATCAGAACTTTCTTTTGATAATAATGGGACCAAACTGGAAGTATGTCCTCTCCGACAAAAAAATAATTTTTCAAATCGGTCCACAAATGACGGAGTTATGCGGTAACAAACATTAAAAATGCATGTGCCCGATTCTGCTATTGTATCCCACCTCGAACGCATGTCACCAGCTATTTAAATGCAGGAAATCTTTTAAAAATGACTGCTCGAAGACATCTCCATCTGGCTGTGTTACTGTTTGGCGTAGTTCTTACAAAAAACCAGAGTATCTATATTCAAAGCTGACCTGGTCTCGCGATGTCAATCAGATTAACACGAGGGCGTCATCGTATCTGCTCGTAACGTCAAGTCATAGGACAACTGCATTTCGTGGCAGTTTTAGGTACGCCGCCACGCGTTTTTGGAATGACTTGCCACCGCCATTACGAAGCTTGACTTCCTCACACTCTTTCCAGGTGAAATTAAAACAGTTACTCATTATTAAGCAAAGGGATTCTGGTACTTAAAAGCGGCATTGGGTTTTCAGTTTGGAGTTGGACATCTTGTTCGTTCTCACACGTGTTGACACGTCATCACCCGCTTGCGTGCGTGGCATTGCATTTGCATTGACACTTGACACTAGTGACAGTCGAGTGCGTTCGGATACGTGAACGGCACGAATAATAATATATTAACTTTGCAATTAACCATATCGCACATTGTTATTTGTAATTAGATATACCTATTACTCTCACCTTTTCTTTATGTGTATTTAAATCTCTACAGTTATCTAATAATAATATATATTTATACTTACTATTATACATACACTTACTATATATTATATATAACACGTATCATTAATAGCAATTTACATACATTTAATATTAAGTACAAGAATTGGGAATTCCGCGCGTCATTCATAGTTATAAAGGTCCTGCGAGAATACCAGCGTTGTGGTCTAGGCCACAACATAAGAGACGACGCAGAAACCTTATTTGCTTTCTTATAGGTATTGTTATTAAAAGTAGTAATTGTAAGTTTTGTTGAATGTAAGAGCAAATAAAATTATTTTCTTTCTTTCAAAAAAAAAAAAAAACACGAAATGATAACCTCCTCTTTTTGAAGTCGGTTAAAAAAATAGACAGCGTACTTACTGCGCTGGGGAAGCCGTGAGAAAGATTTTATACTTAATAATTTATAAAATAAGGTTTAGATATATAATTATCATCAACTGTATTTATACATTACTCATAGAATCATAAAATTATTTTTTAAACATCTATTTATCTATTTTTCGCCAGCAAGGTATGTAAGATCATAAGTATTTAGGGAGCAAGCCAATTACCGTGCCAATTGGCCCTTGTTACATGAAATACCATTTGGCTTCTAAATACCTAGGTATAGGTTTATATTAGAAAATTAAGTGTCCATTATTTAGCAGAATATCTAACAGAGAAACCCAACAATACTTGGAACCTGCCGGCTGTTTCTCTAAGAAACAGCGATGGCAAACTGACAGTTGTGATCGCAAACTGACAATTGTGATTGCTCGGTGACAGCACAATCTATTAACTAAACGTCAAAACGGGCTCTTAAGGAATACCGATTTTCAATCTGACAGCCAGATTTTGCTCGGCTTTTGCTCTTACGGAATACCCCTGAAGGATTTCACAATCAGCCGCAAACAAAAATTGAAGAAACAGTTCGTATAGATTAGACATTAAATAAAAGAGAGATTAAAGCAAATGGCTCAATTGACCAAATGTGGCAACGTTCATGCAAAATAATGAGACGGTTCAATTGTTACCTTATCTGATGTAGCAATTGTGAGAAAATAAAAATAAAATAATCTGCACACTAATGTGTACCAACGTGCAACGTCTAGAGAATGGATCAACTATTCGTTATTTTAACAGAAATGGCTTGTGAAATTAGGGATCCAAAAATAAAATGCAATTTTTCGACAAAATAAAAAAAATATATATCTGATAAGAGAAGCACCATACACGCGAACCAACTAGAGAAGGACTTGTTTACTCCTTATAGAAGACCACAGTCGAATAAACACAAACACAGTGGTGAAGTTGTGTTCCTGTGCGCACAGGTCTCCGTCTTATCATTCATCATCTGCTCATTTAGGGATTCGTTTTTATAATAACTTTGCTACCAAAATCTTATGTTACTTTATGACTTCGTCCGCGTGGTAATTCGGAATATTTTCCCCGATTTTGCAACATATCTCACTACTGCTCCGTTCGTATTGATCATAGCGTGATGTTATATAGCCTATAGCCTTCCTGGATAAAAGCTTTATTCAACAAAAAATATTTTTTTCTAATCGAACCAGTACTTTCCGAGATTAGCGCGTTCAACCAAACAAACAAACTCTACAGCTTTATAATATTAAGTATAGATACGCCAGGTATTACAAACGTACATTGGCTACGGTAACTGCTTATTTTAGGCAGGCCGTACCAATTATGTATTTGCTACTGTAGTAGCTAGTTATCAAATAAAAAATATATACAAGTCTGTACAAAATTTTTCAACAAAAAACTTAGGATTCGGATAAATTATTAAATCAAAAACAGCTCCAAAGTAAATTGCAAAATATTATATATTTCATTTAAAATCGACATCAAATATAGACAACATATTATTAAAGTAAAAATAAAATTACATATAACATATTCAAGGAAAAAATAAAATTACCTATAACATATTAAAGTAAAAATACAATTACAAATAACATATTAAAGTAAAAATAAAATAACATACAAAAATATAAATAATCGTAAGCGTTCTTACGTCACCTGCAGTACTAAAACACCTACTAAACTTGACTTTTTGGCCGACACAGTCTTTTGCAACGTATCCAACGGGGTTTCATAACTCAACCAATGATAGCGTGACCTTACATTGCAATAATTGTCCTTAGTCATAGAGGTCTATTTAAACTGGTTTTTATCCATCATGTACTTGGGTTAGGCTAATTGCATAAAGCTGGCTGGATTGATCGTGGGAAGAGATTTGATACCGTTCTTATTTACCACTTTTACTTGAAAATTGGGCAAACTCACGAATAAACGCTTATGGATCTCATGTACACCCATCTTTATTATCTCGTAGGCTTCTGACTCCGTTAGTGCTGGAAAGTAACATAATACAAAAAAACATGAAGTACAGTGGGCAACGGAGATAGCTGTACAGGACCGCTATATGAAGATTAGTTTTTTAGTAAAACGAATGTATAAATTTGTGTGAATATATTTTTTTTCTGTAGGTTTAATCTAATTGTAGACTGTTGCTAAATTCCACAGAAATAAATGGTATCGCAGGTTGTTCTCCCAAAACTTGACGTCAGAGCGTATATTTTGCGTAGGATTATTTTAATTCATGGTGCAAAAATATTGACGGTACTTACTAGGTTTGTGATGTCGTTCCAAAATACTCATACTGATAAGTCCACCAAAACCATGGACTCCAAACGGCACCCTCATAGACGAAGCCAGGAAGTCCACCGTGTACAACTGACCTCCTTCCTTATCATCGTAACCTCCAACCAGAAGGTTCACCATTGATGGAGTCTGGAAAATATCCATACTAATATTATAAATGCGAAAGTTACTGTATGTTTGTTACCTTTTCACGATTAAATATCTGAACGGATCTAAATGAAATTTGGCAAAGAGATTTGATATCTTGAGGAAGGACATAGGGTACTTTTTACTACGATAACCGATAGCCACGCAGGCAGAGCCGCAGGCAACAACTAGTTTAAGTTATAAGCTTGTATGCGACTGTTTGATAGAAAAGTGTTTTTACAGTGTTCAAGAATATTTGACAGATAACTCGTAGCAATGTCTACTTCTAACGCATTTTTCGCATAATGCAAAAAAGGCGTACAAATGAAAATGTGCAGTTGCCAAATCAGAATCAATCAATTGCCAAATAAAAACACAAGATAGAATGACGAACAAATTTTTGAAGCGCCCGAGTGCAGTTACAGAAATGTGACATACACAGGGTATGGGCATTTCAGTGAATAAGGGTTCATCGCCGACAGGGGTTTATAAACTCATTCGTTTCAAAGGAATTTCCTCCCACGTACAATAATATTGTGAAATGAGCTTCCTGCTGAGGCTTTCCCGAGAGACTTTGGCATGAGGCTCTTTACGAAAGGAGGCATAAAGTTTTTACAGGGTCGAAGAATAATATCCCTGCTGATACAAGTGTTCATACGATACAGTAGCTGCTGATCATCAGGCTATACGCTTGATTGCCCAGTTGTAATAAGGGTCTTTTCTTAGCAAAAATAAAGAGACACACATAAAATAAGACGCGATGTTAAAAAGCAGCGCGATTTCATTATGCAATGCGTCGCGATGAGTGTTGACGTGTAATTATTCTGGTCATAAAAAGTAAGTAATGCTATTTGATTTGACTGAGTACATGCTGCAGTTCTCGTTGCGTTTTACAGTCCGTCAACGTCATTTTTCGTATATATTTTTTATTATTAAGTACTTAGGTTCAATGGCCCTCGTAATTTTAAGCAGTTATCTTACAAAATCAAAGGGAATCACTTATGTATTTCGATTAAAAAAATAATATGAAAAATGGATTTGTGAAGAGATGTCCCTAAACAAGGAAAATGATTCTGAAAAAATGCATACCAAATGAGTATCTACTATGCAGTCCTACCGCTCTAGACAAGTCGTATAATCGGTGTTTGAAGCGAACAGATTGCAAATGTATTGGATCTTTCTTTTCTATTCGATTCGATAACCGTTTATGCTACTTTTCTACAGGAGCAGTACTGCAAAACAACACAACTACACCACTGCATGTATTTATTTGGCTGTGATCTTCTGTAAGGTGGAGGTCTTTTCCCATTCAGGCTCAGTCGCTTCTATGTCTTCTAAACTGCTCAGTATCTATTTCGCTTAAGTAACAAGTTCCTTCTGTTACCTGTACAGTAATTCCCCAAGGAGATTCTCCAATCCAATAGCCAACACAAGCTCACAGTTAAAACGCTCCATTAAGTAATAATAACACAAATCTCAAAACGGCCACAGAATACTTAATAGTACAAGTACAACGGCCAAAACTATGTAAAATAGATCACATAAATCATAAGTAAAATGAAATAAAACAATTAATTCATGACGTTAATTAGATCCGACAGAATCTGAAGCAATTAGCACTGATATTGTAATTAGTGCGAAAGTGCTCAAAACGTAATCATTATGTATGGATGAAAGTGCTTTGCATGCCCATTTAACGTTAAACAGTTTAACCTACAAATAGGTAGTCATTCGCCATCGTTGTTCACGTTTTATATGGTATATTTTTTAACCGACTTCAAAAAGAGGAGGTTATAAATTCTTGTATTTTTTTTATGTTTGTTGCAGCAGAACTCCGTCATTTATAGACAATCTTTTTTTCAAGAAAATCTTTTTTTGTCTGAGAGGACATACTTCCAGTTTGGTCCCATTTTTATCATAGAGGGAAATCCTCAAAAGTTATAGGCACACATATAGTAATTTTAATATTTTTAATAACTAATCAAACATTTGCATTCAGAAAGTGTAATTTGGTGAAGTAAAACTGATGAAGAAGACCACCACTACCATAATAAGTATTTCACTGATGGCGATTAGACAAGTTTCGATTATGGTTGCTAAGCAACTATTAATAAGCAATAATTACGTCAATGAATTAAGAGGAAATGCGGGCGGAGAAACTTTTGAATATTAGGTATTTGAATAAACTATCGCTGTCGCTCTGCGAGCACTCGGCCGCGCGATTTGTGCGACAGGGACAACTGCATATCCGACTAAACAGCATAAGTAAAAAGTCGTAATTCGAGGTTTGGCTCTCGCCTATTTCCTCCTCCATTATTAGACCAATTTAAAAGATATTTCGTAAACTGCATGATTAGGATATAAAATGTGCCCCTATGTTTTCCTTTTTTTCAATAACAGTTGTCATATTTGTATACCAGGCCTATGTTGAAAGCCGTCTAAAATGGTTATTTTGAGCATTTTTAAGGGCTCTAGTGCTTATAAATATAATGAATCATTAAAAAGAAAAACATAGGAACATACAAGAAGTTAATATTAATTTTATTGCAAAAAATGTTTACTTTAAGATCGTAAACCAGGTAGAAAACAGGCGAGAGCGTTTCTATGGAGAATAGACACACCGCATTTCCTCTTAAGCGCGGATTGCACAGTTTTTTTTAAATACTTACTTGACCTGTATTCAGCCCGACGCTTAGTCGACTTTATTTGATTTTAACAAACGAAAGAGACTTAGACTAGGGTTTTGAATTTGAAGGTATTTGAAAATTTTACAACTTGCCGTACTGAAGTCGGTTTTTCTTTGTTAAAATTATAATTATTTTATATATGGTACCTTTGTACTTTTTTCTATACGACTTGGGTGGCAAACAAGCATACGGCCCACCTGATGTTAAGCAGATACCGTAGCCTATGGACGCTTGCAATACCAAAGGTATCACTTGCGTGTTGCTAACACATATTTTTACACCAAGGCTTTAAGATGGGAGTATCCCTGGGATAGGAATACGTTTATTTCAAAACGCAACTTCAAAACAACTACACCGCTGCGTGTAGTCCCATGTGGAGATCATAACCACAACACGCACCGTAGTAAATGGCGAGGTAACCACTTAAGCCGCCATCAGGCGGACCGTATGCTTGTTTCCTAACTCAGTAGTCTATACTAACTGACTGCCTCGGTGGTCCAGTGGCCGCAATATGCGCCTGCTGTGCACGAGGTTGTGGGTTCGATTCACATACAGGATAAAACTTTATGTGACCCACAAAGAATTGTTCTGAGTCTGGGTGTAATTTGTGTCCGTTAATTGTATGTTTGTAAAGTCCCCTGCGACACAGAGCTTGTTCTCTAGTGCGGGAGTTGTCTTTTCAAAAAACGAAACGAAACTAATGTTTGTAAGAATTTATGGATATTTGTTACTCTTTCACGCAAAAACTACTGAACGAATCTGGATTAAATTTGGCATAGAGATAGATTATAGTCTGGAATAACACATAGGCTACTTTTTATCCCGGAATGTACGCGCGGGCGAAGTCGCGGGCGGAAGCTAGTATAATATAAAACTTACAGAATCCTTCAAGGACTCCATCAGATTCTTCCGTACAAAATGAGCAGCGGCCGCAGTGCTGAGTTGATAGCCGTTCCTAATCTTGTACAGTTGGAAGTTCTTCATAACAAACTGGGTGAACTGTCCCGTGTCTCCCGCGTCGCCGATGATACCCATAATTTGTTTGTTTGTTATATTGTGGAGTTTCTCCTCATCTGAAAACGTTAGTAATCATTTGGATAATTGCGTTTTAGGATAAGACGATAAACTATGTTTGTATGTTTATTATTAAAAAGACAACAACCTGGAAGAAATCGCACTTAGTGACAAGGCCGCCCATTGTACTAGATTATTGACTATTTGGTATAATATATATATATATATATATACCAAATAGTCAATAATCTAGTACAATGGGCGGCCTTATATAAGTAAGCTTTTGTAATTTTATGGTGTACAATAAAGAATTATCTATCTATCTATCTAACAACAGCCCTAGGGAACAAGCTCTGGGTCTCGGGGGACTTTACAAACAATATTTCCAATTATGTTATTTGCAATTCACTGTCACAAAGTACACTCAGATTCAGAACAAATAATAATTATACGAAGGATTATCACGAATGGGAAATTAACCCACGGCATGTTGTGGGTTAATTTCACGCGCAGTGGTAAATGACAAGTAAATCACACAAGCTGCTGAACCAACGTCGTTACACCTAGACACCAAACGACGTGCTCATCAAAAAATTGTCCTGGATGGATATTTGAACCTTGACCTCCGGCTTAGCAGTCAGGGTCACCATATAGCGAGCGCATCCGCCTCGCCCTGGCCTCCACCTTACAGAAGACCACACACAAAAAACTACACACAGCAGATTAGTTGTGTTCCTGGGTGAAAGTACGGGTTTCTAGCGCTCATTTAGGTATGCGTTTTAAAAAAAAACGTTTTTCACTTTTAAAAAAATACCTTCGACCTCCGGCTTAGCAGTCAGAGTCACCATGTCACTTGTCGAGCTTGTGATGTTCCGCAGCGCACTCACTCACTCACTCACTCAAAATAAAAGTACTTAACCGTAGGATCAGGTTTTCCTTTTTACTTTTTGAAATAAAGAAAGAAAACATAATATACATTTTTAAATGTGTACAAATTAACATATTAATGATGGTTCATGATATCTTAAAGAGTGCAAAAAAAAAAACAATCTGTGCTGTCAGATTTCACAGATAGAGATTCAGAATGCGTAAATTTATATGAGACCTTATTTTCTACACTTCTTGGGCGGTAAACAAGCATAGCTAGATTGATGGAAAACAGTTGTGGACCCTCTAGACTATTGGATTACCTTCCGAAAATGTTTAACACCAACAACATTTTGCGCTGTTGGACATTTTGCCACTTAGGCCTTATGTTCGAGAGGGAATTTTTAGATGGGCTAGGTACCATTGGATAGGGAAAATATTACTCCAACGTAAAATAGCTAATATGGGTATTTTCCGACCATATCACACAGTTGCCTACAAATGATACAGTCACGTTGGTGCATGACACATCTTCGAAAGCCATAATCATTGACAAGATGTATCAAGGTAATATGTTGTTTTGTTCATATCGTTGGAAATGTATCGACATTCACGTTTTATATAAAATTGTTACATGACAATAGAAGATTTATTGTTATGAAAACATGGCGGAACAATGACTAGATGCGACTTTTATATTTTAATAATATAATAAAGATATTTTAATGTAGTAAAATGAATAGTTTATTAAATATTTTACTTATAGTGCTGGATTTGAAAGAAAAGGGTGTTTACATTGCAAGTATATGTTATACAATTGCGGTAATTTGTTAAACATAGCTCATGGCCTAGATAAGGTAAACATTGTAATCTACGACTCATGCTGTACTGTACTTTATTATATTTATTCAACTCATTCTTCACAGATTAGAGGGCTTAACCGTAACAGATTTATTTTAAAATTACGATTATAACTAAAATAGACAACGGGTCTAAATCGCGTAATATTTTAAAGGATTTCATACTTTTTTGTTTCCCGACGTTTGCCGTAACAGAATTAGTCAACCCGTGACCACAGTCGGTGCACTTCGACCAAAACGTCGGGAAACAAAAAGGTATCAAAATCTTTAAAAATATTACGCGATTTAGACCCGTTGTCTATTTTAGTTATAATAATAATATGTGTACAAATCGTGAAAGTTTAAAAGAATATAAAATTACGATGTCAACTTTATTACAAAATTCAAATTATGGTAAAAACATGAGGTACCGAACTTACTTACGAGATCGAGCCAAAATAATATCAAGAAATTTACAATAAATGCCCAAATGTTTACACCCACGCCTGATCTCTCTCCGGTCGTGTCGGATTGCCATCCCATGAAACTATCAGAGTGAGACATGAATAATGCACCTGTGTTTGCGCACATACACATCACTCGCGCAGATGAATAGTCTCCGTGAGATTAGCCACCGAGACTAAAATTCGGTTTAGTTTATGTAATTGTGTTTGTACGTATATCTTAGTTCAATACTACATCTTATTCTTGCACCTACTTCGTATATCTCTGCATCACCCTAACGTTGGCTGGTAGAGAATGCTTTTGGCATTAAGCCCTCCAGTGTACATTCAGTGCATAAAGTTATAAATAAATAAAAATATATAAGGTATCATGTCTTCCTAACCTTATTTTGGAGACTATGTAGTCTCTCTGAATATTTAAATTAAAGCTCCAGGATTTATAAAATTCCACTTTTTTATGGCAATAAATATCTAACACAAGTTGTCCCTAATTACAATCAAAAATGTAAATAGAGACGTTTAGATTTTCTAACGACATTTTATCTGATAAGATTTTCTATTTGTTTTCGTATTTAAGAACATTGTCCTTCACCGAAAATATTTTTATATTTTTAAAGTTATTATTTCCCGGTGGCGCGCGGCGGTTAAGGACTATAATACCAATTCATATATTAGGTCCCAATGCTGGGCACGGTTATCTGTTTTCTATTAAAAGAACTAAGAGGGTTTAGGCCCTAATCTATATACGCTGGCTTTATACGAGAAGGTGGATAAGACAATACGTCTTTTGTCCTAACGCAAAGGAAGCAAGGCAGTCCTTGCTCCCTTAGCGTCCTACCGTGATGTTAAATAGACTATAACCTTCCTCAAGACTTGGTAAGTGTAGGGCTTGTTCTTTTCTCACGCTATCACACTGGCTCGACAATGCCCTGTACTTGGTAATCCTTACTAATATAATAATTGTAAAAGTTTGTGAGTATGGATGCATGGATATTTGTTACTCTTTCACGTAAAAACTACTGAACGGATCTGGATGAAATTTGGCATTTGGATTATGGTCTGGAATAACACATAGGCTCCTTTTTATAGCCCTAACCGACATCCTTGCGGGCGGAGCCGCTGGCAGCAGCTAGTCAGTTATAAAGCTAACACACCCAGCTCACATACCCGCCCGTGGCTTACCCTTTGCCGCGCTTTTGTGCAACTGTCACAGTGACGTTTAGTTAACCAATACAGCCAATACAGGTACACACGAGACAGCGTATGCATGCTTTAGCGCATACACTATAGTAAGCAATGTTTTTTTTATGTTTTTGTCAAATACTAGTACTTCCAGAGATTATAGCGATTAACTTTCAAACATACTCTGTCTCTTTATAATAATAATATTTCGGGACAACTCACACATCGCTATCTAATCCCAAACTAGGCAGAGCCTGTACTATGGTAACCAGACAACTGATAAACATACTTATATATTTCTAAATACATACATATTATAGATAAATTACACCCAGACACAGAACAAACATTCGTGCTCATCACACAAAGATTTGTCCTGGGTGGGAATCGAACCCACGACCTACGGCGTAGCAGTGAGAGTCACTAACCACTAGACCAACAGGCCAGTCTATAATATTAGTATTGTTGCTAATATCATATGAGAATAATGGTTATTTCAATGTCAAAGAAGACAAAACACGACAATACCTTGCCTCATGATAATAATGCTCATCGTATTAGTCTGATCGGCGGCTATTATCGTAAAATCGTTGCATTGCATGCCCAACAGGCATTGGAAGGCGAGAGCTGTGGACATTGCGCTTTAGTTCTATAATAACAATATATAATATAAATTCGTGTAAACAGTATAAACGTAAAATAGCAAAATATAATAGAAAATGTGACATTGATATAAGTCACAGAGATGATGACAGACGACAGTATATACCACAGATTACAAATTTGTATAATAATAGAGGTAGGGCACCATACTAGCGAACAGGCTCGATCGGGGAAGGACCTTCACCTTACAGAAGACCACAGCCAAATAACTACATACAGCGGTGTAGTTGTGTTCCTGTGTGTGAGTACAGGTCTCTAGCGCTTATTTATGGATGCGTTTTGAAAGAAACGTATTCCTATTCCAAGGTTACTTCCATCTTAAAGCCCTAGTGTCAAAAAATGGGTTGGCAACACGCAAGTGATACCTCTGGTATTGCAAGCGTCTATAGGCTATGGTTACTGCTTAACATCTTCAAGCAGTATAAAAAAATAGCTTTTTTAATACTGATATGTCTGTCTGCCTTCTAAACGGTAACCGCTTGGTTACCGTAGCCTGTGGACGTTTGCAACACCAGAGGTATCACTCATGCGTTGCAAATATATTTAGCAGTTCTTATCTAAAAGAAAAACTAGTTAGGTACACTTTGCCTGACTCGTCACACCAAACATAAGTGCGAGACCGACAAAGCAGTAATTAAAAACCTTTATTAAAACCTCATTAAAAGCTTAAGTTTATATGATTACATACGACCTTTATTGACCTGTAAGCAGTTACGACTTACTGATGCCAATTCGTGTCTAAAGTTACTAGTGTATATCATATTTAGTGCCTTCCTAGCTAAAAACTTATGTTATCCAATTCACATATTTACTTCAATCAAGGAATCAACCAAAAAAAGAATACGCTTGTCATCATCATTATCATCATATTTGCCTTTATTGTCATGTATATATATTATGGAAGTTATACTGTTTGTAAGAAAACATATGCATTTATTTAAGACACTAAATAGCAAAAGGCATAAATTGAACATATGTATTCCAGATAACAAGACTGCACAAGTGAATAAAAGCATACTTTGTATGAATGCTCGTATCTACAATCACTTGCCGAAATCGCTCCGAGAAACAAATCAACCTAATTTGTTTAAAAATAAAATAAAAGCGATTTTAATTCAAAAATGTTATTATTCTGTAAAGGATTATTTAGATGATAAATTTATAGTGTGAGTAACTTTAGCTGTTGACATTATACAATAATATTTTCTTTATTTACCTACTGATTTTCTTCAAATTGTGACATTTTTTTACCACCACCACATAAGTTTAACTTCCTTACGACCTAATTAAGTTTATAGTGTATACTATGTAATACTTATGTTGAAATAAAATTCTATTCTATTCTATTTATTATTATTTCATTGACATACTGTTATAATATTTATTTGTGGACATAATATTGTAATAATCATTGACATACCAAACTATGTAATAAACAAATAAATTTCATTTTTAAATATGCATGCCATGCATGCAAAATACCTACATTACTTACTTTAAGTTAAAATTGTGTACGCCAGACAGCAGGTTTTGGAGAATCATGTAATAATTTTAAGACCTTTGTACCACCCAAAATCACACAAATAAATGATTATGATTATGATCTTAACCCATAAACGTCCCACTGCTGGACAGAGGTTCGTGCATTTGGAGAGATATTAGCCTACTCTATACCACGCTAGCCAAACGGGTTGGTATAGGGTTTTGTTTAGAGTTTTCCGTCTCTTGCAGAGGATATTGTCTGCCTGACTTACTCTCTTAGTCGACTCTTACGATCCCCTCGAGATAGAACGGGGTGGTGACATTTGTGTTCTTAATTCGTCACCATTGTATATGGATAATTACGTAATACGCCTGTTTTGCGTATATAACATACTAAAATCTATTCTATTATTTATTTTTTAACAGGACAACTCCCGCACTAGAGAACAAGCTCTGTGTTCCGGGGCCTTTACAAAGATACAATTAACGGACATAAATAACACCCAGACTCAGAACAATTCTTTGTGGGTCACACAAAGTTTTGACCTGTGTGGGATCGACCCACAACCTCGTGCACAGCAGGTGCATACTGCGGCCACTGGACTACCGAGGCAGTCAAGAATTGGGTTACAAAAGAGTGAAAGTCCTTCTCACATCTTAGAACCTCAATCGTCCAGCACTTTGCGCTTTCGAAGGATTTTTCTCCCACGTACGATAAGGTTATGCGTTAGTATGGGGTTCGCTAAGAAAGGAGATAAATGATTTTTACAAGGTCACTAACGAGTTATATTCCTAATGTTGCAAACTACACAAACAGCTACGGTAACTGGTTATGTACCCTATATTATCCTACTAATATTATAAATGGATGGATGTATGGAAGGATGGATGGTTGGATGGATGTCTGTTACTCTTTCACGTAAAAACTACAGGACGGATCTGGATAAAATTTGGCACAGAGATAGATTATGGCCTGGAATAACACATAGGCTACTTTTTATAGTGATAAACGACATCCACGCGGGTGGAGCCGCGGGCAACAGCTAGAAAAATAAATAAATCTGATCTTTTTGAATCACCTCTTGGAGCATAACTATTGATTAACATTGACCAAAGGCTTGTTTGCCACCTAATCTGGTGGCAAACAAGCCTTTGGTCCTGATGTGTTGCAGCTACCGTAGCCTATGGACGCTTGCAATACTAAAAGTATTGCGTGTTGACGACCCATTTTTTTACTAATATAGGCATTTTTTTTTAAATGCACCCTAAATGAGCGCTGGAGACCTGTTTAATTTTATAATTTATTTTAAGATATGAAATGCTTATCAGATATCCGTTCTGCCTTTTACATAAAGCCGACATTTTCTACAAATTGCTGGTTTTCATTTACAACTTTTGATTTATTTTCTCGTCTCCATTTCTAATTATCCTTATAGTAACCTGATTCTGGAAATAAGACCGGTATAAATACATACTACCCCGCCTAAACATCAGTCAGGTGCTTGGCTTCTTCGATAATAAATTATGGGCATCAAAACCAATAAATTTTAGTGTTATATATGTTATTTTTCTTGCAAAAATAAATACTAATACTAGGTTTAGTCGTAGTAGGTACTAATAAGATATTCTGTGGCTCATTTGTATTTTATAATTAGATACAATTTTTTATGCGTGAAAAGAAAATAAATGTACGCAGATGAATCGTATCTTCTGAATGTTGTGTGGGCCTTATCTTTGTAAGCCTTTGACTCGATCTTTTACTCTGTATCTACGTGTACTTTTTGACCTAGTGACTATATTCTTTGGCTTGTTTAAAAAAAAATAGGAAAATTAACTGTGTATGCAACTGATGATAATCATTTTTCTAATAATACTTTGGATCTACTTTTACAACGGGAGTCACAAAGAATTCTTTGTGACTCCCGTTGCAAAAGCTGTATTAATCCGGTTACTGTAATAATCACCTGGTCGCTACGGCCACGTCACACAAATTAATATACAGGTGTCTTTAAAAAAGTAACTGATTTGAACTTTTTATTTAAAACTGAAACCGACTTCAATTAAATTAATTAATTAATTAACAAATAAAGAATTTTCTAAATCGATTCTTCGATTAATCGGTAAACATACCTACATTAAAAAAGATTCCGACGAATTGAAAACCTCATCCTTTTTAAGTGGGTTAAAAGGGATGAGTTACTTTTAAGGCTGATTACAAAACTTTAAAAGTCAATTTGTTTAGGCCTCTGAGCGCTTTAAATGTTACTAGTATCATCATAACATTGCTAAGTGTGGTAATCTCTTTAGGTCGGTATAGTATTAGTAGGTATACTTATTTGAGCTAAGGTTGAGCCACCACCAAGGTTTTTAAATTTTGCAAAACATGATAATTCGTCGTGACTGCACATTTTAGCACTTTTTACATTATAATGTGGACTAAGGTTAGGTAAACTAAAATATATTATGGTCATGTTTTTTGATATACAATAAATTTATCCTTTATTCCCTTATTGGACAGATATATCAGAGCTGCAGGAAAGCACTGCATGCAGACAGCTCAGGTTCGGCCAATGTGGCGGCATATGAGGAAGGCCTACGTTCAAAAGTGGGCGAGATGATGATCATCAGGCTGAGATGATGATGATTCCCTTATTGCTTTGATAAGTTATGTACCTAAGCTTTTTCGAAAACTTACTACGATAGACATAGAGGATTTTTTCCAAGTAACATTTAACATCTGCACCTACATTTCTCACATTATTTAGTCAGATATCTGTGAAGGAGAAAACGTTCACACCTGTTACGTGCATCTGATATGAACGTGTCAGATTTAACACCAACTTAGCTCAATGTTGAGTAACGTTAGGTGACATGTTTGTGTTAGTATTGTTATATTTTAATTAAAGGGGAGATTTGTGTCCAATAGTGGGATATATTTTATTGTCACAGTTGTATATTATTATTGTCAATGTTATTTAATGTACTTACAATAGTCACAGATTTAAATAAACATGTTCTAATTGCAGTGAACCAATATACATGTTTTTACACTAATCACATATACCTACTAATCATATATACCTAAAACTAATTTAAACATAAATACAAAAAAAAAGGAAAACATAATACAAATGAAGACTGTTCTTTAAGCGTCGAAATATTCCTCAACATCACTGTCCACTGGGAACGTGCCCAGAAGGCTGGCAGCATTGCCACGTTGAATGGCAATGCTTATTCTCTGTGCGAGAAACAAGCCAGCCCTCTGATCACGAGAAGCGTCGATCAGTCGTTTCGCTAGGTCTCTGTAAAGGAAACGAGCACTCGGACCCCATGAACCTACAGTCTCCACCCCAAACGGCTCAAAAATGTAGTTTCCAACTAAATTGCTGTACTTTCGCCGTTTGAGGGACTCTGCAGCTGCAGCAGCAGCGCCAGCACAACCTGCTGTACTTGGAAGATGTGATGGTGCAAGGGTGTCGACGCAAGTTGCATCCCACACCAAAGGCCTACCCATCTTCCAAGGCAATAACGACATACCATCAGGTCTCTTCCCATCGTCACGTACCAAACCATTTGGTTCAAGTACGGCTGGTACGCCGGCGGTGACAAGAGCTCGACGGATAATGTCGTTAAGTTGGGCGTGTCGCGATATGCGGCCTGCGCTCCTGCTGCAGGATAGCCCATGGTGTCCGAGACTGTCGACGGCTTCTCCACAAAGACAATGATGCGGAGAAACACAAGGAGCACCCAAACGGAGGCAAGTGGCGAGGCGGAATGTAGTGTCGTCCAACATAGTGCCTATGTTGGGCGATGGCAATGCCTGCAGCCAAAGACCAGATTCCCACTCACCCACAGCAAGTAGACGAGCGCGTTCCGCAGCACTGGAAGCAGTAGAAATAAGATAATTTCTTCTCAAGCTGCACAACGGCCCATCCCACTGCTTTTGGGAGAATAGGCTGGTCGGCAAGACAGTATTTGGACATGTCATTTTCCAAGCATTTACTGCATCAGTCTTACACAACACTTCCGCATTAACCAGTGTGGGTTCTAAAATTTTCCTGGTTAATTCTTCCGTGCTGTGGACCGAGGACAGAAATGCTGGTAAGCTTACATCAGAAATTTTGCGAACGCCGAGGCCACCAAAGCGGATGGGTAGTGATGCTTGGAGCCATGCCCGGTCGTTCAAGGCCACATTTAAAACTCTACTCAATGTAATTTGGATAATTTTGTCAATTTTTTCTAAAAGTGAAATATTTTTCCAAAATTGTGAAGACCTTAATGCGTGGGTAAATTTAGGGACAAAAAGACAATATCTAATAATTGTGAAAGCCGAATGAATATTAATTTTGAGAAGACGGTCCGAAATTTCACAGAAATTTTGTATTTTCTCTTCTATAAAAGAGTCATATGCATCTTCTACGACTGGGGAACCAAGAAGGCGTAGA
Source organism: Trisateles emortualis (assembly GCA_947095525.1). Taxonomy (NCBI): domain Eukaryota; kingdom Metazoa; phylum Arthropoda; class Insecta; order Lepidoptera; family Erebidae; genus Trisateles; species Trisateles emortualis. The sequence goes on along the minus strand of OX352731.1, from coordinate 21,527,150 downwards.
CAACTTCTTTCAATAATTTTAATGTCAGGTGCCAAAGAATTAAATTTAATTGTAATTTTATTGTCTAGTAGTATTATGTAGTGCATTTGATCAAATTGAATCTATGGCACTTATTTTCATGGTTCGTTTACCTCTCTATATAAAAATGAAGCGTAATTCGATCCACAGATAAAACAGAATCATGATTTTCAAAACTAAGTTAAAATTTAAAAAAAAATGGTAATGATTATAACATAGGGGTAGTTAGTTTAAGTTTAAGCTTCTTGGGGTGGACCGAAGGTTCGTCTACTACCATAGGCTTTAAGACACCATTATAATTTTGTTTTCTTTACTGTCGATATTATGACCAAATAATTTTATGTTTGTTTTTGATTTACTCAAATGTGAAATGATTAATCGACGCTTCCTATGAATGTGGTCATAAGTAGTGCCAACTGGTATAATTTGACACAGAAGCCAGTAGCACAGAGAATAAACATGCAGTGCGATGTAATACCGTTGCATTTTCTAGTTTTGTTAAAACTGCCCACAACTGCACTGCCCATAGAAATAGATCAGGATCTATTGCTGTGGATGGAGGAACTGCCCGTGCAAAATTTTAGACTTTAAGCCTATTAAGCTTTTTTTATTATATTAATAGATTTTTTTTTCTTTTTAGAAAGACAACTCCCGCACTAGAGAACAAACTCTGTGTCGCGGGGGACTTTACAAACATACAAATTAACGGACACAAATTACACCCAGACTCAGAACAATTCTTAGTGGGTCACACAAAGTTTTGTCCTGTGTGGGAATCGAACCCACAATCTCGTGCACAGCAGGCGCATACCGGCCACTGGTACATCAAGGCAGTCATAGCTTTAGTATTTCTGGCCATGCTTTGTCTGACAGTAAGCCTGATATAAATGTAAAAGTTGTGTCGAGAGAGACAGCGATAGGCAGTCAGTCCAGACAACTTTTTGTCGAAACTTCCAGAAAACATTTCCCGCGCTACCTCTAGCTCTGCGAAAATCTCATGGCTCTTAACACAGATTGTGCCATCCCGTTGTTGAGAATTACTTTGTTCCATACACACGTGATCAGATAACGTGTGAAGCTTACCTTAGCTTTATTGGGTTAAGTAGCTGTTGTGCTATTGTGGGCTGTACAGTAGGTACTTTATGTGGGATTCATTAGAATCTATCTCGTTCCGTTGTTGCAATCTCAAATGTCTGGAACTTTACACCACCGTTTTGATGAGCATCGATTGAGTGATGAATTCGATTATTGATGTACGAGACTTTGGTATTTTTTAAACAGAGATAAAACAGAAATAACAATTCCAGAATGATTGTCTTCTTTAGGTCTCTTTTTTTAAAGACTCCTCCGGCACTAGAGTGCAAGCCCTGAGACCTGGAGAATACAGAAACATACAATCCATGCACACAAAGTACGCCAAGACTCGGAACAAATATATTTATCGATCAGACAAAGTTGTAACCCGAGTGGTAATTTTTTTTTTTAACGACAACTCCCGCACTAGAGAACTAGCTCTGTGTCGCGGGGAACTGTACAAACATACAATTAGCGGACACAAATTACACCCAGACTCAGAACAATTATTTGTGGGTCACACAAAGTTTTGTCCTGTATGGGAATCGAACCCACAACCTCGTGCACAGCAGGCGTATACTGCGGCCACTGGACCACCGAGGCAGTCCAAAATTGAACCCACAGCACTCAGCGTGGCATTTTCACCACTAGACCTTACGTGCAATTTAAATTTATACAGTAGGGAATGCATGATCCATCCAAACGTATCAAGGAATGTAGTATGACGGTGTCCCTTTAATATAAACAGAGACAGTATGGTGGAATGTGTGTCCCTAGAAGATTCCAGCGTTAGAAATAACTAAGTTATGTTACTCTCGTTGGCTTTCGAGTATTCTGAAATGACCATTAAAATAAATTAGGGCTTAAACAATTTTATTTCTAATATTTGTGTGAACCAAGGATAGCTTTTCCGAGTCTTTTTTTTTTATTTATTTATTAGGAACAAACAACAGTTACATGTTAAGTTACAAGTAATTAAATAAGTATAACACGTTGGTAAACATGTAACCCACACTAATGTCCACGGATTATGCTTAAATAGTATAAATGAAAGAAAACAGTTACCTTATTATCTACTAAAAACAAATTTTAGGTAGGTTGCACAAGATTGGAATGAAAATATTATAATATATATAGTTACTTATAAATTATGTTACAGAGAGTCTTAGCGTACTTAGTATTCGTAAACTTTTATTTCAAGGTTTTATTTAGCTTGCAATGTACCTATGTTAGTTTGTTTAGGTCAAATCTTGTAAACTAGATATGATAAATTTCCCGTTGTTTTCTTGAGCTGAAATTGGTATACTGACGTAACTTCAGTGATAATGCAATAATATGGTACCATGGAGCTGCTCTAATGATGCAGTCGGAGGCCATAGGAACTCTTCAACGAAACAAGAAACCGCGTCGTGTACGGGCTCTTTTAAGAATATTTAATGCATAAACACCTATAAACTACAAAAAAGCCTCTATTTAAAAATATTTAAAAAATATATAAACTTATATGTTTACAATACATGGCATGTTCCTTAATATGGGTAATGTCTTTTTAATAAAAAAGATTTATTTCTTTAAAAATAAAAATAAATTCTGCTAGCTACACACAGCTTTTAATTTGCACGCGAGTTAAGAAATAATCTTACCTACTGCAACGAGAGCCAATCTCAATCTGCCAACTTGCTCACACCGCCCAACATCAGGATACATACATATGTATCTAATATATAAAATTCTCGTGTCATAGTGTTCAACTTTGAACTCCTCTGAAACGGCTCGATCGATTTTCGTGAATTTTTTGTGCCTATTGGGTAGGTCTGAGAATCGGACAACATCTATTTTTCATCCCCCAAATTTTAAGGGTCGTCCACCCCTAAATTATTTTTTTTATTTTTTAGACATTTTTTTTTGTTTTTAATGATTTATGATTTAACATTAAAAAATACATACAACCCTTAATTTTCCCTCCTCTACGATGAACCCCTATATTTTAGTAGCAAAACAACGTTTGCTGGGTCAGCTAGTATAAAAATATAAATATACTGTACAATGCGGTTTAAAAAGTATAAAATAGACAATATGTAATATAGAAATGTAGTGACACCGCAAAAGTAATAAATTCAAATCATTATATCTTCCATGACACTTTTATTCTTAATAAATACACCACCACATCATACCGCAAATATAAAACGTATTGTTATGGAAAATATTAGGTACCTCATACACGTAAATATACCGTAGCGGTTAAAACGTTTAGACACTGTAGACAAGTGGTATAAACGGTAGTCGAATCGAATAGAATAGAACGCAAAAGCATGGGATTTTACATAAGTTTACAATATAATGTCGTAAACTTACGTAAAATCCCTTATATTTGCTTTCCATAATATTCAATCGACTACCGTTTATACTATTTCTCTAGAAGGGCTGGGAATAAAGGCTACCAGACACCACACGAAAAAGAAAGATCTTCCTACTAAGCTGGGTTATCCCCATTAATAACGATTCATTTTCGATCTTTATCTGAAATTTGTAAAATGTCATCATTATTACCTAACTTTTAGGACGTCATGATACAGCCCCGGATAAAAAGATCCTCTCTTTTTAAAGTGTAAATCACAGTTAAATTACGATTCAATTTGCAGCAGTTCAAATCGAATATTTTTTTTTAAATAACATTTTTCTTATCACAGGAAACTTCATCTCATTAAAGAAATTTTAAATATATGACTGATTCACCTACATTGGGCTAGAGTATGCGAATTAGTGTCCTTTCAGATCTCTTGACCGAGAAAAGACCCATGCCCTGCAAAGATAGAACAGACAGATATATGTTATTACTATTATTACTGCTTACGCCTCTATATTGTCAACTAACTAGCCATCGATCACTTAGCATCATCTTTTTGAGAAAACATCGTGAGGAAAACCACATATTTTAAGATAAATTATTAAGAAGAAAAGCAATGCATTTATTAAAATATAAAACAACAGATAGAAAACAAAAATGAAATCACATAATAAGAACTCAAAAATTATCCTCTGTAATGTCAGAAAGAGTCCTAAAACATTTTTGATGCACCAACCCGCATTAGGCCAGCCATACCCTCTCAGGTCTCTTTGTAGAAGCAAGGAGAACATTGATATTATTTTTCATGTATTTTTTTAAATTAATTACGTACCTATCTCTATCACTTTTTATGTAGATAATTGCATACAAAAAATATACCGTTGATATGTTAATTAGCTTTACGAAATAAATGATTATAATCATGGAACAGCTATTAGTAGAATGCTATTCTTATTCTTAGTAGTCCTATGGTGCCATGCAACTAGTGGTCCGTTACAGCCCAGTATCCGACGCTCCTTATTCATTTAATCATCCCGCAAGTCGTAAACTTCACGAGAAAGGAGTATAAAATGGACATTATTTATTTAGTAAGTAGGTAAATGTTTTCAATTAATTTACGCACTATCTTAAAGCGGAAATTAATACCACCATTTTATGTTGCCGCATGCCGGCTAGAAAACTAAGATTAATTAAAAATCTGGTACCTAACACAGTCATACCTTCATAGTTCATTAATATTCTCTAACCTTTATCTTTGTCCGTGTGGTGACGGATAAAATACAAATGTCACCACCCCGTTCAATCCCGAGGGTGTCGTAAGAGTCGACTATGGGACTAATTCAGGCCGACAGTATCCACTGCAAGAGACGGTAAACTCGAAAAAACCCTATACCAACTCGTCTGGCCAGCGTATAATATCCCTCCAATTGTATGGATGAGACCCGTGCCCAGCAGCGGGACATTTATGGGTTGTGATGATGATGATGATGAATCTTTATCATCGTCATCTCAGCCCAAAGACGTTAACTGGTCATACCTATTTACTTCGGGTGGTTTTGGACTCTTAGAAAAGAAGATCCAACTAGAATAAAACCTTTTTTATCTTCTTTCCAGGTACTAACTATGACACCCATCAAACTGTACAGTTTAAGATGTTAAACAGTGCTGAGTGAGGGAGAAAAAAATATAAATAATCGAAGAAAAGAAAGAGTCAGAATGCCGGATACTTTGTCCTTGTCAGCGAGTGTGAGCCTCGGTCTTCTGGCTGGGATTGTGTCAGGAGTATGCTATCTGGTTGCTAATGGATTTCCAAGGGCTAGGTAAGTGTTTTGAATTTCCTAATATTATAAGCTTGCTTTTCTTCTTATTATTCCTGTTGCTCTTGACAGAGCAGTCGTACTTCATTCATCATTCAGTCGCGTGTTGGATGATGTAGCTCGCCTTACGATGTCTAGCCAATTATTTCTGTGGGAGGACAGTCTGGCGCACTCATTAACAGGATCAGGCACGGATCCAGGAGTCTCACCCGCATCCTTCTGCGAAGTCACTAGGCAAAAATGTCGGCTAACAAAATTTATAGAAATTGTGTCCTCTTTAGAGGTTGTTACTATACCCCTCTAACGTCATGAGAATCTTCCCTTTTCTATAGATAATTATAATAACTTCCACAGTTTATTTTTTATTAAATATCTTTCTTTAATTTTTAGTATACATCTTATATCTACAATAAAACTAAATTTAAGTAAGTAGGTACAAAACTCACTACGGAAATTAAACCATTGGAAAAGCGCGCGGAAAACCTAAACTAGCGACCTCTATTGATGGTATAAGCAACTTGCAACGTTTATTTTTATGCAATTGGTTTGCTATCAGGTGTATAGATGGCGCTGAAAGAAAATGTTTATAAAGTTATAATCAATTTTAATTTACGATACTCTCTCACAGGTAGGTATATTATATTATAAAAGAATATTTTAAGATATTCAATAGCTTTAAATTTAAAATTGTAATCAATATTCAAATTAGACACGAAATAGGAACCCATTGGCATAAAATTTAGTTTTTTTTTTTTGTTAAATTGATGATACAGCTATCATCAGGACACACAAGAGTTAATTTCATCACATCCGCGTAACCGGGCTACCCATGCGTTGATTCAACAAAAGCACCGACGTGCTCCGAGCGCACCCGACCGTGACCGAGTAGCTAGACGAAGCAGTACGTTTTTACTCGTTTTTCGTTTTCGAAACCCAAATGTCGCTTTAGTCACGTTCGGGACCGTTACGAATAGGGTTGGCAAATTCGGTTACATTTTGCATAATACTTATATCAGCCCTATTGATAAACTGTCTCACTGGTTTACTACCAGCACCACAGATTTTAGGTTTAAGTATGTCATTAATTAAGGATTATCTAATTACCTAGCTACATAGGTATACTAGCCACGCAGAAATAGCACGGGTCGGAAGACAAACAGAGCACAGAAGCCATCCATATTTTTTAAATGGGAGGAGGCATAGATTTGGTTAACGTCTTCCCAGATTATTCCGATTAGGAAACAATACCCTCTCTAATCGCCAGCCCCACTTCAAAATTGAATTGTCTCTCTCTCGCAAGAATCAATAATAATAGTTAATAGTGGCACAGATAAAAATCATGAAGGAGGCTATATTGCGAAGCAAGGCAAAATAAAGTCTTTGGATGATTAATAAAAATATTATCCCAAAAACCGTCAATAAAAACAAACTACCTATAATTGAACTGATTTCAAACTAAAGTCCACTAACCTACATTGACAGTTACAACAGTTTTCAAACGGTAAGCACGTACCCACACAAAACTATTACGGGCGGCCCACCCCTAGTGTTTAACCACGTGACAGGCTGGCTCTGTCTCTAGAACACAATTAATCGAGCACCTATTGACCATATTACATTTCACGGTGCAATGAACATTATCGGAGACTGTTATGGGGAAAACGTCAACGGTTCCGTACGTATTTTGAGTTTTTTTGCTCTGTTGAAGAAGAACAACATAAATATAAGACTGGAAGGGCGGGTTAGTGGTTTAAGCGGTTGCCATGCTATTCATCACAACGCAGCGTGTTCTGTGTCCGATCACGGGACTAAAATTAGAATTTTTCAAGGCAATTCCGGCTTTAGAGGACATGCTCTGTGTCGCGGGGACTTTACAAACATACACTTCACGGACACAAGTTACACCCAGAATTGGAACAAATATTTATGACTTACATAAAGTTTTGTGCCGTGTGGGAATCCAACCCACGACCTCCAACTTCGCAGTCAGGGTACTAGTACTCTCACATGCACCAAATTTATTAGTTATTAAAAAGCCGCCTTTTCCTCTTCATTTCATTACTTACATGTAAAATGACAATGTGGTTTTATCAATTCGATTGCCACTAACTAGAATTTATTAACATCCTTAATATTTCTACTAAAGCACGGCGAGGTGACAAAGATTCCCTTCTATGTTAGCAGAAGTTTTCATTCAACAAAAAAGAATTCTAGATACTTCCAGCGGAAAAACAGACTTACACGTCACGTATAAGTTATTTACTTGCGGAACTCTAAAACCCGAAAGGGGAGGTTTTAGCGCACAAGCATGTCGCCGCCCGCGCACCTCGGCTCACTCACTCAGTCATCCGTCAGTCCGCGTTGACGCAACGAGCGAAAATTCGGAAGCGATCGGCTCATTCCGTGTGACATTCGAATTTTGTATTTCAAATTTAGTGCAGTGTATTGTGAACGGTTTTGTGTATTTGGTGAATAGTGCTAATCTTCTACTTGTCTATTTATCGGATAAAATTTCAGGTATGAGTTATAATTAAATATTAGATAGGTTAGAATCTGTATGGATGAGTGATTATGACTAGGTGTACGAAGTCATCCAATTATATACATACATACAAAATATATATTTTTTTTATCAACAAGGCCTTGTTTTAAATGTAGATTTAACATTTGTCCAGGGTTCGATTCCCAACCAGTTAATTTTTTTGTGTGATCAGCGCGATTGTTTGTTCTGTCTGAGTGTAATTCATCTTTAATGTGTATGTATTTAGAAACATATAGTATCTTTATCCGTTTTCTGGTAGCAATACCAGATGTATCACTTGCGTGTTGCTACCTATTCCTGGGATAGAAAAACGTATCTTTCAAAACGCATCCCTAACTGAGCGGTAGTGACATGTACTTATACACAAGAATACAACTACACTGTTGTGTGTAGTCATTTGGCTGTGGCCTTCTGTAGCGTGAACGTAAGTACGTTAGGTAGCAAGCCCGACTGGGGAAGTACCCAGTCGGGCTTGCTCACTAGTATGGTGCCCTGCCTCTCATATCTTCTTCTACGTCTATTTGTTATCCGCTGACGGCTACTCGCACCATGTGGTCTTAGCGTAACATGCTAATAAATACTGATTTAAGAGAGGTAGGGCACCGTACTAGCGAGCAAGCCTGACTGGGGAAGGACCTCCGCCTTACAGAAGACCGCAGCCAAATATAAACTACACACAGTGGTGTAAAAAATTGTGTAGGCAACTAGCAAGTTATACCTCTGCTTTTTGCAAGCATCCGTAAGCTGCGGTAACTGGTTAACATCAGGCAGTCTGTGTGCTAACTTGCCACCCAAGTAGTTTAAAAAAAACGCATTTCTGTTGTGTGTAATTTAGACAGATGCTGATTCGTCGATGGCCAACACTGAAACGTGAAGCATATCCGGTCTAACTGCTGTTTTGTACAGTTTATCTTTGAGTTTGATAGGTATACTGTGTTTGTGTAGTGACGGATTAAGAATACAAAAGTCACCACCCCACCTAAGAGTCGGAAAGTCGAAGAAAACGAAAACTCGAAACAAAACCCTATACCGTCCTGTCTGAGTCTCTAGACAACTGACATAAACAGTAGTCGAATCGAAAATATCGTATCGAAAATATCGACATTACGAGTATATCGTAGACTTACGTAAAATCCTATACATTTGTTTTTTGACTTTTCGATTCGACTATCGCTTATGCCACTTGTCTAGAGGGTCTAGCCAGCGTCGAATAGTAGGCTAATATCCCTCCAAATGTATGAAGGAGACCCGTGCCAAGCAGTGGGACGTTTATAATATGATGGTTCTTATAACACATGACGCCTGCGAGCCCTACCTTTCGGGACAATCCCACCCACATGCCCACCGCTGTGACTCCTGTGAGCCAGGATTAACAGCGGAGTAACTAACTGATACACCGAGCTTTGAAACTCGTGCGTCCCGTGGACAACTAAACCTATTGTCTTGGACCCGCAACGCTTTAATCAGCCCCTCTAGACAAGTGGCATAAGCAATAGTCGAATCGAAAAGTCAAAAAAGCAAATGTATGGGATTTTTATTTGACGTAAGTTTACGACATTATATCGTAGACTTGCGTCAATTCCCATACATACATTTGTTTTTTTGAATTTTCGATTCGACTAGCGTTTATGCCACTTGTCTAGAGGCTCAGCCCCTCTGTCAATAGGAGGAGTTAGAAAGAAAATACCTGTGAGCCGAGCCCTACGTGTCTTATAATATCTCTTATTTCCTATATCCGCCGATACAGACGTAATGGATGTTAAAATAAATAAATGTATTAGTTTATTAGGTTATAAAACTATTCGCTCGCATAAAATTTTAATATTAGGCATAATCATTAGTCGGCATACTTTTACTTATTCTAATGACCTAATGAGAGTTACACATAAATATTAATTCTGCATAAATTGTTAGGTATGTTTTTGTTACCATTAAGTATACCTACTACTATAAACTAGTTATACTAGATTTACCTACCTAATACCTGTTATCTATATTATATACTAGCTGTTGCCCGCGGCTGCGTCCGCGTGGATGTCGGTTATCGCTGTAAAAAGTAGCGTATGTGTTATTTCAGACCATAATCTATCTCTGTGCCAAATTTCATCCAGATCCGTTCAGTAGTTTTTACGTGAAAGAGTAACAAACATCCATCCATCCATCCATTCTTACAAACATTCGCATTTATAATATTAGTAGAATTATTAGGTACGTAAAGAAAAATCTTTGTACCCGCTTATAAAGTAAGTACATTGTGCGCACGAAAAAGTGAAAAAAATTACGTATGTAAGTTACGTTAAGTACTTTTTTTTACGAATCAGGAAACCGTAAGTGTGTAGCAGCCCTTAAACTTGCCAACCGATCCATGCAGTCCCTCCTGAATCTCCTTTCTGAAACGCTCCTTGGCGTGGCCAGCTTGAAAGCCTCCATCGCAGTGCGGTAAGCCTCGTACAGCTGGCCCTCCACATTGTCAACGCGGTTGCGCCACCGGCCGCGGGTATAGGCCCTTCGGACAAGAACACAGGCCGCACGAAGGTCCGCCAGATCCTGAGACAACCAGCAGACTTCCTTCCGCCTTAGTTGTTTAAAAATATGTAAAAAAACTAATATATTGTTGTTAGTTCCTTGATTGTCTGCAAACATTCACCTTCAAATCGCATACGTATTAATTACTCGGTAATTATCCATTTCTTAAACATAACATAATCTTATTTAATACAATTAACACTTGTTAAAAGTAATTAAGTGTTTGGCTTTTATAATTACTCTCACTAAGTGACGTCGAGATAGCATCATCTTTACATCCGCAGAATGTGTAGTCTAGCGTTTGGTGGTGGTCACCACATCACAATATATACTTTACCCTGTGTTGTAGGTTCGATTCCCTCGCTTAGTGTCGTTTTGAGCTACACATCTGTACATGATACTTTGTAAAAACTATTTAAATAAGATTATTGTGTAACTGTTTGATATCCTTAAATAAAAAAATAGTGTAATAGTATATATACTAATATTTTTAATGCGTAAGTTTTGATGGATGGATGTTTGTTAGTTAATCAAAAACGACGACAAAACGACTTAACAGATCTGCTCCTCTAGACAAGTGGCATAAGCGGTAGTCGAATCGAAAAGTCAAAGAAAATAATGTATGGATTTTGACGTAAGTTTACGACATTATAGCGTAAACTTACGTCAAATCCCATACATTTGCTTAATCACCCAATAACCCACTGGACCACCGAGGCAGTCAATCAATCAATAAGTGAAGTGTAAATATTAAGACCTAAACAATTGTTTTTTTAGATCGAAAAAGTTACTTACCTTTTTCGAAGTAATCTCTACAACAAATACCACGATTGTTTCGCCAAGTGAAAGGTGTGTGTCAAGCACGTGCTTCAACCATGGAATTTCATTTTCAATAGTCTATGCAAATCCGACAAAGTTCGTGCGTATTGATAGGTTTTTTTATGATTACGCCTCTTAGGTAAGAGTAAGACCTACCGTTTTTCTCTGTTTTGGTGTATTATTAACTCTCTTACCATTAATACTTCGTGGTTGCTGCTGCTAAGGCAATAATATAATGAAGGTTTACTGACTGTGTAAGAAGAAAACAAAAGATAAGCACCTAGGTCACAATAGAAGTGAGCAGTCTGCCTGAAGAAGGACCTCCACTATACAGAAGACAACAGAACAGATACAGAACATAACAAATATACAATAAACTGAAAGAAAGTACATCCAGACTCGGGACAACCATTTATAGATCACAAAAAAAATGTCCCGTGTTTGGATCGAACGCTCAACACGCCGCGCAGTGATAAATGTAACTTAAGCAAAACTCAAATTCGAAATTCATTTATACATTTAGGTTACAAAGTAATACTTATGAAGGTCATAAATTATGAATAAGCCTGAAAGATGATGTCAGCAAAATTTTCCTACGGCTAGTTCACTGACGTGGAGCCTTGAGAAGAACTAGCAAGAAACTCAGGCCACTCTTTTTAATCGCCAGATATTTACAATCTTTAGTAAAATACAAGTATGATAGCATGCAAGCTGATGCAGTCAAAACACTGAAGCAATCGTGCAATTACTTATTGCATGTCGGGATCAAACACCTTTTTAGGCTGGCAACACTGTGATCGCCAGACGTCAAACATTTTGCTCTTAACAATTTTACTTAAAATAATTTGTAAAATCTCAATTAAATTCGATACCTAAATAGCGAGGTGACCAAATAACTTTGGATGGACAAAGTCCAAAACTCGTAACCTCTAACTAGACAGTCCAATGCCTGTCCATATAATTAGTTTGATCAAAATATTATCCATATTGCAACAGAGGCCGTATCTATTTGAGCATCCGTCATACAGTCGTGATAAGATAATTTTCATAGTGAAAATGAGATTTCAATGTATATCGTCTGCAATAAATATACAAACACGATGTGGGGGACTGTTACGTGCTTCGGATTCAAGGTCGAGTTTTTTGATGTTACTATCAAGTTACTAGCGTTACTACTTCTTGATGTTACTATCAAATTACTATCATATTCCTTACCGGGGTATCACTAGAATAATGGCGGCCCAAAAAAATGTATTAAAAGTTTTGTTAGGAGGTTTCCTGCGATAGAAAAACGTGTCTTCAAAAAAGCGTGATATGTATTTATTAGGCTGTTCTTCTTCTTATCGTTTGGTTAGTAGCCAACTTGGTGACAGAGTTATTGAGATCGCCCATGTTTAAGCCTCTGTCGTTTTCTAACGACTGATAAACAGTCGAGACCGACTTTAAACGTGCCCTCCGAAGCATGGAGACGCTCAAATCAAATACCACTATGCGGTCAACCATCTATAGGGTTACCGCGCCTTTGGTAGCTTAACCCGCTGATCGTTTACCGAACAGCGAGTGCACCTAGCTATGAGCGCTACCTAACCTAGCTATTTGCCTGTGATTTTATAAAAGGATCTTTTTCCACTCTTGAAGGAAAAATTTACTTGCTCGGTACTACAGGTACTGTCAAAAAAGAACAATGCTGGACTTAGTGAGGATTTTTCTCCTAAGTATTCTATTCTAACAACATCGCTACCGTGATAGTTTCATAGTTATCATCAGCCTATCGCAGTGCACTGCTGGACCTTGTCCTCTAAGTGTACGCCATTAGGTACGGTTTTCGGTTTTTCTTATCCAGCGTGATAGTTTAGAGGTTTTATTCTAACTACAATCTTTTAAGGTGGAGGAAGATACTTCCCCAATGAGGTTGGACTCATTGAGGAACCTCGTTGTGACCTACGTTTCACTAAAATCTATATTTTCTTGGCATACAAATATTCTTTCTCATCACTATCTATTGTTGTGTATGTGCCTATTTTGTGTGTCGATAAACGATTCTTTTTTTTTTATTCTTCTTATTTTTTGGATTTTATGCGAATGTGTGGTGCGCAAATGTCCTCAATCTCATTTTAATTTGGGTTTTTACAGGAAGCCGCAATAATGGCTTAACAGAGAGACAAACAGTAACAATACCCCGGCAGACAATACTAAACACAAACGAATCAAACAGTCATGTAATTAAAACGTAATCGGTGTCAAGCGCAAATTACATAACATTTCACAACACAATCGGATATCGCTTCATCAATACAACTACCAAAATGGTGGAACAAGATTGTAATCTTTGTTTTTAAACCACCAAGGAAGCAAACAAGCATACGGCCCGCCTGATGATAGGCAGTTACCGTAGCCTATGGACGCTTGTATCATCAGAAGTATCACTCGCGCGTTGCCGACCATTTAAAAACCTTATAACTTGAAGAACCCCATGCTATAGTCTCTTGGAAAAACCTCGGCAGGAGTCTCTTTCCTCAACCTAAACGTACGTGGGACGAAATTCCTCTGAAACCGTACATTATCTATCTCATATCATCATACATTATCTTCTACTTCTTTCTCACCACGACGTCGAAATAATGCTTCATAGTCAATGTCGGTGGTTTGTAGAAACAGCTCATGAATAATCCGAGCTCTACCCCTAGGTCCGAGTCTGAGCAGCCTCTAATAAAGCCTAAACCTTAAATCAAATTTAACCAACCGGCAATTATCTAATAACTGTACTTTGGTGGAAAACATTGCTGAATTCCTCCGTTGTATAAAAGCTTTATTTATGCGACTATTTAATACTTCATTAATTGCAACTTAACTTTTATGATCCAGTAGAAGTCCAACTAATATCTTACTGCGATAGTAACTGTCTGTTGCCTTTGTAAATCTAATAACTTTAAACGAACAATTCTTGTATATAATCTCGGAAACTGCTCCAACGATTTACATGAAATTTAGTATGCAGAGGATTTCGGAGGCGAATTATCGATCTAGCTAGGTTTCATTTTTAGAAAATGTTAATTTCCAAAAAAAAATACCGAACAAAACTCGGTCATCCAGGTACTGTATCTTAATTAAATTTGGACAGGCGATAGATGGTATCTTAAGAAGGGATATAGGATACTTTTTATCTCGCTTTGTGATAACCGACATCAATGCGAATGTAGCCGCGGGAACAGCTCATCATCTCAGCCAAAAGACGTCCACTGCTGGACATAGGCCTCCCCCAAGGATTTCCACAACTTTCGATCCTGAGCAGACCTTGTCCATCGGTTGCCCGCAACCTTTACCAGGTCGTCGGTTCACCTTGTTGGAGGCCTGCCCACGCTTCGTCTTCCAGTTCGTGGTCGCCACTCTAGAACCTTTCTGCCCCAACGGCCTATGTGCCCGGCCCATTGCCACTTAATAGAAGCAATTCTTCGAGCTATATTGGTTACTTTGGTTCTCCTACGGATCTCCTCATTTCTATTCGATCTTGCAGGGAAACTCCAAGCATAGCTCTCTCTCCATTGCTCTTTGGGTGACTTTGAGCCTTCGCACGAGGCCCATAGTGAACAGCTAATTTAATTTTAAAAAACATGATCACAATGAAAGAGTGCAAAACTAAATAATGCAATAGAACAGTTTCATTGGAGAGTGGACCGATAATCCTGCAATATTATATTGTCTGTACAAACCATAGTGATTTGCGTATACCGGGTAATATTACATTTAGTTGGTTAATACATTATTTTGACGCGCCAACATCACATCGTCATGGTTCGTTGAGTGATCCGTTGTACGTTTTTTTTACTCTACTATGTAATGGCATGCGGATTGCCGAGTATTTTATAGACAAAATAAGGTCTTCCTTTCTCCAACGTGATCTAGAGGTCAGTCAGCAAAACTAATAACATTTGTACCGCCAAGTGTTACCTAAGTGAAAATTATTTGAAAATCTCTGACAGTACCTAACTCGATATTTTGGCTCGGAGAGCATAAAGTGGGTCCTACGCCTGATCTCTCTCCGGTCGTGTCGGATTTACATCGCATCGAACTATGAAAGTGAGAGAACAAAGAGTGCACTTGTGTTTGCGCACACACTTGTGCTCTATCTATCTCTCGGACGGGACTGTGAAAGAAGACAGTGCTCAATGCAGCTTACTGTTCCACAGCACAAATCGACTGCATTTAGTGGCAGCTTCCGTTACGCTGCATCTAAGGTGTGGAATAATATACCACCACCCATCAGAGCACACAATACAATTGGTACGTTTAGAAAGCATCTGCGGCAATACCTTATGGCTGAGCAACAGAAGATTGATATGATAAATATAAATACATCTATAATATAAATGATAAATTATTACCTATGCTAATATTATATTTCAAATTTAATTTAATCTCATAATCTATTCTTTTTTTTTATAATTCATATTTATGACCCGTCATTACATATTATACCTATTATTTACATGTTATTTTAATTATGAATATTGGCAAAATAATCACAAACATATTTTAAATTTAATCTTATTTTATAAAGTAGCGTAATAAGTCTATCGCATTACATATTTTACACACGCATACGCATATATACCTATTTATACTTACATTATCTACTATTATATATATACGTATATGTTTACAATATACATATATTTATTTAAGGGTCTAGCTGAAAACCAGCGCTAGATATTGTCTAGCATATGCTGAGCTAGATCCTATTTTGTGAGACAGATACTATGTATTCTTTTTTCTTCCTGTTTCGGTAACTGCTTAACATCAGGCGGGCCGTATGCTTGTTTGCCACCTAAGTAGTTTAAAAAAAATAAAAATGTTAATGTGAAAGTAAAACTGTTTCTTTTTATGTAGGTACTAGCTGTTGCCCGCGGCTCCGCCCGCATGGATGTCGATTATCGCAGAAAAAAGTGCCTGTGTTATTCCAGACTATTATCTATCTCTGTGCCAAATTTCATCCAGATCCGTTTAGTAGTGTTTACGTGAAAGAGTAACAAACATCCATCCATCCATCCATCTATTCTCACAAACTTTCACATTTATAACATTAGTAAGGATTTTTTTGGCTGTTATCGACCGTGATTTTTTGCTATTATTATTTTAATTACTTTTACGCGACCCTCTTTCATAATAACTATAACTGTGCCAAATGTCACACTTGTTCGTATACGCAATATATTTAAAAAGTAGTCCGAAGTTTTCGCTTTACATTTTTATATTTATTGATACTATAGATGTCTTCAATAGAGCCTTTTATGAATAATTCACATAATATTATTAATTACGTAACACAATGCCACTTGATATTCGTGCTAAGGAGGCGCGATAGACGGCGAGTTTCCTGCGCACGCGCACGCGCCGATACACTTCCGGAGAGACGCACGCGCCTGGCTTAATAAAAATTGAAAGTATAGTCAAACATGACAAGCTTATTTAATTTTTATAAAATTTCACGGCCATCTTACATTTTACATACATAATCAAGATTGAAGAGGCTGTTGTGAGAGTCGACTAAAGGAGTAAGTTAGGCTGACAATATCTACAGCAATAAAAGGGAAAACTTGAAACAAAACCTTATATCAACCCGTATTGCCAGCGTGGCATAGTAGGCTAATGTCCCTTTAAGGCTTGGGATATCGCCAATGAGTGAGCATTTGGGCGAAGCAAACACGACATAATAAATTCTCTAGGTGAGCGCGGCGATACAAACCGATGTACTCTTTGAATGGACGTCTTATTAATTTTTAATAAATTAAAATTTATACTTATTCTAAGAATAACATTATTACCAAATTATAGGTGTATGTTTTCTTCAAATATTGTTTTTTTTTCGTATAATTTGATAAAAACTGAAGTCATAAAGATCTCATCATTCTGACTTCAGTCATCATCATCATCATCATTTAGAATTACTATATAATTTATGACAAAACCATATTATGAAACACATCTTATAGATTATTTATCATTGTCTATAAAGCGACATCGCGGTAGACCCAGGCGGAGATGGCGGGATGAGTTGGTTTCATTTAACCATGACTGGTCCTCAGCGGCTTTAGACAGAGAGAAGTGGAAGGAGAGTGGGGAGGCCTTTGCCCTGCAGTGGGACAGTACAGGCTTATAATAATAATAATAATATAAATGGCAATAAAAAATGGTTTCATTTACATTATTTTTTATTATTGTATAGAGTAGATTCGTGCCTAGCAGTGTGACGTTTATGGGTTGAGATGATGAATCATTACACATCTATCTATAATATAACAAAGAATCGCTGAATGTGTTGCTAAGCGCAAATCACGAGAACAGCTAAACCGATTACGCTAATGCGTTTTTTGTAAATTACGCAGAGAAAAAACACCCTAAAGGGGCAAAAAATACTTTACCCCGGGTGAAATCGGGGCGGGCAGCTAGTACCTACATAAAATGGCTACTACAGTGCGCCATGTCCACATAATTATTTTACTCATGTGTAGTACATATTTGTACATATTTGGTAGTAAGTATCTAATACCGGAAGGTTAACAAACTGTGCCCACCTGTGCCTGAATTGTCACTATAAGTACTACTTGAGCCACGGAGGCAGTCAGTATGCTACACACGTACCTACGTGTGAAGCGTACTGACTGCCTCCTTAGCTCAGTGGTCGATGTGTGAGACTGCTGATCACGAAACGCGGGCCAAAAATCGATATTGGGTTTTTCTATTAAGAAATTCGCAATAGATGCCCGAAGTTTGGAAACTAGCGGTGTTTACACCCCCGTGCCTCGGAAAGCACGAGAAGCTTGGAAAGTACTATAATAATATCTCCCGCGCAGATGACAAGTCTTCGTTGAGATTAGCCGTCGTGACCGAAATTCGGTTAGGAGGAGGTTATTATTATTACTGCTCACATAGAATGGATACTGTGACGATTGACATTTGGAGATAAAGATCAATGAGAATGATAGATTTAACTACATCAATTAAATAATGTAGGCTTTTGATCTTCAGGTTTATCTGTATAGGTATGGGTGTCTCACAGGGCTCAATTCTAGGCCCTTTTTTCTATTTAGTTTATATTAATGATTTTCTATGTGCAGGATTTCTGTTAAATTGCACAATTTGCAGATGATACGTCACTTATATTTCAGTTAGACCGTAAAGAATCAAACCTTGATGCTGTGAATGGTTCACTTGCAAAAAGTCCTGGACTAGTTTAATGCAAACAATCTACTGTTAAACTCAAAAAAACGAAGTGTGTTAAGTTTACTATGCCCAATACTAGAAGTCTTACATCACGTAATATACTTAATTTTGAACAGTAAAACATTAAGTTTCGTTCAATCTACAGTGTTTTTGTGTTTTTTATTAAGTTTTGAATATAAGTACGGTCCCATACAAACAAAGGACTTGTTACCAAAACTTAACCTTTATGTCAAATAATATTTTATGTTATTTAAAAGACACAAAAAATAAAAGAATGAAATAATTTTATTATTTTATACTTTATTTTTTACGTAACAATTACTAGCAAAAAAGCAAGTGCCTGTAAATAAATAATAGCAATACGCAAATAAGACTATGACATATTCTAGTAGGCGTTCTTAATTTTACTCAAAGGTTTTACAGAGTTTATAGACAGACTTAAATATACATATAAAATAGGTCATAGAGTTTGGTCTACAGTTTAGATCAAAAATGCACTGACGTATGTCTTGATTAGTATAATATATCGAGTCAACTGGCGTGCTAGTGACCTTAATATCTGCCTACATTTATGTTACAATAAAACATCGATGTAAGGGAAATCATACGATTTTCCATGTTTTAATGGTAAAAATCTGACATTAAATTGTTTTTAATACTTACCGTAACTCTGAGATAAAACCTAAGATTTACAAAATGAAAATGAGAGAGATAATAAAACACGCGTAAATTAATAGTAGGTTAATAGCTAATTACTCAAAACACAGTTCTTACTTTAATGTATTACTAGTTTTAAGAACTTACCTACCTGTACTTAATTGTAGGTATAACTTTAAGCAGCCTAGTGTAATCAATAAATTAAGATTGCAAGTGTTGTGCACACCTGTTTAATATAATTATAACATAAAAACTTAAAACTGTAATAGTAAGAGAGGTATGGCACCACACTAGTGGGCAAGCCCGACTGGGGAAGGACCTTCACCTTACAGAAGACCACAGCCAAATAACCACACACAGCGGTGTAGTTGTGTTCCAGTGTGTGAGTACAGATCTCCAGCGCTCATTTAGGGATGCACGTATTCCTATTCCAGGGAGACTCCCATCTTAAAACCTTGGTGTAAAAAATGGTAACACGCAAGTGGTATCTCTGGTATTGCAAGTGTCCATAGGCTACGGTAACCGCTTAACATTAGGCGGGCCGTATGCTTGTTTACCACCCATGTAGTAATAAAAAAAAAGAAGTTAATCTTAGTGGACCGACACAATTTTAGAGGGATTAGGGGTTTTTTTCCTGGGTATTTTTTCGAAGAATTAAAAAAAAACTAAATCGACAACCCTGATACATAGGGCTTGCTTTTAAAACATAGCTAAAGAACCTACCTATATCCGAAAAAAAATGTGTCGGTCTATGCCCCAAACACTCTGTATACCAGTAGCTAATTGGGAGAAAATAAATATTATATTAGATACTAATATATCTCAATATTGGTGATCATATAGCTCTGTTATTTTGTTCGTTTGCGATACTTAATTCCACATCACTTGCGCGTGCGCGACACCCTGAAAAAAAAAACAACATCCTAATTTCTTATACCATATTTACCATTTATTTATAATATAAAAAATGAATCGCTGATGTGTTGCTAAGCGCAAATCTCGAGAACAGCGGAACCGATTTCGCTAACTCTTAATGTTCGTTATTGTCAGGAGAAGGTTCTTATGTAAAATAAATAAGAAAGTTAAGCTAATAATAGTTTAACCCGGGCGAAGTCGCGGCGGGCCACTAGTTATATTATAAAGCTCTGTGTCGCGGGGGACTTTACAAATATACAATTCACAAATTACACCCAGACCCAGAACATACATTTAGGATTTACACAAAGTTTTGTCATGTGTAGGAATTGAACCCACGGCCTCTGGCTTAGCAGTCAGGGTCATTAACCACTAGACCATCAACCTATATTATTCCCCATATTCCATACACCCGCCCTCGCTTCACGTTTTTTTATTTCTCTATTATAATATGTATGACTAGGAGTCGCCCGGAACTCCGTCCGCGTGGTAATTTGGAATATTTTCCCCGATTTCGCAACATATCTCACTACTGCTCCGCTCCTATTGGTCATAGCGTGATATTATATAGCCTATAGCCTTCCTGGATAAATGCACTATTCAATAAAAAAAGTAATAAAAAAAAATTTTCTAATGGAACAAGTAGATACTTTCTAAGATAAGCGCGTTCTCCGCTCGTATGATCAATAGGAGCGGAGCAGTAGTGAGATATGTTACAAAATCGGGGAAAATATATTCCCCTAGTGTAAGGATAATTCAAGTTAACTTACTTCTTGTCGGCTTTCTTGCCGAGTTGCCTGCTATTAGTAGATGTGGGTGTGCTGGTGATGTTAGTTATGCTATCGGACAGAATGTGGTGCTTCACGCCAGTTTCCAACGCCTGGTACATCACGTTCTCATGGTTTAGTTGAGGTAGCACCACTAGAGGTTCCTAAAAGATAAATAAAAATATGCACTTTTGAATTTAACGTATTTTAACGCTTCCAAACTTATCATGTAGCTTATGTGCTATTTCAGACTATAATATATAGACAACTTCCGCACTAGAGAACAAACTCTGTGTCGCGGGGGACTTTACAAACATACAATTAACGGACACAAATTACACCCAGACTCAGAACAACAATTTATGGGTCACACAAAGTTTTGTCCTGTGTGGGAATCGAACCCTCAACCTCGAACACAGCAGGCGCATACTGCGGCCACTGGACCATCAAGACAGTCATGCAGTCAAGATCCGTTCAGTAGTTTATGCCTTAAAGAGGAACACACATCATAGAGTAGGAACTAGGATAAAGTTGACAAGATCTGTGATCCTGTTGAGATCTACAAGGTCATACCACATTAGACCCACCCGATCAGCCCCTCTAGACAAATGGCAAAGGCGGCGTAAGTTTTTTTTTTTTTTTTTTTTATACTACTTGGGTGGCAAACAAGCATACGGCCCGCCTGATGTTAAGTAGTATCCGTAGCCTATAGACGCTTGCATGACCAGAGGTAACACTTGCGTGTTGCCAACCCATTTTTTTTACACCAGGGCTTTAAGATGGAAGTAACCCTGGGATAGGAATACGTTTCTTTCAAAACGCATTCCTAAATGAGCGCTGGAGACCTGTACTCACACACAGGAACACAACTACACCGCTGTGTGTAGTCATTTGGCTGTGGTCTTCTGAAGGTGGAGGTCCTTCCCCAGTTGGGCTTGCTCGCTAGTATGGTGCCCTACCTCTCTTATAAGTTAACGATATAATGTCGTAAACTTACGTCAAATCCCATACATTTGCCTTTTTTTCGATTCGACTACCGTAAATGCCACTTGTCTAAAGGTACTGAAATCAATACGTCGCCGCTCGGTATCCACTCGTTGTCGATAGAATTAAACAATTAGATGCCGCGTGTCACCAGTGAACGACAGGTGGTCCACGGGTGGACGTCGCGTGGCGTTACATCTATCTTTAAGTTGTGCTTTAAATCGCTATAGGGATATCAAGGCATCTATACTATACCTATAAAGACTAAAGATAAGATTTTATAAGTACCTACGCACGTTACTTTATCTTCTTCCTCTTCTTATCGTTTGGTTAGTGGCCAACCTGGTGACAGAGTTATTAGTATCGCCCATATTTAGGTCTCCGTCATGATCTAACGACTTCGAAGCACGGAAACGCTCCGAAAAACCACCATGCGGTCACCCATCTATAGGGTTACCGCGCCCTTGATAGCTTAACTGTTACTTTATCTGTGAATGTGACTATACTTTACCATTATTAAAACTATAAGATAGTACATCCTCTTGTGTTCAAACCGGTCGGTTGCATACGCGAACGTGGGCATGTCGAACAAACCCCTCAGGGTACCGTTCTGATCGGCCAAGTCGAAGTTCGTCCGTGGTCCTAACTTGCACTTTTTCCTGTAATAATAAATATATTAACAAACTAAACTAAATAAATGCCTAAAAGCACTAAGAGCGGTAAAAAAAGCGATGGTGGCCGTGTTGGAAAGTAACCAACTTGCACGCAAGAAGTGCCAGTTCACGGGTAGTACCAGTGTGAATTTCACTTTGTGGAGTTTATATGTACTAATCTTATGGTTTGCTAGCTGCTAACGGTGAAGGAAAACTTCTTGGGGAAACCCACACACACATCTTTGAAAAAATTCTAGAGACATGTCTAATTCACCAACCCGCATTAGACCAGCGTGTGTAAATTAAGGCCTAAACCCTTGATAGAGGAGAGGAGACCCGTGCCCAGCAGTGGGGCATAAATGGGTTACTATTATTATTATTACACTAAGAGCTGTAGGTTTTAGTAGCCAGGCGCAAAAATCTTAACGTATGGCATTTCTCTTAGTTTGGGTTCCCTCACGCATTGCCAATTCTGTTGAAAACTTTTAAACTTCTTTCTTGCATAATATGCTAGCCTATAGAGAAAACCTCGTTGAACGAAAGAGAAACCTCTGAAACCGCTCAATAAGGGGCTCAGGTTAGAATTAACTGTTGATAGCGGATGGTGAATTTGTGGCCGCATAAATCATACAACATTTTCGCTTAGAGCATCTTGCAGCAAATTAAGCCACCGGCTGACTTTTCTGAAAAAAAATGATAGGCTGGAATAGCCAGTAATGAACCCTTCATGCACATAGGCCCATCTGAGGCTCACCGGTATATCTAAAATAACTAGAATTGATTTTCTTTGTACGACTGTGACAAAGAAGCATACAATCAACCTTGATGGTAAGCAGTTAACGTAGCCTGAACGCTTGCAACATTAGGGGAATATCATTACCAACCCTGTAAAAAACCTGTTTAATTCCATACTTGAATCCTATTCTGTAGTGTCTTAACAGTCTCGGGTTGCCTGGCAGAAATCTTTTGCAAAGAAAAAGAAAGCTTTTGGCTATAAAGCCATAACTGTGTGAAATAATATCCGTATCATAAATATAATTTTATTGGTAAGAGTATAAAGAGTTTTCTATCTGTAGTGTATGCGCTAAAGCATGCATACGCTGTCTCGTATGTACCTGTATTGGCTGTATTGGTTAACTAAACGTCACTGTGACAGTTGCACAAAAGCGCGGCAAAGGGTGGGTATGTGAACTGGGTGAGTGAGCTTTAAAACCGATTACCAAGTACAGGGCATTGTCGAGCCAGTGTGATAACGTGAGTAAACAACAAACACTACACTATCTATGTATCTAAAGGAGATAGTATGAACTAATAGCGATTAAAGCTTTTTTTTTGAACTGCCAAGGAGGCAAACAAGCATACGGCTCGCCTGATGGTAAGCAAGTACCGTAGCCTATGGACGCTTGCAACACCAGGGGTGTCACTCACGCGTTGCCGACCCTTTAGAAACCTTATAACTCCTTTCTTGAAGAACCCCATGCTCCGTCTATTCTAAGATTCGTAACAACTAATTATGTGTAGTGGTCGGCTCTCACTTCTACATGATACTGTCTACTTTTGAATGTGTCGAATGTTTGTTCTGTGTCTGGGTGTAATTTATCTATAATATGTATGTATTTAGAAATATTAAAGTATGTTTATCAGTTGTCTGGTTACCATAGTACAGGCTCTGCCTAGTTTGGGATCAGATAGCAATGTGTGAGTTGTCCCGAAAATATTATTATTACTTTATCGTGTGGTAACCATCAGTTTAAAGTGTCTATACAGGATAAGGATAATAATAGCAACCCATATATGTTCCACTGCTGGACACGGATCTCGTCACCTCTATCAAGAGAGAGAGAGGGTATAGGCATAGTCAATAATTAAGCTATTGTTAATTTACATAGCTTATACTGCTGCTAATAATTAGTCTAACAGTCTAGAGACCCGTGATGAAGTATGTACTAATATAATTTATAGTAGCTAATATGGACATTATAATACCTACATACCTAATATATTCAAGCATGATCCTAACATAACATTTAGGGTTCACCAATAATGTTTTTTCCACCGATTGATCCACTATCGTCGAGGACATACTACGCTGTGAAAATAGTGATAATTCTGGTGCATCTTTGTACGCCACTAATATAAACATTTTTTATATCCTAATGTATTCTATATACAATAATTTATAGGTAGGTAAGTCAATTGAATCACAACGCAGTTATTTGACGTTTACTGTCAAATAAGTTTTTTTATCTATGGTTCACTGGATTGTCAATTCTATAACTACGGAATTAATAAACCTCGTTCCTTTAAAGAAGAGGTCCGACGAATGAGGTTAGTTGTTTTAATAATCAATTCGGTAGGTATTTAAAGTGTAAACAGACGATGGAACTTGGTTCGTGCCGAATCACGAACAAGGTGCGCTCCGAACCATATTCGCTCGTACACGAGACGTCGTGTACTTGGTTCGGCCCGATCCAAGTTCGATCTTCTGTTTATACTTTTAATTACGACTGCACGGTTGGTTCGTAGTCATTTCACCATTTACCACTGGAAGGCGTCGTGGGTTCGATCCCCACAGGGGACAAAAAAAAATGTGTTCCTTAAATGGTTGTCCCGAGTCCGGATGTACTTTGTCCCTAGTGCGGGAGCTCAATTTTAATAAAAAAAAATCGGATTGCTTCGGTGTCGAAATCGATGTCGGTCATCGAGATTTAGTCCAAAATCTCATCTCCGACATCGATCTCTATACAGAACTATTTTAACGATTACTTAAACAATGCCTATCTTATGATATTGACATTTATAATAAAATTATTTGTTAGATTATTTCTAGTTGGTTATTATGTAGTAGGTACAATTAAGATATTGGTCATTTTAGCACTATGGACATTTAAGCACCATGGTCATTTTGGCACCTTGGGTATTACTCCCCGAAAGGCAATGAAATTACTGAATAAATTTACCAGAAAATATTTAATTCATTAAAAATAAACAATTTATCTAATTAACATATAATATAAACACTAAACTAAAAATAACATTGTTTTAAACATTACAAATAGTAGGTAAATAATTAAAAACTTATTTTGTATACGCAGTTCTGCGATGTTGTGTGGCTGTGTGTGTCATGCATGGCATGGGTATCAAAGTTTTGTGTTATGCATGGCATGGGTATCAAAGTTTTGTGTTATGCATGGCATGGGTATCAAAGATTTGTGTCATGCATGGTATGGGTATCAAAGATTTGTGTCATGCATGGCATGGGTATCAAAGTTTTATTCTCTAACAGACGATGTCCTTCTGTAAATTTACATTTTACGTAACACTCGTCTGAACCCGGCTTTATAATAATAATTACCAACTTATAGATATAAATTGTTTCTAGTTTGCCCTTAGCTTTTTATTGGTTTTTTGTTGTAAATACACTGAAGTTACTTAAAAAATTTACCAGTCAATATTAAATTTATTAAAATAAACCATTTATCTAATTAACATATAATATAAACACTAAAAATATCTAATTATATTATTAACAAAATAAATACACTATATTAAAATTATTGTTTTTTTTTTTAAATTAAATTAGTAGATATATAACTAAAAACTTTTTCCGCGGATCTGCCATCTAGTGCCTGCTGACTGTCATCATTTTTTTTATTTACGCATTCGATTTCCTGCTGTAAAGAAATATAACATTTTTATAACTTCACATCCTCACTAATATTATAAATGTGAAAGTTTGTGAGAAAGGATGGATGGATGTTTGTTACTCTTTCACGTAAAAACTTCTGAACGGATCTGGATGAAATTTGGCACAGAGATAGTTTATGGTCTGGAATAACACACAGGCTACTTTTTGCAGCGATAACCGACATCCACGTGGGCGGAGCAACGGGCAACAGCTAGTATTATATAATCACACTATTGAGTGAAAGCGCACTATACAAACAAGCAAGCGCGACTAGGGAAGGACCTCCTACATACATACTAAAACTACACACAGTGGCGTAGTGGTTTCCATTATAAATTTGCAGTGCTTATATTATACGTATTTCTTGCCCCACAACTAATTAGGAATAAGCGCGCGCAACGCGTAAGTAATGCTTCTGATATTGCAAGCGTAACGTGTAGGCTACGGTAACTGAGCCTCTGGACAATTGGCATAAGCGATAGTCGAATCGAAAAGTCAAAAAAGAAAATGTATAGGATTTGACGTAAGTTTACGACATTATATCGTAGACTTACGTCAAATCCCATACATTTTATTTTTTGACTTTTCGATTCAACTACCGATTATGCCACTTGTCTAGAGGCTCTGGGCTTTATGATGGGTCTATCCCTGGGATAGGAATACTTTCTTTCAAAACACATCTCTAAATGAGTGCTGGAGACCTGTAAAACCTAGTGCAGGAGTTGTTTAGTTATACTTACTGTTTCTTCATTGACAATCTGGTGGTAGAGATGGTCGTGTTGGAGCCCACAGTTCCATATATAATGAACCTTCGTACCCTGGCTTCCAACTTCTGGTACATATCGTTGTCATGGTTCAATTGAGGAAACACTTGTAGTCCCATTTTAGATTCATCCTAATAAAAAAATTCTAATTGAAGCACAGCATTTCAAGTGTAGAGGAAAGACTTTACATCTAACAGAAGACCACAGCCAAATAACTAAAAAATGGGTCGGCAACACGTAAGTGCTTAATATCAGGCGGGCCGTATGCTTGTTTGCCACCCAAGTAGTGTAAAAAACAACCTACTTCGTTGTTTGGTAGCTTGGGCGCAATGGAATTTCATCTGAGCGTCTCCATGCTTCGAAGAGCACGTAAAAAATCGGTCCCGTTAACAGTCGTTAGATCACGACAAAGGCCTAAATATGGGCGATCTAAGTAACTCTGTCACCAGGTTGGCCACTAACCAAACGTTAAGAAAAAGCAGGTTATTAAGTGTTAACAAAATGGGTCGGCAACACGCAAGTGATACCTCTGGTGTTGCAAATGTCCATAGGCTACCGTAACCGCTTAACATCAGGTGGGCCGTATGCTTGTTTGCCACCCAAGTAGTACCTATAAAAAAAGGTTATTTTTCAAAAGGTAGTACCCTTACCTTTAATAAAACAATTAAATAATACGTGCCCTTGTTTTCAAACAGATCGGTCGCGTAAGTATAAGTTGGCAGTGTGAACAGACCCTTTAGAGCGCCGCTCGTTTCAGCCAAATCAAACTCTGTGTTGGGTCCCAGCTTGCATTTGTTTCTACAACAATAATAATAATAATAATAACCGACTGGCCTGGTCTAGTGGTTAGTGACTCTGACTGCTACGCCGGAGGTCGTGGGTTCGATTCCCACCCAGAACAAATATTTGTGTGATGAGCACAATTGTTTATTCTGTTATTATTATTATAAACCTGTACTGTTACTGGGTGTAATTTATCTATATTATGTATGTATTTAAAAACATATATAAGTATGTTAATCAGTTGTCTGGTTGCCATAGTACAGGCTCTGCCTAGTTTGGGATCAGATAGCGATGAGTGAGTTGTCCCGAAAATATTATTATTATTATTCTATTACATACCTAATATACTCAAGCATAACCCTGACATGGCATTTAGGGTTCACCAGCAACGTCTTCTCCACCGACGAATCCAAATCGGACTCAGTACGCGTCAGTAGAAAGTTTGACAATTCTGGTACATCTTTATAAACCACAAATATTATCATTTTTAAATTTGCATGAAATTCCACTCTGAATTTATTTTACTTGAAAATTATTATTCAATAATGATGAATAAAAAAGTTTAAACTTTATCAAATAATGTTCTTCGTATCAAAGATTTATTTCATGATAAATTGTATAAATCTATGTCAAATATGATTTGTTTTCTAATGTTTTTTTTTTAATTACCACTGACCCCTTTGGTTTATAATGAAGGTCAGTTTCATCATTATTGAATAATAATTTTCAAGAATACTTAAAAATTATTTTCAATAATGGTGAATAAAAAA
This sequence comes from Trisateles emortualis, assembly GCA_947095525.1. NCBI lineage: Eukaryota > Metazoa > Arthropoda > Insecta > Lepidoptera > Erebidae > Trisateles > Trisateles emortualis. Next base: position 21,498,802 of record OX352731.1, on the reverse strand, counting down.
GTTTAAACTTTATCAAATAATGTTATTCGTATTTTCTAATCCAACCAGTATTTTCTGAGATTAGCGCGTTCAACCAAACAAACTAACTTTTCATCTTTATAATATTAGTATCTATAGATTAAGTACCTACTACCTACTTACAACTTTGACGCTAGGTTCTATCTATATATATAACTTATGCCCGTATTTCAAAAGAATTTCAGTAAAATTTGCGAACTAGGACTTCTGCGTTGATGTCTATGTGTAAACGGCGCGTGGGCATTGCCAGCAATATTTAATCGACAAGCCTTTCACAAGATATTGAAACATTTTTATTGCAAGAAAATTGTAAGAATTTAAATTAATATTCTATAAAATAGCGTAGATATATTTCAATCAATAATTATATACCAACAATAGATGCATATGTTTCTGATTTAATTGATAATTATAATTAAATCTTGACCTATTTACTATTCAAATAAGTTGATACAAATCCATAAAGCACCCAATTTAAATTAATTACCCGTCACTAGCGACACACGTCGGTCATTGTACACTAATCGTACTAACACATGTACAAAACATTACAATTTAATACGTCACGCAGACAAAGGTCATCGTACACCGCCGCAGCCTTGACCGCAAAACTATTGCGCTCACTCGAATTCGTTTCCCAACTCAAAGAATCTAACTAAAGCGATTCATATTTCATAAGAGAGTTGCAACAGCTGTTGATAGCGCTGATGCATTCGCGGTGAACACCGTAAACGAACGGCCGCGTCCGATAACGTGCCCCACACTCGTTCCGGCACGCTCGATATCTGCACGCATTGTAAATAAACAACGCAATCGGTCGCGAATCGAAATACAAAATTCGAATCAACGAACCGAATTATTCAAATTAAATATTGTGGGAACAGCTGTCAAATTTTGAAATTCGAACTGCAGCATGGACGGCTTAATTAACTTTTTAAATAGTGATGTGAAAATAAAAGCATGAGTTTATCAGGTGTTTCGAGTTTAGTGACTTTTGGAGTGGCAGCATGGCCTCCACCAGGACCATTGCCGACCTCCTTTCAATTTCATCATCAAGGATCAAATTTCGCCGTGTTCCTAATACTTTTCGCGTTATGTATGATGGAGGTGGTAGTCCTGAGGATTATTACCGAGGAGCAGGCGAGGGAGCAAGGATCAAGGAGTGTGACATCGATGTGGTTTGACTTGGACGATGAGTGAATGTGGAAAGATAATGACATTGTGGAAAGTGAAGTGATAGTAAACACAGCAATAGCCAAAATTAATATCTTTGCCTCGCAAATGATTTAAAAATATAATAAAGTTTAAAATAGCAATTTAATATAGTTTGGCTTTAAATAAAATAAAATTTCATCACTCATACATAGTATGAGGTACCTACATTTCTCTATGGAATTTTCTTTTCTTTTATATTCTAATCTATGATTATTATTTTATTTTGATAAAATGTAATAAGGATGTTTAATTTTTGCTATTACGAGTTGTTATGTTAATTACGGGTTAATTTTAATATTGTAATTTTAATGTGTCTAGTTGATTGTACGGGCTGATAATTTTAGTTCTTTTTTTAAATAGGTATTTAAAAAATCGAACATCATGTTTTGTGTATTTTACTTGCCTTTGTAAATAGACGTTTCTATAATGATTCAAAAATAGAATTCTAGTGCCACGAAAATAGTTTTGTAACCATAGATAGATAAATTAAATATCTCTGTATCGCTTGAATCTCAGGCTTGAATAAACTTAAAAATTAAATTTCAGACTGATTTGTTTTTTATAAAATGAAAGGAAAATAAATACCTAGATAACCTAATTTTAAAACACAATTGTTCAATAACCTAACTCCATTTTAGTTAGGAAATGGTAAATGCAGATAGATTTACGTAAAAGTGACGTAAAAGAACGTAGTTTAAAGTTGCTGTAAAATCACAAGATTGTTGTAGAAATATTTTTATGACTGCATGGTTCGTTAAGTGGATACCTCGCCATTTACCACTGCGCGACGTGTTACCCAGTTATCTGTGTTGTAGGTTCGATTCCCAAAAGGGATAAAAATTGTCTAGGTGTCAATGTCAATGTTTTTCAAGGGGTTTTCTTATGACATAAATAGTAAGAACATTAAAAGTGGAAATTCGTAGTCTCTCTGTGTGTAAAACAAGCAGTTCGCATTGAATTTACAAAAATAATTTATTAGTGAGTTCTAAGAAGGATTTTTTGGAAATTCAAACAATTCAATCCTAGACTCGGTTTTTTTTTTCATAATTTTTACATACATAACTACATGAGTTCATACGATGTAAGTACCTAATCCCATACCTACATATAAGGAACCTATTTACAAATTTTCTTGTTAGCCCCAGCGGTTTAGGCTCTACATAAATGAATCATTCGGCTTAGGAGAAGTATGTATATGTTAGGATGGGGAAAAACTTGAGTTTAACCCTAAAATAACAAAGCGGTTATGAAATAAACCTTAATTTGGTTATAGTATCAGGCCTAATTTTATTGAATGATATTGACTGTATTATTGGTATTATAAATTAAGCTTTATTTATTTGTTAATTTAGGGTACACTCTTATACACATGCAGAATAATAAAAAGCTCTTCTGGCAACCTTCTGCGGCCACCCCGTCCGCAGAAGGTTGCCAGAAGAGCTTTTGTGAATTTTTATGGTCGACAGGGCCGACATTGATTTAGTTTTCCCATTTCCATATATTTTTAAAATAAAATATGGCCTATGTTACTCGCTGATAATGTTGCTTTTTATGAGTGACAAAAAAAATTGTCCAGTAGTTTTGTGTTTATTTATTACAAACAAAAATAGAAATATTTTCTTTTTATAATATTGGCATAGATAATGATTTATGTATGACTAGCTGTTATCGAGATAAAAAGTAGCCTTATATGCCATTCCAGACTGTAATTTAATCCAGATCTGTTCAGTATTTTTTACGTGAAAGAGTAACAAACATACATCCATACATTCTTATAAACTTTCGCGTTTATAATATTAGTAGGACACAAGATGAAAACTGGATAAACTCAAATAGGTAATTGCGTTAAGAAAATTACCTATAGTTGTGATTTGCAAATATAATAATTAATAATTTAATCGCGAAAAAATATAATCACGAAAAAATGCCAGATATAGGTTGAAGATTCAACCTATATCTGGCATTTTTTCGCGATACATGCAATAGGCCTTTGTTCACTACTAGCTTCTACTTGTAATATATATTTTTTGATACTTCTTTCGCTTCCTCTACATTCATAAATCTCTTTATGCATGTTCTGGGTAATTACTTATTATAATTAATTAGGTATAAGGATTGTTTAGAGGAAAATTATAATTACAAATTAACATTTGAAATTAAAAAGATGTTTTTGAATCATCATACATAATACTGATATATTTTTTTTACGTTTTCAAATAACCACAAAGCTACTTAAATACAAGATTTAAGCATTGTTTACTGATTAAAGCGTGAGAACAATTAATGGAATGAATTATAAAAATCTATAAAACTGCTATTCCGTATCAAAGTTGTGACAAACAAATACACGACAAATATGCTATATCAGCCACCAATTTCAAATTCTATCGTTCGTTCGTTCATTCGATCGTTGCAACAAATTTGCATTAATCAAATAACATATTATCGTAAACTTATGTCAATTCCATACATTGATTTTTTTATTCTACTGGATATTAGAAAATAGGTTTTTATATTTACATGTAATCGGATATACATATTATACTTACAATTAGAAACAGAATGAAAACTGTTTTCGTCACTATTTCTTATTATGACATAATATGGAGGCGCTCATAGCTAGGTGCACTCGCTGTTCGGTAAACGATCAGTGGGTTAAGCTACCAAGGGCGCGGTAACCCAATAGATTGGTGACCGCATAGTGGTATTTCATCTGAGCGTCTCCGTGCTTCGGAGGGCACGTTAAAAAGTCGGTTCCGATTCCGACTGTTAACAGTCGTTAGATCACGACAGAGTATCTAAATAACTCTGTCACCAGATTGGCCACTAACCAAACGATAAGAAGAAGAAGAATATGACATATATTATGACTGCACGGTGGGTTAGTGGCTTAAGTGGTTACCTCGCCATTTACCACTGCGCTGCGTGGCGTGTTGTGGGTTCGATCCCCTCACGGGACAAAAATGTGTGCGATCCATAAATGATTGTTCCGAGTCTGGGTGTACTATGTGTCCGTTAATTGTATATTTGTAAAGTCCCTGCAGTGGCAATCAAATAGGTATATATTATTGACTTATGCTGGTTCTACAAATTTGACATCTAATATATAAAATTCTCGTGTCATAGTGTTCAACTTTGAACTCCTCCGAAACGGCCAGACCGATTTTCGTGAAATTTTGTGTGCATATTGGGTAGGTCTGAGAATCGGCTAACATCTATTTTTCATACCCCTTAGTGATAAGGGTTGTCCACCCCTAATTTTTTATTTAATTTTTTTAGACAAAATTTAATGTTTTTATTTTTTTGTGATTCAGCATTAAAAAATTCATACAACCCTTATTTTTTACCCTCCTACGATCAACCCCTATTTTGACTATTTTAGTAGCAAAACAACGTTTGCTGGGTCAGCTAGTTTTGTATAAAAGTTCCTTAACCCCTCCCCCAAAGTCAAAAGTACAAAACAAACTAAAATTAATGATTAAATAAATATCTCGTTATTGTTTTGTAAAAACAAATAACAATTTTAAGAGAGGTAGGGCACCATACTAGCGAGCAAGCCCGACTGGGGAAGGACCTCCACCTTACAGAAGACCACAGCCAAATGACTACACACAGTGGTGTAGTTGTGTTCCTGTGTGTGAGTACAGGTCTCCAGCGCTCATTTAGGGATGCGTTTTGAAAGAAACGTATGCCTATCCCAGGGATACTCCCACCATAAAGCCCTGGAGTAAAAAAAAAATGGGGTTGGCAACACGCAAGTGATACTTTTGGTATTACAAGCGTCCATAGGCTACGGTAACTGCTTAACATCAGGCGGGCCGTATGCTTGTTTGCCACCTAAGTAGTATAAAAAAAAAAAAAAAAAATGCCTAATTAAGTTACTTATTTCCTTGAACAAGACATAAATAAACAGAAAAAATATATATAAATGTCCATTTTTTGTATGTTTTGTAGTAGGTACTTCCCTTTTTAGATATAAACATCGTTATAAGGAAGGCCTCTGACTATCATTGACGTTTTCCTTATAGAAAGACCCGGGATCCGCTCCTCAACATGTCAATTAAACACACTATCACTGCGCCATGATGGTGGCAGTCTGGAATAAATATCCTTATATTCAGCAGTCTGGAATAAATTTACTGTATAATGAAATAAATAATTTTGAATTTGAATTTATATGGAAAAAGTCGAACCAGGAGCAGGATTCGAACCTGCGCCTCTCGGGTTCCGACCCAGCGCACTACCAATTATATCACCCGAGCACCCACTCCGGAGTTCGAATTTGTCCACCGCTTTAATATTTAAGTATATTTGAGTTAATTGTATAGCAAAAATGCTTAAAAATATTTAATAATCCTTACATGAATAGTATAAAAAAACTCACTTTCCTCTCTCTGTATGCTTAAAAATTCTAAACTACGCAACGGATTTTGATGCGGTTTTCATTATCGTTTAGAGCATTTCCTTCAGGAGGATTATATAATATGTAACTAGCTGTTGCCTGCGGCTCCAACCGCGTGGATATCTGTTATCACGATAAAAAGTAATCAATTCGCTATTTAATACTATAATCGATCTCTATGCCAAATTGCATTCAGATCCGTTCAGAGCCTCTAGACAAATGGCATAAACGATAGTCGAATCGAAAAGTCAAAAAAGCAAATGTATGGGATTTGACTTAAGTTTTCGATATTATATCATAGACTTACGTCAAATCCCAGAGGCCATGTAGTTTTGACGTATAAGAGTCCATCCATCCATCTTCACAAACTTTCACATTTATAATAGAGAAATCCAGAAAAACAGAAGCGAAGCAAAGGCGTGTTGTAAACTCGAACATTTAAAATTAGGTAAGAACCGGTGGTCCTTGACACTCTCCAGAAACACGACCAAGGAGTTTATTATTGCCAAACATTTATTGGTGATAAATGATGTGACAAGCGACGTGGACAAATAATATAATTTTTTATCAGACTGTAAAGGTATTTTTATTAAGAGAGGTATTATTTTTAAGGGAGGTAGGACCATACTAGGGAGCAAACCCGACTGGGGAAGGACCTCCACCTTACAGAAGATCACAGCCAAATGACTACACACAGCGGTGTAGTTGTGTTCTTGTTCCTTCCGGCTACACGCAAATGATACCTCGGATAATGCAAAGCTAGCTATAGGCTACGGTAACTGCTTACCATTCATTAATTACCATAAACTTACTTACGTGTACTTAAGAAACGTTTTCCTATTCCAGAGACAAATAATATTAAGCTGAAAACCAACGTTTCTGCCAATACTCGTACGTGTCCGCATTTTTTTTGACAACTCCCGCACTAGAGAACAAGCTCTGTGTCGCAGGGGACTTTACAAACGTACAATTAACGGACACAAATAACACCCAGACTCAGAACAACTCTTTGTAGATCACACAAAGTTTTATCCTGTGTGGGACTCGAACCCACAACCTCGTGCACAGCAGGCGCATACTGCGGCCACTGGACCACCAAGGCAGTGTTATTATTTATCCCCAGGAAAAAGTTTCTTTTAAAACGTAACACCAAATGAGCGCTAAAGACCTGTACTCACACACAGGAACACAACTGCAACGCTTTGAGTAGTAATTTGGCTGAGCTCTTCTGTATGCTGGAGGTCCTTCCCCAGCCAGGCTTGCTCGCTAGTATGGTGCTCTACCTCCATAGAGTTAGCTTATTATCTGGTCGGCGACGAGTATGTCCGCCGCGCCCGTAGAATTGTAAGCGCTCATAGGTTCACCATCAGGTTTGTTTATCACAAAATATGTAACAAACAATTTTTATTATAAGTTGTCCTATGTATTGATAACCGGTTTGATCTAACTGACGGCCGTGTCAAGGTTAATTTACGTACGTTAAGTTACGTAACATCTTGTTCTTATTTTATTTAAAAACTGGCGGCCCGCCCCGACTTTGTCCGGGTATTTTCAGCTCAACGGCATCACGCGTGAACGGCTGGACCGATTTCAGTAATAATTTTTTTGTTGTGTTTGTTATTGTTAGGAGAACCTAACAATAAAAAACACAACAAAATCACAACACACTCCTTTTTTTTTACATAAAAACCTTCTGGTTCTTAACAACAAAAAAAGAATTACTGAAATCGGTCCAGCCGTTCACGCGTGATGCCGTGACAAAGGGAAATAGGGATTCATTTTTATATATAAGATACAGTATAATAAGAATAGCTTTGGTTTTTTTCAGGCGAGCCGTTGCTTGTTTGCCTAATTAGTATAAAAAAAATACTAAGGAAAGGAAAATACTATACACAGAAACAAGCTTTGTATGTCCGTGTCGAGGGGGACTTTAAAAACTTACAATTCGAAAAGATACTCCATAATCGGAACAATTTTTATCCTGAGTGGCAAAGGTCCTCTTAGTCCAGGTCAACCACAGCTTTCGACTTCGTTTGACTAAAAAAAATCCCAGATATTTCAAGCGACAATAGGCTACTTAGATAGGTACTTTTTTGACTGCCTTGGTGGTCCAGTGGCCGCAGTATGCGCCTGTTATGCACGAAGTTGTAGGTTCGATTCCCACACAGGACATAACTTTGTGTGACCCACAAAGTGTTTTTCTGAGTCTGGGTGTAATTTGTGTCCGTTAATTGTATGTTTGTAAAGTCCCCCGCGACACAGAGCTTGTTCTCTAGTGCGGGAGTTTTCTTTTCTTAACATTACTACTACTTACTATGAGGATGATGAGATGAAAAATACTAAGATAGGTAGGTAAGTATTTTTTTTCGTAAGCTATTTTTGTACGAATCACGTGTTTTTTATGTTAAATAACCCGAGATCATCGATCTTACTGATGAGTATGATGACATAATAAGCGACCAATTAAGGAAAATTATTTTCCATTTTTTTGTTCGTTATATAATAATAAACATTTATTTTCAGAATAAAATTCCATAATTGTTAGTAACAATATAAACTTATAAACTAGTGTTAGTAACATTTATTAATTCTAAGTTGCGTGAGTCACGCCGATTCTAAGGAATGTTTACTTAACTGCGTGCAGTTGTATCCACCGCCCCAAGATCGGAGAGTCCCACCTATCTGCCCACGTTCAAAGAATATTATATAGGTTTTTTTATACTATTTAGGTGGCGCAGTTACCGTAGCCTATGGACGCTTGCAATACCAGAAGTATCACTTGCGTGTTGCTAACCCATTTTTTTACACCAGGGCTTTATGCTGGTGAAAATATGATTCACACAATTTCGAACATTGGTTTTCCTACTAATCTTTATATTGCGGCTCAATTAATCGTTCTTATTAGGATAATTTTAATTAGGATCGAAAATAAATCGTTGTGGTATCCTTGTCATGGTACCCTTGAAAATAGCACCAAGATTTCTTCACGGCAGGTTAGGAACATAATATTTATAATTGCTGATAAATTAAATCATCTGCAATATATTGCCATGTTTCGCATCGAATGCGTATTGCAGGCTGTATATTGCACAAGGGAACAGTATTGCAAGACGATATTGACATTTGCATCGTTGCAACTGGTATGCAGCAACTATTATAGTAATTAATCCACATGTACGTACGTTCAGCTTATTAGGTTTGTTAATTCTAAGTATAGGGTTTGTTTGTGATTTATCATTATTACGAGTATGAACTAGCTGCACGATTCGGCTTTGCACGAGTGAAAGAAAGAAAGAAAACATTTATTCATTTCTCGCACAAAAAAATTGAATACAGTAAATACATATAAGTACCTACCTACATTAAATAAACCGTACAGATATTATTTTAAAAAAAAGTATCCTACATACTTTTTTTTTTAATAATATCTGTACCCACTCAAAAAATATTTAATAATTTTATGTGCGAGCCTGAATAGGTTCAAAAAATTAAACAATTAATGTACAATGAAAAATAAAATAAAATTAGACTAAAGTAAAACAAACAAAAAGAGAGAAAAAAGAGAGTGGATATTTATTTAGTTTTCACATGCCATATATATATATTTTTTAAATTAAGGAACCTTAATTAAAAAAAATATGTATATAGCCAATGTTACTGGCTGATAAAGTAGCTTTCTAATGGTGAAAGAATTTTTAAAATCGGTCGTGTAGTTTTTGAGTTAAATCGTAATAAACAAACAAAAATTAAATCTGTTATATCTGTAAGCAATATGCTGAGCGATGGCCGTTTTTAACATGCCTGTGGCGTATTCCGGCACACAATTTTTAGTTTTAATTTCCTTAATTGTTATTAGTTCTTTGTTATATTGTTTTTCTTGTTTTATTTTAAATGTATTTTGTTTTGTTTTTGTAATCCTTGTTTCTATTTTAATGCTGCGAGTTATTTATTTTTCTTTCTTTCCTCTTTGTAATATTACGAGTAGTTTAGATTACAACAATGCGAGTTTGTCTTTCGATTTTCTTTTAGGCAGGCCGTAGGATTTTTTGCCACCTAAGGGCGCGCCTACGGGTGCGGCAGACATAGGTACTCGTCGCCGACCGTAATATAATAAGCTAACTCTGCCTCTCTTAAGATGGCATGGAGGTAGAGCACCATACCACAGTAAACAAACAGTAGGTTATCTAAGGCCGCCCGCCGAGTTATTAGCCTACTCTTGCGTTGATACCCAGGGTTGTTCATACGATAGGTAAGCGAAACAAAAACAAGTGTCAAGTGGCCGACCCGAACGCCGGCCAAAAAAATGCGATGTACACACAAGTATAAAAGTCGATCGTCAGACTACCGGAACCATATTTGGATTGAACAACACATCAGACAATAGAAAAAATAATAATTTCAAAAGTAATTAATTTGCAATATTAATTATTGTGAAATTGCCCTTATTACAACTATACCTACGCGAAAAATATGTTTACCTAAACGATGTTTCGTACTCAATCCTCTATTTTATAGTAAAACTAGACTTCTTAAAATAAACTTTAGCTCTAAACATAGTATTCAGAAAAATGCGACTCGGCTACGCTCTTAATAAAGCAAATAAACTGTGAAATAAACAATACAATACCATATTTTCTAATAATATTTAAGTATAAGTAGGTACTTATATTTCTGGTTGAGTAGGAAGTATGATAAGTCCGGGTTTGCGAAATCATTATTGAGGCACCCGAAAACACTACAATATTTTTTTCCCCTTTTTGAAGTCATGATACTCGTAATTTACGACAAGTGTCCGCCGCCCGCGCCGGCGAGAGTTGACGAACGCAAGCGGTCATGTAGCGTACGCGCGTGCTCACAGTCGCGCTGCACAGCCCGCACTGCCGCTACCTTATTCCTACCTTATATTATGCTAGAGTGTGCGTGAAATCGCGTGCCGACATGGCGCGCGGCGCGCACGCACACATTCAAACCGAGAGCGGCACGTTTGTATGAAGATGTTTTACTGTTTGTTTACTGTGACCATACTAGCGAGGAAGCCTGGCTGGGGAAGGACCTTCCACCATACAGAAGAGCTCAGCCAAATAACTACACAAAGCGTTGCAATTGTGTTCCTGTGTGTGAGTACAGGTCTTTCAGCTGATTTGGGTTTACGTTTTTAAAGAAAGTTTTCCTATCCCAGAGATAAATAATAATAAGCCTACACGTACTAGTACCTATATTGGCAGAAACGTTGGTTTTTCAGCAAAATATATGCGATTGTATGAGTATTGACCGAATGCTGTGAAATTCCTTGACATTGACGACTAGCTATGTCCGTCTTTCGACTGAGATGATTATTTAATGTACACAAAATAAAATACAGGTTTCTTTTATACTACTTGGGTGGCAAACAAGTATAGGTACCGTCCTACTGATGTTAAGCAGTTACCGTAGCCTATGACTATGGACTTGCGTGTTGCCAACCCATTTTTATACACCAGGGATTTAAGATAGCAGTATCCCTGGGATAGATTACCATTTCTTTCAAAATGTATTCTTAAATGAACGCTGGAGACCTGTACTCACACACAAGAACATACATAACTACACAGCTATGTGTAGTTATTTTACTGTGGTCTTTTGTAAGGTGGAGGTCCTTCCCCAGTCGGGCTTGCTCGCTAGTATGGTGCCCTAAACGATAGATAGCAAATTTAAAACAGTATTATGTACAAAGGAGAGCTGATGATGTTATCGATGACAGTGACGCGTTTAGTTAAGTTCAAGGTCTTTACTTGTAATAGGTACTATATAAATAATTATAAAGTGTCATTAATGTTTGTAGAGCGACAATGAGAAGCTGAATGCGGAAAACATGGCCACTTTGTTTTATATGGCGTAGTGGCGTAAATAATCCTTATCCTTACTAATATTATAAATGTGAAAATTTGTGAGAATGGATGGATGGATGGATGTTTGTTACTGTTTCACCTAAAAACTACTGAACGGATCTGGATGAAATTTGGCACACAGATAGAATATGGTCTGGAATAACACATAGGCTACTTTTGCAGCGATAACCGACATCCACGCGGGCGGAGACGCGGGCAACAGTTAGTAATTATTATATGTCTTGAGACTACTCACACATGCACATATGGTACAGTGGTTAACGTGGTCCCCTAGACCCCAATACCGCGAGTTAGTTTAAAACTAGAAACAAAAGTTTTTGAGTCTGCATGTATGGTGGGTAACGGAGACAGTTGAACAGGGCCTAAATATTATAAAGATTAGTTTTTCCGAAAAACCAATGTTCGAATTTTTGTGAAATATATTTTTATCTGTAGGTTTAGTCTCTGACTCTGACTCTGCCTTGGTGGTCCAGTGGCCGCAGTATGCGCCTGCTGTGCACGAGGTTGAAGGTTCGATTCCCACACAAGACAAAACTTTGTGTGACCCATAAAGAGTTGTTCTGAGTCTGGGTGTAATTTGTGTTCGTTGATTGTATGTTTTGTAAAGTCCCCCGCGACACAGAGCTTGTTCTCTAGTGCGGGAGTTGTATAAAAAAAAGAAAAATAAATAAAAGAGAGAATTTTACACTATTACCAAATTCTACAGAAATATATTATACAATGGTTTTCTTAAAAACGCATTTTTATATAGCGGCCCTGTGGGCTCTTTAGTAAACTGATCCCGCTCTAAACTGATCCCGCGGGATGAGTTGACTAAATTAATAATTTTATTACTTTTCTTTTGTCAACTGGTCCCGCTTTTAAATCAGGCAAAACTCTATTGTATATTTTAAAATATGTGTACAGGCGTGCAGAAAACGTATAACGTATTTAGTGCCCAGTAGAAAAATATATTTGTTGTCGTGCCCACGGCCCGCCTCTCGAGTCGTAAGATCGTAACTATATTTAGTTCTGCCGGATGAAAATACAAAATTAAGCTATACCCATCTAACTTGAGAGTAATACAAGTGAACTGAAATATTATTTGGGCGATATTAAGTAGTCTAACACTTTTCTCGGTGTCTATACAAATTATAAAATTTATGGAACGGGATCAGTTGACCAATTCAAAATATACATTAGGTCAACTGATCCCGCGGGATCAGTTCGAGCGGGATCAGTTTACTAAAGAGCCCCCTGTGCAGCTAACTCCGTTGCCGACCGTACATACATTATTATATAGACCTATGTCCAGCAGTGAACGTATTTCGGCTGAGTAGATGATGATGATGATGAATCATATTACAGAAAAAAATATTGGGTGGAGGGTCACTAACCATTAGAGAAATAAACCCGTCAAAAAGTGTATCAAGAAATCTAACGATATCCATAATTTGCTTATCACGAAGCTAACCAGGTGCTCCAATATAAACACAAGTATAAAATATTAGCAAAGGGAGATTAGCCAAGCGCTGTAGCTTGTATGTCTAAACTAGTTGATCTGTAGGTTGGGTAACCGTATGAGCCAATGGTTGCCATTTGCCCACAGGCCGGTTACTCACTACGTCACTACTCTTGTGAAAACCCTCAGACGTGAAAGGATATAATATAAAATTGCGCATGCTTCTGGTCGTATACTTCCTATATAGGTATGTACCGAGAAGTGTTGATTTCCTTGAGAATCAAAGTGAAAATTACACTCCTGTCTCCGCAGCTCTGGTGTTAATTTGCGTCATTACTAAACGTTTCTTTTGTTATTAAAAGCAACAGATAATATTGCTCCCTTCTGAATTGAGGCTATGCATACAGCCCACTGTACTGTGTTGTTATATGACTACTAGGGGCCGCCCGCGACTTCGTCCGCGTGGTAATTTGGAATATTTTCCCGTTTTTGCAACATATCTCACTACTGCTGCGCTCCTATTGATCATAGCGTGATGTTATATAGCCTATAGCCTTCCTGGATAAATGCACGTTTCAACAAAAAAAAGTTTTTTTTATAATCGAACCAGTACTTTCTAAGATTAGCGCGTTTAACCAAACAAACTCTTCAGTTTATAACATTAGTATAGATTATTTTTCATAACTTTTTTTAGTTGTAAACAAAATAGGCGCATACTTATTTAATAACGTCAATTTTTTTTTAGTTTATTCTTGTGTAGCATTAGGCTCGTAACTTGGTGTTTAAATTCAGATTGGTTTACTACATTAAAAAATATCGGGGTGGCAAACATGCATACGATCCGCCTCATGGTAAGCAGTTACCGTAGCTTATAGACGCTCTCAATACCAGAGGTATCACTTGCTTGTTGCCTCAATATGATAGCATTGAAAAATGTTTCGTTAAAAACGCTGCCCTAAATGAGCACTAAAAACCTGTATGTACTACATTGTAATTGACGATAGATTGTATCTATCTGTCTATTATAAAGAATGCCTGAGTGTCTTGCCAATTCGTCTCATGGCCCTACCTTCGTAAGTAAACATGTTGTGGGCAAATTGACATATTTTTTCTAGAATACTAGATTTCTTATGAGTTAAATGAGTTTGTATTAAAACACTTACAACGCTTTATTGCTCAAATTATAGCAATAATATTTCTACACAATACGATGGAAAGGCAAACATTTACCGACTGCTTACTAAAGGGTGATGTTATGTCTAGCGTGAAACATGTGAAAGGATTTGCATATTACATTGTATTGCGCGGACATTAATGTATTTATGTATAAGCCTATAAAATATTTGTATTTGATGATATTTTTTTCGTCAGTTATAATATTTAATATTCTAGGTATTATCACACAAATAACATAGTATAGCGCTATTTTCGGAGAGGGTAGGCAGAAGTGTAAGTATGACACATTATGAAGATGATGACGTTGGAAAGTGGCTATGGGAACTGCTCAACGAAACACGCTCCATAATGTTTGGGTTCTTTAGAAGTTACATTTAGCAATTAGGACAATTGTAAAGATTTGTTTTCTTTATACTACCAAGCTGGCAAATCACAGGATTTGCCATCTTGGTAGTACTAAGACACTTCTTCAACAGACAGCTTTTGGAGGAGTCTTTAGTAATTTTTTTTTTTCGTTTTAAAAAGACAACTCCCGCACTAGAGAACTAGCTCTGTGTCGCGGGGGACTTTACAAACATATAATTAACGGACACAATTTACACCCCGACTCAGAACAATTTTTTCTGGGTCACACAAAGTTTTGTCCTGTGTGGGAATCGAACCCTCGTGCACGGCAGGCGCATACTGCGGCCACTGGACCACCAAGGCAGTCTATATCAAGAATATTGTAAGTTTAATTCGAGACAGTTTTCAAGACAACAAATTAAGACGAAAGTCGTAAAGAACAGACGAAATTGAAGACATAAAATAAACATAAGGAACAATATTTGTTCGTTTATTAATTTCTTTGTTAACTTTAATTGTTATAGGTAAGTTAATGTTTTATGTGTACGGAAGTCACACTGTGAGCACGGAAGGCGAAGTTCATCTATGAATATTAAATTTATAACCGTTTGGTTACCAGTAGCTACTGTTATGCATTTGTCAAAGAATCGATGACCGTTGCATCAGAATTGTTATTGAGGGGAGACCGCGGATTGGCAAACGTAGGTTAAGACTCGATCCAAAGACGCGCTGTGAGGATTGTTGATGATCTCAAGAGACTTTGCCTTCCTTTGTATGTTTACTACCGCCTACGCAACAGGCTGTGTTCCTTTTTGTTGAGCATAATGTTTAATTATATTGTCTACAGCCATGTTTTATCAAAAAACCATCCTTACAAATTAGAACCTCAATCGTACCGTACTCTGCGATTCCAGGGGAATTTCTTTATACATACGATTAGGCTGTAGAATGAGTTTCCTGTTGATGTGTGCCCAAGAGATCAAAGCATAGGGTTCTTTAAGAAATATTTAGAAAATTGAAAATATCAAAAACATAAAGATGGATGTATCGATTGACAGCAAAACAGCTAACTTAATTAGCTTACTACTAATAACAATAATTAACTAGTTATGTTAACTTAAACAACATTTATTTTTATTATAATTATAATGACCATGAAGTAGGTAGGTATCAGAAAAGGAATTAAGTAGAATCATTCATTTTTTTTATGACGGGCCATTGTTATAAATTTCAAAATGTTAAATTCTTTATATTTTTTCTTGAAATATGCAAAGGATGTATTATTCGGCCATTCCCTGTTTTTCAAATAGAAATAAATAAAATGAATTTCTAATATTTCAAACTTAATTATTATGTTTAGATACAGTCTCGAGACCCATTTCGTTAATCTACGCGTGATATAGGTATTATAGTGCACAAGTATGTGCTCAAACACAGGTACACTCTCTATTCCTTCACTATGATAGTCCGATGGGCTATTTGAAACTACTGGAGAGAAGTCTGGCGAAAGACCAACTGGCTTCAAACGTATTTTTATGTAGATATCTGTATTTTAAATTGACCCAGTAACTAAGCATCATACCCGGATGGAGACGGACCTCTTCCTTACAGAAGACCACAGCCTGTGCCTGGTGTGGTTGTGACCAATGCCTTTATCTTAAAGTGTATGAATTGCAATCCTAATGTACAGCGTTAGATAAGCATTATATAGCGATTAGCAGTAGGTATTGTAGCAATATCCTACTGGTTACCTCAGTCGTCAGATGTGAACGAGTGAAGTAATCTGTGAACGATAGTTACGTTGCATTGATACTGGACATTTATTTAGTACTAGCTGTTGCCCGCGGCTCCGCCCGCGTGGATGTCAGTTATCGCTGTAGCCTGTGTGTTATTCCAGACCATAATCAATCTCTGTGCCGAATTTTATCCAGATCCGTTTAGTAGTTTTTACGTGAAAGAGTAACAAACATCCATCCATTCTCACAAACTTTCACATTTATAATATTAGTAAGGATTTGTTGGTGGTTGATTTTGCTTACGGTGCCGAGACGTGGACGCACACAGTTGCACAGCGAGCTATAGGCGTCTCTTTAAAGGAAAAAAAAATCGTAACGAGGTAATCCGACAAAGAACTAAAGTTCCACATACGATAAGGTTGTGGAATGAGCTCCCTGTCGAGGTTTTCCCAAGAGACATAGCATGGGGTTCTTCAAGAACGGAGTTATAAGGTTTTTAAAGGGTCGGCAACGCGTGAGTGACACCCCTGGTGTTGCAAACGTCCATAGGCTAAGGTAACTGCTTACCATCAGGCGGGCCGCATGCTTGTTTGCCACCTTGGTAGTATAAAAAAATAAAAATAAAAGTTACCGACACAGCTCGCAGACTTAGTAAACTAAAGTGACAATGGGCTGGTCATATCTGCAAAAAGACCGACTGCCGATGGAGCAGATGTGTTCTAGAGTGAAGACCGTGACTCGGTAAGCGTAAGGTAGGGCGGCCCCCAGCTAGGTGGACCGACGACCTAAAATAGGTCGCTGGGACGGACTGGATGCGGGAGACGGAGCACAGTGTGCTGCGGCGCGTGTTTGGAAAGGCCTATGACCAGCAGTGGACTGCGATAGGCTGATTGATTTTATTTAGAATTTGTTGGTGGTCGATTTTGATGGACACTTATTTATTCTGATATGGTCCACTGTAGGACTAAGGAATAATGAAGGCCATTCAAATACGTAATAGTTTGCTATACATCAATTATTATTCCAAGTAAATACATTCTTAGATTCAAACCTGCATTCAATTCTTTGGAATTTTTCCTTTGGTCTGTTTAGATTTATCGACTTATGTGCAGCCATTGTAGAATACACCAAAAGTAAGAATTGAAGTTCTTGTTTCTTCATATTTATGAAGAAACAAGAACTTCAATTCTTACTTTTTCTTCTTCAATTTACTTGATGTTCATTTGAACATCATTGTCAGCAAACTGGCCATAGGTAATTGGTTGACATCATTTGTCTGGACACTTATTTGTTGAAATCCTTGAATAGCAGTGGACGTCTTTTGGCTGAGATGATGATGATGAAAGGATTTACTAGAAATAAAAACGTTACTTACCTACCTAAGAAAAAAGTGGAATTAACCAAGTCAAGACAGTTGATATTTCAAAACCTTTTATCACATTATGATCTTAAGACCACATGCAAAAACATATTGGGCAAACAAAGTGACCTTAGGAATACCTACTTTCAAAATGCAAAATACCCTCTTAGCGAAACTACGTGACAGACCAGTTGTTAAAAAAAGAGTGTACTGTGATTATGCAGTAAATAATTGTCTTACTAGTCTAGTGGTAGTTGAGTGCGAATGCTGATTGCAATCCCGGGTTCGATTCATGAGTCAAGCCAAAAATACATATTGGGATTCTCTGTCAATAAATGTACAAGATGCGCTAATATTATTACTATAATGCGCAACGGGTCTAAATCGCTTGAAATTTGAATTTGAAAGTTTTCATACCTTTTGACCGTGGTCACGGGTTGACTGGTGCAAGTGAGCGGTGCCACCGACTTTGTTGCGAAGCGAGGGGTTTACTAACTACCCTCACTTGGCCGTTGTTTTTATAATGTTCGTATCTGTTAACGGCGGGTTACAAAAGGTTTAATTTTTGTTTAAATATTACGTAATTAAGATCCGTTGTTTAAAAATTGCCAGTGCTTACACCCCCGTTCCGAAAGCACGTGCAGCAGTTGCCCACTAGTGGTGTATTTTTTTTTTTTAATTTCCTATTTTCTGGGACACAGAGTCTCTATTCTTTTAAATCAGTTTTTGAGTTTTTAATTTATTGTTAATTTTGATTTCAAGTTTTTGTGTTAATACTGAACCCTGCACCAAAGCGCAGGGTCCTTTATAATTGATCAAAAATTATTTTTTGTTTCTATTTATAACGACCTCTGCAACTTTACTTGTCACCACAAGTATAGTAAGTATTGCCGTCGCATTAGAATATACTAGAGAGAGAATAAAGGGTGCACTTATGTATTGTGCACACACTTGTGAACTATAATATCAGATATAGATCTCTCAGATCTCAGATGGCCAGTCTTCGTCAAGTATTACCCTGTAGCCAACATTCGGTTAGAAGGATATTAGTTGTTATATATAGTATTAAGAGAGGTAGGGCACCATACTAGCGAGCAAGCCCGACTGGGGAAGGACCTTCACCTTACAGAAGACCACAGCCAAATGACTACACACAGCGGTGTAGTTGTGTTTCTGTGTGTGAGTACAGGTCTCCAGCGCTCATTTAGGAATGCGTTTTGAAAGAAACGTATTCCTATCCCAGGGTTACTTCCATCTTAAAGCCCTGGTGTAAAAAAATGGGTTGGCAACACGCAAGTGATACCTCTGGTAATGCAAGCGTCTATATGCTACGGATACTGCTTAACATCAGGCGGGCCGTATACTTGTTTGTTATTATTAGTTGAAGCGTCAAAGAAAGATACCTATTCCATCGTAGATACGTCCAAGCAACTAATTATGATTTGTGTCATTAACCACATATACGTTTTGTATTCAGAGATGACCGGGAGAGCAGAAGATGCGTAACATCATCACGACAGGAAGAAGACGTCTGTCATAGATGTGGAGGTGACCACCGTGGAGGTCCTGTACCCTGCATCTGTTATTCACACCAGTAAGTATAAGAAAAACCCAGTTTCTTTTGAAATAGTAATAGAATATTTTTTACACTATTTTAAATTTTTATTATACTACTTAGGTGGCAAACAAGCATACGGCCCGCCTGATGTTAAGCAGTTACCGTAGCCTATGGACGCTTGCAATACCAGAAGTATCACTTGCGTGTTGCCAACCCATTTTTTTACACCAGGGTTTTGTAATGGAACTATCCCTGGAATAGGAACACGTTTCTTTCAAAACGCATCCCTAAATGAGCGCTGGAGACCTGTACTCACACACAGCTACACCACTGTGAGTAGTTATTTGGCTGTGGTCTTCTGTAAGGTGGAGGCCTCGGTGGTCTAGTGGCCGCAGTATGCGCCTACTGTGCACAAGGTTGTGGGTTCGATTCCCACACAGGACAAAAGATTGTGTGACCCATAAAGAATTGTTCTGTGTCTGGGTGTAATTTGTGTCCGTTAATTGTATGTTTGTAAAGTCCCCTGCGACACAGAGCTTGTTCTCTAGTGCGGGAGTTGTCTTTTAAAAAAAAAGCAAAAAAAAAATAAGAAAGGTAGGTCACCATACAGGCGAGTCACCTGATTGAGGAAGGACCTCCGACTTACAGACATCATGGGCGTTTATAAAGAGGGTGGGGTTAAAATAAAAATCGTGGAGTAGCGGACGAATAGCACAAATATAATCCATGTAATTTTTAAATGAATGAAATA
The DNA here is from genome assembly GCA_947095525.1 of Trisateles emortualis. NCBI lineage: Eukaryota > Metazoa > Arthropoda > Insecta > Lepidoptera > Erebidae > Trisateles > Trisateles emortualis. Next base: position 21,478,912 of record OX352731.1, on the reverse strand, counting down.
AGCTTTAAAAACTTTTTATAAGACAACTCCCGCACTAGGGAACAAGCCCTGTGTCGCGGGGGACTTTACAAACATACAATTAACGTAGACAAATTACACCCAGACTCGGAAAAACCACATTTATGGATCACACAAATTTTTGTCCCGCGTGGGGTTCGAACCCACATACCACGGTCGTATTCATGTTTGCCGCCAAGCTAATAGATGTGTTCTTTAATAGTGCCTGTGGCTCAGCAAACGTAGAACAATAATGATACCACAAATAAAACATGTTCTTGGGTGTTAGATCTCCAAAGAAACGTTTTCCTATCCCAGGGATACTACTCCATCTTACAGTCCTGTCCCTCTAGACAAGTGGCATAAACGATAGTCGAATCGAAAAGTCAAAAAATAAAATGTATGGGCTTTGACGTAAGTTTACGATATAATGTCGTAAATATACGTCAAATCATTTGCTTTTTTGACTTTTCGATTCGACTACCGTTTATGCCACTTGTCTAGAGGGGCTGGTATAAAAAAATATTGAGTCGGTAACACGCAAATGATGCCTCTGATATAGCAGGCGTCTATGGGCCATGTGCTTATTTGCCACTCAAGTAGTTAATAAAAAAACTAATATTTGTTTTTGTTTACGTCTTCCAGGCCTGTAAAGTTTGAGTCGGGTGCGTGGTTCCTGCGGCAAGTACAACGCGCCCTCAGCGTGATGCCTTGGAGCGTATCTACTGAAAAACTCGAGCAGATCGGTAAGTATCATCAAAGTATGAGTATCAGGCTTTGTTTTTTATACTACCAAGGTGGCAAACAAGCATACGGCCCGCCTGATGGTAAACAGTTACCGTAGCCTATGGACGTTTGCAACACCAGGGGTGTCACTCACGCGTTGCCGACCCTTTTAAAACCTTATAACTCCTTTCTTGAAGAACCCCATGCTATAGTCTCTTGGGAAAACCTGGCCAGGGAGCTCATTCCACAACCTTATCGTACGTGGTAAAAAATTCCTTTGGAATCTTACGGTACGGCATGTTTGAGGTGCAAGGATGTGAGGATGAACTCCCTGTCGGTGGCTTATTAAGTCTTCTAGTTAAACGCGTCAACGTAGATTAACAGCCAAAACTTTATCAACCTATAGTAGTACGTTTATGAGTAGTTTAAGAGAGGTAGGGCACCATACTAGCGAGCAAGCCCGACAGGGGAAGGACCTCCACCTTACAGAAGACCACCGCCAAATAACTACACACAGCGGTGTAGTTGTGTTCCTGTGTGTGAGTACAGGTCTCCAGTGCTTATTTAGGGATGTGTTTTGAAAAAAACGTATTCCTATCCCAGGGACACTCTCATCATAAAGCCCTGGTGTAAAACATTGGGTTGGCAACACGCAAGTGATACCTCTGGTATTGCAAGCGTCCATAGGCTACGGTAACTACTTAACATCAGGTGGGTCGTATGCTTGTTTGCCACCCAAGTAGAATAAAAAAAAAAAAGTACCTAGTCCCAATATTCGTCCCACTGCTGGTCGAAAGGATTTCCACACACACATCAGACATGCCTTTAGTACTTCTTGCAAGACGTGCATGTTTCCTCACGATGTTTTCCTTTGCTGTTAGAAGATGTTAATTATGGTCATTGACTCGGAACTCGTACCTATATAGTGCGGATGGTGCGAGTTCGATCCCGGGTGGCTGTACCAATGTGAATTGCACTTTGTAGAGTTTATTATATACCAATCAAATGATTCGCAATTTTCTAACGGTAAAGGAAAACATCGTGAGGAAACCCACATGTGTGTGTGAAAAAATTGTAAAGATATATCTGATTCACCAACTCGCATTACGCCAGCGTGTGTGAATTAAACACCAGGTCCAAACTCACTCTCTCTCTCTTTTGATAGAGGATAGAAAACCCGTGCCCGTGCGGACATCTATGGGTTGCTATTATAGTGCGGATAAATTCTACCAAGTGAAATTCACATTGGCACTGGCTGGAACTCACACCTCTACAAGTTTTTTTTTTTTTTATACTACTTGGGTAGCAAACAAGCATACGGCCCGCCTGATGTTTAGCAGTATCCATAGCCTATAGACGCTTGCATTACCAGAGGTATCACTTGCGTGTTGCCAACCCATTTTTTTCCGCTTTAAGATGGAAGTAACCCTGGGATAGGAATACGTTTCTTTCAAAACGCATTCCTAAATAAGCGCTGGAGACCTGTACTCACACACAGGAACACAACTACACCGCTGTGTGTAGTCATTTGGATGTGGTCTTCTGTAAGGTGGAGGTCCTTCCCCAGTCGGGCTTGCTCGCTAGTATGGTGCCCTACCTCTCTTAGAAGTTGGTTACTTTGTCACTCGGTGTCCACCGCTTATTCAATCTATAGAAGATTTATTGTCTGTTGTGCGGCTCGTGACGGCCGCGATCATCGGCTCACATGCTCTTCGTGTTAGGCCTATAATTAAATAAATTATGCCACGCATTTACATTCAGAAATAATATTAATTATATTTATGAAACCAACAATAGCACGCAAGATTCTTACACATTTCGTGCAGTTCTAACCTTTTATACATAAATACTATTTAATATGTTAGTAATAACAATCCATCATTTACCTTATTTCATGTCAAGGCAAAGACTACACGTGTGGTCTAGCGGTTATAGTGGGCATTTTGCCACTAACACTGAGCCGAATGTAGTGGGTTCAATTCCTATACTACAAAACATAGTCCCGAAATTGTTCCGAGTCAGTGTGTACTATGAGTACGTAAATTATATACACAGAAATAGATCAATATATTTGTAAAGTACTAAGTGACATAGGACTTATTCCTTACTGCGGTATTAATCTATTAAAATATTTTATTTAATTAAGTATTTATATTAGAACCTTTATGCACACAATGTACAAAGGTGGGTTAAATGCCATAAGCATTCTCTACCATTAGCCAACCTTAAGGTAATGCAGAGATAAACAAAGTACTATAAACTGCTTACCATCAGGCGGGCCGTATGCTTGTTTGTCACCTTGGTAGTATAAAAAAAAAAAAAAAAGTAGGTGCAAGATTCAAAAAGTAAAACTAAGAAAATTATTACAATACTAGCTGTTGCCCGCGGTTCCGCCCGCGTGGATGTCGGTTATCGCTGTAAAAAGTAGCCTATGTGTTATTCATGACCATAATCTATCACTGTGCCAAATTTCATCCAGATCCGTTCAGTAATTTTTACGTGAAAAGGTAACAAACATCCATCCATCCATTCTCACAAACTTTCACATTTATAATATTATAATAATAATAATAATTTATTTATTTTACAAGTAACATGACTCAGTGTGTTAGTAACAATATTTCTTACTTCTATGTTAGTTTTCCTATTCTAAACACTTAACCTAATAACAAATGATTATTTGTATGTGAATCACTGCCACTTGCTAAGCACCTAGGTGGATAACTTGCAGCAGTGACTCACATACAAACAATCGAGTCTACTTGCTATACAGCACAGGATAATGTTGGGGCTGGCCCGTACCCGGCGCACCAGGGAGGCGCATCGTTTCCTCATTGTTGTATAAAAACAGTCGACGCGAGCTTCTGCAAACATCCCTGATGCGCTACAGAAACGAGGCAACCCCATCAGCATCCTGAACGCGTTATTATATTGAACGCGAAGGACACTGTACGATTTTTGCGAATAATCTGCCCACAGACTGCACGTGTAAAAAGAAGTACAGTATGCACGAAATAAGGTTTTTTTAACACCTGGAGAGCAACGTGCAAATCTGCGAGCTATCATATTCGCCCTAACCGACAGTGCCCTCCGCTCTCTCTCTCAATGTCATCATTGTCTTTCATGTCAGAGGTCAAAACATGTCCAAGGTACTTAAATTGAAATACCCTAGTGAGCGGTGTACCATTTAGCATAACTGGAGGTATATTTTTTGGACACCTTCCGCCTCCGGCACCAAAGACCATGATGTTGCTTTTGCTCACATTGTATACTAAACCATGAACCTTTGCATAATCCTCACAGATAGCCACTAGCTTCCTGAGGCCACAAACCGAGGCGCTCATTAGTGCCATATCATCAGCGTAACTAATGTTGTTAACACACACCCCGTCTATGTAACAACCAGCTCGCTCTTTGCTGAGCACCTCAATTAATTCATTTACGTATAAATTGAAGAGCGTAGGTGAGGTTAAAAAATATTAGTAAGGATTAAAGATTAAACTAAAACAAAATATAATAATGATTTACACTCGAGCTACGAATATTGCCTCAAATATTTATGTAGGCGCTATAATTTTTCAGACGAGGAATGCGATGGCTACGACAACCCAGGCCCCAGCGATCCCGCCCGAGGTGAACTGAAGAAGATCAGGGAGTTCCTGGAGACTATATCAGCAAAACTCGTCGGTGGCCCGCTAGAGGGCACTAAAGTCGCTCCGCTGTACGACCACCCGGCATGTAAGTGTTTCTTTGCTTCTTTAACGCTATAATAATTCTTGTAGTTGGCGGTAGATGTAGCTAGTTTGTCGAAAGTAAAAAAATATAGGCATAATTTTTTAGAATATCCGCAGACATTTTTAGGTGCATCTGAATATACCACTAGGTACCTATCTAAACATTCATTCATAACCCAGATAACAATTTTGGACAATGCTGTCTCAATCTGTGTTTTTTTTGATATATTTTTCTTTTTTGGGTACCCATTACTTATTTCTTAAAACAGAGTAGTGCAAGTGCATTTATTTACATCACCCATCAAAAATGTTATATGCAATTCTTTGCTCTTCAAAATTCTCCTTTAAGTTGAGAATGTCTGATACATTCCAATGGAATTCACCTTTGAAGGTCTAAAAACAAAAATATCGATCGCTAAAAAGAAACCGCAAACTTTTCTACTTATATTCCTTCCCAATCCAGAATGATTCTGCTGTCTTGTATTGCCCTAAACAAAACAGCTATATTTTTATGTCTTCTTAGCGCTTCTCGCGTATTATTAAAGCATGCATGATGAAGTAGATACTTAACAGTATGTTGCGTACTTAGATACTCGTTTGTTCGAGCGATACCACCCCGGACTGCGCAACGCGCTGACGGCCCTAGCGATCGCGCTCCGAGACGCGCTTACACGTAAGATAGATTAAAGCATTTACAGCATGATACCAGTGGCGTAGTTAGGGGGGTGTCATCCCGCACCATCATCCGTTTTGGTATGACACCTGACCGTGAATTGTGATTCACAAAAAATACAAAAAGATCTTAACCATATATCAACGTACTCAAATAAAATTATAATAATATAATTTGCAATATTTAGTCAAAATATAGGCACCTACCACTATTTTTCTTGGTGTTGATTGTTGGGGTGACACCACTATATCCGCACCGGTTGTCACCTATGCTAGCTACGCCACTGTGACATTACTTTGATCTTCTTGTTCAGTATTTTTCTGGGTTTTTGAGTGTGGTATACGCATGTGCTGATTTTTATCTTATGAAAAAAATCACTGGATAAAGATATTCTTGTGAAACTTTTAGATTTTATGTTCTACTTGACTTCTTTCGTTTTTCATGTTGCACGGATTTATTTTGTTTTGTGTTTATTGCACATATTTATTGATATCTCTCACTGGCATGATATATTTTGGATTTTATATTTATATTATGTGTTTTTAGGTGCCTTAAAAATCTATTTAGCAATTCGTAAGTATGAATGCTTGCTATTTTAATTCAGCAGGCGTTACCAGAATACACTATCATTATATGTGATGTATGTTAAAAATGTATAATTAAGACATTGTTTTTCTGTTTAACTTGTTAAAGATATAATATAAGTAGATCTTTAACAAGGTAAACTGAAAAACAACTTAATTAATAAATACCTAATTATTTAAGTATTTACCTAAATCTTCGTCCACGTGAATTTACCTACTTACCTTTTGTATGCCTGTCACGTAAGAGTTTCGATTGACTTTATTTACGTAACTAAACCTAGTAATTATATTATTCTGTAATATAACTAAATTGATTTTATAAAACACAATCATTGTATAAGTATAAGTATAACATTGGATAAGTATAATAATAGATCAATTACAATAAGAAATGAATTGTAAAATATGTATAAGTGATTGACGAATGATGTGTTAACAACAACTTTTTTGGAGATGTCATTCACCTCTGGTCAGCAGGCTCTGGCTTTTATCGTGTGTACGGTTAGCACTAAAAAATAACATACATTTTTCCTTTTCTCTTTTCTTTTCTCTTTCCCTTTAAAGACAACTCCCAGAAAAGGAAATAAGCCCTGTGTCGCGGGGAACTTCACAAACATACAATTCACGTACACAAATTAACACCAGACTCGGATCAAACATTTATGGATCATAAAAAGTTTTGTTCCATGTGGGAATCGAACCCACGACCTTCGGCGTAGCAGTCAGGGTCAGGCCAATCAATTACATCAGAAATGTGTAGGTATCTAGATACATAGTTTATTCGCTATCATCAACCACCTACTGCTGAGTAAAGATCTCCTTTTCCCGCCATTTGCTCCGGTCCTGTGATAAGTTCTTACATTTCCCTCTTATCATCCTTTTTATGTATTCCCAAACGCATATAGAGAACGACTATATAGTCCCATAATGATCCCAGCAGATCCCGTAATGGTACCCTAAGTATATACTTAGGCTACCATTACGGGATCTGTAAGATTGCTTGTCAATTTTTTTTTAACCATACATTATTTTTTCGTTTTTCTCTTTTGCAATCCGTATTATTTTGTATACGCAAACATAACAACTCTTTTCGTTGGGTTTTCCAATGACGCAGGAGATACTAAACGTAGTGAATGTTTGATTTTTTTACTAAATCAACTTTGAACTTTGTACTTCTTCTTGTGGTACCTACTTATATTGTTTGAAGAATTAAAACTTATTTTGAATAGCTAATTGGTTCCGACAATATGCAAGTGATACCTCTGAGGCTTTGCAGGTTACCTCGCCATTTACCACTGCGCTGCGTGTTGTGGGTTCGATCACCACACGGGACAAAAAATGGTGTGATCCATAAATGATTGTCCCGAGTCTAGGTGTAGGTACGGTAGAGGTTTATTGGTGGTCACTAGCTGGCCGCATACCAATAGTGAAACCTCTGACGTTTTATAAAAGTAAATGGTATATTTGAATTATAAGTTTGAAAAATGAGGTTCGGGCTTCGATGAAGTAAAGACGTAATCTGATGTGAATAATTATAAGTAGGCAAAAGTCTAATAAACAAGTTCTATATTTAACAAGTTGCGTTTCCATAATGAAAGTGTTGATAATTATCGAAGTCACATGAAACACCCCTCGCCCGGCATTATACCTGATGCAGCAAAGCCGAGCGTACGCCACCCGCAGGGGTATTCCGTAAGAGCAAAAACCGAGCCACCGCAAAAACCGAGCAAAATCCATCTGTCCGATTGAAAATCGGTATTCCGTAAGAGCCCTTTTTGACGTTTAGTCAATAGATTGTGCCGTCCCCGAGCAATCACAACTGTCAATTTTGCGATCACAACTGTCAGTTTGTCATCGCTGTTTCTTAGAGAATTAGCCGGCCGAAGTACGAGCTGAAGAAGAGGAAAGGTTGCTGTCGGCGGCGGGGCGTCACAGTACTTTAATTATGTTGTATGTTTGTAAAGTCCTCGGCGAAACAAGGCTTGTTCCCTAGTGCAGGAGTTGTCTTGTTCAACAAAAAAGACCTCTGGTATTGCATGCTTGTTTGCTTGGAGACCATTGTACGCTGAGTCTTACAATCTGAGATGCACTGAAGCTCTCTGCCTACCCCTTTACGGTTGATATTATGTGTTTATTACATCAGTAATCGATACTTTAATAGTTACGTAGGTACACGATAGTCTACGATCCATCTTAATCAGTTTAATAACAATAAAAACGTATCTAGTGCAGCAAGTTTATTAACTTGACAAAATTGTTATGTAGCACGCATGCTATTTTATAATAACTAATAGAAAAAATATTACATAATGCCATATTAAACTAGCTGTAAGTACCATGTGTTGTGGTTTAATTATGTCAGAAAAAAAATGGAGTCATTATTTATTACCTATACGTAACATCACGACTTGTCCTCAGAAGAGGGTTAGGGATAGCTGGAAAGTGGTTGTCATACAATGCTGCTTGCATTGTATGACAACCACTTTCCAGCTATAATAACCAATAAGTGACTAGGAGTGAATTAGACTGCCTTCGTGGCCATCGGTCCAGTGGCCGCAGTATGTGCCTGCTGTGCACGAGGTTGTGAGTTCGATCCCCACATAGGACAAAACGTGTGTGACCTACAAAGAGTTGTTCTGAGTCTGGATGTAATTTGTGTCCGTTAAATGTATGTTTGTAAAGTCCCCCGCTACACAGAGCTCGTTCTCTAGTGCGGGAGTTGTCTTTAAAAAAAAATTGTCTTAATACTAAGTGTTGGCCGAGTGGGATAGTAACCGACTTGCACTCAAGAGGTGCGAGTTCGATCCCAGGTGGCAGAACCAATGTGAATTTCACTTTGTGCAGTTCATATGTACTTAACAAATGAATCGCCATCCCTGGGCTATACCTAGATACCTACTAATATTATAAAAGAAAAAAGATTTGTATATTTGTCATTAATAAACTCAAACACGACTGGGTTGAATTTAAAAAACCTTTTACGTAAAAAAGTTACATTATGAACAAGTAACATATGCTATTATTTAATAAATATAATTTTCTAAATAAATCTACCCAGACAAAGCCGGGACGTGTCACTAATCCTACTAATATAAGAATGGATGGATGGATGTTTGTTACTCTTTCACGTAAAAACTACTAAACGGATCTGGATGACATTTGGCACAGAGATAGATTATGGTCTGGAATAACACATAGGCTACTTTTTACAGCGATAACCGACATCCACGCGAGCGGAGCCGCGTGGATGTCGAACAACTAGTAATAAATATATATATTTTGCAATCAATTGAAATAGAAAAATGGTTGCTATAAAAGGTAATAAGCATGAAAAATAGTTCAATTTCCATATAGAACTTCCGTATCGGCTGACTGGATCTACATTAACTATCTAATGTACACGTAATAATAACTAGTAGATTATTATTATTATTAGTCTTGTTTCTATGCGACTGCGCAAGTCAGTATTGCAAGAAGAAAATAAAAGATGCAGATAAAAGTCAAAATAAAAGAACATAAGAATTTGAAGAAAATTTTGAAATAGAAATCATGCAAAATCTTTTCATCCTATGCTATTTTTAGCTGTAAGATATTATGTTTGTCTTTTTTATTTTGATTAATTTGGAACAGTAAAATGTAAGTACATATAATATAAAGTACCTAACATAAACTATGTATTTTCTAAGCGATCAATATATTAAATGTTAATAATAAAAAAAAAAAATTAACATAAACATTTATTTAGTATATTATTTTTTATTAGTAACATTGGCTCACAAAAAGCTTCTCAATAGCTACGAAACAAATAAAAAACAAATGATTAATCAAAGGAGAAAATTATAATAAATTATTTTTTTACAACAATTACCCATTTTTTAACTAAAATTCTATAACCTGGCAACACATACCACCCTAACATAACCCATTGGACACGCTCCATACACTTATTTACCATAATACTGAATAGTTATGGATCACAACAACTAATAATTATACTTAAAGAGAATACTAAAGTTTACTAATTAGATGTTTTGCATGACAAGCGAATTAATTCAGTTGAAGGATTCAGCTCACGTATTGGCTGGTTTTTTTAATCGTTATTGTGCCTACATGGATCATTACCTTGGTTATTTTTTGGGTTAGTTGTTTTAAAGGTAATTGTGGTTAAGTAGCTAAATAGGAAGATAGGATTGGTATAGTTTCTAATGAACATATAAAGGTACACATTTGGAATAGTAAAAGCCATGTTCTGACGTAAAAGAAATAGCTATAATGTGCCTTTCCCTTTTTACCCAACTGACCAGAAGGAGGGTTATGTATTTAGAGTTTATGTATGTAGCTATTTTTCTTCGCCAACGCTCTGTAGGCTAATATTAGATCAGAGTCTCTAGACAAGTGGTATAAGCGATAGTCGATTAGAAAAGTCAAAAAATCAAATGTATGGGATTTGACGTAAGTTTACGACATTATATCGTAGACTTACGTTAAATCCCATACATTCATTTTTTGACTTTTCGGATTCGACTACCGTTTATGCCACTCGTCTAAAGGCTCAGGACGAACATAATATTAGAGTTCAAAGGTCAAAAAACAAGGATATAATAAAGATTCACCAGATTGTTCTTCATTGTCTTGGGTGAATAAACTTGAAATAAGCGTTAAATGTCGCGTATTATATACAAAATTAGTAGATGAGATGGTTATATAGCGGTAATATTGAAACAATGGCGTGAAAAACAAAAAAATCTATTGTCAATTCAATCCTACAAATATTATACCCGTAAATGTGAAACTTTACGAGGATGAATGGATGTATGTATGGATGTTTGTTACTCTGATGATTTTTGGCGGATTTGGATGAAATTTGACATAGAGATAGATTTATAATCTAGAATAGCACATAGGCTACTATTATTTACTTTACGTTTTAGTAAGTCAGGCAGACAATATCCACTGCAAGAGAGGGAAAACTCGAAATAAAATCCTATACCAACCCGTCTGGCCAGCGTGGTATAGTAGGCTAATATCCCTCCAAGTGTACGGAGGAGACCCGTGCCCGGCAGTGGGACGTTTATGGTTTGAGACGACTACTTTTTATCGCAATAACGAACATCCACGCGGGCGGAGCCGCGGGTAACAGCTAGTGGTTTATAATGTTCGTGGATGCGTGACATTGTCGTTTTGGCATCAGACACTGATCTAAGATATAACTCAGTACCAACTAACTAAAAGCGGTAAACTACCGATGGGGAAAAAAATATTCTGAGTGAGCTACCTTGTTCAGGTAAATGCGGTGTTGAATGTGCTCCAAAAGGGGTGCAAAGATTTTCCTGTGTTACCACTATTGAGGAAGAGTGTGGTATTCTATGCAGGTACATACGCACTGGGGACCTGCCTGCCCACAACTACATCACTGTGTGTAGTTATTTGACTATAGTCTTTTGTTAGGTAGAGGTCTTTAGGAGGTTTGTAAGGTCTTTCCCTAGTAGAGCTGGTATTACTACCTCTCTTATCTATGTCTATATTTTTTCATACTACTAGGATGACAAACAAGCATACGGCCCGCCCGTAGCCTATGGACGCTTGCAATACCAGAGGTATCACTTGCGTGTTACCATTACCCATTTTTTTTATAAGTACCAGGGCTTTAAGATGGAGTATCCCTGGGATAGGAATAGGTACGTTTTTTTTTTCAAAACTTATCCCTAAATGAGCACTGGAGACTTGTACTCATACACAGGACCACAACTACACCGCTGTGTGTGGTCTTCTGTAAGGTGGAAGTCCTTTCCCAGTCGGGCTCGCTCGCTAGTATGGTGCCCTAACTCTCTTTCCCGTCTATTGTTTAGAGTTAGTTTTCTAACAGCAACTAATAACTGTAGAAAATTTTAATAACATGCAAACAATCACATAATAATGCATTATTATTATTTAATTATAATTATTTTATACTTGACCAAGTTTAATAAACAAACAAAGGTTTGCGTGTATGCCATGCTCACTAAGTTTCACTTCGCTTTTAGAATTATGCTCACACGCACGCCATAGTAATCTTTTATTATTTAAAATTAAAAAAGTACAAAAAGCGGTGGTGACCGAGTGGGAAAGTAATCGACTTGCACGCAAGCGGTGCGAGTTCGATCCCGGGCAGCACCAATGTGAATTTCACTTTGTGGAGTTTATATGTACTAATCAAATGATTCGCCATCTGCTAACGGTGAAGGAAAACATCGTGAGGAAACATGTCTTAGCATATCTGCTAAGACATGTCTGATTCACCAACCTGCATTAGGCCAGCGTGTGTGAATTAAGGCCTAAACCCTCTCTCTCTCTTGGTAGAGGAGAGGAGACCCGTGCCCAGCAGTGGGACATATGTAGGTTGCTATTATTATTATTTAAAATTAAACATGAGTTATATAAGTCTAGGAAGGTGGAGGACCGTGTAATGTGGCGCGTGTTTGGAGAGGTTTTTGTCCAACAGTGGACTGCGATTAGGCTAGGACTAAGTTTATAATTCATATGACTCTCTTCTTATAGTCTATCTAAAAAAATCGACTCATTATTAAAATTGCGGCCCAAAATGAGCATAAGCAACAGCTAGTTTTTTTTTTTTTTTTTTTTTTTTATTTATTTAAATCATGTTGCTACATATTGTGAGTATATGTTATAGTATAATATAATTCCATATTCTTAGACCACAATCCTATCACTCCTTATATGTAAAATCACAAAATAAAATAGAGAGTTGCAGCGAGTGAACCCGAAGGTCACGTGCAGTATATCTGATGCAACAGGCGACGCAAGCGCAGATGCGAGCCGCGCATTGTTTATGTTTTATTTTGTACATTTTATTACTAGTTGTTTAGAAAACTTGTTGCCCTTACACTTTGCCGGGACTAAGGATAATCTCCTTTTAATTCTATTAAAGTATTGCCATTCAAATTCCAATAATGTTTATCCACTGCAAGAGAGAACTCGAAACAAAACCCAATACCAACCCGTCTGGCCAGCGTGGTATAGTAGGCTAATATTTCTCCAAATATATGGAGCATACTCGTGCCCAGCAGGAAGACATTTTTAGGTTAAGATGATGATGATGAATGTATGCAAAAATGCTCTATATAATGTGGGAATTCCCAACACATTTCAAGGATTCCAAGGAATAATTCCAAGGATACTCTACAATTTTTACGGAAAATTGGCTAAAACTCCCGTAAAAGTTGCAAAAAATACTTTCTTATTGCTCACATAAACATTAAGTAACGCACTCTTGTACAGAAATTTATGAGTCTATCCGCCTGAAAGTAAGCAGATACCGTAGCTAATGACGCTTGCAAAAACTTGACTTGCTAGTTACCGATCCAAAAACTTTACACCACAGATTTGTAATGAAGTCACCATGGGAGAGAAAATCGTTTCTTCACATACGCATCTCTAAATGATCACAGGAACACAACTAAACCACTAGGCTGTGATCTTTTGTACTTACCTAGTTGGGCTTACTCGCTCCTATGGTGCCCTACCTCTCAAGTTGTTCTGTTTATTGTATGCACTCTACAATTCGAATACTATGTATGACTACTTGCCCCTATTACATGGATTCTTCATAACTACCTAGCAAAACGTGGGTCTGAATCTAAGGGCTAAAGTAATGCTTTATTATACCCATTATACCTATTTCTACCTCATCATGATGATCATAGCCTTGCTAGGACACCGAGTGCAACTTCAAATTATAAAAATTGTCGTATATTTTGTGCGCTCACGTATTATCAGGTACACTTAAAGCAAAATCGTTTGACTATTGAATAACACCGCAGGATCGGTCTCGTACTCATCATTATATTCACGAATAAAATCTTTAATGGTATTACAGATACACTGCAGGCCGTGAACAATCGTATACTTACACTGGAAATAATTTGTGAATAATATTTTGCCTACTGTATTCAGTTACGGTGATTTTAATTTAATTCGTTTGTAATTCAATTATTGCATGCGTGACTTAAACAATATACAATATTTGTTAGGTTTTGTGCTATTATATAGTTATGCAATACATCTATTTTAAAATAATAGTAGGTACTTATTTGTTTAACATAAATTTCCTATCAGCCCTCGCTTTCGTTCTGTTTGATTTGGATTTATCTATTATTTATGCATATGCATGTATAATAATACGTTAAACCTTCCTCATGAATCACTCTATTGCTGAAAACTACATTAAAATTGTTTTAAATTATACTATGGAGGAGGATGTGGTCCTTAAAACCCTAAAATCATGTAAACACTTCATTTGATGTATAATATATATTTTTTTATAAACTGGAAACACGACTGGAGAGAGATCAGTTGTAGTACTAACGATTATCGTGCTTTAATTTAAACTCTCGCTTAATAGCAGTTAAAATGATTAATAATAAATAGTGCTAACAACAGCCATTCCCATGGGTCGCAGTAACTTTTAAATTTTCTAATTTCACCTGAGAACACAAGGTTACTTTCATTTCATGTCTGCCAAGTACCAATAATTACTGATGGTTTTGTCCCTAACTTTCTTAGACTAATGCATGCATTAGTACTTTAAGGGAAACCTAGTAGTGTGTGCCAAACAACGTACGTACTACCTACCTACTACTTACAAAGTAAAATAGTTTTGGAAAGGTACGTAAATTATTATAGTTATTAGTGACTAGACTCAAAAGTCGCTAAAGTCTAAGGTCTACGTGCATTAAAAGTATTTATGACAAAGAAAATTACACATTAAACATAAATGCAAAAACTAAACTATGTTTCTTATGCCTTATATAAATAATATCAACCCATATAGGTATGTCCCATTACTGCGCACGGGTCTTCTCTCGTCTATCAAGAGGGCTGAAGATCTATTAAGTAAAATTGAAAATAAATCTGCTTTACTAATGGACTACCATGGTTTATAAACAGATATTATGCCCTTGAAGTTTGAAATTCTTATTAAAATAATGTAATAATAAATAGCAACCTATTAAGTACCACTGGTGGGCACGGGTCTCCTCTCTTCTATATCAAGAGAAAGATAGAGAGGGTTTGGGCCGCATTCACATTGGATGGATGATTGGAATTTCCTCTTCACCGTTCTGCTTCTTATTCGTGTCGCTATTGACAGAGCGGTCGTTGTCTCAATTTTTTATTTCGCTCGCCTTACGATATATCGCCAGTTAGTTCTGTGGGTGGACAGTCTGGTTATTTATTGAGTTCTGTTCACAGCATCGGTGCTCTCTCGCGTGGGCTGTTTCTGTCAACCTGACTCTGCCCAACTCTTCACCGTTAGCAGATGGTAAATCAAGTGCAATTTCCATTAAATATTATGTTACTATATATTTGTCCCGAAGTGTAACCGATGGGCCATAAACCGGGGTACCATTCCCGACACCGAGCTAGCCTACGGTTTAATATTCAGGCTTTTTATTGCGTCCACCCGACCGTGGGACCGCGAAATTAAAACGAAAAAAACGTGGCCGGTCGGTGTACTTACTGTTGCCACGCAGTGTATACGTGGATGTATGCACGATAATCTATTTCATAGGTTCTTGTGCATTAAGTTCATAGTTTTAGTACGAGTATAGGAATACAATGTAAGTTACTAGCGGCAAATTTCATCAATTTTTTACCCGAATAGGGATTCAATTTTCAAAAAATAAGTGCTCATTTAGGAAGCAAACGTGTAAACCGTATGCACTACATAATACAATATAAGTTACTAGCGACAAAATTTCAACAATTTTGTGACTAAAAATACCTCCTAAGTGCTCATTTAGGAAGCAAAATGTCTATGTCAACCACGTACGTAAATGATTTCATAACCAACTACGAACATGGTTTTTTTTTCTTGCTTATTTGTAAAGTATGCTGATTGAGGGTACGGCTGTAAAGGGGCAATACTGGACCGTTTAGGTGTATGTAGTGTAGTTTATTGTTTATCTGATTCGACGGACAAACTTCATGAAATTATTGAATATAATATTCTGGTAGCAGTGTATTAAACTTCAATACAAAGTCTCGACAACACTTGTCGAGACTTTGAATTGAAGTTTAATGACCCCAAGCGGTCTAGGATCTGTGTTGATAAATCAGTTAGTCAGGTCAAATAATTGTTATAGATATGCATAGAATAATTTATTGTTTCTTAACAAAAAATACGCCAGTTGCAAATGTCACTTTTATTAATCAAATAATGTATCTATCTGTTAACGGCGAAGGAAAAATCGAGAGAATAGATTTAAGGAATAATTTGTAGCATGTCTTTGGAAGACATGCTCACATATATAGCCAGAGTCAATGGATAAGGCCTAAGCCATAGTTATTTAAACTATTTCTTAACCATCTTCTCAGGTTTATTGATAGAGAAAAGGAGAGCCGTGCCCAGCAGTGGGACATATGGGTTGCTATTATTATTATTATGGATGTATAAATAATACCATAGCTCTTCTTAACTTAAGCAGTTTAGTCGCTACAATCCTACTAATATGTGAAAGTTAGAGTATAAATGTATGGATGTGTGTTACTCTTTCACGCAAAAACTACTGAACCGATCTGTATGCAATTTGGCACAGAGATAGATTATAGTTTGAAATAGCACATAGGCTAGGCGGAGTCGCGAGCAACATCTAGTATGTAATAAGATCTCAAACGAGGAACAAATACGATTACCATTAATTTTCACATAGATTTTCTAAGCACGCGGATCAAACAATCTTAGATTAACTAGTGGCACATACTAATATAAATTACCTACTTTCACATAACAATAAGAAGTATACACATCAATAATGGGAATACAAACACAATGTATCGAGTGTGAGATCGGATTTCTTCTTATTTTCATATGTTAGGTGACAATAGTTTTTGGTGATAAAAAGGTGAGAAACAAGATAGTTCCTTTAATGTTATAATTATCAACAGTTATTATATCTACCTATATTATGTTGTTGTGATCTTTGAGTGTGACTACTAATTACTAAGTTCTAGGTTCGATTCAATTGGGCAAAAATAGATATTGAGGTTTTTTTTTTGTTATAATATTCACCCATATATATTATTTTCCTTTATATATATAGATGACCCACTTCTGGGCACGGGTCTCCTCTCCTCTTTTAAGAGAGAGAGAGGGTGTTAAGGCCTTAATCCACACACGGTGACTTATTGCGGGTTGGTGGATCATCACACTTTTAAAATATCGTGACAGACATGTTTCCGAACGATGTTTTCCTTCGCCGTTAGCACATGGTAAATCATTTGATTATTATTCATACTAGTTGTTGCCCGCGGCTCCGCCTTGGTGGATGTCGGTTATCGCTGTTAAAAATTCCAGACCATAATCTATCTCTGTGCCAAATTTCATTCAGATCTGTTCAGTAGTTTTTACGTGAAAGAGTAATAAACATCCATCCATATTTTAATATATATTATTATGATATACAAACTTCGCTACCCGGAATCGAACTCACGCCTCGTGCGTACAAGGTTACTTTGTTATTCGGCCACCAACACCCTTATTTTTTGTCATAAAATACAAATAAAATTTAGTTTACAACGTTCTTGGAACGTACATAAAGTTGTTGATCGACGCATGATCTTTCTCCGGTCCCATTGAACTTTGGGACCGATGGAATAAAGGGTACACCTTTGTTTGTGCACACACTTGAACTCAAACTCAAAATCTATACTAATATTATAAAGCTGAAGAGTTTGTTTGATTGGTTGAACGCGCTAATCTCAGAAAGTACTGGTTCGATTAGAAAAAAAACATTTTTTGTTGAATAGTGCATATGTTATATGTTATCCAGGAAGGCTATATAACATCACGCTTTGATCAATAGGAGCGGAGCAGTAGTGAGATATGTTGCAAAGTCGGGAAATATACGTTCCAAATTACCACGCGGACGAAGTCGCGGGCGACCCCTAGTTCATTTATAAGAGAGGTAGGGCACCACACTAGGTCTTCAGCGTCCATAGGCTACGGTAACTGCTTAACATCAGGCCGGCCGCATGCTTGTTTGCCACCCAAGTAGTATAAAAAAAACACTTAGGTTACAGAGTAACACTCATAAAGGTCATTATGAATAAGCCAGAAATATGATGTCAGCTGAATTTTCCTACGGGACGTGGAGCCATAAGAAAACTAGCAAGAAACTACAACTAGACTAGAACTTGTGTACATAACACCCGCGTTGATGGCTGGTTTTTGTTGACAATAGCTTCAGTGACTGAAACATTAGGATGGTATATTACGACAATTTAGGAGCACGGCAGTGCCCCGCCAAAACGACACAACGAAAGCGCAGGACACTACCTACTCGTACCTTTTCGTGAAGCGTTTCGTCGTATTTATAAAGATTCGGTCTGGATACTACTATGTAGTTTATTTTAAAGTTAAAAAGGTGAATAATGTAGATACTACAAGGCAGTTTACAAGTTTATTATTACAAGTTATACTCGTAGCAACAACGAATATGAAATGCCTTATAAGTCGTCTTCAAGAGACTGGTTTAACCTAGTTGGAAAGATCACTGGTCTGCTTATTTTAACCAGAATTTGTGTCTTTGGCTTTTGTTTTTTATGGCTTAAAATTTAAGAAAGAAAGAAAGAATAATACGTTTATTGTAGCATGGTGGTAGGCTACCCTTACGGCGCCATTTCGTCGATCATTTTTAAATTAAATAAAACATAATAAACATATTTTGTAAGTCAAGTGACAACTTGGCTTTCTCAACTTTTTTTAGTTTATTTTTTTATCGTAGATTATTCAAGCTACTTCTGATGATGTTTACTTAATTTCAGAACGAAAACAAAGCCTGTTAAACTTGGATTGAAAAACGAAAATGGTTTTATTAAAAAAAAAAACAATTTTATAAAACAATTATACACATTGACCTACTTGTTTTTGATGGCCTTAAGTTTCGAAGAACCTTTTTAAATATCAGTTGCTGTTCTAACAGCAAAAACCTTAAGAAAGGAAGAAAAGAAAAGTGTAATATCTCTTTCTTTGGCCTAGTTGCAGATTTAATTAACACCATGTATACATTTGTGCTAGTTCGGACAATTAACATTTCGTTCCACATATAACACATAATAACATACTGTTTGCTATATAAAAATTGAAATTTTATGCATCAGAGTACAGCCATAAAACTAGCGTTTTAAAACTTTTTTAAAGTTATGGAAAAAGTTTTGAACAAATTTACGCGTGAACGAATTGTACATATAATTGACAACAGATACAGACGACTTATAGCCAGGTGCACTTGCTGTATGATAAACGATCAGCGAGTTAAGCAACCAGGGGCACAGTAACCCTATAGGTAGGTGACCGCATAGTGTCATTTTATCTAAGCGTTTTTGTGCCTCGACTCTCGAATGTTAACAGTCGTTAATCACGTCAGAGGCCTAAATATTTATGAGCTGCCTAAATGACTCACCAGGTTGGCAACAATTTCTGTTTATCCTACTTAGGTGGCAAACAAGCATACTGATGTTAAGCAGTTACCGTAGCCTATGGAAGCTTGCAATACCAGAAGTATCACTTGCGTGTTGCCAACCCATTTTTGAACACTAGGGCTTTTTGATGGGAGCATCCCTGGGATAGGAATACGTTTCTTTCAAAACGCATCCCTAAATGAGCGCTGGGGACCTGTACTCACACACAGGAACACAACTACAGCACAGCACTGAGTGTAGTTATTTGGCTATGGCCTTCTGTAAGGTGGAGGTCGTTTCTCAGTCGGGCTTGCTCGCTAGTATGGTACCCAACCTCTCTGAAAACTAACTTACTAAATAAAAATGTTAAAAATATTATACCCACCTGTTTGATGAAGTTGACCTGTTGTCCATTATAGTAATTATTCGCCTTAAACAGTTGATGTCAGTCAGATTCAGGATAGAGTTACTCAGATTTAGAAAGATTTATCTCCTTTGGGTACGCTATGCGCATTTATTTGATGGCAAATCACTCCCTACGTACGAAAAAATACTTTCAGGTACCTTAGCTTCTCCTGGCTGCCACGTCCGCGTATTTCATAGCCCCACTCAAAATATCAATGACGCTAGCAACTGGGCTGTAACGATACATATGAAACTTTATGTATCAAACAGCATTGATGATAATGGGAAGATGAATCAGGTTAGCCGGCCATTAGGCTATTAAGTTAATCTAATGGAGATATTTATTATCTCGTAAAATTGTAGGTCATTGTGTAGGTATGTTATTGTATTTTTCTTAAGAACATATTAATGTCTCAGGGTCGGCAACGCTTGAGTGATGCACGTCTGAATTGCAACGTCTATAATATAAAACGAATAAATTGTTAGCGAAAAGGTGAAGAAGAATACAATCCATATAGAGAGGTAGGATACCATGAAAACGAGCAATCTCTATTGTAAAAGAATCGAGGAATGTGAAATCAAAATGCTAGACAATGTAAAAATATGCGTTGTAAAAGAACGATGTAGAAAGAAGAATAGATGATGTAGTGACATAAGTTGGAAAGGTGATGATAAAGTCATTTGAAAAAATGAATGTAAGAAATATTATAAATAAAGGCCGCCCTAGACCGAGTAGGTGATGTGTTAAAACTGCCAAATTAAAACTACGTGAAACCGACATTAAGGAAGAGAAAACAGTATGACTAGATCGAGGCCGTTGAAGTATACTATGTCTTGCCTGCCTCAATTCTTTCTTATCTCCATAATTCATTGAAAATGTTTCCAAAAAAATGTATTACGTTAAGACAGTATTTTTACGGACACTTACATTACCGCTATCTTCAAAAACTATTGGCGTTCCACAAGGAAGCGTATTGGCCCCTACTGTTTTCTAGATTTTACGATGATATTACAGAAAATGTATGTCGCTCTGTCATGTAATACAAACTTCAACAAGAAAGGGTGTTACTTGTTACTCAATGTTAGTTGTACCTGTACCTACACCGTCACCTTCTTGCGATGGATTTGTAACACGACCCGTCCTTGTGTGTAAGGCTGCTCGATAATCATTCGCGGTTCGCGATTGGCGACAGTGGCCATCTGTTACACCGATGTGATATAGATAAGAGTGTTTTTCATGTGATCTAAAATTCAAATCAAAAAAATATCTTTTTCTAATTTTGCTGCTACATTATATCATATAAATTACTTATAATTCTTTTTTTTTTTAAATTTAATAATAATAAATTCTGTGTCTGCAATACAAATTAAAATTATATACGCAAGCAACCCCAACTAGGGAAGAAGCTCCAGAAGACCATGGCCAAAGAACTGCACCTGGTGGTGTAGCTATGTGCCTGTGCCACAGTACAGATCTCCAGTGCTCTTATATTTTCCTATCCCAGGGATAACCTATTACTAAACCCTGGCCGGCAAAATGCAAGTGATATGCCTCTGGTATTGCTAACATCCATAGGTACCTATGCTTGTTTGTCACTAAGTACCTAAGAAATAGTATAAAAAAAGAAGTATTCCATATTGGGCACCCGTTTTAATGGCACCTGAGTGAATGGCACCTAAGGTATTTCACATTGGGTACCTACCGATATTTTTCGCAGGGCCATTAATGGAACATATCGATATAAAAATATCGGTAGGTGCCCAATGTGGAATACCTTAGGTGCCATTCACTCAGGTGCCATTAAAACGGGTGCCCAATATAAAACGGGTGCCCAATAAAAAAAAAATTAAGAGAGGTAGGGCACCATACTAGCGAGCAAGCCCGACTGGGGAAGGACCTCCACCTTACAGAAGACCACAGCCAAATGACTACACACAGCGGTGTAGTTGTATTCCTGTGTGTGAGTACAGGTCTCCAGCGCTCATTTATCATTTCGACTGGCCTGTTGGTCTAGTGGTTAGTGACTCTGACTGCTACGCCGGAGGTCGTGGGTTCGATTCCCACCCAGGACAAATCTTTGTGTGATGAGCACGAATGTTTGTTCTGTGTCTGGGTGTAATTTATCTATAATATGTATGTATTTAGAAATATATAAGTATGTTTATCAGTTGTCTGGTTACCATAGTACAGGCTCTGCCTAGTTTGGGATCAGATAGCGTTGTGTGAGTTGTCCCGAAAATATTATTATTATTATTATTATTTAGGAATGCGTTTTGAAAGATACGTATTCCTATCCCAGGGTTACTTCCATCTTAAAGCTCTGGTGTAAAAAAAATGGGTTGGCAACACGCAAGTGATACCTCTGGTAATGCAAGCGTCTATAGGCTACGGATACTGCTTAACATCAGGTGGGCCGTATGCTTGTTTGCCACCCAAGTAGTATAAAAAAAAAAAAAAAAAAACTTCT
Source organism: Trisateles emortualis (assembly GCA_947095525.1). Lineage (NCBI taxonomy): Eukaryota > Metazoa > Arthropoda > Insecta > Lepidoptera > Erebidae > Trisateles > Trisateles emortualis. Next base: position 21,456,867 of record OX352731.1, on the reverse strand, counting down.
AAAAAAATGTCTCAATTCAAAACAAATGACACAATTTCTTATTATATTTCACGTCGGTGTAACACCGTCTCACTCACCGGTTATGTTGTCCATATGTAAGAGAGTTTTTAGGCAGTCCGGTTTATTTGATGTATCTTGCATAACATTCGTAATGTATCGAATACATACCGATTCAACATTATCATCACAAATTATTTACTTTCTATCGCGTCACTTGTGCAAATTTGTATCGATTTTCTATTCGATTTTGTTGATTAGTTGACAGGTTAATGATGTATTTGATTCCGTAAGTTAATTTTGTGATTAATGTTTTTATTAAAAGTATTATGGTCGTTTTATTAAAAGTATTAAGGTAGGGCGGCCCCCAGCTAGGTGGACCGACGACCTAAAAAAGGTCGCTGGGATGGACTGGATGCGGAAGGCGGAGGACCGTGTGCTGTGGCGCGTGTTAGGAGAGGCCTATGTCCAGCAGTGGACTGCGATAGGCTGATTGATTGATTGATTATGGTCGTTTATTAGTAAGTTTAACCGGGGAGTTATCATCACACTTGATCTCTCGGGTGGGCCTGTGCGTGGATTTCCTTTGGCTATTCCAATGAACTTAGTCTCTTCCAGAAAACCATCATGTGGCTTGCCTTTGGGTATTAGTCTAGCGTTACCTCTGTTGTGCCTTGTGTTAATTTAGGCTACCACATTCTTTTAACACGTGGGCGGGTTTTGATAAGGTCAGCTTAAGATCGCATGCTGTGGAAATGTCCAACGGTGAACGTCTTTCGGGTTATCTGACGATGATGATTGTATGTATAGTGATATGTTTAAGATCTTGTCGTTAATTATTCCACTAGGACCTTGTTACTACAACACGATCACTATTTGCACTGTCATTGTATTTCTACGACGTCCTTCTTGTCGCTTGTTTTTTCACCATATTTTCCTATACCCATAACAACTTTAAAATTTTTCGTCGTATCTGTATTTTTATAAACATTATTCATAATACACTAAGTATTCGTTTCTATATAGGTAGGTACCATCTTCATTAAAATAACTTTACTAAAATTTCTCTTTGCCAATATTTTAATTTTGCGATACCGTTAGGTATAAATAATTATATAAACTGTTTACATTACGCATAATATTCAGAGAAATGTTATATTAATAAATATTAATTACATCTACATAGTTAATGGCCGTGTAAAATTTGAAGCACTCGATTTTGTGTTCAAAACACTTTTCAAACTTTTATTTTTCGGATTATTATCGATTAATCGGGACCGACTTTTCGTGCCCACCGCAACAAGAAGATGCTTAGAGATTAAATCATTTAGTATCATCACAGGAGTTCTTGTGCAAAATTTAGACACACCAAGTTTCAACTCAGTGCTAGGAACGAAATTGCCGAAAAATAAAACTGTTTTATATTTTTCGGAAATTTCGTTCTTAGTGAATTTTACTTTAAACACGTTTTTCCTAAAACTTCTGACTCAATTTATGCTCTTCTTCTCTCCAGTGCAAAAAAAAATCATACAAAATTGTTAGTCACATGTTCTACACTTATAACGTATAAAATGTCAATAATTTTCTAACAAGTAATTTTCTGTCCATGACCTTCTACCATGACAAAGTCTAAAGATTACAGTCAGGCGTGCTAGCACGTGACACGTGAACATTAAGCTAAATCATTGTTTGTCGTGTACTTACTACTGTTCTCCAAGTGATCTCGTGAGAATCAGAAGTAGCTTCAGATAAGTATTATCATCACGGAACACAATCCAAGAGATTAATAGCTACCTACTTCAAAGTTGGCGTATATTTTGCACAAAGAAGGATTGCCATCCAATGTAATTGCCACGTTGGATGTTGGATAGCAATGTTATTTGTTGATGTCAGTCGCTGCCAGACTTCTGGACATGTTGTCAATAGACAGCGATGACGAAGGATTACATGACGTGGTCTTTTACCAGTTATTTTCTTTTGTATTTTTTTTTTCTTATATAAATAAGGTTCATAAAATGTTTTATCGACTGTTCTGTTTTTTGTGCCCTACCACCTACAGTTTGAGCTACCTGTATGTCACCACTGACAACGCTTTAGAGATGGTAAATGGATTTATGTAGCAAAATAAGTATGACAAGTTCATAACAAGGAGAAATTGTAGTCTTTCTGTAAGTTTATGGTTAATTTAACATAGACTAATGACAAGCTAGCTTTTGTTAGCAACTACGCCCGCGTCGATGTCGTTTTGAATTTTAATAAAATGCCTATAATAATTATATCCTATTCCCGTAAATAGAATACATATCTAATATAAGCGAAAACACTGGCAACTTTTACTACATCTCAGGTGAAGTCACCGGCGGAAACTAAAACAGTACATTTATCATAATTTCCCTCGACATTGGAAAGCGAACGTTACTTTGATTTTACGATTACAATCACATTACGATCGATCGACTAAAGAATCTATAAAAGCCACGTGCATCGGCGTCTGAAACAAATCGATTCACCATCACAATCGTACTGAGTAAGGTCGGCGACGAATCATCTCTATTACATAAACCATGGCATTTCTACTTATATAAGCAACTGATATATGTCCCACTGCTGGGCATGGATCTCCTCTGTCAAGAGAGGGTTTACGCCTTAATCCACACTGCGGGTTAGTGGATCAGAGCCTCTAGACAAGTGGCATAAGCGATAGTCGAATCGAAAAGTCAAAAAAGAAAATGTATGGGATTTGACGTAAGTTTACGACATTAAATCGTAGACTCACGTCAAATCCCATACATTTTATTTTTTGACTTTTCGATTCGACTATCGCTTATGCCACTTGTCTATGGGGTCAGATATTCTATTCTACACACACGTGTGGGTTTTCTCACGATGTTAAATGGTAAATCATTTTATTACAATTACTTTACCAATCGGCTACCGCTACTTTATTTACTTCTACTTAAAATATCGATATTTTATAACCGTTACTTTTTGCGATATTGATTTACAAATACTTAATTGATTTAGTAACGGCAATTAAGTTTATTTCAATCAATAAAACTAATATTGGTGTTACGCAATTGTTTCTATTTAATTCTCCATGCATTACACATGCATGGTTAATAAAATTACCTACAACAAATTTAATATTGGCTCTCTTATGTATTTTTGGTCTGGTAGCAGAACCTTTTTTTAAATTCCCGGGATGAGGAAAGTATTAGGCTTTTCTGTTTGAAATTTCCTAGCAGTATAGTCTGAAATTGTGCCCGATATCCCTTTGTTATCCTACTAATATTATAAATGCGAAAGTTTGTAAGTATGGATGGATGGATGGATGTTTGTTACTCTTTCACGTAAAAACTACCAAACGGATCTGAATGAAATTTGGTACAGAGATAGATTATGGTCTGGAATAACACATAAGCTACATTTTTACAGCGATAACCGACATGTAAGCGGGCGGAGCCGCGGGCAACAGCTAGTATATTATAATAATAATAATAATATAGATTTATTTCAAATTACAATTGGATTCATAATGGTTAGTAATACAATTTTATATTCTTATACTAGTGTTAGTAACTTACATGCTAATACAGTCAACTTGTGACATACATTTACTACAGTGCACACCTCACATAATTATTATATGTGTTGTGAACACTGCAGCAATGATTTAAAAACGGACAGTCAAGCCTGTCCGCAATCATATTATATGCCTTGTATTTGTATTGTATTTTTGTGCGAATCGTGAATAAATGTTTCTTTCTTTCTGCCTTCCTCACCGGGTAAATATTTACCACAAGGATTTGTCTGTCAAGGATTTGTCTAGTCTGTCCGTATTTATATCATGCAACTTGTTTAATATCCAGAGTTAAATGAATGTCTATAAAGTTGCGCAACATCAAATATTGTTATAGCGTATGTAAAGATATGGTCAGTTACGCCTATTTGACCTGCAGTTATAGGCTGTTAACTTCTCTATAGATATTCCAATAGCCCAGAACTTATTGACATGTCGTAACACCTCGTACTGAGAAAAGCTTAACTGCCTTTATAATAAACTGTATTATTTATAGCCTTCTTCTTCTTAGCGTGTTGATGACAAACTAAATTTATGTTTGTCTAGAACTTAGCCATGAGTTTAGCTTTATCAGTAGCATCCATAAGCTCTTTTAACGTGCAGGTTTCACGAGGGACATGATATCAATTATTTCATAGTTTTCAGAACAACGCCGTATTCTTCTTCTTCTTCTTATCGTTTGGTTAGTGGCCAACCTGGTGACAGAGTTATTTAGATCGCCCATATTTAGGCCTCTGTCGTGATCTAACGACTGATAACAGTCGGGACCGAGTTTTAACGTGCCCTCCGAAGCACGGAGACACTCAGATGAAATACCACTATGCGGTCACCCATCTATAGGGAGACCGCGCCCTTGGTTGCTTAACCCGCTGATCGTTTACCAAACAGCGAGTGCATCTGGCTATGAACGCCGTATTTACACTATATTGGAATCGTCTATGAATCCCAATTTCTGCTTGCTTCGACCAACCTGAGTCCGAAGTTTGTATAAGGATTTCTAGTCAAGGCAATTCACATCTAGGTGATATTTACAGAGAGTGGAACGAATGGGATGAGTATGTGGATTTAGAGCTTTTATTTTAGGTGGAGTTGATAGAAGTTGAATAAGTTTAAGTTGTGGGAAGTCAGCGATAAACGCGACGCATAAAAGCGATGTTTTTTAGGCAGATACTTACGACGAGACATGACGACGCTACTCTTATTTAAGATAGAAGATTAAAGCAAATTTATTCTTTTGAATTCAAAATTGCTTGCCTATGATTCGAGAATTAATGTCATAAATGACGTAATACATTTGTCGCATGTATGTACTTGGTGTCGCGTACATTTATACAGACAAATTCTTCGTCAAACATGATCGAAATTAAATATTTTTTATCCCTTTACGTGAGCTAAAAACATACTTGAATAGGTACTCGAAGAAAACATTCGTCACCTTTTTATAGACGGCAAGGTAAACAAGTGGCGCAAGTTATTGCAATGAAAATGAAGTTTTATTACGAAAGTAGCCGTACAGCTTACATACGTTCAGATTACTTGCAGATCATGACATATTGTGAAGTCATTGAGATTGATGTGGATAGCTATTTAGTTGTGAAAATTGTTACAGCATTTCTAGTTCGAAGACCAAAACAAACCAATTTGAATTTTGAACTTAAATCTCAAGATGTATTCGATAGGAAAGAAATTACTGTCTCGGTGGACCAGTGGCCCCAGTATGCACCTGCTGTGCACGAGGTTGTGGGTTCGAAGGACACACACAGGACAAAACTTTGTGTGACCCGCAAAGAGTTGTTCTGAGTGTGGGTGTACTTGTGTCCGTTAATTGTATGTTTGTAAAGTCCCCTGCGACACAGAGCTTGTTCTCTAGTGCGGAAGTTGTCTTTAAAATAAAAAAAGACAAAAAAATGACTTGTAATTTGTCGCAGGATTTTCTTATACTACTTAAGGGGTAAATATGCTTACGGACTGATGGTAAGTAGTTACCGTAGCCTATGGACGCTAGCAGTAAAACTGTGGTATTACTGGCTGGCTGCCCTAACAATTTATAACAACAGGGTTTAATGATGGAGTGTCACTAGGATAGAAAAGCATTTCATAAAATAGATATCCCAAAATGAGCACTGGAGATGCCTGGATGGAACTACTAGACCATCAGTTCAGTCAGATTGTAAATAGAATCTAAAAATATCTCTTTACAATAATAATTGCGATAACTCACACGGCCGTCCACACACACACACACACACACACACACACACACACACGTGTAAAGTTATTTGGCTGTAGTCTTCTGTTAGGTGATACTCATTTCCTAGTTGGGCTTGCCCTAACTTACTCATTTACTTATCTATCTCTTCGTTGCATATCGTTTAGAAACATTAAAAGATCTTAAGAATTTCGACATCCTATTGATTTTATTGATTTTTTGTCCTACAAAGACCACACAAAAAGCCATACACGCAATATTCGCACCTAACTTGCGTTTACGAACCCTGACTAACCTGCATTATGATCCTGGCATCTCACTTGTAAATCAGCTGACACAAATACATACAAGTATGTGGTAATACATTATGCGTTAAAAGCAAAAGCCTTTTGTTAATTATATTCGCTCATAGCTAGATGCACTCGCTTTTCGGTAAACGACCAGCGGGTTAAGCTACCAAGGGCGCGGTAACCTTATAGATGGGTGACCGCATAGTGGTATTTCATCTGAGCGTCTCCGTGCTTCGGAGGGCACGTTAAAAGTCGGTCCCGACTGTTAACAGTCGTTAGATCACGACAGAGGCCTAAATATGGGCGATCTAAATAACTCTGTCACCAGGTTGGCCACTAACCAAACGATAAGAAGAAGATTATATCTGAAGTCAAACGTAACACGATTTCGTTCATATTGTAGAAGTGTTTTGTGTTTATTATTATTATTTTTTAGGTCCTATTCCAGTCAGGCTTACGCGCTTTCATGGTGCCTACCTCTCAACATTGAATTTACATACATACATATCATCACGTCTGTCATCTTTTGGGGTAGGCAGGATCTATTAAGTCTGTCAAGTCTGGTTCATTCTTCCTTCGCCATTCAATCCATTCTCCTTTGGAATGCGCTTCCTCTCGAAATCAGGACGTCCACAAACCGTGAAATTTTCAAGGCTAGAGTACGTCAGCTTTACAATAATTTTTTGGCAGAATCATCTTAACTTTCTTATTAATTTTATGGTATTTATGTATTTTATTATATTTTATATATACATATATATATATATATTTATTTATTGATATGTATTAAGTACGTTATGTATTCATTAATTGTCAATGTATGAATGTTATCAAAATTATTACTAAATGCACCTACCTAATTTTCTCTGCATCACCCAAAGGTTGACTGGTAGAGAATGCCTTTGGCATTAAGTCCGCCATTGTACACTTATTTTGTGCAAGAAGTAAATAAATAAATAAATAAATAAATCTATGGTACGCCAATTGCTCCAAACCATACATACTTCTTACGCTTCATTGAACGAGAATTTGCCAGAATAGTCTGTCATCGAACGTTCATCACGTGCCCAGCAGTGGGACGTTTATGGGTTGAGATGATGATGATGATGATGATGAACGTTCATCTCATAATTTGACAAAGATTACCAACATGCGTATTGGGCAACTGTAAGTATAGTGAGCAAATGAATGTAAATAAATAAATAAATGTACTCATATATCATACATAATAAATAACAATAAATCGCTCATGATATCTTAAAATTGTTGTTTCGTTCATCAATTTTCACTTCCAATGTTGATGAGTGTCGAAATCGACATCCATAAAGGAAATCCAAATCGCTACGTAATTGTGAAAACCTAACTTTATAGTTTCCTTAATAGGTAGATAGTTAAATTAATTAATAACAGCACGATGCTTACAGAGCCAATACTGAGATGCAAAAAAAATATTTAGGGAACATATTTAGATATATATATTTAGGGCCTTGTGGTAGGACTTTGCAAGCATACATTTCACGGACACAAAATACACCTACATTCAGAATAAACATTTATAAATCACGCTAAGTTTCATCCCGTGAGTAAATCGAACTTACAATACTCGATGCGGTATTCGTGGCGTAGTGACCACCTTCTAGACCACTAGACCACACGTGCAATCATCTAATCGTAAACAAGAAACACCGAATATTAAAGCAATGTGGAAAAAGACGAATAAGAAACACCGAACTTACTATTAGAACAAAATATTACGCGAGAATGCGAACTCGATCGCATTTCATGGTAATTGCGGCATAGATCTATAATATTGAATAAATACACGAATTAAAAGAAGCTACATTGATCTACAATCAATAATTATATCAGCTGCCGAAGCAACGTATGAAAACACCACCATGTATTACATCACAGGATTAACTTAAGCGAGGATTAATGCCGGATTAAGATTGACTTTGACGTATTATATCCCGCCAAGAACTATAGGTAATTTATAATATATATTTACACTTATTAAAAAAGGAAAAAAAATATATACAGAAAATACACGAAAAAGGGGATGGGACTGCTTAAAGGTTAAGAACTATAGTGTATTTCACATAGCATGGGTACTGTGACGTTTAATATTTTACGAAGAAGAGTAAAGAAAATGATTGAATCAATCTCTAACTTATTAGCTAATTGAATGATCAAGATCCTAGAGTAGTTAATCGATAGGTTTTAATTTAATCTTTAATCATTTTCATGGATATTTATCTTTAAATGTCAAACGTCACATTACCCATGCTATGTGATTTTTTTTTATAATAACTAGTGGCCCGCCCCGACTTCGCCCGGGTTAAACTATTTTCAGCTCAACTTTCTTTTTTTTACACTTACACATTTTATTCTCACATTCACATATTCTCACTCACATATTTTTTTACACTTCTCCTGACGAACATATCAAAGAAAGAATTAAATTAGCGAAATCGGTTCAGCTGTTCTCGAGATTTGCGCTTACCAACACATTCAGCGATTCATTTTTCTTTTCTTTTTTTTTTCTTTTTTATTTATTTATTTTCATACCTACACTAACATTACAGGTAACCTAATGCGTTAGAGTAGTCAACAATACTAATAATAGTACATATTAAAATAATTATATCTACTTAACATAATAAACTAGAATTTACTTAATCTATACTTAACAACTAACTAATACTATACCTTAACAACCTAAGGCTTTACAGGTCGCTTGATCGTCGCTTTTATATTATAGATGCCGGATAGAACTAAAATTTTAAGATATTTTAAAACCTTAAAACGTAGATTTTTTTATGCGACGTCTAATAAACTGTAGCTATAAAATATCTGGAAACTTGCAATTTTCATACACTTATATAACATTCCATAAGTCAAACATGGTATTTACTTTTTTGAGGCCACTTTTTCTAATCGCCACTCATACACATGTATGAGTGGAGATTAGAAACAGTGGCATGAATTTCTTGCTAGTTCTTCTAATGATTTATTTACACTTGTCAAAAAACTAGTCGTAGTTAAATCCCTGACATATTTTTTCTGACTTTCCCGTTACTTTCATCATTTATGATGTTTATAAGTGTTGCCCTGTAACACCTTCAGATAGTATAAAGCAAAGGCGCTCCCGCTGTTTGTACGCTTAGATCTTTTAAACAACGCAACGGATTTTAATGTTATTTTCAGCAATAGTTAGAGTGATTTAAGAGGAAGGTTTATATGTAGAATTCATGCATATTATAGTACAGAAAAGCTGAGAAAACTTCACACTATCACTAAACATAGTAGTGAAGTTGTGTTCTGTGTGTCCCGAGGCTTCCAGAGCTCATTCAGGGATGCGTTTAAAACGAAACGTTTAAATTGATATCCCAGGGAAATTCCACCATAAAACCCTAGGCTGGTATTCATTTTTAGGTTGGAAACACGCAAGTATAGCTCTGAAATTGCAAGCGCCCATATACTACGGCAACTGCCTACCACCAGGCTGGCCGTATGCTTGCTTGCCATCTAAGTAGTATGACAAAAGATTTATCAGTGCACTCTAGTATAAGTAGGTATATAAAATAATTTACAATTAATATAATTAATAACAATAGCATGCGGATGAGTGTATAAGAACAAACAATAATTATTATTAAACGTAATTGTATCATTGAAGAAAGTACAGATAACATTAATAGGTGAGTTACACATGATAGAAGTATTTCAAACTATTTTCTATAGATTGTCGATTTATGTAGGTAGTTCATATCTATTGTTATGAAATGACGTCATAGACTGTCTTAATATAGAGTTACAGATCCCTTTCTACAATCTTGACAGGACGTGTGCCAAATATTAACAGATGTTTGTGATTATGTTGCATTATGATAAGAAATATCTTGCTAAAGCAAATGTAGGATGCCTCCAACGTATTAGCTTAAAGTATATAAGAATTCCGTGTCCGTTAGCTAGTTTGGGTCCGCGTGGTGACGGATTAAGATAACAAATGTCACCACCCCGTTCCATACGAGGGTGTCGTAAGAGTCTACTAAGAAACTAAGACAGGCACACAATATCCACTGCAAGAGAGGGAAAACTCGAAACAAAACCCTATACCAACCCGTCTGGCCAGCGTGGTATAATAGGCTAATACCCCTCCAAATGTATGGAGGAGACCCGTGCCCGCCCAGTGGTGGGACGTTTATGGGCCGACATGATGCTGATATTAGAATTAAGTCGCATGATGCACTGTGTTCAAAAACCTATAGAGATGAAACTCAAAGCTATAATGTGTCACCATATTCCTGGATTTACGCTAGTCACCGCGATGTTTAAGTATACTAAAAGAGATTTATAGATATTTGGCTGACTTTGTATGATAAACATGACCTCGAATGAAAATAGTATTTTTATACTACTAAAGTGAAAAACAAGGATACGGCCCGCATAAAGTTAAGCAGTAACCAAGCCGAGAATACTTGCAATACCAGGGTTAATACTCACCCGTTGCCGATTTTAAAACTTCACCTAATCATTGCGTTACGTGTAATCCTGGGATAAGAAAAACGATAAAGACAGTTTTCTTTTTATGAGTATTGGAAACTTATACTCGCGCACAGGCACCACAGTTCAGAAACATAACAACACGACTGTTGTCGGTGAAGGCCTTTTCCCAGATGGACTGTTCGCTTGTATTTCTCAATAGGACCTCTGAAATAAAATAGAAGGTGTGAATTACATTTAAATTATCAAAATAAGTTTTACTCAGTTTTGTAATAAAACAACAATTTCCTCTAATTAAAGTAGAACAGTTATTTTCGTAAAAATTACAAAATTTCAAAATAGGTCGGCACTAATGGAGCGTCTAATCTAATAATTGGCTAAGTTACATGAATAATCTGAAGCCAAAACACGTATAATTCGCGTGATTACGTTACTAGTAATTATGAGTTTGAGTTTTAATCTTTAGTTAAGCTACGTGGTGTCACCGCGCTAGTTTCTATAGTTAGCGCGCACGCATTAAGTTAGCCGTCTTTGCACGCGACGCTCGCATCCGTCTGCGCGCTCCGAATTTTTCGCGCCACCACCGCGACATCAGTTTTCCGAACGTGAACCGCGTTCTTTTTTTTTCAATAATTAAAAAAGTAACTGTCAAAATTTTGCCGCCAATTTTGTGTAACTAGTGATGTGAAGTGTGTGCTATAATAGTCGAGTGGTATGAGTTTACGTATTTGAACAGGTGATTTGTTGTTAATAATAATCGTTTAATAATTATGGTTTTATCGTCATACTTTATAGTTATTATTGAAGTATGATTTAAAGACGTGATTTGGTTCTTAGTTTATTGAAATCATCACTTGTTTACGTATCGAAAAAATATCATAAACATTACATGATGTTTGCTGTTAGTAATGCATTATTTTACAGTGCATGTGTTGCTTTTGAGCTAGATTTTTAAGTAATTTCTATGTTAATTCCTTTGCGAAATATACGCAATATTTAATGTTCTTTTCAACACGATAAAGTAATGACTACTGAATTTGATAAAATGTTTAGATGTTGAGTGTTTGTTCTGATGTTGTTTATCACAATTTTTATCGCTCTAAAGTTAAACTAAACAGTTTTATCTTGTATCTCACATGTGTACAAGTACATCTTATTATAATATCAGATACCTACTGGTTTAGGTCGCGATTGCGCTTACGTCAATTTAGAACTTTTGTAGCAGCCCATTGAGCACTGGTTTTGGCTAATTATTTTAAAATAATATAATTTTTGTGCATTGTAATCGTAATCAATCGTTTATTATTGCTTTAATAAATTTAATTTAAATATTATTACAATATATTTGATGTTTTTTCATTCAATAAAACGGTGGTAACATCCGACTCCTAAAAGGAATTATAGTATCAACACTAAGAAAAAAAATCTTTCATTTTCTACTTACTAAATACAATGACGGACAACTTATCACCGAGAAAAATCTTCAAAGTAAATCGATGTTTATGCATAATTATGCAAATAGCGAGGAACCTTCATGACTTTTTTTGAAAATGAATCTCTAAATGTTACTTCGTTAATCAACATCATCGTCTTAGCCGAAATATATCCACTGCTGGATATAGGCCTCCAACAATTTCCACAGCTATCTTTCTACTAAGGTTCTTTCCTTATTTCGCATATATTTCTCTTTAACGACACTATTGTGTGCCTCAACATATTTTGAAATCAATTATAAAAAAAATAACCTTGAGAAAGCTGTATTAACCGGAATGTTCAGGACACATCTGTAATGTCCTCGTGCCCTAGTAACATATAATATAAAATATTTTTTGATTTACATAAAATATTTAGTAGACCGTACCTAAAATGAGGACATAGATATGTATATGACTTGCATTATTATATATTTTTTACCTGTAAAGTCATCGTACCACACTTTTTTTCTATTATGTTTGGTTTTTTAAACAAAATATATTTCTTTACAGAAAATTAGGGTGCCAGATATAGGTACTTAATATACACCTACTACAGATTTATATAATAAACCTATGTATAAAAACAAAAGTGATCCAAAATGTGATCCACATTCCACGTGTAAAACATTAGGTACACGTTAGATACTCTATGATATTATCATACCTTCAGGACAGATTTCCAATCACTGTCTATATAATATCTGCGTGAATATATACATTGTATCTACGATCATTATAGTCACTGCAAAAAAGCGAGGGAACCTTTAAAGGTTAAATAATTCTGTTGTTTTCCTTCACTACACGTGAGCCAATACTTATGTACTTTGTTAGGTAGTAGTGTACGATGAAGGAAATCATCATGCGTGATGGAACACATGTCTTAGGAGAAATTCTAAAGGTATGTCTGATCCACCAATCCGCATTAGGAATGCGAGTGTGGATTAACACCTAAACCCTCTCTGCTCTTGATAGAGAAATGGATAATACATAATATATGGGAACTTGCTATTATTAATACGATAGGGTTGGTCACCGATGCACATAAGGACGCAGGGCAGGCTCCAATATTTTAAGTATCCAGTTATCCACACTATGTTATTATTTTAGTAATTCGAATTATTCAAAGTAGAAGAGAAAAAAAACAATGTTTCTTAGACCTTCCACTATAAATCGTCTGCAGTACACGTTAAGGCCATGATAATGAGTATTAATTATTTATGTAGTGATTGTTGACATTTTGAATGTTCAGTTAGAAATGTCCTCATAAAATTTTAATTATAAAATTTGCATTTTTCACTCTAAATTTGTGACATTGAAAATATATGCCATATTGAAAAAAAACTTTAAACAAGAAAGATAATCGAAGATATATTTTTTGTTAAAAATAATATAAAAGACAATTTTACACAGATACAATGATATAAGATACATAAAACCACCACCACAGACATTTTCTTTTTCATCATGATCAGCCTATTAATTAAGTCCTTCAACGCTGGACATAAGCCTAGTGTACACCACTTAGCACGATGCTCGGTTTGCTCCCAGCTAAAGTGCAACCTTTTTTAAAAGTAACGTTTGCCAAAAGTATCAGAAGTATAGACTTCTGTTACTTTTAGCAAACGTTACTTCAAAATTATTATCGATATCTGGACTGTTACATATTTGATATCTAGTACTGATCTATAATCCAATTACTGACAATATTTGCACGCTCTAATTGCCATCGATTATGAAGAAAAACATGACGATTAACGATTCATTACTAACATATGTACGACAGTCCAGTAGATATGCGTCATGTAATGTATTCATATATTCATTGATCGCGGCTCATTATTGTGGTGCACCTAACTAGTCTCGTCTGAAAATGTTAAAAATATGTCCCACCACTCGGCACAGGTCTTTTCTCCCCTATTAAGAGAGTTAAGAGGGTTGATTGGTGGATCAGACATGACTTTAATTTTTTTAAGATATGTGGGTTTAGGGCACAATACAAGAAAGCAAGCCCGACCACCATAGGTATTACCTAAATAATAGTATATGTATTTTCATTAATATGTATTATGTGTTTATGTATAAAATTAATTAATTTTCATAAGTGTTACTTTGTAACCTTAATAAATTTTCTAATTATATATATTATTATCCTTTAGTATTTTGTCTTTATTTTCATTAAAGTTCAAATTAGCGTAACATAGACAATATTTAATTCATTTAAAATAAAAGATGTTGCCTAATCAAGTTTTAAATAAAAATAATCAAAACGATGACATTACTATCAATGTTATTAGAATGTCATTGCTTTTTAATATTCGTGAAAGTTCGTATAATGACTTATTATTAAGATACAGAATGAAGGTGCAAAATGTCATGACTGTTATTTGTAATGACTGTGATGAGTGATAAAAATACTAGTCGGTGTTCACTGCTCTTCGGAACAACACTATAATAGAAGCGAGAGGTGCTTTGGGAACTTTTCTTAGAATGACAGTATATACTACTTATAGTGTTTTTGTTTTTGTCTTTTTTAAAGATAGCAATATTGACAATGGGCAAATGATGCCTGTTTATGATTTGTTCATGCTTACACAACGCAAATTATATGTATATTCTAAAAGCGTGCAAAAAGTCATATAATATCTCAAATATATTATGGTTACAATATGGCACAATAAAGCTTGTTTAAATTAGTTTTTTCAATCAGTTTTCTTTCTTTACAGGACTGGCATAGTCAGCTAAAAGTCCTTGAAAATCGTTATTTTAAAAAGATGCATCATTACTATGCTAATACTAAACATGTTGATAAGTTTTATTAATAAAGTCATCCATTGATTGATGATGATTATCCTTACTAATATTATAAATGTGAAGGTATGTAAGTATGGATGGATGGATGGATGGGTGGATGTTTGTTACTCTTTTACGTAAAAACTGCTGAACGGATCTGGATGTAATTTGGCACAGAGATAGATTATGGTCTGGAATAACACATAGGCTTTTAACAGCGATAACCAACATCCACGCGGGCGGATCCGCGGGCAACAGCTAGTGATACATAATACTGTGCAATTAAAAAAAAACTAAATCAAGTCGCTTATATCAGCAGCTTTAAGATAGTAAAATAGCTTTAAGTAGGCATACATAACAGTTGGAAAGTATACAATATGATAGGGACAGATGATTTTCCCAACAGACAACATCGCAATCATTAGATTTTCTCCTGATACAGTGACCTCGTATAACAAGTATCATTCTAGAAAGTATGCAAAATACCCTTTAATAAATATCGATACTTTCATATATCGATAGATTACATCCCCAATTTTATTGGTATTATATTATCTGTAATTTTTTTTCTTACATTTCTTACCTATAAATGAGTTAATTTTAGCCAGCTAATTAATAAATAAAATTATAGATAGTAAAAAAAAAAATTCAGCAACTTCAAATTACATTTTAATGATTTGCGTAATTGAAAACAAAATAACAATTAGCCAAGTATCGCATTTTAATATATATATTTTAATTATATATTATTATAATTATAATACAGCTTATTTTTATTAAAATGTATCTATCTATTTTTTTATAAGGTTTTTCCTTATTTTTTCTTATGGCAAGCCGACGAATGTTTTTAAACTAAATAATAAAAAAATAGCAAATGTCAACCATTAAAAAAATAACAGACTCTTTTATTTGTCATCCAAGATTTATATCTTCTTTTATTATATTGTATATACATAATTGAAATGTTCTTATTTTGAAATAGCATCATTTAAAAATAAGAACATTTCAATTTTATAAAATAATTCTAAAACTTCAGTTCGCGCCAACAAAACAAAACGTACATCGGTAAGAATCAGAGGGATCATAAAAAGCTCAAAATTGTTTTTTTTAACTCGTTCTCGTGTATATTTTTTTACACTTATAGTTTTGTATAAACATTTAGATATACTAAACTTTAAAAAACATTTTGTTAACCAGAACACAAATGAACAGTAATAAACGCGTAACAGATTAATAGACTTTCGGATTTATTATTGTGGATGTGAATAGTTTGAAGGAAAGTGCTCTTGCGCACCGATACGAGAAACGATAGCGAAGAATTTTACAAACTGATTGTACCTCCTTTCTTTTAATACTTACACGTAATCTGTATGTCTATTTTAGCTGTATTAATTCATTACTTTGTAGACATATTTTTGATGCGAATAATCATGTAAAAAGTGGCCTTATATACACGTAATATTAGTAATTCATGTATGGTCATCCTTTTCTGCACTAAGGAAAAAGTCTTTGCTTTGCGAGAGACTAGAAACATACAATTGATTTGCCACAAAAATAAGAATTAAGCCCACTACGGGAGCAACGTGGAACTTATAAGTCACATTATTAGTACGTGAAAATTGTTCAATCAGGCCACCCGTCAAACTCTGATTTACAATAAGTCAAATGAAATAATAACTCGGTTTGACCTAGTAATGAACAAGTTTACTGCATTACATTATACAATCAATTAATGCATTTGTTATTGCTTTGATGTAACTGTTACGATGGTCACTTTACGTGGGAATGTAAAATGCGTACCCATCGGATGTATGCACGCAAAGATTTGCACGCGATTCCGTATGGAAATTACGTTGAGCACTAGTTGCAAAATAATGTAGGTCTAGGTGAAGGTTAGACAGAGAAAGATGTTGCATTTTCCTCAATTTTAACAATGTTCTTTCTCTCTCTTTTAAAGCTGAGAGGATTTTAAGAGAGGAAGAGCTCTATACAAGCGAGCGCAAGTCTTACTGAGGAAGGACAAGGACCACCAGAAAATCAGAGCCAAAATATTTATTTTCACAAAGTGATGTAGTTGTACTTCTGTGCGTAGATGCATTTGAAAAAAAAAATCCCAGGGATATTCTATTCAGTCTATGCGCGAGCAAATTTATGTACCTACATAAATCTACAATCTTCCAAATCAAACTTCGTAAGTTTTTCATAAAGTTTAAAGTTCTCAATAACTCCGAATTTCAGACGTTTGCAATTACTATGTTGTAGGTACGTCGTTTCTTTTCATAGTGACCTTAGCAATGAAAATTGCCGATAATTGCATACCACGCACGAATTAATCTAAAACAATTATAAGCCATCTAAATATTTGCGATCGATGGAATTTCTTCTTCGCAATTAATAAACGGTTATACACATATAATTGTAACTTGTAACTCTTTAACATGGTCGTAAATCGATTGATGTTGGTATTTTGATTGATTTGTACATTTTTAAACAGTAAAATAATGTAACTACGGAAAATTACTTTCGTGTTTTGCAATATTAGTATTTATAATTAGTTAAATTCCATTCTGTTTACTGCGTTTCAGAATATTTGATAAACTTAATTTAATATCTAGAAAACTTCGATTTTAGGCAATATATCAATATCTGTTGTCATGTAATGTAATTATTATCATGTCCGCTGCTCCGCCCACATGGATGTTATCGCTGTAAAAAGCCTATGTGCTATTCCAGACCATAATCTATCTCTGTGCCAAATTTCATCCAGATCCGTTCAGTAGTTTTTCCGTGAAAGAGTAACAAACATCCATCCATCCATCCATCCATCCATACTTACAAACTTTCAGGTTTATAATATTAGTAGGATAACTAAATTTTGTTCGTGGCTGAAACTCAAAATAAACCGTAGGAATTAAAAAATGATATCAACTAAAAATATTACTTGTTAACCCAGGTCCTAGAGCACAGCTGCCCCAATCGCTGTATAGGAAGGCAGTTACTTAAATATTATGTTAAATATTAATATCATTCGAGTCCTACTGCTGGACGCAAGTCTCTCTTTATCAAGACAGCTGAGAAAATTGCCAATGCGGAGTGATGGATTAGAGATGCCTTTAGAATTTCTTCTACGACGCGTGACGTTTCTTACCACGTTTTTCTTCACCATTAGCAGATGGGAGATAATTAATTAGTACATATTAAAGTCCACAAAGAGATGATAAGATTATGGTGGGATCAAAATGATTACCTACTGTATTATATTCAAATAGTAATAGTATAATATTCTCCACAAAAACAACCTCAGGTTTTGCTACAGAAAAAAGAAACAATTAGCAACAATTTTAATCTTCAACTTGATGCTGTCATTATTGAAATAAATCCAACAAAAACATAAAATAAGATACTGGTGTATTAACGTTATTTTTTGTTTAACAAAAAACAGAATACATACATTTTAATTATGTGAATAATGTATCTACGGCGGAGATGTTTGTAACCTCTATTTTGTATGAATATTTTGAAAATTTTGAACGTATCCTATAGTCTGAATTGTGTTGATCCCGTAGACGCTTTGGTCTGTATAAGATACAGGATCAAATCGTATAATAAAATTGTAAAAAAATGAATTTCATATTTTACAACAAAGTCCGGATACGGTCCGGTCGAAACGAAAAGTCAAAAAATAAAATCTATGGGATTTGACGTAAGTCTACGATATAATGTCGTAAACTTACGTCAAATCCCATACATTTGTTTTTTTGACTTTTCGATTCGACTATCGCTTATGCCACTTGTCTAGAGGCTCAGAGCTTCTTGAATAATCGCTATTTCAAATAAGCAAAAGTTGTTTTGCCATATAAAGTAAAAATAGTAATAGTAAAAATAGGGGGTTTTCAATAGCGATATTACTATTTTTACTTGGTGGAGGTTTATCGTAGATAAACCCTCTATTTTTAATAGCGATATTACTATTTTTACTTTATATGGCAAAACAACTTTTGCTGGGTCAGCTAGTATAATAATATATAGTGGATGTTTGTTGCCGTATGTTTTTTGCGACTTTAAGAAGTAGTATAATAAAAACATACCTTGTTGCTACAGCATTACAGAGGTACCTGTGTACTTGTTGTTCGTCTTAAAATTAGCATCTTGTAGTTCGGACCGGTTTTCATGTGATTAAAGTTAAATTTAATTACTTAATAAGTAAGCAGGTGAGTATCTGATGCGTCCGATTTTAAAATTGTTGTTTTTAATTTTGTTACAAGAACTGCTTCTGAATTTAAATTGTTTGTTTTATGAAGTGTGACGTCAGAATGATGCGGCGTTGGTGGAAATAAGCTTTAAGTGCATGTCAGTAAGCCAATTTTTATCTTATTGCAATGTACATAAGGTAAAAAAACGAAGCTATGTTCTGTTTTCTTTTTCTGTACATGTGTGATAATACCATCATATTTTATTTAAACGGCTCTATCGTTGTCTAACGATTCTGTGAAGAACATAATTTCATTTATTTTTTTGATTATTATATTGTACGAGTATGTATTTTAAAGAAGACAAAAAATATATCTAACTATTTTCTACGTTGGAGGTATCGATGTGTTCTGCGTAGTTGGTTAGTCGCTGTTAAGAATAGTCGGTGCTGCAATATAATATAATATAATATTTCGGACCAACTCACACATTGCTATCTGATCCCAAACTAGGCAGAGCCTGTACTATGGTAACCAGACAACTGATAAACATACTTATATTTCTAAATACATACATATTATAGATAAATTACACCCAGACTCAGAACAAACATTCGTGCTCATCACACAAAGATTTGTCCTGGGTGGGAATCGAACCCACGACCTTCGGCGTAGCAGTCAGAGCCACTAACCACTAGACCAACAGGCCAGTCAATAGCAATGTAGCCGGAATTTAGCCAGGAGCACTATATTATTACTTAGTTGATATAAGAAATAACACCGTCAAATGTTTAATGAAAGTCAGTAACTCAGTAATTCGTTATGACCGACCATATCAAATATACCGTGTTAAGATCGTGCCTGTCGTTCGCATTTGTTTTTTATTTAAGAAATAAAGTAATAAGTTGACATTACTAGTGGCTGTCACAGAGATTTTTGGAGAAGGTTTTTGGTCAGCAGGAGAAATTCTGCAACCGCATTTTCTTTTTTTTTAAGCGTTTTTGATACGTAACGGAATTTAGTATTACTAGAAAAAGTCTGTTAAAAGACAGTTATGCAGGGCTGAACTAAGGATCGGGAGAGAGGGGTCATTTGCACTGGCTGTGCCCAAAACTGTCAGAGGTCTATGAGGTGGACTTTCAAACTATCAACTTTTGCATCTATCAGCCTTTTTTTATACTACTTGGGTGGCAAACAAGCATACGACCCACCTGGTGTTAAGCAGTTACCGTAGCCTATGGACGCTTGCAATACCAGAGGTATCACTTGCGTGTTGCCAACCCATTTTTTGACACCAGGGTTTAAAGATGGAAGTATTCCTGGGATAGGAATACGTTTATTTCAAAACGCATCCCTAAATGACCGCTGGAGACCTGTACTCAGACACAGAAACACAACTACACCGCTGTGTGTAGTTATTTGGCTGTGGTCTTTTGTAAGGAGGAGGTCCTTCCCCAGTCGGGTCTGCTCGCTAGTATGGTGCCGTACCTCTCTTAGTCTGTTTTAGTAAAAACATACCTGCATAGATTTACGCCGGTTTTGCAGACCAGAGACAGTTTCTTACTGCTGAAAATGATTAAATATTTTTATTTAAAAGTCATTCATCATCATCATACTTTGATGCAACTTATGTGTCTGCGTGTTTAAAATATTCAATTCAATTCAATATTATTTATTAATGGCAACAGGGCCCAATTTGTTAGTAACAATGTTCTTATTATCTAATGTTAGTATGGACAATCACAAATTACACATATTAAAATTAAAATATTATTATCAATAGCCTATGTTAAAAACATATGTCATTTTAATAATATTTAATAATACTTAATATAATTTAATATACAGTCCTGTTTTTATAATAAAATTGTTATCTCCTTCTTCTTCTGACATTTGGTTGGTGACCAACCTGGTCACAGAGCTATTTAGATCGCCCATATTTTAGGTCTCTGTCTGTGATATATGAACGTATGCTAACGAGCCGACTTTTCAGAACTGAAGTCGGAATCGACTTTTAACGTGACCTCCCAAACATGCGGTCACCCATCTATAGGGTTTTCCGCACCCTTGATAGCTTAACCCGCTGATCGTTTACCGAACTGTGAGCATACATAGCTAAGAGCGAAAGATACATTGATTAAAATTCATAGACCTCCCGACGCCATCTTTAACACAAACACATTGGTAACGAAATCGAAAGTACAGGTGGCCGATAGCTTCTCGTATATGGCTAACTAGTAGCCTGCCCCGGCTTCGTACGGGTAAGTTTGAAGTTGATCAAACCGAAAAAACACATTGTACCATACAAACTTTGCAACCCCTTTTCACCGCCTTAGGGGTTCAATTTTCAATAATCCTTATAAAAGGAATTTAAAAAAAAATTTCGTTATAAAAGGAACCGCTGTGCAAAATATTTAGTTTCTAACCCTTATAGTCAGAAATGAGGAGATCCGTAGGAGAACCAAAGTAACCGACATAGCTCGAAGAATTGCCTATATTAAGTGGCAATGGGCCGGGCACATAGCATGGAGAAGGTCGGCTCAGGATCGAGAGTTGTGGAAATCTTTGGGGGAGGCCCATGTCTAGCAGTGGACATCTCTTGGCTGAGATGATAATGATGATAAACCCTTATAGTTTAGGTCCTGCGTTGATATGTCAGTCAGTCAGCTTCGCCTTTTATATATATATAGATAGATATAACGGAAGTGTATCTCTTTCGTGTTTATTAAAATATGTAGCGATGTGGAACACTTGTGTGACGGGTGTCACATCGCGTAATAGTTAGGTTCGATTCCCACATGGAGTTGTGAAGCGATGCTATAAAAAAAATGTTGACTGGCGTGTTGGTCTAATAATTAGTGACCCTGACTGCATCAGCCGGAGGTCGTAGGCTTTAGGAATTTTTACTCATTACAAACCTTCGTGTGATTGTTGATATATCAATGAGATAAAGCCGATCTGAACAACTCGGTCACCACAAGTCACTAAAACAAAATAAATTCGAAAGTAAGTCCTAAGTATACTTAGTCGGAAAAAATATTCAAAGTCAAACTCATTTATTTATTTAGATCAAATGCATGACACATAAAATAACAAATGTCTACATATTTTAAATAAATTGGAAAGTAAGTCCTATAGTCGGAAAAAATATTCAAACTCAAACTCATTTATTTATTTAGATCAAATGCATGACACATAAAAAACAAATGTCAGCATATTTTTCCTACGGCTATTTTGCGGACTAGCTACGAGAAATGTTGACAAAAAAACTCGGGTCATTCTTTTTAATTACGATATATTACTCGTACTATTGTGCTGGTCAAAACTATAACTGTGTTCGCAATCATGCCAGAGCCTCTAGACAAATGGCAAAAACGGTAGTCGAATCGAAAAGTCAAAAAAACAAATGTATGGGATTTTAAGTCTACGATATAATGTCGTAAACTTACGTCAAATCCCATACATCTGCTTTTTGACTTTTCGATTCGACTATCGCTTATGCCACTTGTCTAGAGGGGCAGGAATACGAAAAAAAACATTGGAGCTATCGCGGCTGGCTTCATAGTGCTGCTTTAACGCATGATGCTATGTTACATTAAAAATATAGCTTAATCATAGCTTATCTTTTAGTACGTGACGATGTTAACGTAGTGTAATGTTTGGGAAAGCGCATAGACAGTATCTTTTCGTTTATAATTGTTGTCTACTGTTCCCACGTTCGTGCCGTATATAATATCTAGGATTACCACCTGGTTTCTAAGTTTCTAGGCATATATTGTTTTATCTATCATTGTTAAGTAAAGTTTTCATAATGTTATTACGTGTTTGTAACTGGGTAAAGAGATTTTATTTAAAGACTAGCTGTTGCCTGTGGCTCCGCCCGCATGGATGTCGGTTATCACTGTAAAAATTAGCCTATGTGTTATTACAGACCATAATCTATCTCTGTGCCAAATTTCGTCCAGATCCGTTCAGTAGTTTTTACGTGAAAGAGTAACAAACATCCATCCATCCATCCATCCATGCTTACTAACTTTCGCGTTTATAATATTAGTAGTATATGTGTGTGTGTGTAGTTACCGTTTGCCGTGGATGGGTAAACAAATCCTTTAACAAGTCCTTCCTGGACAGTCGTGGTAGCCATCAAATGTTTACAGTCCTGAGTTTTCTGGTAATTTGTTCTAAGCATCCAATATCGGCGGTAGTTGCTATGGATTGTAATAAAACACTGATTTATATTTTATGTGGGAATAAGGATTAATTTATGTGGCCGATAGCTATCGATTTATTTTACACTCTTAATTGGTTTTATGATTAAGACATTCATTGTATTATATAAATTCATTAATTAATATAAATAGATTTAAACCCATAAATATAATACAAAAAAAATCTTACCAAAATTCTTACAATCTCTTGCATGTTTGATGGGAATTTTGGAAAGAATACAAAATTTGATTATTAATCTACTTATAATAGGTATACATTATTTTCTTTTTATTTAAAAGCCAACTCCCGCACTAGAGAACAAGCTCTGTGTTGCGGGGGACTTTACAAACATACAATTAACGGACACAAATTAAACCCAGACTCCGAACAAATATTTGTGGGTCACACAAAGTTTTGTCCCTGTGTAGGAATCGAACCCACAACCTCGTGCACAGCAGGCACATATTGTACCCACTGGACCACCAAGGCAGTCAAATGCCATGTACATACGAAACAGTTAAATGTTAAAACCGAAGATTAATTCGCCAAAGAAGATTGACAAACAGACACTAACACAGTAATGACTTTTCACATTCCGTAACACTTGCAACGCAGCCGAATCGCTACACAGTAGAAATTGCTTCTCACACATTACATAGCTGTTATGCATTACATTAGGCTAAATCATACTTTTACTTATAATCCTAACAATAAACGTATATTCTTAGCAACTGGCCATGGTATTTTCACCAAAATATGAAATCCTAGTTGTTGCCCGCGGCTCCGCCCACGTAGATGTCGGTAATCGCGATAAAAAGTATAAAGCTATATGCTATTCCAGACTATAATCTATCTCTGTGCCAAGTTTCATCCAGATCCGTTTAGTAGTTTTTGCGTGAAAAAGTAACAAACATCCATACATTATTACAAACTTTCACGTTTATAATATAAGTAGGATAGGATATAAAAATATATAATCATCAGATATCAAATCTTATTTGTATTTTTTTAAAGCTCGATGTACTCTTTAATATTTTATGAGGCGTCTACCTTAATAAATGCACATCATATTATTTTATTTACTTAAAAAATAAACTAAACAAAGTATGTCTTACAGCTATATTGAAGGTCAGTGGGTATAAAAATCTGTTTACCTACTTACTAGGTTAATGAAGCTATATTGACATAATAATTTCTTGTAAGTACTAGAAAGTGGTCGTAGATGGTAATCATGGTCGTTGGTGGTCGACCACAACAAACTTGACATTATTATCTACTAAATACAATTTTCCTTAATCGCAAAAGCAATTTATCAATTAATGTTAAGCTATTGCATAGCTTCTATCGCGGGCCTTGGGCGTGGAGACCGAATCCAGAAATTCCGTAACGAAAATAATAAACCTAATACCCCCCACTCCGACCGGCACACCGGTGATACTTTTTTTAATAACGAATTCTCTAAACGGCCAATTTGATCAAAGAGAGTATTAATGTGAAAAAGATTATAGTATAAGAAGTCTTAAGGAATTATTACAAGTAAGGAATTATTACAAGTCATTTTTATTATTATATATTTTTATGGATCATTGATAACAAAATAAAATTATTTAGATAATTCTGGAAAGTAAATTTTTATTTGTTTTGATAAAAAAATCATACTAAAAAATATGCAATAGCTTTACCGCGGCAGTCCCCGAGTGCCACACGTGTTTTTTTTTATTCAAATGATGGATACACGTGCAACTAGCAAAATGCATCAAACGTGCAATCACATATAGGCACTATGTATTATAAAGATTAAATGAAATAATAAAGTGAAAACCGCATAGACCTTGATTAAATGAAAACAAAACGAGCGACCGGAGCGACCACAAAAACATTTAGCAATTTGTCAATTCTGACCACACATATCATGAAGATATTATGAAACGTACAAATATGTGGTCACTTACCAAGTTGCAAACTAAGATTACTATTTTGTTTTTTTAACAATCACGTGAAGAGAATTACGTTAATTATAATTATTATGTACAAGATGGAGGCACGCCATCGTTAAATCTTCTAGCAATCATGAGATCATCGGGTAGATTCGTGACTAAATTGCGGATCAAAAATGTTTAATCATCGGTGTTTATAACCAGCTTCTTGGATTGATCTTAACCTTTGCACTTTATATATTGATGTTGAACAAAGTTTGTGTTTCCACCATCAGTTGAAAAAAGGCGTAAGTTGAGAAATGCCATTTGACAATTTTGAACCTTAACTGTTATGGAGCACAAGATCAAAATTGCAAAACAGGCGTATCTCGTCTTAAGTCATTATTCTCCTGCGGGTGCAATGTCTTTTTTTTATAAGACAACTCCCGCTCTAGAGAACAAGCCCTGTGTCGCGGGGGACTTTACAAACATACAATTAACGGATACAAATTACACCCAGACTCAGAACAACTCTTTGTGACTTTACACAAAGTTTTGTCCTGTGTGGGAATCGAACCCACAACCTTGTGCACATGGCAGTCATGTCTACTGGATTTATACAGAATATCCTAAAACGGGAAATTTAGAAAGATAGTTATACCATAAGATATTCATAGTAATATTAATCCTATAGCGTCCGTACATAATTTAGGAACTAAATTTTTTTTGCTGAAGACAGTTTATATCTTCACGACTAATTATGATGTAGCTAACTAATTAACAAAGTATTTGCGTCTATTAAAAGTCAAATAATATAATACGTATAATAAATTTAAAACATTTCCGATAATTCGGCTGACTACATAACCTAGTGAGCGGAAGGTTCCAACGACCACACATTACATCACCAACCTGTCTTGAAATTGATACAACTTTAATACTCACGCTGTGACGTAGCTTCATTTATTCACTATCACAATAATTGCATGCCAAATATTTAACAAAATTATGACTTGTATAACTTTCTAGATAGGTGTAGGAACTTACTAAAAAATACAGGATGTGTTCCAAATTATCGCTAAATAACTGTTCAAGAACAAGAGTACCGTGGCCCTTGGTCTGTTATTCAGAGCAAGAGACATATTATGCCATGGGAAAACCGTATTTATGATATTTTTGGGCCGGGCACATAACTCGCAGAACTGATGGCTGTCGGCAGAAAGGTTCTAGAATAGCGGCCACCAACTGGAAGATAACGCGTTGGGGCCTCCAACGAGGGGGACCGACGACCTGGTAAAGGTTGCGAGCAACCGATGGGCTAGGTCGGCTCAGGGTCGAGTGTTGTGGAAATCCTATGTCTAGCAGTGACTATAATGATATTTCTAATTTTATACCTCCTTTACACTACTCGCGAAGTTCCTCAGCGAACTCCGAAGTGTGACCCTACACACTTGTTCAACTGCGCAATGATCTCATTCGCTTTATTGTGCCGATAGCCTGCGCACTTCGTGTAACTTCGGGCCCTTTGACTCGGGCGTAAAAACCGACAACAAATGGAAGTCGCCCGAGCCGAGGCAGGCCGAAGTGCCTCTTTACACTACCGTAATCGTCTATCTTCGTTCAACTTCGCGAGTAGTGTGGAGGAGGCATTAAATGTGATTAAGAAAATTTAAAAGCCAAAAGACCACTGTTGGACATTGGCCCACCCTATAAATTTCCACAGCGTTCAGTCCCGAGCTGACTTTATCCATGGGCTACCCGCATCCATTGATTGTTACTTTGTTTGACAAAAAACTAAAACAGTTGATGGATACCAGTGAGTGCGATAATCGTTTGTGATTCGGATGAATAAGTATTATCGCGTTGTCACGATGCAATCTGTTTATTCAATCGATTTATAACGATGTATATGCACGCGACTATCGATAATTATAATTTTACAGCTAATATATAGATACAACGTAGGAATCCATTATTTTCACCATCTCCACGTAATAGTTACTGAAATATTTTTTAATAGCAACCCATATATGTCCCACTGCTGGGCTCTTTTCCCCTCTATCAAGAGATAGAGAGGGTTTAGGCTTAATTCACATGCTGGCCTAATGCGAGTTCGTGAATCAGACATGTCTTTAGAATTTTTTGAAAGACATGTGGGTTTCCTTACGATGTTTTCCTCGTTAGCAGATGGCGAATTATTTGATTAGTACATATAAACTCCACAAAGTGAAATTCACATTCGTACTGCCTGGGATCGAACGCGCACATCTTGCGCTCTTGCAAAAATACAAACAAAAAATGAATTCTTTATTCTTTACAATATTAGTTTAAATTTAATAAAAAATATGTTCACGTCTGAACATTAAGAGTCATAAACTACGAGCGAAATATTTCATACACTTGCCCAATACAACTATTTTCTAATATATTATTAAGTAAGTAATAATGCAAGGGTTACTTTTGTATTACAAAATGGTAGATGTGCATGAAGTAATTTTATATAACGCAGGTCAGAGGTAGGTACATACTAACCATGACACAGTTTAGGATATATGCAGCTAGTTTATTTACACACTCGTATGTGCAGGCTCTGGAATTAATTACATTGAATTTAAAAGAAGTAGGGCACCATATTAGCGAGCCTGACTGGGGAAGGACCTCCGTCTTACAAAAGACCACAGCGAAATAACTACACACAGTGGTGTACTTATGTTCCTGTGAGTGAGTACAGGTCTCAAGTGCTGCGTTTTGAAAGAAACGTATTCCTAATCCAGGGATACTCCCATCTTGAAGCCCTGTTGTAAAAAAATGGGTTGGCAACACGCAAGTGATACCTCTGGTATTGAAAGCGTCCATAGGCTACGGTAACTACTTAAAATCAGGCAGGTCGTATGCTTGTTTGCTACTCAAGTACCTACTATTAAAAAAACCAAGCTGCGGTGTTTCCTGAGCGCATTGACATGTTATATAACTTCACGGTCGACAGCATCTTTGCTGTGTCCATGGCATTGCCGACGTATATACCAGTTACGTCTGCAACTATTGGCAATTTAAAAAAAAACCTTGGCCACTTAGTACAAATTATTGAGGACTGCTATACATTGAGGTATACCTACCGGTACATGCCTAAGTTTAAAGACTTACTAATTATGTCTCAGTTTCAATAGTAAGCTATCTCTATTGACAGGGAAGATAGGGGGCAAGGATTTTAAATGAAATTCTTCAGTATTAAGCTTGACTACTTTAAAAGTCAATTATAATAACACCAGAAGTATCACTTATACGTGACCATCGTAAACATGCTGCAACTAATTGCAGTCTAAAAGACAAAATCATCCTTATTTTCAGAACAGTGCTTTCCCAAGTCCCTGTTTGCCCTTTACACATTAATCTTTTTATTATAATCTTATTATGACGTAATTGGTAAATTTATTTATGTTAACGCTAATTATGTTATTAATATATTTTATACTAAATTGGTCATGTTTTTAAAAATGTATACATTTTTTATGTTACCAATAATTTATAATTTCTTAATGGCTCACTACACGTGTTGGGAAACTGTAAGTGTAGTGAGCAGATGCATCAAATAAATAAATAAATAAAAAACGTATTAGCATGTTTAAAAGGGGTTCCCCAGCTATTTCTCCATAAAGCTGTGGCTATGATGCAACTTGTCTATTAAATGGAAGCATTATGGTGTGAAGAAATTCGAAATAAGAGCCTTTTAATCTTCTGACAGGCTGTCAATAAGTCATGACGATGTGCACAATATTCGTAATACCATCACGCTTTTTGCCCCGAAGGTATAGGCAGAGGTTTATGACATTCACATTCCACCAGCTTAAGTAGGTCCCATGAAATAGAGGCTGGGGTACTGTCGAATACCGGGCAGGCAGGCACAATTCCAGACTCGGCACTGCTACTGGATTTTTTAAACAAATATGCCAATAATATGTCGCTCGACCCAGGAATGAAACCTTATGATAGGCCAGCAAGCCAATGCTGCAGGGCAAACGAGGCAGTATAGAAACAACACTGTTATAATTGTGATCAAGTTGTAAATAATATAATTTTTTTGTTCATCCTCAATTTTTCTGTTCCCTGAAAATTATACCAAAAGATTTTTAGTAATTAAAATCAGGCTAGGCCATTCACTGGCCTAGTGTTAGTTTAATTTTTGTTTTTGTGACATATAAACACAAGTAGATAACTATAAATAAGAAGTGGGTACCTACCTAGATAAGATATAAGTAACTCAATGTATAGGAATAGCTTGTATAGGAAGAATAATAGATGTATATGATGGAAGGAGCTTGTAAAAATATACGATACCTTTGGTATTGCAAACGTTCATAAGCTACTGTGACTATTTATCATCAGATGGGCCGTATGTTTGTTTGCCACCCAAGTAGTATAAAAAATATACCTATAATTTCTTGAAATTGTATTAAGAAATCATACACAGAAGTTGATATGAATGGAATGTAGTTGATTGTAGGACTATAGGCTATTAAGCAATCAAGACTTGCGTGTATTCTTGGACAATTTCTTTAGTTCATTCTACTTAACTAAACCTCTGACGCAAATAAAGTAGTATTATAACATTTCAAAGCCTGCATATTTTATGTATCTGTTGTAATTACTAAACAAGTGAACCCATTTAAATACGTTTTAAGTAGCTAAATTTTTGCGACTTCATAGTAATGTCTGAAATGTCTGTCTGCCTCGGTGGTCCAGTGGCCGCAGTATGCCTGCTGTGCACGAGGTTGTAGGTTTGATTCCCAAACAGGACAAAACTTTGTGTGACCCACAAAGAGTTGTTCTGAGTCTGGGTGTAATTTGTGTCCGTTAATTGTATGTTTGTAAAGTCTCCTGCGACACAGAGCTTGTTCTCTATTGCGGGAGTTGTCTTTAAAAAATAAACAAAAAGTTACAAATACAGTACCAGAGGTATCACTTGCGTGTTGCCGACCCTTTTTTTAAAACCCTGGTGGTAAAAATTTAGGTTGGCAACACGAAAATGATATCACTGGTGTTGCAAGCTTCCATAGGCTACGGTAACTGCTAACCATCAGACGGGCCATATGCCTGTTTGCAAGTAGTTCACTAACCCACATAATACACCATATGATTACGCCACAGTAATTGCGGCAACAGCAGTCCTACTAGATAAATAATTGCAAGTGTTTATTTATGCTTACACATCGGAATGTTGATAATTTAATATACCCAATTACACACGTACGCCTAAATAACATAAGTTAGATATTTTGTTTAGGTATTTGACTTATTATGAAAGTTTAGGAGAACTATTTCTTTCATCCACGTAATTGGTGGTAATTTAAAATATTTTCCCCGATTTTCCAACATATCTCACTACTGCTCCGCTTCTATTGATTATAGCGTGATGTTATAATAGATAAATGCACTATTCAACAAAAAAGTTTTTTTTCTAATCGAACCAGTACTTTCTGAGATTAGCGCGTTCAACCAAACAAACAAAAAACTCTTCAGTTTTATAATATTAGTATAGATAACCAAGTACTTAAGTTTCTATTTTTGGCTTGACCTGCGAATCAAACTGGGTACCTCTTGATCAGCATCCACGACCAACAAGGCAGATTTACAATAATCTCAACCTAAATTAAATGGCTACAAGTCACTTAGAAGTTAGAACTATCTGCAGAAATAAACAAAATTCTGTACACAACCTTAGACAATCCCACCCACATGGCCACCGCTGTGACTCCTGTGAGCCAGAATCAACAACGGAGTAACCAACTGATACACCGAGCTTTGACACTCGTGCGTACCGTGGACAACTAAACCTACTGTCTTGGACCCCGCAACGAATTTAATGCGAAGTAAATAGGAGGAGTTAGAAAGAAAAGTTTCCACTTCCCTCCATGGCAAAGCGGCCGGCTGATTCTCTAAGAAACAGCGATCGCAAACTGACAGTTGTAATTGCTCGGTGACGGCACACACGATTGCTAAACGGTTTAACGAGTTTAGTGACACGATCTTGTGATCGTGTCACTAAACTCACTCAGAAGCGCACGTCTCAGGTGGCCTTTTAGTGTGTGCCTACTTAATTTATTGTGGTCCTCTCTTAGCCACGCTGTTTTGTTGTATATTGTGGGGATCAAATACTTGTTAGTTCTTTTGCCATAGTAATTGACTACCAGTGGTCCAGTATAGGTTTGTAACCCATGAAAAGGAGCACCACAGAGGACCTTAAACTACGGGACCTATGTGTGCTAAGTTTTATTGTTATAATATATGTATATGTACACAACCTTAGAGTCAAAGAACTCATAGTAAACAAGCTTTACAAGCTAAGATTCATTACCCATATACGTACAATGTTTAGCACTAATAAATACCAGGTACACTACCTACTAGGCACATGTTGAAAGTGAAAAGGGCTCATACGAACCGGGCGTAGTCACGTAGTTACAGAACATGGCGGAAATAATTTTCCTTTTAAGCATATTGACGACTGCGCGATTGCCTGAATGGACAGCTTAAGCGATAACCTGTAGCGATTTTGTACAAACGATTCTGTTTATGGTGATAAAGAATATTCTTAATTTAGGAGTGCCGACAGAAGTGACAAGACTAAGCAAAAAGTTGTTATAAATTTTATAGCAATTAATTGTTTTTTTTTATTTATCTAGACGCGTTCGCGTTCTGCTATATGTACATGCATATATCGCCTCTTTGCTTTAATAACGTGACAGTCGAAAATTATAGCAATAAATGTTTTTTATTTAAATTTATCTAGTTGCGTTCGCGGTCTGCTATATGTACATGCATATATCGCCTCTTTGCTTTAATAACGTGACAATCGAAAAAAGATTTTTCGTCTATGTCAAGCTGCGTCTCGTAACGGTGTCGCGAATCCAGAGATTTTATCTCATCTAAAAATATGCGTATCGTGCTAAAATAAGGTTTCACTTCAAAAAAAGGTCGTCCACAACATACACACAAACATTTTTATAAAACATATTTAAAGTCTAAGACAACATTGATTAGAATATGTAGTATCTACAGTTAGAAGTGGAAGAAAAATAACTTAATCTAAGTCTGTAGGTATATAATACATTATTCAATTAAGTAATGCAATACATTATTATAAAACAATGGCATACCTAAAACACATCGTACATTGATCGAAGGGTACAATGAGTTTAGGAAGTAGAAGGTATTAGACTAACAGAGCCTCTAGACAAGTGGCATAAGCGATAGTCGAATCGAAAAGTCAAAAAATAAAATGTATGGAATTTGACGTGAGTCTACGATTTAATGTCGTAAACTTACGTCAAATCCCATACATTTTCTTTTTTGACTTTTCGATTCAACTATCGCTTATGCCACTTGTCTAGAGGCTCTGAATACCGACGGAATCAATATCCTACGAATATTATAAACGCGAAAGTTTGTAAGTATGGTCGGATGGATGTTTGTTACTCTTTAACGTAAAAACTACTGAACGGAAATTTGGCACAAAGATAGATTATGGTCTAAAATAACACATAGGCTACTTTTTACAGCGATAACCGACATCCACGCGGGCGGAGCCGCGGGCAACAGCTAGTAGCAAATATAAACAATTGCAGTATGCAACCTCTTGAAGATAATATACATATAAGTATTGTTCGATTATATTTTATAACGTAACGGATAATCAGGGATTAACGTACATGCAACTTTCTTTCACCGATTAATATAAAGGTATCTTGTAAGATAAGATATCAAATCACATAATCGACATAATATATATTATTGTTTTTAAACATATTATATATATATATCTAGAAACATCTACTAATGGAGGTTGTTTATTAAATTCTCTTTGTTTGTTTATTAAATAAACATTATTATTAAATAAATAATAAACATATCATAATACTGTAGGATGTGCATCTTGCCACTCTTGCCAGTAAACGCTGCTAAGTTAAGCTATAAAATATATAGGCACATACAACATGCAATATTAACACTATAATAATAGCAACCCATATACATATGTCCCACTGCTAGGCACGGGTCTCCTTTCCTCTATCTAGAGAGAGGGAGAGAGAGTTTAGGCCTTAATTCACACATGCTGGTCTAATGCGGGTTGATGAATCTGACATGTCTTTAGAATTACTTTTAACACATGTGGGTTTTCTCACGATGATTTCCTTCACCGTTAGCAGGTGGCGAATCATTGGATTAGTACATATACATATATAAACTCTAAAAAGTGAAATCCACATTGGTACTGCCACCCAGGATTGAACTGACACCTCTTGCGTTCAAGTCGGTTACTATTCCCACTCAGCCACCACCGCATATATTAACACTAAGTTGATAAATGATTAAACTATTTTTTTTTAACTACCTAGGTGGCAAACAAGCATACGGCCCGCCCGATGGTAAGCATCAGTTACCGTAGCCTATGAACGTTTGCAACACCAGGTATAACTCCATTCTTGAAGAACCCCATGCTATAATCTCTTGGGAAAACCTCGGCAGGGAGCTCATTCCACAGCCTAGTCGTACGTGGTAAGAAATTCCTCTGGAATCTAACGGTACGGCATGTTTGAGGTGCAAGGATGTGAGGATGAACTCCCTGTCGATGGCGAGAGGTGAATAAAAAAATAATCGATAAAGGAGAGAAACTTCGACAACTCGATTTCTATCAAACAAATGTCAGGTTGCCATAGTATAGGTTCTGCCTGCATTTGGGTTTAGATGGCAGTGTGTGAGGAGAATTGTCCCAAGATTTTTATATTGTGAACACAAAAAAAGACAAGAACATGAAAACATCATTGGGTAATAATATAAACTCGCTGTCAGCTCATAACTTGGAGCCGGCAGTAGCGCAGTAGTAAGCATGTCTGTCTATACAAGGGATATGAAGGTATAATGTAATAGCAACCCATATATGTCCCACTGCTGGGCACGGGTCTCCTTTCCTCTATCAAGAGAGAGAGAGTTTAGGCCTTAATTCACACTCGCTGGCCCAATGCGGGTTGGTGAATCTGACATGTCTTTAGAATTACTTTTAACACATGTGGGTTTCCTCACGATGTTTTCCTTCACCGTTAGCAGGTGGCGAAATATCGGATTAGTACATATAAATTCTACAAAGTGAAATCCACATTGGTACTGCCACCCAGGATTGAACTCGCACCTCTTGCGTGCAAGTCGGTTACTATTCCTACTGGGTCACCACCGCATATATTGTTCTAACTCTAAGTTGATAAAAATTTAAACTATAAATGAAAAAATAATCGATAAAGTAGAGAATGTTCGACAACTCGATTTCTTTTAGCTTTGACATATAGACTCTTAACGTAAATCAAACAAATGTGAGGTTGCCATAGTACAGGTTCTGCCTGATTTGGGTTTAGATGGCAGTAATAATAATATAAAAATAGGTAATAATAATAATAATATTTTCGGGACAACTCACACATCGCTATCTGATGCCAAACTAGGCAGAGCCTGTACTATGGTAACCAGACAACTTATAAACATACTTAGGTATATATTTATTAATACATACATATTATAGATAAATTACACCCAGACACAGAACAAACATTCGTGCTCATCACACAAAGATTTGTCCTGGTTGGGGATCGAATCCACGACCTCCGGCGTAGCAGTCAGTGTTACTAACCACTAGACCAACAGGCCAGTCATGCCAGTGTGAGGAGAGTTGTCCCAAGATTTTTATATTGTGAACACAAAAAAAACAAGAACATGAAAACATAATTGGGTAATAATATAAACTCGCTACCAGCTCATAACTTGGACCCGGCAGTAGCGCAGTAGTAAGCATGTCTGTCTATACAAGGGATATGAAGGTATAATATATGGGCAAAAGATGAAAGTAGCCGGACAACGTCGGAAGAGGAACTGATGAACAAGAAAGTTCAACGGTTAGTTTTGTACTGACGTAACTTAGGGTACTTCCTTGTGACGTATGATTATGATGTCGGAAGGTTAAGTTCTGTTATTAGTTGATTAGCCAGTTGATATTATACCTATAGGTGCACAAAAGTTCACCTCTAAAGGAAGGTACTATTCCGAACCGAGCTGCCAACGGGAGCTGCCTGCTGCCGCAGTGCTCGGAAGCCATTTCATAGAAACGGAAAAAGAAAAATTGCAATAATAAACGCAGAAAGGACCGCATTTGATGCGCCCTGTTATTAATTTAAAAATACAGCTCCCACACCAAGGAAAAGCCCTGTGTTTCGGGGGACTTTCAAAGTATATTTAAGAACACAAAGTACCTACATCCAGTCTCGAAATAACCATTTATGGATTACACAGTTATTTGTAAGTACTCTGTGGTAATTAAACGGCGACATTTATTCGCAATTGACGATAAATGAACAAAATTTAATTATAAAAAAATAAATTAACTAATAATTTATATTTAATTATTTTTTTTACTAAAATATTCTATTTATACATTAGTCACTGAACCAACTATACAGTCAAAAATTGGGTTTTGCTTTTTGTTACACCTTCCGATACAGCTTGCTAAAATAATTCAACATAGCAGGAGTAGCATTTATTCAAATACAGGTCATGAAATCTAGAGGCTATTGTCAAACATCGTACTTAATATTACGCATCCTAGGTCCGGCAATATTTGGACGTTCTGGGAACGGGGCATTTTGAGAAGACGACATTATGGCAACGAGTCATTACGAGAACTTGGCATTTTGAATAAGTATACATTTTGAAAAAAAGTGGTCTTTTTGGGAAAAAGACAAATTGACTACAAAAATCAAAAGCGGTCATTTTGGGAAGTGGTCATTGTGATCCTAAAGGGTCTTTATTCTCCTATAGATACACCCGTCTAAAAGTAGAATATACCAATACTACCAAGCACGTAACAAACACAAAATAACAGTAATCGTCCCAAATACCGACGCATGTATACATCGGAACCGAATCCTCTATTCAAAGTCTTACAGTAGATCAAATGGTACGTGACAGTACCACCGAAATGTACACCGTTATGCTTAAGTGTCGTTTGTAAACAAGGTAAGCAGTTACCATAGCCTATGGACAGTTCCATTATCAGGACATAACTTTTACATTGCTTATCCTACATTTTGTAATACTAGGATTAGAAAAACGTGAAAAATTCTTTTTCACAGCGTGTTTATTCTTATTGGAAGAATGTTCTTGAAAAATAATCATTTTTCTAAACCTGGTATTACAAAGTGTAGGGTTGGCAAAAATGATGATACATCGACCGAAAGGACGGAACAAACAATCGTTGATATTTGTTCACACTAATTTTTGTTTAGTGTGAGGATCGAACCCATAAAACGCGGTAGTGATTAATGGCGGACTGAATTAACTAGCGGGCCGTCCTACCTTCGCACGGGTAAAGATATACCTATTTCGATCCCTATTTTTTAAAAATAAAATGAACTTAATGTAGCCTGTTGCTTTTTTTTAATACTTTTTATTTTTATTTATTCATCGAATCACATATGTATATACATTTTACTACATAAAACTAATTTAATCAGAAATACAAAAAATAGGAAAAACAAAATAAGCTATGATAAATTCAAACTCAAAGTCATTTATACAAATTGAAATAGATCAAATGCATGATACTTATGAACGTCAAAATAAACAAAAGTCAGCATATTTTTTCCTACAGCCAATTCGCTGACAAGGGTAGGGCCTATGTTACTTAATTATACTACTGGTAAGATAATTTTTAAAATCCCTTCATTTGTTTTTGAGTATATCCATCACTAACAAACAAAAAC
This sequence comes from Trisateles emortualis, assembly GCA_947095525.1. NCBI lineage: Eukaryota > Metazoa > Arthropoda > Insecta > Lepidoptera > Erebidae > Trisateles > Trisateles emortualis. The sequence continues at coordinate 21,419,904 of OX352731.1, read as the reverse complement.
AATCAAATATTTTTTCTTTGTAGTAGCTACAAGTTTAGATAATGAGCACTGGCTATTCAACACCTGCGAATAGTTAACCAACAGCTGGCGTAATGTAGTAATCACTTGATACGTACCCGTACGTACATAAAGAGGTATGTTATCAGTCACCTATTGCCTTACTAGCGACGACCTTCAACGTGCAATGTCACCGATAACGTTACCTACTTGTTACCACCAAACATATAACTGTACTTAGGGTTGCCAGTTTGAAATTATTTTATTTATGTGAAGCATAAACAGTTTTTTATATTTTATTTATTGTCTTATGAAAGAAATATAAAGCATTGAATTGGATGGCGAAATCTCAGTCAATGTTTTGTATTTCTTTAGGATTCAATTATTTTTATTTTAAAAAGTAATTTGTTAAATGGTAAACGATTTTTTGAAAATTTACCTATTATAGGTCTCCAGCGCTCATTTAGGCATGTGTTTTGAAAGAAACGTGTTCGTATCCCATGGATATTTTATCGGTGCGACAAAAAATGGTCGGCAACAAGCAATACCTCTGGTATTGCAAGCGTACATAGGCTACAGTAACTGCTTACGTTTCCTTTTGCCATCTAAGTTATATGAAAAAGTTATAATAATTATGAAAACAGTAGAGACAAACTAACTTATATTATTAGGTATTGCTAGGTCTAGGATAGGTTACAAATAGTAAGCAACAATACATTTTCATTGTCTTGTTAACTGTCAATTACGAAAATTATAATACGCTCACAAATTTTCTTTGTTTACTGACAACCCTACATAAGTGGAACATGTAGAGTGAATACTGAATAAATAATATTTTGGTTTACTGCATGTGTTACAAACAGTGTGTGACCCACAAAGTGTTGTTCTGAGTTTGGGTGTAATTTGTGTCCGTTAATTGTATGTTTGTAAAGTCAAGAGGAAGTAATTTTTTTAGACTATTGGTCACCCATCTACGTACCAACCGTTATGTTTAACTTACCACCAGATATAGTTACATATAACAGACAAAAATAGTGAATGATCACCAAAATTATACCCGCATTTTATAACCAAAGTTTTAACATCTCGCTACCTATTTTACTACCAAAAAATTCGAAATGCCTACCAGAATAGATAAATGCTCACCAAATTGTGTTTCATAAAGTATTGTATGAACCTATTTTTCTTTTTACCAATAATAGAGGGGTTCTGGCGCACAAGGGGGAAACAAGATTTGGTGATCATTTACTACATTTGATCTTCGAATACAATTTGAAGTGCAGTTGTGACTCAAATAACTTGTAATTTTAGACTTTATTTTTCTGGTGTTAAGTATATATTTTTGGTAAAAGAACTAAGGGTATCAAAGCATTTTATGGTGGTCATTATATTTAACCCCTTTTTATTATATTTAAACTTTCTTACGTCACACTTGACAGATATATCACCTCTTTTATCAGTCTTATCTTATTTTATCTCAACAAGATGACCTTGAAGTTTCAGAATTAAATCATAGCGGGAAATTATACATATAGTTTCCGAAAACATCTTACCTTATTCATTGTTGTTATAGTACTTACGTGCTTAGTGTTTTAAGTAACGTGACAAGGTTGTGAACACTAGTCGACATGAATGAGAATTATCTTATTTTAATAAATAGGGGTCGCCCGCGACTTCATACGCGTGGTCATTTGGAACGTACATTTTCCCGATTTTGCAACATATCTCACTACTGCTCCACTCCTATTTATAATAGCGTGATGTTATATAGTCTATAGCCTTCCTGGATAAATGCACTATTCAACAAAAAAAAAATTTTTCTAATCGAACCAGTACTTTCTGAGATTAGCGCGGTTAACCAAACAAACAAACTCTTCAGCTTTATAATATTAGTATAGATACTACTTCTTAATTGAGGCATTGCCTTGATAACCGAACCGATGACCGCTGAGGTAGAAAAGTTCTTGAGTGACGACAATAAACTGAAAGTAGAAGTTTAGGCAGGCCTTCGACAAGGTAGACCGATGGTAATTCGGAGCGGAGAGTCTTCGGTTCGATTCCCACACGGGACAAAACTTTGAGATCCATAAATGTGTGTTCCGAGACTGGGAGTTACTTCGGCCCGTGAATTGTATGTTTGTAAAGTCCCCAGAGCGGTACAGGGCTTGTTCCCTTTTTTATACTACCAAGGTAGCACACAAGCATACGGCCTGCCTGATGGTAAGCAGTTACCGTAGCCTATATACGTTTGCAACAGGGGTGTCACTCATGCGTTGCCGACCCTTTCAAAACCTTATAACTCCTTTCTTGAAGAACCCCATGCTTATCGTCTCTTGTGAAAACCTCGGAAGGGAGCCCTAGTGCGGGAGTTTTCTTTTTACAAAACAAAAATAAGTAAAGGTTACGAGCAATGTCAACTAAAGACCGAATGTTCTGGAAATCATTGAGGAAGGCCTTTGTCCAGTAATGGACGACTTTACTACAAACTAACTACAATTTATTAATTTTTTTTTAATTATTTATTTACAGATAATTACAATCCATATTATGTTAGTAACAAAATACTTATTTTATTGACTGCCTCGGTGGTCCAGTGGCCGCATGCTGTGCACGAGGTTAAGGGTTCGATTCCCACACAGGACAAAACTTTGTGTGACGCACAAAGAATTGTTCTGAGTCTGGGTGTAATTTGTGCCCGTTAATTGTATGTTTGTAAAGTCCCCCGTTACACAGAGCTTGTTCTCTAATGCGGGAGTTGTCTTTTTAAAAAGAGGAATAAACTTACAGTTTATGTTAGTACAATTAAATAGTATTTATTTTTTATGTAACGAATTATTTCGGTTTTAGTAAGCCACGTATTGTCTCTATCTACACCAGGCATCTTCTTACGTCTGACAATAACTTAAAATGATAATTTATTACAAATTGTAATGGTATTGCTTTAAAATATCATAATTTATTTGAAGCTATAAATAATGTTTTAATGGGTACCTATAATAAATAATTATGTTGTTGTGGATATGATACCTTGGAATAGTAATTCGCTACTTCACGTTTTTGTAGAGGATGGTGATTTCGTATAGCACAGTTTTAACCCGAATTTTCTAATTGTGCAATTTTTTTTTTTTTTTTCAAAAGTCAACGCCCCCACTAGAGAACAAGCTCTGTGTCGCGGGGGACTTTACAAACATACAATTAACGGACACAAATTACACCCAAACTCAGAACAACTGTTTGTGGGTCACACAAAGTTTTGTCCTGTTTTGGAATCGAACCCACAACCTCGTGCACAGCAGGCGCATACTGCGGCCACTGGACCACCAAGGCAGTTAAATTTAATATTAAAATTTAATACTTATGAACTACCCCTGCACTGTGGAATAAGCCTTGTGTCGCGTAAGACTTTACAAATATACAATTAACGGACACGAAGTACACGCAGACTCGGAACAACCATTTATGGATCGCATAATTTTTTGTCCCGTATGGCACCCACACGACACAGAGCTCTCTAGAGCGGGAGTTGTATTTAAAAAAAAAAAAAAAAAAATGGCGAAGGAAAACTAGTTGGTAATTTAAAACAGATGTTTTATTTCCTCTTAAATAATAACATCTGTCAATCAAAATATTTTTAATCATCAAGAGATATATATAAACATAGTCATCACAGTCTAAAGCAATTCATCGAATGTTTAAAATGTTTACCAACAATAATGTTACCATATTAAACAAATAATCACGCTTCTGTTATGGTAACAAACATGCGGTAGCGAAACACAAACATATTTTGTAACACTATAACAATTAAATGTTACGTTCTGTTGATGTCATAGAATGAAAATGTTACTGCCTTGTTGGTCTAGTGGATAGTGCGACTACTGATCATAAAGTCCTATGTTCGAAATTTACAAAAGATGTCCGAAGTTTGGAAATGCGCGTTATTTACTTGCTCGTGCGTCATAAAACACGTAAAGCTGATGGTACTACACCTAATCTCTCTCCAGTTAGTATAAACTCTTGTATGTGGACATTATTTTATATATGTTACGGTAAGAGTGAATAATTGAAGATTATTAATAATTATCTATTATTATTAATAATTACCGAAATTCGAGGTTAAACTGATAAATTAATCACATTTGTCGGTTATTATTAATAATTTAACCCCAGTAGTGATAAATGTAATAAGTGGCCAAGGATTGCGGGGCGGGGCGGTGTGTGCGACGTGCGAGAGGCGCGGGGTGTTAGGTTAGGTTAAAAAAAAAAAAAAAAAAAAAAAAAAAAAAAAGGTTAAATAAATAAAAACATAACATAACCTAAATTATTTATTTTATAACTTTTACCAATATGTGTCGTGAATTATTAATAATTACACTTGACTACGGCTCACATAAGGTTAAATAAATAAAAACCTAACCTAACCTAGGTTAGGTTAGGTTAGGTTTTTATTTATTTTTTAACTTTTACCAATATGTGTCATGAATTATTAATAATTACTACTAAAAGTAATAAATTTCGATCGATTATTCACATTTACCAAAACATGTGGTTATTATTAATAATTTTGTAAAAATATTAATAATTTTCAATTAATCAGATTTACCGTAACATATACACTCATAAATAATGTAGCTTTCTATTGGTAAAAGAATTTACAAAATCGGTTCAGTAGATCCAGAGATTATCCCCCTACAAACTTACAAAGCATAAGAAGATAACGTAGCTGATGGTTTCCATCGAAACGCTAAGAATAAGAAGTAGATAACACTCAAATTAATGAATTTATTTTAAATTGTCAGCTTATTATACCTTTAATGGAGATTTAAATGAAATCTTTGGTAGAGCCACACAGTTGTTTCTTACAGGCCACATCTACACATGAATTTCACTACTACCGTTTGAACCCGAACCGCATCGTAGTATCTACCTACTTAGGTATATGTATAAAAAAAAGATTATAGACAAGGAAAGTTGAAATACAAACTATTCGAATTTTATAAACTATTTTCTTTTGAATTGCACCATTTATATTACTACCATGCTTATTTTCATTTTTAAGAATGGCATAGCAAAATAGCCATATCTCTAGGTGCAACGTAAATCATTGTTGGTGGCCAGTGTTCGATTACTATTTTCATCCTTACAAGTTTTTTTATGTCGGAACATGATTCACAATGTGGCAGTAAAACTTGATCCGGCACATGTAAAATGTGAATTAAAAAAAGTAATTTTTCCTATTGTTATTTTTCAAAAATAGTCGATATTATGGGCAACTGTTTTGTTTTTCTATTAGAGACCTATAATACCCTGGTCTATTGTTAGGATTTAAAATGGCTAAATATTGAGCAATAAATCATGTTCAATATTCAATAGGTTATGCGACAGGCGTCGCTATTATCGTATGCATGACTTTTTGCTTTACCTGGACACCCATCGAACAAATATTTCTTTCTAGAGGTCGCCCGCGACTTCGTCCACGTGGTAATTTGAAATATTTTCCCCGATTTTCCAACATATCTCACTACTGCTCCGCGTCTATTGATTATAGCGTGATGTTATAATAGATAAATGCACTATTCAATAAAAAAAGATTTTTTCTAATCAAACCAGTACTTTCTGAGATAAGCGCGTTCAAACAAACAAACTCTTCAGATTTATAATATAAGTAAAATAAGTATAGATGATAAATTTAAAAAAAAACCTTATTTATTAGCAAGAAACTTTAAAACTCAAATAGACAGTCGATTGTAAATTTGTAACATGCAGTGCTTTTCGTAATCGACTTTTTAATTTCACAATTATTTCGATTGACACATTGTTTTTAAATATCAAGGCTATGAAACGTATCATAATTTGTGTAAAAAAATAAAATATAATAAATATTAACTTTAATGTGTGTACGGTCGGCAACGAAGTTAGCTGTACAGGGCCGCTATATGAAGATTAGTTTTTTAGGAAAACCAATGTATAAATTTGTGTGAAATATATTTTTATCTGTAACTTTAGTCTGAATGTACACTGTGACCAAATTCTACAGAAATATATACAATGGTTTTCTTAAAAAACTAATTTTCATATAGCGGCCTTGTACAGCTAACTCCGTTGCCGTGTGTACATTAAATTTAAAATGTACATTAAAAAATTTAAATACTTTACGTGTAATTATTATCTATTATTTTCACAATAAGTGTCATCCTCAGACTAATAGAATGTCATCTCACACACGTGTTAGGACGTGTGGCACTTGATTTTTTTTCTTAATTTTAAATAACGTTCTGATGGACACTGGATGAGGTCTGATGGACAAGGTAGGCCCAGGATCGAGAGTTGTGGAAATCCTTGGGAGAAGCTTATGTCCAGCATTGGACGTCTTTGGGCTGAGATAACGATGATGATGAATTTGGAGGTAAATTTCAGAATACCGTTAATTTACTTTGATTGTATAATAAGTGTTACAATAATATAATCAGTTTAGGTAGGTAACTGGTTACCTTCGGCCACAGTGTTATCTATATAAATATTTACTTTATAGCTCAAGATGTAGGTTTATAAATTACATAGTACTTATAGGTACCTAAGTAAGTAAACATAATGATAAAATATATAGAATAGACGTCATGTAACTTGTAAAGCATGACATTATAAAAGTCCAGACAATTATCACAAAGTTAAAACAAGGAGTATTTATTTAAACTTTTGCACATAATATACATTGTATAGCGGCGGACTTAATGCCTTAAGGCATTTTCTACCAGTCAACCTTGTGTACAGATACAATATGGTAGGTGCAATTATTCATGATATGGAGTGAGTTATGACATAGACACAAATATACAAGCATATACATAAATATAAATAGACACATATAAAATACAAAATAAAATATAATAATACATATAAAATTAATTTATAAATTTAGAGTAACTCTATAATTTAGTCATGAGTTGAGAATGAGTTAATCCAGATATAATAATATTGTCAGCAAATTTCCTGCGGCAAGCTCGTATATTGAACCTTATTCTACGAAAATGGTTAAAATAATTAGCCAAAACGGTCCAATCGTTTTCCAGTGATGCGTTTATAGACCAGTGCCGAAGCCTATGATAATAAATCATGTTCTCACATTTTTAAAGTATTGCGGTCGATTTTCGACAACTGAGTGACAGTCTAGTAGCAATAAATAGGCATCTACGCAAATATTTTAAAGAAGATTCTACAACTTTCTCAAAATATTGTAGATATCTTATTAAATACTAACTTTATTAACTTATTTGGTTGTTAATTATAGTTTAGTTTTTCGCATTTTCTGAGAAAATTTACCATAGTAATGTATATATTTTTTACACCATCAGAAAGTAGAGATTTTAAGGAACAAAAAACTCACTAACTTTTTTAAAAAAGCACATATTTTGACGGGAGATTTTTCGATCGAAAATTAGGGTGCTTTTTCGATATTAAGTTAAAAACAAGGTGAAAAAATAAATATTTTAAATCAAAAAAATTACAGCGTGTTTGGGATATAATAAGGTAAGTTTTCACGAATTTTTGTGAAAAAAAAAGTTCTTTTTGTAAAAGATAAAAATAAAAAACCAAAAACTTGGTTATTTGAATTTTTCACATACATTTTGAGGTTATGTGAAAAAAGTGTAAATACAAAAGTTGTAGATCTTTTTATTACCTACAACTTTGCTATTTAACTTTTTTCCATAGGACTTGTAGTTTTGCCGGAAATCGAGATAAACCGTTTTTTACCCTTAAAACTCACCCCCTTCCACTTCCCGACCTCAGATCGCCCGTAATTTATTTTTCCTTTAATTTTTGTTATATTCTCTTCCATTTCCAATGGGTTTCATCCTACTATTATTTTTTTTGGTTTCAAAAATTATCGACCCTGGTCTATACGGTCAAACATTTTTATTATTTATGTGAAACTTACAGTGTAAAAAGTGCCATCTACCGCCTATTTATACGAAACTCGTACCAAACGACTTTACACAGCCAATGAATAGATGTCTTCATAAAAAAATTAACCGTGTAGTGATGCGCAAAGTTCTGTGATTATCAGCGTATTATGTGCTAGTGATGCGACAATAATGTGGGAATACCTCGCAGTGTTACTCATCGGGTTTTGGCTCGGTGTTGCCATATTCTTGTATATATCCTGCTACTGGCTTGAGGAGATCTTAGGTAAGCAATTTTATTGTGTTCTTTTATTAAATATATGTTCTGAATCACTTTGACTGATGTCAAATGTGCATTCAAAGTTAAATAGGTCTTTATCATCATCAGCCTAATACCATAGTATATGGAACTTTTTCAAAAGAGGTCTTTATATTGTGCTAATACAGTTCACTGCTGAATAAAGGACATTTCTGTCATTCTGTATTTAAACTTTATTATTCAATATTATTGTTTACTTTTTTTAATTGCCTTTGGTTATTTTCTGTACTTATTAACACTTTCAGTAGCTGCCAATTATAGAACAACTCTACAATAAAACCTATTTTCAGCATTTCATATGAATAGCATGGGAACCTTCCCCGGTACTTCATAAGGGTGCTTATCTTCATAGATACCTATAGAAGGACCTATTCGTTGACTATCTTATCTGCTAGGTACCTACTTATATTTTATATCGCTGCGTGACCTCAGAATCTCTAATAAAAAAACATACGCGTGTTGTTGCATGACCTGATGGACCTTGAGGTCAGGGAGCAGGTGTTGATAGCATCATCGTTTGCATCACCTACAATTTAAGATAGGTACGTGGAGTTTTCTAGATATAGGTAGTCGTGTAGGAATAGGTAGGCATTTGTAGCAATTTTTCTGTAGCATAGAGTAAGGAAGACTATGTAGTGAAGACACTGCCGCTCAGGACTAATTAAATACCTACTGTTTAGAACCTATTCAATCAGCATACAAGTACGGGCTGATAAAGTAGCTAGGGATTTGCTCGCTTATATCCTTGTTGTCCTACTTCTTGTATGAATATAATATAGGTACCTACTTATCTATTAGTATTAATAGTGAAATGAAACAATTGTTAGAAGATAAATTATTAGTCACTAGCTGTTGCCCGCGGCTCCGCCCGCGTGGATGTCGGTTATCGCTGTAAAAAGCCTATGTGTTATTCCAGACCATAATCTATATCTGTGCCAAATTTCATCCAGATCCGTTCAGTAGTTTTTACGTGAAAGAGTAACAAACATCCATCCATCCATATTTACAAACTTACGCGTTTATAATGTTAGTAGGATTATGTTTAGGTTCTAATTAGATAAGTACCGAATCTGTAACATATTGCGAAATGCTAAATAGGACATGACACCTAAGCATAAGCACACTGATGCTGCATAACTGTGCAGTCAAGTAGGTACTTACTGCGCAATAGTAGTATTAAAAATAATAAGTCGAAATAAAACATTAATTTTACATTTAGAGAAGGTTAATTTTTGTTTTTTCGAAATAATATCCATGAAAAACTATTTAGAGCTAGCGGCCCACCTCGGCTTTTCATTATTTTGTTTAATTTTAGGGGTTGATCTTGTTTGAATATTACTCTCTTAGTGCGTGTTCCTTTGTTTCTTACCAGAAGCGGTGATATAAAATTCAGTGGCTCTTACTTTAAAAATGAAACTTTAATACATCCCATATTTTAAATTTACCCTTTAAGGGGTTATGGGGTGAACTTTCGAATATCCTTTCTTAGTGGTTACTTCATCATCATCATCTCAGCCAAAAGACGTCCACTGCTGGACATAGGCCTCAAGGATTTCCACAACTCTCGATCCTGAGCAGACCTTGTCCATCGGTTGCCGGCAACCTTTACCAGGTCGTCGGTCCACCTTGTTGAAGGCCTGCCCACGCTTCGTCTTCCAGCGGTTACTTACCTACGTGATAAAAGAAACCTTTGTGTAAAATGTCAAATTTGTTTTTCCGTGTGGTGACGGATTAATAATACAAATGTCACCACCCATTCCATCCCGTGGGTGTCGTAAGATGTCAACTAAGGGAGTAAGCTTAGCAGAACATATCCACTGCAAGAGAGGGAAAACTCGAAACAAAATCCTATACCAACCCGTCTGGCCAGCGTGGTAAAGTAGGCTAATATCCCTGCGAATTTATGGAGGAGACCCGTTCCCAGCAGTGGGAAGTTTATGAGTTGAGATGGTTGAGATGATAATGATGATGAAAATGTCAAGTTTGTAGCGTCAGTGGTTAAAAGTTCTGCGTTGATGAATTAGTTAATTAGTCGAGACTAGGAATTATATTTCAATTTTCGTGTAATGGGGCGCACCTTTACACAAACATTTAAAACATCTACAAAATACACATAGGTAAGCGTTGATAATCCCATACAGGAAGTAATAATGATCAATTTAATCAAATTAAATACTTTGCGTGTTTACCACAACCTCGTAGACACACAAATATGGTCAGAAATCATTAGGTGTCATTGTGGTTGACCTTTAAGGACGTCCACAGATAAAAAACATTGATATTAATACTAGGTACACCTCAAATAAAATATAATTAAAATAAAACTAGCCCGGGGATATTTTATTATACCTTTTACTTTCTATAAATATGTTGCAATATGTAGGTATTTAATTTATTTACATATTTTTAAACGAATAAGGATTGACAGAGTCGTAGGCACAGAACATAATGAATCTGTGTTCGTAGGTACCTATATTAAACAAGTTGGTCCATATAATAATTCAAGGACTGAATTTAGTTTTTTAATTATTACTAGCGGCCCAACTTCGTCCGGGTTAAACTATTTTCAGTGCAACTTTCTTTTTTTTTTACATAAGATCCTTCTCCTGATAATGACCTGAATCATGATCATGAAAAAAAAGAAAACCGAAATCGGTCCAGCCGTTCACGCGTGATGCCGTGACAAAGGGAAATAGGGATTCAATTTTATATATAAGATTATGTGTGTGTGTGCACACGTTTTTTATACTACTTAGGGGGACAATAGGCCGCCTTACGGTAAGTAGTTACCATAGCCATCCGGTTCCCTTGCAATGAATACCTGGGGCATGACTTGCCAACCGCAACCAAAAATAAGGTACAAGCATTCAAATGCTGTAACATAGGGTTCTGTGTTACAGGAGAACTTTCTCTAATCCTACCTTACCTTTATAAAGGAATTTATATATTATACTAGCTGTTGCCCGCGACTCCGCCCGCGTGGATGTCTGTTATCGCGGTAGAAAGTAGTCAATGTGTTATTCCTCCAGACCATAATCTATCTTTGTGCCAAATTTCATCCAGATCCATTCAGTAGTTTTTACGTGAAAGAGTAACAAAAATCCACCCATCCATCCATCCATCCATACTTTCAAACTTTCACATTTATGTATAATATAAGTAAGCACTATATCCACTGTTTATATATGAATGCCTTTGAAAAGATTATAGACCAACAAAACGTTTAACAAAATTTACAAAGTAAATAGTAGGTATTTACCCATTTAAACCAAAATGTAAAGATAAGTACCAACCGGTACCATTTTATACATAAAAAAGACTTAAGAGGAAATGCGGTGTGTCTATTCTCCATAGAAACGCTCTCGCCTGTTTTCTACCTGGTTTACGATCTTAAAGTAAACATTTTTTGCAATAAAATTAATATCAACTTCTTGTATGTTCCTATGTTTTCCTTTTTAATGATTCATTATATTTATAAGCACTAGAAACCCTTAAAAATGCTCAAAATAACTATTTTAGACGGCTGTCAACATAGGCCTGGTATACAAATATGACAACTGTTATTGAAAAAAGGAAAACATAGGGGCACATTTTATATCCTAATCATGCAGTTTACAAAATATCTTTTTAATTGGTCTAATAATGGAGGAGGAAATAGGCGAGAGCCAAACCTCGAATTACGACTTTTTACTTATGCTGTTTAGTCGGATATGCAGTTGTCCCTGTCACACAAATCGCGCGGCCGAACGGTCGCAAGCGACAGCGATAGTTTATTCAAATACCTAATATTCAAAAGTCTCTCCGCCCGCATTTCCTCTTAAAAGACCATTATAACGTGGTGACATTTAGTATCGGCTGCACCTGCCAATACTGCCATCTAGTGTACATTGATGACACCAATTATTTTATAAAGACTTTTGCTGTAATGAGTATTACTAGTTATTTATATCTAGGGTTGACCGCTATAATTATAACTGATGGCTTAACTTTTAATTCGTTCTGCATCCGTTTGGTATTAAGATATTGTTGCGGTATAAAACTTTAAATACCAGACGGTATTAAAAGTTTTATACATTTTATAATTACAATAAAATTGGTGTAAAAAAGTTCAAGTTTTGAAAGAGGTACTCCTGAGCCCAGTCTGTAATTTAGAGCGGTTTTGTAGGCAAAATATGTAGTTCTACAGTAAACTGCCGGCCAATTTGTACCTACTATTAATACCTTACATTAGCCGTAAGTACACACAGCAACGGAGTTAACTGTACAGGGCCGCTATATGAAGATTTGTTTTTTAAGAAAACCATTACATATATTTTTGTGGAATTTAGTAACAGTGCCCAATTAGACTAAGCCTACAGATAAAAATTGTCACACAAATTCATACATTGGTTTTCCTAAAAAACTAATCTTCATTTAGCGGCCCTGTACAGCTAACTCCGTTGCCTACCTACTATATAAGCAGTCTTAAAAAAATTCTTTAGGGTATCGCTAGGCTAACAGCGCTTTCCAAAGTGCCTAAATCTGTACATTTTTTCACACGACTTTGTCCGCGTGGTAATTTGGGATATTTTCCCCGATTTTGCAACATATCTCACTACTGCTCCGCTCCTATTGATCATAGCGTGATGTTATATATCTAGCCTATAGCCTTCCTGGATAAATGCACTAGCCTTCCTGGATAAATGCACTATTCAACAAAAAAAAGATTTTTTCAAATCGAACCAGTACTTTCTGAGATTAGCGCGTTTAATCAAACAAACTCTTTAGCTTTGTAATATTAGTATAGATTAGGTAAAGGTACACTTGTTAGTGCCTTGTGCTTATATGCACTTGGGACTGCCCTATTTCTCCAGCTCTTGTTTGCAAGCAAAATTGCTTTTAGGCTGAAAACACAGTTCCATACATAGTTTACAGTAACTGTTTGAATGCTTCTTTGTCGCCAACGTGCCACCAAAGTATGAATTAAACAGTACCTATTATCTTTATCATAAAAATAAAATAAACATTCGTATAAGTCAGTCACGCAACGCGTCAAGAAAAATAGATAATAATTAAAATCATTTTACAACAACACACACATTCTGTGATTGCACAATGTACAAAGTCCTACAGATTAAAATAAATTATTAGCCACAGTGCTGTAGTTACCTATAGTTTTTTGCAATTATTTATGAACCTACAAGATTAAAAGGTTATTAAAATAGAGGTGTCGAGGAAGGATAACAGACCCAAATGTACAAATTTTAAATGCTTGTACCAACAGGGTTTTTATGGGTAAACCTCAGTTAAGAAAACTACTGATCAAGGATCTTTTATTAATCTTGGATATCAGTTCCTTGGATCTGAACAACTAAGTTACATACATACATACATATAACTGATAAAAATAAAAATTACTTATTTATTACTTTATATCAGATAGGTTATAATCTTCGAACCACAATGACTCACCATATTTTTCTCAATAATGTTCAACCTGAGATTGACCTCTGTACGTTGATTACGTGATTTTGTTATTAAATCCGCCATTAAGAATATTGTCGGCCATTTTGGTCTCGTGTCGAGGACGGCTACTCACCTCCTTACTCCTTGTCGCCTTTATGATGGTACTTAATGTTATAATAGTGGGTTATAGATTGGTATTATTTTTTTCTGCATATGTGGTCTTGTGGTTAAGGTGGCCACATAACTATCAACACCTCGCCGAGTATGTATCCACACGGGATAAAACTTTTTTGTGATTTATATTGTTTGTTCCGATTATTAATTACTAGCTTCCGCCCGCGGCTTCGCCCACGCGTACATTCCCGCGGGAACAGAGTTTTTCCGGAATAAAAAGTAGCCTACGTGTTATTCCAGACTATAATCTATCTCTATGCTAACTATAATCCAGATCCGTTTAGTAGTTTTTGCGTGAAAGAGTAACAAACATCCACACATTCTTACAAACTTCCGCGTTTATAATATTAGTAGGATTATCTTATTCTAGCTGAACTTGGTTTCCGTGAATTCTAAGTTTGTAAAGTCCCCACGACACAGATCTCGTTCAATAATTTGGGATTTTCTCCTTTTCGTTGACTACCTACGGTATGGTCTTTCTAACCTACAGCTTCAATATTGGTTTCTCTTTATCTTGGAGACGGTGAATTAAATTGTTTCGAGATGGATTCCTAATTACTACTAGTCTGCTATTCGATGTAGTGGGCTTTTTAAAGGCCAAAGGTTATCTATTCTGTTTTCTGTTGAAATACTCTTCAGTAGTACCTACCACTGTATCAGTTTTTTGGCAGCGTATAAACCCTGTTGGGATATTGCACTGGGTTTCCCAGTCATGTCTAACCTCCCTATCTATTATGCTTTGATTACCTATTTCCATCTCAGCCATAAGACGTCCACTGCTGGACATAGGCCTCCCCCAAGGTTTTTCATATCGTTCGGTCCTGAGCTGACCTTGTCCATCGGTTGCCCGCGACCTTTACCAGGTCGTCGGTTCACCTTGTTGGAGGCCTGCCCACGCTGCGGCTGCCAGTTTGTGGTCGCCACTCTATAACCTTTTTTTTTTAACCTATTTATTAATAAATTATTATGATGAGACGGAAAACAGTGTCATGCCATAGACACAATTGCAAAATCTATTATTTGGGAGTCACCGGTGACCAACGTGACATTAAAGGGCTTATAACGTGACCAACGTGACGTTAAAAGGCTTTTATCGTGACCAACGTGACGTTAAAAGGCTTATATCGTGACCAACGTGGCGTAAGTCTTATAAGGCACGTACTTAACAATTCCCGGCGTATTCCACTTAACCCTAAAAAAATTTACACTTCAACCCCAATACGTTTTCTGGATATTTATTATTTCCCCTTTAACCCCAAGACTGAAAAGTTGCGTTAGCACAAAACTCTACCATAACTGTTTTGGGGTTTAAGTAGAGTACTTATAGATTTTCTTTTTAAGACAACTCCCGCACTAGAGAACAAGCTCTGTGTCGCGGGGGACTTTACAAACACAGAATTAACGGACATAAATTACACCCAGACTCGAAACAACTCTTTGTGGGTGACACAAAGATCTGATCAGGAAGGGTTTTGTCCTGTGTGGTAATCGAACCCACAACCTCGTGCACAGCAGGCGCATACTGCGACCACTGGACCACCAAGGCAGTCAAAATTTTGGTACCTATTATCAGAGATGTACAAAATGGTTTTAAAAAAGCATTTAAATACAAAATGCAAAATACTTTTCAGATTAACTATTTCAAATGCAAAATACCAAATAGTTTTGCATTTTGTATTTCAAATGCTAAATGCAAAATAGGTGTTTTCAAAATACTTTTTTAAAATAAAATACCTTTTGACTAAATCTCAGATATTTTTATTTATTTTAGGTATTTATCGTGAGAATTAGAGACACATTGCCGAACCAAACAAAAACGTCTAATAACATGGCACCTTACCTATTCATGACATTTTGGTCATATTTATCAGTACGCGTATCATTAAATTCCATTATGGTATTAATAATAATAATACACACTTAAAATAATGTTAAAAAACTAGACTTACAAAAAGAGAGCCATTTTGTGAAAATTGTGTAGCCATTTATTTCGGTTGATTGTGCATCTAGTTATTATTATAACACTTTTATTTTATAAATAACAACTGGACTGGTGTTGTTAAAAAGGGTAATAAATAAACATCAATTTTTATTTATACAAAAGAAGAAAAGAAAGGGCGCGCATGGCTAGCAGGCGTCTCTATCGGTCAAATTCGAAAATACAAGCGTCAATCGTTCATTTCATTTTGTTTGACTGGTAATGTTGGCTAAACTTGATCACAAAGTATTTTGCATTTAAAAATATTCATTTCAAAATGCAAAATACATCTCGAAAGGTATTTCAAATAAAATACAAAATGCTTTTCACTAAAAGGCATTTAAATGCAAAATACAAAATCGATACCTCCCACGTAAGTTATTGTAACCCCAAAAACAAAATTTTACAGTAGAGCGTTTTAAAGTTGTAAATTGAAATATAAACGTCATCTATTGTAATATTTTTGTGAAATTTGGTATGTATATATAATTTTGGGTACTTTCAATTATAAGGCAAGGAAAATTATGAAAATATTGGTACTTTTTGAGATTTTGTTCATACAATATTTTACAGCGATGTGTATCTTAAAAAAAAATTGTATGTGATACTTACAATCGTTTACACTGGAAAATAATGGTTGTATTTTATTGTATGTGCTAGATACTATAGTGTACGATGGATGGAACTAAATATATGTAGTATTGTATGTTAAGAAAATAAAAATTATGTAAGAAATATACTTTTATTAATGAAAATAAACTTCCAAAAATATTTTAAATAGGGACAAACATACTTGTAGAGTTTTTTATCTAGGAACTTGTTCTAAATTTCTAACGAATAATAACAAAATAGATCAAAGGAATACAAACATAAAAATGTAAATACAATGTTTCAAACAGAAAGTATACTAAGTATCTTTCTTTCTTTTTTATCTTTTTTTTTAAAGACAACGAACAAGCTCTGTGTTGCGGGGGACTTTACAAACATACAATTAACGAACACAAATTACACCCAGACTCAGAACAACTCTTTGTGGGCCACACAAAGTTTTGTCCTGTGTGGGAACCAAACCCACAACCTGGTGCACAGCAGGCGCATACTGTGACCACTGGACCGCCAAGGCACTCAAGTCAAGTATAAAAAATATAATCAAAATAATGTGTGTTGCTTTCAATCAATAATATAATAATTTGCACCCTACTTTCTTGTACAGTTTTATGGATAAATAATAAAACTGTAACAAAAATTGTTAATTAATAAATCAACATTACTAGCAATCAAACACATGTCTATCTCTGAGATCAGCTTACAATCAAGGTTCATAACGTTAACTTCATTCTTTTTTAAGTTATCTGAATGTCAGTATCCAAAAAAAATTAATAGGAAGGTCATTTATGCATTTGCGAGTGATTTAGATTCGATAAACTGTGTGAAAGCATTTTGTATTGCCTCCTGAAAAGAAAACTTTTTATCACGTAGACCTTGCTCCAACTTGCTGGTTTCTAATTGCAATTTCTGTAGAGTTAAAGTGGTTTCTCGTGCTGTATGAGGTCTCGTCTTATCAAGGAGCAATAATGGTGATCGATTCATGAGTCGGGGCTGTTTCTCTGCTACTTTTGCTATCATTGTTCGGAGTTCGGCACAGTAGATATCTGCCGTTATTGCTTGACCAGATCGGAGAAAGCTATAGTGAATAACACCATGCTGAGACCACCAAACAGTTACTATTACCTTTTTATTGGTAAGCTTTGCTTTGGGACACTGTTGCGGCGTTTGACCTGGGTTCGGCCATTGCATTTCTCGCTTACGGTTATCGAAAAGAATCCACTTTTTATCACATGTCACAATTCGATACAATAATCCTTCCATTTCTGTATCATTCAACAAGGCAACACAAGTTTCAACACGCGTTTCTTTTTACAGATCAGTCAAATCATGAGGCACCCATTAATCTTAATTTTTATTTTATTGATTTGTCGCAAATGAGTCAATATTGTTGGTAAAGTAACGTTAAACCATGCCGCTAATTCCTCGGTAGTTTGGCTTGGATCGGCTTCCATCATCTCTTTCAATTCATTGTTATTCACCTGTGTGGACGGTCTTCCACATGGTTCGTTCTTCAAATCAAAGTTACGGAAACTTTGATTTGATTTGAGAAACACGAACGCGTTTAAACAGAAATCGCACGGTGCGTTCATTAGCAGTCCCCTATCCAAACGCAACATTGATATTGCGAGCTGTTTCTGCCGCGTGAGTTCCGTCGGAACTCGTATTCAACAATCTCTCGAATTTTAGAAGTATCCATCTTTCTTGTCTAAGCTGAATAAAAAAACCACTGAAAGTCGATAATCGTCTAGTGGCATATCTAACTCGAGAGTTTCTGGGCTTCGGCATTCACGTAAAGTAATTGTAAAGATACCGGTTATTACGTAATTGTAATAATCATTAAGCTAGGTGGAGAAATCCTGGACAGTTTGACAACCAGTAGGTGGACCACTAGCCTACTCCCACCATCTACAATTGACTAGTGTGGTGGAGTATTTACCCAACCCCTCCCAATTTTAAAAAGGAATGTTATGTAATGTTAAGCAGTCATATCATCAATTCTTAATGAAATGGAAGTGGTAGAATCACATGAGCTGAACCATAGAAATAGCTGATGCATAAATTATGATAGCAGTGGCAGAAAATGTAAGAATTTTAGGCATACTCTATTGTATGTAAATAAAAAAAATATGTCATAGCAACGTAAAATATGCTATGTAAACATACAATATAATTTTTAGTAACCAATCCCCACGTAAAATATTGTATGTATTACATAACACTTAATATGTTATAACTCCGCAACGTAAGTTATTGTAAGTAATCTATACAACAGTTTAGGCTGGCTTTGTCAAAATAAAATAAAAAATGAAATAAAATAAAGAAAATTAAATGATACTGTTACATTTTGGAGACTTGAATAACAAAAACTATCGGATTAATTATTTAATTATTTGGTTTAAGGACATATTCTGGTTTTCTATTGATTTTTCCTAGCAACTTTCGGTGGGTTCATCAGTATTATTTACCATATCACAGAGTTTTCGGCCTCTACTTTGTATTTTTTGTTTACGCCCAATTGTTTTCAAAAATAGCTAAATAAAAAATACTGTTAAAACATTAAAAACGTTCGATATTTATCGCAACCAGTGCGGCATCCACCCGATCGAGCGCCCCCGGGCAAGACTATTGTATGTCACACATACACAGCGCGAGCGCTCAACGATCCCCGGCCCCGACCCGCGTAAACAGTTGCATCGACCTGATGCAATGTTATACGCTGTGGTCATAATAAAGATACAACTGTATACGTCTGAAAAGTACCCTAAATATGGCTATTTTTCAACTTTTTTAATTTTTAGTAGGTAAATATAGGTATAAAAAGGCGATATAGCTAAAAAAAGCAAAATGTCAAAATTGTGGGTTACAATAACTTACGTGGGAGGTATCGAAATAGGTATTTTGCATTTTGTATTTGCATTTTAAATAGAAGTATTTCAAATAAATCGCATCTCTGCCTATTATCACTTTGAGGTTACGCTAAAACTATCAGCGGGTTAAGCTATCAATGGCACGGTAACCCTATTGATGGGTGACCGCATAGTGGTATTTCATCTGAGCGTCTCCGTGCCTAAAAAGCACGCTAAAAGTCGGTCCCGACTGTTAACAGTCGTTAGATCACGACAGAGGCCTAAATATGGGCGATCTTAATACCTAAATCTGTCACCAGGTTGACCACTAACCAAACGATAAGAAGAAGTAGCATTATCTATGGATTTTGGTGTGGTGATGGAGCCCAGTTCCCTAAAACGCAAATACATGTAGGTATATAATACATTAATATTGCTACATTATATTACAAATATTTGAATACAAACACCAAAATGTCTCGACAACGCCTCGATTACGAACAAAACAAACAGTTCATAACACTCCACCTCATGTTTGTTTTGTGAGGTAACTTGTCACTTGCGAATAGTACGGATATTGCACTAGTATACAACATGTCTTGCTTAATAATTTTGAACTTTATCTTGTTAGTCATAGAGTAGGAAATGTTATGAAGGGAATCAGTGACGAAAGACACAGGTCTATACCCAACTTGTACATAGGTGTGGGTGTAAGGAAAATTCTTCACGCGTTATGTGTACAGATTTTGTAATTTAACAGGTCACTTTGATTTGAATCTTCGACGAAGTAATCTATATACATGCCCAATAAGAATACTGACCAAAAAGTATTCAAAAACTTGGATATAATATGTTATTTTAATAAACGCATGCCTATATCACTGGAGATTTACACTCACGTGTATCCTACTAATATTATAAACGCGAAAGTTTGTAAGTATGGACGGATGGATGTTTGTTACTGTTTCACGTAAAAACTACTGAACGAATCTGGATTAAATTTGGCACAGAGATAGATTATGGTCTGGAATAACACATAGGCTACTTTTTACAGCAATAACCGACATGTACGCGGGCGGAGCCGCGGGCAACAGTTATTTTTATTATACGTCTGTGGTATTCGCATGGCGGGCAATGGACATCATTACAAACGAGCTATTATAATTTTATTAAAAAAAAGCGGTGGTGGCCGAGTGGGCAAGTAACAGACTTGTATGCAAGAGGTGCGAGTTCGATCCCGGGTGGCAGTACCAATGTGAATTCGCCATCTGCTAACGGTAAAGGAAAACATCATGAGGAAACCCACATTTCTTAGAAGAAATTCTAAAGACATGTCTGATTCACTAAACCGCAGAAGGCCAGGGTGTGTGAATTAAGTAAGGCCTACACCCTTTCTCCTCTCTCTCTCTCTCTTGATAGAGGAGAAGAGGCCCGTGCCCAGCAGTGGGACATATATGGGTAGCTATTTTTATTATTTACTAGCGGCCCGCCTCGACTTCGTCCGGATTAAACCATTTTCAGCGCAACTTTCTTATTTTCTTTTACTTAAGAACCTTCTCCTGAAAATAACAAATACAACAAAAAAAGAATTACTGAAATCGGTCCAGCGGTTCACGCGTGGTGCCGTGACCAAGGGCAATAGGGATTCATTTATTTATAAAGATTATAATTATTATTGAAATCATTTAACTGAATTATGACTAATGGGGTAAAATCGGTTAAGTAAGTAGTTACTTGCTGCATGGTACAATCTACAGCTTGAATATAGGTATATTGGGACTTTTTAAAGGCCAAAAGTTATCTATTGGGTTTTCTGTTAGAATACTCTTCAGTAGCACCACTGAGTCAGTTATTTAAATACTTACGTCATAGAAAAGCGTATCACAAATACAGTTCATATTAAATCTGAATAAATATGGAATTACTTATGACTAATCAATTGAAAATTTGACGATTTATTTACAATAAGGTTCGAATTATTTATAATTATTTACATAACGATTATTTGTAAAATAGGTAGTTATTAATTAATAATAATAGCAACCCATATACGAGTGTGTCCCACTGCTAGGCATGTGTCTCCTCTACTCTATCGAGAGAGCTGCCTAAAAATAACTAAATGATTTCACCATACGTGTAATCTAGCGGTTGAGTAGGTACTAATAAGTATTCTGTGGCTGAGTTGTCATTAATATACACACGTAGACAAAGAAAAACTGTACAAAATCTCATTAAATCGTAATTAGCAGAAAATATTCTTATGACTTTAAGCATTTTGATGATAAGTAGGTAGATATTCTTATAGAACACACGAATGATCTCAGTTCTCAGAGGTAACACAATGCTCACAAAAGTTTAATGTATTTGTGAAACCTGTTTGAGTACCTACATCATCCGCAGTAATTATTTGAATAATATTTCGCGAAGTAGATTGTTAATTGCTATTTTTTCTCGAAAGATAACCTTATATTAAGTTTCATTAAGATTTGATTTGAAATAATAGATAGTAAATTATTATTATTAATACTTTAAGGCAGTTTAAATTCTATAATTTAAACTGGCTTAAAATAATAAAGAAAAACAAAAACCTTTAAAAATTTAAAAAATAAGATTTTTGTTTTACTTTTCCAAATTAATTTCAACAGAGACTAGTCATCGCGCGGGAAATATTATAGTGCTCAGAAGTGTGCGCAAACACAAGTGCAATATATATTCCGTCATTGTCCGACAGGACGTCAATCCACAATCCGACACATCAAAGAGCTCAGGCGTAAAACCAATAGCTTAAAGTGCTTTCTAAGGCACGTGGGTGTAAACACCGCAAAAGTCCAAACTTCGGACACCTGCTGTTAATTATATATACGTTTTGCCTAAGTCGGGAATCGAATCCAGGACCTCATGATCAGCAGTCGCATTCGACGACCACTAGACCGACCAGGTAGTTATTCTTACAAGAGTGTAAACCGTAGGCAGGATATTCTTTGATACCTTACCTCGTATATATTTTCTTTACATTTGGTAACTATACAATAAATAATTCTATAATAGGTATATATTTTCATTAATACTTATTTAAGTAGGAGAGTACATAAACCTCTCATCTTTGGTAAATTATAATTAATTTAACAGATATAATTAGATTTTAATATGTTATTATATGTGAACTAATTGATAACGTGATAGTCATTATCAGCAGTAATCTGAATGCATTGTGCGTGTAACTTATTTAGATAATATTATACAAAACGTTAATAATATTGTAGACACAACAATACTTATTATTATCATCCTAGAGCCATTGCACTATATTCATATATTTAATTTACTTATGTGGCAAACAAGCATACGACTCGTCTGATGGTGAGCCTATGCACGCTTGCATCTGGCCGATTTTAGCACCAAGGTATTGTGATGAGCTTTCTAGTGGAGTTCCACACAGAAAAAAAAGTTTCTTTACAAATGCCAAGGCATTTTTGTTCATCAAACTTTTCTTTAAAAATGACTATTTTGTTTTGTCACGTGTTTTAAAAAAATGCTTAGGTACCTAAATGGGCACTGGAGATCTGTACTCAAAGGAACACAACTGGCCCACTATGTAGTTGTTTGGCAGTGGTATCCTATAAGGTGGAGGGAGGTCCTTCCCCAGTCAGGCTTGCCCGCTAAAGTTAAAGTCTAAAGATTTTTTAAAACTAAAGTTAACGGTCTGTATGTACAAATAATGTGGTTTTAAATATAGCCGAAGTCACTAAGATAAAAACTCCAGCATTAGGGAATAATTCCTATTTTCAATGCAGGAAACACAATCTTCATAAAGCACACTATTTTGTTGAGCCCCATAACACTACGCGCATAAAAAAATAATGGCGTGATAACCACACTAACCTAACTACTTACCTAGTGCATTGAAGTAATCTTTCTTGTCTTTTCTTCTGCAGACCTCCCGCCCCCTCGCAATGCATCACCATCAAGCGCTCCAAAAAGCGGTGCAAGCGGCGCTCACGTCCAGCTCAAGCGGCTCGTCGCCAGAGTAGTAGAGGAAGCTGCATCGCTGCCAGCGCTTGCGAGATATGTCGCAGAACCACACACGCCCACCTTGGAAACTTCCACATACGAAGATTTGTTGGCATCGGCTATATTGAATAAGGTTAGTGATCATTCAGAACGTGAACTATTTATGAAGTATTTTTATCCAGAGGTAAGAAGAGGTAGAAGTCGAAAAAATTAAGTAGTATATTCCCAATTCACCAACTATGTTAAGTCCCTAGTAAAGGACGCAAGGCTTTTGCTATAACAATAATATGCCAAGTATATACCAGGCATAATTCCAAAGCCCGGGCTGATGCATTTCTCAGCTAAAAATCCATTAACACTTCATAGAACCAGGGCATTGTTCCCAAGTCCTCGGCTGCGAAGGTAGACAGACCTTTATTTAAAGCTGCTGTGCCACCGAATTAAACAGAAGCTTCTACAGACCATAGTTTAATAAGAAGCATATCAACTTTGACATAGATATGCAAATATCCTTGATTTAATGATAGAAAATGTATAAAATCTAAACCACTATTTATAATAAGTACTGTTACTTGGAGTTTAAATTAGTACCAACATTTTTAGAAGGTTCTTATCGGCAAGACTGCCACGATAAACCCTTAAACAGACAGGTTTGGAAGTGGACCACCCAATCCGCGACAAATTAAGACTTTTCCCTCTAATCCGAGTAGATGACCGATATAAATCCGAATGGCACCAATAGTGAAGTGCATGTTTATGTAAACATAACCTTATTTGTGGAGAATCCTTACAAACGTCTCATTAGGCAATGCTCGCAACTAATTTAGGGTTGTCAAGAACGAAGTAGTGAACACGTAGGCATTCTCTACCAGCCGACCTTAGGGTGATTTAGAGATAGATATAAGTACGTAGTAGGTATAAGAAAACAGTATCTATTAAAATAATATGTAATCTATAATTTCAAAAAAATATCACTATTGTACTTTGATCGGAATTTAAAAATGCCTCAATTTTACATACATATCACCTAATTCAAACTTTGGCAGTTAATCCACAGATTGAATTTTGTAATCTTAAGGATATCCTGCAAGTGTGATTACAATTATAAACTAATGATATGTTATCTTATTGGCAAGCGGAGTTTATATGTCATAAAAAGATAGCAAAACCTATCGATCGTCAGTTTCACAATTCCTGGACCAGTAGGTACCGACTTATTGAAACCTACTCAATTAACAAACCAATATATCCTTCGGTTATTAAAGCAGTAGCCCCTTTTACCTTGCATTTTACCGAGTCCCTAATGTTAAAAATAAAATAAGGTTATGACGACACTACATTCTCCATCTGCACTGCCTGTAAACGCTACCAAATCATCATTTCCATCCACCAGATGCTTCACAGACACTGGCACAGAAAACTCCAATCACCAAACTTCCGAATAATTATTCCTCCACATTCAATTATTTCTTTTAATATAGTCGTAATAAAGCTATGAACAACATATAAATACAACAAGGATCTTGTCGATAGACATAACCTACAATCAATCATATGAATAGCTATACGATAACTTATCGAATGGTTATCAGATAGCTAGTATCTCGCGGTTATTCCAGTCTAAAGATAGTTCTTTATAGGTACCTAATCAATGCGATGTTTTCCAAAGAAATGGTAAGTCATATAAATAATGAGATTAATGACTTATTCCTTGATTATAGTCGGAGGTAATCGCTTGTACGCGATGATTGTCTCTGTCGTATTCCGCTGAGTGTAAAAAGTGTAGTTCAGTGAAATGTATACCCTTATATTGGTGTCTGGTGTAATTTTTCTATATATTTTAGCAGCAATTAGCTTGGTGAGTTACATAAATAAGTGCGTTGGAGAATATGCGGTTTCTAAACAGTAATTTCTGAATTTTATTTAGTGTTTCGAGTATTTTTGTCTGTGTTAGTGATTGTTAAAGTGGGTAGAATTTTGTTGATCTTTTAAATAGTGCAATGTTTTGTTTTGATAAACAACATTGCAATACGGAAAGCATAAGTATTTTGCTAGTTTTCTTTTTAATTTTGTCATTTTTATAAAATAATCTATAAGGTAAGTCATTTATCGCGATGCAAGAGAACATTACAGTCCAAATCACTGCATTAAAATGCGATACACAACCCTACCACGACGCCCCTCGTTTAACCCCATACATTACCCGCCAGTTGTCAATCGCACCCGTGTGAACAGCACCTTTTTAACACATATTTATTAAACGCTTAACGTTATGAAAATAGAGTTCAAGTTTGCATGACAGTAATGTACAATTTCTTCAGTTCTATTGTGAGCTACTTTCCCGAACACAACGGAGAGGTTTGATGTTTTTCATACGATTGTTATTAATCAAAGCGTTTAGCCGATGTTGTTCTACTAGCTCGGTTACGGTCGAGTGAGGATCAAATTCTCTTAGGGATTTATCGTTATGATCTATGATGGTTGGTACAGCATTTCCTTCAATTGTTTTGCCGTGGAAAATGTGTAGGTCAATTTCTTTTCAATGTGATGCGTAATGAAAAAGTGTTTTGTAGGGACCCAATTTAAAATACAGTTAAGACAAGTGTTTTGTAAATAGATTTATATAGGTAATTGTCTTAATCGCAAATCTAAATATTTCACATGTCTCGAATTGTGTTATGGACGGTAAAGTTACTTAATGATTGTGTTTGTAAGTAAAGTTGTAAAAAATTGAAAACTTACGAGCGTGCAGCAAAATAAACCCTACCTAGAACCTAATTCAGTTGCGAAAATAACCATCTATTTGTCTTTTTTCAGGTGATCGAGCGCTACCAAAACGAGAATGGTTCGGGAGGTCGCAGCAGTGGGATCCACTCGGCGAGCGCCAGCCCCACACCTTCTGAGCGCTCCTCTCCAAGATCACTTCATTCAAGACACACCAGAGACATCACTCCACCTGTAAGGCAAATTCTATTTTCTTGTCAAAGAATTGAATATTAAACCTCTTTGAACAGGTAACTTAAAGCGTAGGAACAACGCCGGCTACTATTTTTTTAAAGTGTTTTGTTGATGTTAATCTAATCTACAAATCAACTATGACTAATTACTAAATTTGAATGTATAACCTTGATAAGTAAAACCGTTTAGATTTTGAACGTTATGTGTGAACTTTTGCAGCTTCATGAAGAAGACGATGTGTCTGATTGGGAAGAGGGGGAGGCGACGGATGAAGCCTTAGAAGTGCCGCGACGCGTGCCCTTCCCAGAGTTCGGAGGAGATATTGTACACAATATAGGTAAGAATTTACTAATCCACTAAAACTTTCTACTTGAAATTTCACAATGTTATGAAAATATATATAAAACTTTCGATGATGTATGACTAAACGCAGTCTAGCAAATAAACAAATAAATTAAAAAGCAGACTTAAACAAGCTTAGTTATCATAATCAGCTGATAGAAAAAGACGGGACAATGTTAACAACCTCGTTAGAGATAACATTATCTGTTTACACGGTGTTATGTACTTAAAAATTAATTTAGGCAAAGGTAGCTATAGAAATCAATTTGCGTTTTCAGATAATGAGGATCGTGAGTTTGACGAAGTGTCCGGAAGTGACTTGCAGGCGGTAGATGGCACTTGGGAAGAAAACTGGCTGTTCCAGAAAAAGAAAATCAAGACAATACAGTCTGTGCCGGTACCGATGTTAGTTCCTAACTCAAACACAGAATACAGAGCTTTGATCGGCGACAGAGATGCTGACGACACCACCGATCTTTCAGACAATGCGAGCGACTCTGAAGAGCAAGCGGCAGAATATAAGAGCGACATAAAGAAAGTTCTCGAATCTAAACACGTTATAGGAGGCTTGCCTAAAGTAGAGGATTCGGACTTTGAACCAGACAGCCTCACAATAGACAATGGATATGACGAATTTGAAAATAAAATGAGCGACGATGATACAGTAGACGTGATCATTAACAAAATTAATGGCAACAACGTTACTGTTGTTGAAGCTATCAATGGTAATGGGACAGATGAAGTCGACAGTGGTAAGTTAGTTCTTGGTATCGATAGTGGGCCATTATCTAAAGCCGAATTCGCTGTGAAAGAAGAAATACACAGAAAATTACTCAATGGAAACACGGGAGAGGTGACGGAAAATATTTATGCAAATATGAACGGAAAGCTACATAACGGTGTGCAAGAAGATTTATATAATGGAGATAATTTCACAAACAATAAAGGTAGAAATAACTGAATAACTTGGTCACCCGATGAAATATATTCTGTGAATTTAATATATCAAATAGCTCATTAATTTAAAGAAAATAACGTTTTTAACGTATTACAGAATCGATGAACACGGTGGTTAGTCGCCACGAACGCGAAGGTGAATACGAGGAGACTGTGGCAGTGCCCGTGCAGAGGTACGCTGACAGTTTGCGCAGAAAGCACTTCGATGATGGACCACAAGTGTAAGTAACCGCATCCGGATGACTACTAATATGTAGCATGTAAAAATAATTGCATAGGTGAACAAAGTGTTAAGGTGAGCACAATCAACACGCTAATTGAAGTCTGGGGACATTTTATGATGGCGAAGTCCCCTTGGATTAATTTGAACACTTTAGTCAGCTGAGCATGTCCGCCGCCAGTCAAATATCTGATTTCAAAAGACAACTTATTAATTAATAATCATTTTGTTCCAGGGTTCCAACGCGTGATACGGACCAAGATGATGAATTGATACCAGGTAATAAAAATAACCTTTTTTGAAACTAAAATACGCATAATGCAAGCCACTACGCCTGACCAATATAACAACTAATACAAATATAATTTTGACTTACAGGTTCAATAGCATACAGAGAGCGCAAAAAATGGTTGAACTACGTAGAAATGCCAAACAACCCATATTCTCCTGAAGCTATTCAGAAAAGGCTTTCTACAAAGAGTACATCATCACTCTTTGACATGTTTACTAAGAAAGAAGAATCCCCCGATGATAAAATTGAAATACCTGACGATGATGATGAAAGAATAATCGAAGTACCAGTAAAAGAAATGAACCATAATAAGTTAAAATTAGCCATTAGTAATGATAGTATTAGTGATATTGGAACAATTAAAAGTCCCTCGCCTAGAATACTGAAGGACGTTGTAGGAGATGAAATACCTCAGTATAAACGGTAAGTAAAACATAATTGGAGCAATCAAACTAAGGAAGTGCTATCACAAAACAGCAAACCAAATGACACAAATTTGTTAGTGTTGCGTTCGTTTGTCTTTTAAGGTTCTCAGTGGTCTTATATTGGTATAACAAATATTTAATACTACTTAGTTTGTGGTTTGACTGCGTGAATATCAGTTAAAATAGTTATTTAATGTTACCCTAACATCCCGAGTAAAGTTCGTTGCCTAAATGGCAACATGTATTTATGATATCAAATCAAATATGAAGAGGATATCAAGTGTGCAGGTTTGAATTAATATGACAAAAAATGTGATCAAGCTAATATTTAATTAAATATTTATGTTTACAGTTACGGCCGAGACTATTACATAAGAGAGGCGAAGGCGTCGTGCGGCGGTCGTAAAAAGACTAGCGCTAGTGAGACCAGCTCCGTGTCGTCTATGAACAAGTCCACCAGTTTAGACAATTTCGATACAGATTTCACTTCGCCTGTAAGTGCCAGCAGCTCATTGAGCGACCTCGAGGCCTCCGCCCTTCATCAGAACATCGTACGCGCCGTACTCAGCCCCAGAAACGCCAGCCCCAACTTTGCAATAAACCCTATTTTTGAAAACCCCGATAGACAAAACGATAACGCTGACGAAAATCATGCGATGGACGATCTAGTCTGTCGAGACGCCAACGTAAGACAACAATGTAGAACTGTGTGCAATGGAGGTGACGGTTATGTGGAAAACGAGGATATAGTTAGACTTAAAATACCGAAAATTCCCGAGATTACAGAAGATCTTTTCGAGACGTACACGAACGTTAGGCGAAGCAACACGCTGCGTAGCGAGGACCTGTGCCTTAGGGCGAAACGCCGTACTGCACTCAATTTTACGTTCGGAGGCAGTCTCAGGTTAAGCAAAGGCTTTCGTACCGATATTTGGTGAATGATAGCTCCTAGTTCCGATAGTATCTAATACACCACCTCCGATCTAAATGGCACTCCTACTGACAAACAATCAACTCTCAACACGGAATCTCTAACTGTGTACGATACATACATAGCTTTCAATCGAATCTAGGATACAATAGTTAAATTATTTCTGAAATCATAGTCACCTTTCATAAAATACGGTGAAAGGAATTCTTTCTCATTTCTTAATCGAGCATAAATCTAAGATATCTTCGTTCGACACACAGTATTGCCTGTTGTGTGTAAAGTTGGCATGTTGTTATTAAATTTGTTGGATATAAAGCGCTGACTAACAGCACTGAGCACTATTAATCCAAGAATTATCTTTAGTACTGCACTCATAGATTTGTGTTCTTCTTATTAAAATTTTCAGTACTACCGTAATCCTCAAAGACGTTAGTGGTGAGTGTTGTAAGATTTTGGCAAAAGTTTGACTAACTGCATTCGACTGCTTGCCACTGATCTAACGATTTCTTTTAAATACTATAATACTAACCCCTTCGCAAATATCACCTCAAATACATTCATTTCATTTGATTCATATATGTACATATTATATTTTTATGGTCTTCGTTGATACATTTTCAATATGGACACCCTGTGTTTAATGCAATGCACATAATAATGCTTATACAAGGTCACCTAAGACGCTTAGTAAAATTTGTTAACTCTCTAACAATATTTATTTAAATATTTACTAACATCTATTGCACTTTTAGTAGCGACAATTAGATCGAACACATTCTTTGTAAAAATATAGAAATACTCCGACAGTCTTTCATTATATTCGAAATGCAGTATAAATATAATTTATAAGTGAAAGTACACGTTACATTGTCATAATGTTATCAACATTTCAGGGATTACTTATAAAACAATTCAACATGATAGCGACGAACCAACATTACACAAAATTCGCTGGCAATGAGGACTTGACATCACTAACGACTACAGCAAACAATAAAGATAACGTTATGATTGAATACGAGGACGCTAGCGCACCGACTCTGTTTGCCGCCACACCGGTCTATGTTGATGACGATACCGACAGAAAATTCGACGAAATCCTAGAGACTGCATACAAAACAGCTCCTTTAGAACTTCCACCACCAATACCAGCTGACATCGACGAAAAAGACGAACCACTTAAATCACCAATGAGTGTAGACAATTCTTACATAAGCACCAGTAGTTTGGAAGACTCCATCAAAATTTACAATGTTCAAACAGGTGAAATTATTAAATGTAAGCCTGAAGATAACGTATCTAGTAGATATGACACCGACACGAATGACAACATTGATATTGTCGATAAAAACATCTCAGAAGTAGATAGCGTCAGTAGTGGCAACGATGTGCATGAACAAACTGTGATAGAAGATATTGTTGAAGAGAAATTGGAACGTGAATCTGATGATATTCTGCTGCATCTACCTAAAGTAAAAGAACTGGCTAAGAAATTCGTTAGCATGGACAATTTAGAGGAACCAATAAAGGTGCGTGAAATGGTTTATTAAAGAGATAAGCGGTGTGAGTCACTTTTTTGGTGAAATATGTAGGTGTGTATGGGTGTGTTGCAAATGTTGTTTAGATTACTGATTTTCATGAATTAAAATTGTGCATTGTTCTATTGAATCAAGGTAATCGCACGCCTGGCCAAACTACGGCTACTACCAGCATAATAAATCCAGCCGGCCCCGTTTGAATCTTTGTTTAAATGTAAATTTTATTTAAATAGAATATAAATAGGAAAAATATAGTAATTGTATGTGTATATATGGCATCTAGCTATTAAATAACTAGGGTTGTGTGCCAACTGCCAATAACAGCAAAAACTGAACACATTCATGACATATATAAGTAACATATATAAAAATAATTAATTGCAAACCATTACAAATTTTGTATTGATATGAATAAGAGCAGTCCACTTGAATCCCACGTGACATGGCACTATGAACGAGCTCTGTTTCGCGAGGGATAATTTTTATATTCTTTAATAAAAAAACATTTTAAATTTAAAGCCATTTTCAATCATTCATTTAGCACAAATCGCCAACAATTTTTAATTTCTTTCAGGCACCACAACCACACCTCAGACGGCGAAGAAGCAAAGACAACGTTCTCACAGATCCCACCTTTAAGCCAGAGAAGACCAAACAGATGTACATGCACAGTCTCACAGCAAGAAGCATATCTAAAGAGTTCAGAGAAGAGCTGAAACTCTCCATGTCTACCCCTCTTACCGTCCCTGGAGGTTCGAAAGAAATTCCTGAAGGTATTGAAGAAGTCTCTAAAGAATCTTCCAGACCAGGCAGTCCAGTACCAGAACCTGGTACGATTAAAACCAAGTTAGCGTTCTTTGAAAGTCTCAAGTCAAAATTTAGCAGTAAGTGAAGTCGTTGATTGAAAAGCAATGCCATAAAGTAGAAATAAGAAAGAGGTATTAAAGTAACTTTAGTTGAAAAGTGCAAATATTTTTGATTTTATTTTCAAAATTTACTATGCTATCTCATTCGTTTAAAACTAAATAGAAAGAGACAGTAATATGCTTTTCAGTTAAATACTTCACCTACTTTTATCCTCAAGTACTTCGTAATCGTATCGAGTGAAAGATGAATGATAAAAAGCATGATTTTCTGTACATTGCGTAGTGTTTATCGCAGTAGTGTAACTATAACTTGTTTGTGTCATACTAAACAAGTAATGTAGTTAAAACTGATTAGGGCAGGACATTCCATATAGTTTGTAGTGTAGTGCATAATAATGGTCACATAATTTAAATCATAGGTTACGGTGTAAATGTTAAGTGCCATTTGTAATCATTATTTTCATTTATTTAATTAGTTGGTGTTGTATTGGCGAAGACTATGTACCTATTTACTTAAAGTTTCACATCAGTTGGTGGAAGTTTATAATAAATCTTACGTCACGATGTTTGTTAATGCTAATCTCCAAAACCACTTAACCGATTTTTATGTTTTTTTATGCCTATGTAACTTAAGAGATGGAAAGGAAGCTTTTATCTCTATATGTGGCCCCAAGCTTGTCTATTATTATAATTTTCTTCCGCATCGTATATATTAGCTTCTTAAGGTATTTGTCTACCAGGCCGAGGGCCTGTCCCACATTACATTTTCTCCTTCACCTTACTAGGTACATATTTTCGCCAATACTTCATTATTTATTTAGCTAATGCCAAAGTTGTAAATATTCACTATAACTGGGTAGAGTAGCGGTTATGTCCTATGTATAGTACTTTAGTATATATCTATATATAAGCCGTAGCATAAGAAGTGCAATAAATTATTATTACTTATCAATACAGATCGAATAAAAACAGGCTCTTATTTACCTAAAGAATATACATGGAAAAAATTACTTTCTGAATTAAAAAAATACCTAAAAATCAAAAATAGTCGACTGAGTACGCTAGGATTTTTATTTTATAAGAGAGAGAGACAACACTATATTTGGTACTTCAGATTTCAAATTAAAATGAGACATCATTTTGATGCGTCAGCCCGCATCGACCGATTTAAAAAAATAAAAATTTATTAATTAATTCGAACCTTGGGACAACATTTAGTGGTGCGCTTGGGCCATAATCACTGTCGTTCCTGGCTGTTATCAGTAACCAGATCACGGCAGAGGCCTTCATAAGCGATCTAAGTTACTCCAGGATGGCCATTAATCACTGGATAAGAGAGACAGAGGCGAGGACGACATCTTCTACATCACTTATTAGTCTATGAACAACTGCAGGAAATTCCTTTTTTTCCATGATATATTGGAAATCATACATAATTTATAATTATAATATTATATTAATTGAAGCCAAGCCTTTTAGATTATTTAGCAAAAATATTCTAGATTCAAATTAAATTACTTATTTCTGTGTACATGTTAATTATAATTAAATTTAGGTAAATAAGCAGCCTAATATCCGATCTTAGTATATGATCTACGGAACCACAGTCGCATTGTGATAAACACACACTAGGGTGTGAAACACGCATACAATCGTGAACAATACTAAACGGACGTATGTATAAGGGTGGTGTTGAATAAAAATTATACACAAATATATTGTAGTTTTATTTATTTTGCATGTAAATAAGTTTATTATTATATATAATATTTCCGTGTGGTGACGGATTAAGAATACAAATGTTCACACCCCATTCCATCCCGTGGGTGTCGTAAAAGTCAACTAAAGGAGTAAGTTAGGCAGATAATATCTACTGCAAGAGAAGGAAAACTCGAAACAAAAAACCCTATACCAACCCGTCTGGCCAGCGTGGTATAGTAGGCTAATATCCCTCCAAGTGTATGGAGGAGACCCGTGCCCAGCAGTGGGACGTTTATGGGTTGAGATGACGATTATGAAGTATATTGTTTACGAAATTTATATGTACTAATCAAATAATTTACCATCTGTTGACGGTGAAGGAAAATATCGTGAGGAAACTCACGTGTTTTAGAAGAAATTCTAATAGCATGTCTGACCCATCAACCCGCATTAGACCAGAGTGTTTGGATTAAGGCCTAAAACGCTCTCTCTCTCGCTTTTTGATAGAGGAGGAGGAGACCCGTGCCCAGCAGTGGAACATTATATGGGTTGCTATTATTTTATATAATTATAAAAAATATTATTATTGGTATATTTGATTAGTTTACTGGGAGAATCAGGGCCGTAGCTAGTAACAGGGGCACGCACTAGGTGCTAAAACCAGATAACACCACTCACACAACCAAAAAAAACCTAAGATGGATGCTTTAAACAAAGATTGCGTCCCTCAAAGGAAGGTCCCTTGAAGAGATGGTTACATCATATCGCTCTAGACGCTAATCAGTGACCCCTAGCTAAGGCCCTGAACACAATTATATATTATTGGTAGAAGTAGCTATATGCTAACAAAACTTGGGTGTCATACACCTCTTACCCTTTAAGGGAATAAATGCGTGATACATAGTATATTATATAATATTTAAATACATTATATAACAAAAAAAAAATATACTTAATTACTAGCACCATAAAGCCCGCCACATACATTCGTCTTCCAGATTTGGATTTCGTTTTCGTTTTTTAAATCGGGCTCTCCGAACGCAATTATAATAATATTCTTTATATTATGTTAAGGACACAAATCAATAAAATACACCGAAGACTATTTATTAAAGCGATCTCTTCCAGTATATCCAGCAATAAGTATATACAAAAAATATCACAATCTTTTTTTCTGGGCGGAACCCTTCCGTCCATTTGTTTCGAATGATAGCCTCTTCGGTCGAAATTCCGAACGGAGAAAAAACTATAAGGTATACAATTTTCGAATCAGGTAAACGAGTTTATGTTGCGGCGCTTAGTCTAAACCATTAAATGGTTTAAACATATCAAATTTTAGTTCAATACCTTAGTAAAAAATTCCCAGTGTCTTATGAAATGGTATACTCTCCAATTCGTCGGCGTATTTGCGTCTGTAGCACCACAGATAATAATCGATGACGCTAGAGTTGGGCACCTCAACATCCTGGCCTTTTAGTTTGTCTGCTAACTTCTTCTGGAGAAGTTCTACCGCTTGGATAGAGCAGCCGCGGATTTCTACTTCTTCCTCTGAACCGCTAGATAGAAGAACATCTGAAAAAGGAATAGAATAACATATTTTAAATTATTTATAAGAAAGTCATTATTGATGATGATTTTTACAGCATTTTATTTGAGCTGAACTTTTCCATCGGCTACCCGCAGTTTTACCAGGTCATTCAAAGAATTTAAAACATTAAGCATTTCGGTTTAGTCAGGCGACTTACTCCCTTAGACAGTAAGAAAGGGAACTCGTAGATTCTGCCCGCTCATTGTATGTAGACTTTTTTTGACAAGGAGACTTTTTTTAAGGAATAGTGTAACATTTGATCACTAACAGATTTTAAATAGGATTAGCAGTTTTTGATATTTTTTACACAATGTCTAATATAAATATGCATGCACACGATCTGCCTGATGGTAACCAGTTACTGTAGCCTATGGACACTTGCAATACCAGAGGAAATACTCACATGTTGTGACTCTGTAAAAACCTTTTAAATCCTTTCTTAAAGAATCCCATACTAATAATATTACATTTTGCTAACTCACCTTTCTTCAGTTTATCCATCAGGTCGTCAGTATAGCTAAGCACGCCGAAGTAGACCAGCACTTGAGGTATTCTGTAGTCAGCAAACATTGTCAATGTATTTATATCTGTAAACTCTCCCCAGCCAGTCCCCCCGAAGAAGTTCCACAAATCTCCCACCAGGATCTGTGCTCGCTTGTAGAGGGCTACCTGTAAACACAGCATTTTTTTAAGTACTCTGTTGTTTAAAGTAGTTTTGAAAAAGGAGAATAATACTAAGCTTGAAAATATCAATTAAATAACGCGAAATGATGTATTCAAGTGGGCGTGATTCGTTTGCTTGCGTGAGTCTTAACAATCTAACAGGAATCCAAGGATAAATGCGACCCGAATCCCACTATAAGCGCGACGCGAATCCCACAATAAGCGCGACCCGAATCCCACTATAAGCGCGACGCGAATCCCACAGTACGCGCGACCCGAATCCCACAATAAGCGCGACGTGAATTCGACTATAAACGCGACACGAATCCCACGTGACGCGATTGGCTCAGTTTGTGTTAAGTACATTGGATGAATGTATTAAATTGGATTAGGAAGGTGAAAGCAACATAATTTTGTACATGATAAATTAGGATTACATTTAAGTATGGCAATTCGGAAATTTTAACTTTATTCCAATTTATCATAAGGTTGAAAATTGCCAAATAAGATATCTCAACTTATCACCTTTTTAGGATGCAACATTATTTAACTTTATAATTACCTTCTGGCCCTTAAAAGTAGTTTCATCACGGAAACAAGGGAAGTCATTCACAATAATCTCGAGCAGTTTTTTTGCGGACTTATTCGCTTCTTTCAAACAATTGACAAAAGTCCCATTATATTTTTCCAGAAGGACTGTTCCCACTTCATGTAGAACTGATATCCGTTTTTCAAATAATGGTATTGTTACTTCATTATCTCCTCGCATGATGGCTGTCAATTGATCTGCTGTTATTTTTGAGTAGAATTCAGGATTAGCTATGTCTATTCCTTCCTGTAAATTTTAATAATATCTTAGGACCACTGACACACAGCCATCTGATGCCGAATGATTCATAATTAGTACAAATATAAGTCAGTACTTTCAGTTTACGGCACTTTCATTTTTTTTTCAAACTAGCTGTAACCCATACCCACTCCATTGACTGCCTGGGTGGTCATAGGGCTGTAAATATTTTTACTTGTGATGAAATTATGAGTGTGGTTCAGTTAGTACTGTGTGCTATAACTTATTTACAAATTACCTTAACAGCTCTAGCAAGGGCAGCCTCCAGTGCATAATACCCTACATGTCCATCAACAGTCCACTTCTTAGCATCCTTATAAGACCAGAAGCAGAAGTTCAATGCATCAGCAACAAACACCCAGTCAACAGCCCTCTCATCGTCTTTACTTGGATATGCAATGTTGGCCCCAGTTTCAGGTATCTTCAGTTTGTTTGTTATTGAAGTCAACATCTGTAAGAAAAAAAAATTCATCACTTATATGGTAGAAGACCAACAAGCAGGTGTTCAGAAAGGTGGTGGTGAGTTGATGAAGACTGCTCTGCACAAAATGTCTGGAGGTCTTTATCCAGCAGTGGCCACCTCTAAGAGATGAATAGACAGATAGGTGTTGCAAGCCTCCATAGGCTACGGTAATCGCTTACCATCAGGTGGGCCGTATGCCTGTTAGCAACTTTGGTAGTATATAAAAAAAAATTACAGATAAAAATATCAACTGTTTGGAAGTAGCAAGATTTAAGACATTCCTTTGTACACCCACAGTGTTAGGACACATTAATCTTTTATAATTATTATATTGAGTATAAACTGCTAAACACTGTCAGGTATAACTATAGAAATGTATCATTGTCTAAGCCGAAAGCCATCCACTGCTGGACATAGGCTCTTCCCTAAGGAATTTCACAGAAATCTGTCTAGTGCTGGCCTTGTTCATCAGCTACCCGCAATCATATTCCTTTGACGACGTCACGGCATTAATTTAAAAGGTTATATAAATATAAAAGTATATAATATTTCCTTTAAGATACTACAATATTACCTCTTCACAAAGTTTATCTAGGCCTGAGTCATGAATTTTCACGTGCTGTGCATTCTTCGCAATAAATTCGGCAGATTGCGCCGGCGGAAGAACTCCTTCGCGAACCATTGTGGTTTAAATGCTACACAAGGCAAGACTGAAGACTGCTAAAATTGTAATCTAATTGAATGTTATATAGGTACAATTTTACTTTTATCTCCTTATCTTTCAATAAGAGACTGATAATTTTTTTAAAGATTTATCTTTAGAACTTTGAATGACTGACTTTAATCTATTTTACAAAAAACAATTCTCCCTGCACATTACACAATAACACGATAACCTAACAAACAGATGTCAAAAAAGCCACATTTCACCAAAATTTCACGATATAGGTATCTCTCCAAACAAAAACAAACAACAACGAAAGATTATGAGTTAAGACATGACGAATTGGCGATCAAATAAACGTCATTGCCAATGCCATATTCGTTTTAAAACCACTTGTCTTGTTATCATAATAAAATTTATTAGTTTTTTATTATAAGCCACGAATCAAAAGGGGAGTCAACAATGCTGTTGGACCTGTGAACGTTTTATGTAGTATTTTTTTGCCAAATATTTAACCACAATTAATACATATTTATTAACCTAGATTTAATACTTATTCTAAAACCTGAAGTTTTAGAATGGTGAATAAATTTTATATATTTTCTATTCAATCACTAATCATTATCGTGTAAAGAAACGTAAGAAATTCTAACCTAAAAAAATATCAATGAAATTGAAAATAGTTCAAAGTCAAAGTTTCAAACTTCAAAGTTGTCAAACTACCGCCAATAAAACTTACTACAATTACTAAAATTTTCAAAAGAGTATTCTTTTCTAGTTAAATATTTAAATTATTTCTTTAAAACATGCCTCTCGATGTGCAAGGCACATTTGTATCTCAAAAAATAAACAAAATCAGATGGATACCTGAAGAATACGTGGAAACAAAATGTTTTTTCACCGGCAGTTGGGACGACGATGTAAATTCCGTTAAAGTTTGGACTATTGAAAGTCCTAATGAATATGAAGAAGGAGATTATCCTCATGAGCTCTCCTCATATATTGTAGAAGGTGATGTAACAGAAATAAAGTTCACTGAAAAGAATAAAATAGCTGTTTCATTATCCAATGGAGACGTGAAGGTACTCGAGATTAGCATTTATGACAAACAATCACCACTTAGGGAAGTATTTCATTGGAAGAAATTGCACAATTATGGGTAAGTTAAGATCAAAAAATATTTTCTACTTAGGTATACATTTTCGTAGAACTTTATCAACATAACCAACACCAAAATGTGATAAAATGTGTAGTTAATTTTGAGGCTGGAGTATACTAAACGGTGCACTCAGGAAAAAATACATAATACTGACATGTATAAGTTTTTTTTTAAACAATCCAGAAGTAGGAACCTGTGAAGCCATGAAGCGGGGCTCGGGCGACTAATTATATAGTGCCCCGTTTCCTATGACCAATTTTAATGTTCCTAGAGAGCTCAGATCCTAATTTAGGGTGGCTTAAAAATTGTGTTAAGAGTGTATTCATCAAAATATATAATTAAATAAATCTTTTTCATGTACTTACCTGTAATAGATGAAGTAAGGTGACCGATTTAGAATTATTATACATCCCGTAAATCTCGGTATGATTATGACTTGCACTATAATGTAGAGATTATTTTTTCTATATATTTTTAGTGTTGAGAAATGTTCATGCACATCACTAGATACTTTGGAAGGAGATATAGCAACTATTGGAGAGGATGGCAATGTAAATATTCTGAGTGGGAGAAGAGGAGAGATCATCCGAACTATCAAGGAGGCTGATAGTTGTTCATTACATGCTGTGTGCTTTATCAAACATAATGAGGTAAGTATTTATATTTTCATCCATCCATCCATCTCAGCCATAAGACATCCACTGCTGAACATAGGCCTCCCCCAAGGTTTTCCACATTATTCGGTCCTGAGCTGATTTTGTCCATCGGTTGTCTGTGACCTTTACCAGATTGTTGGTCCACCTTGTTAGACTTATATTTTACAATCATTAATAATATCTTTACCATTTCTAAATATATTTTTAGGGTACCCTATCAAAATTTTTTGTTAAGACTTTTTTATGGCCTTCTAATTTAAACCTATGAAAATGTAGTCAGCATGGAAAGGTAGAATCTGCCAGACATAGTTGATCATGAATCAATTCATGTTTTTTGTATTCTAAGCAACTAGGTATTTATACAAATTTAAGCTATTAAGCCTTTGCATCAATTACTTACCCTATATCAGTCCAAACATACATACCTGCCATATAGACTCAAGCTTTTTTCCCATAGAGAAGCGCAGAGATAGTTTTACATTGTACTCGTTTGCATATTGGATTTATATTTTGTGTGAGATGATGATGATAATGTACTTTCTTTTTTCAAATATATCACTAAAAATTATTTTTTACTAACTTAAGTTTAACTACAAAAAAAAATATTTTGAATGTATATTAAGTATAAAAAGAAAATGTATTATTGTAAAGTTTTTTTTAAATATCAATATTGCTTAATATCTATGATTACAGGCAATAACAGGCAATCTCAGAGGCCACATGAAAATCTGGGATCTGCGATCCGCCGAAAACAAGCCAGCTGCATCATTCCTGCTTGCTGGAGATGAGCTAGCAGCCACCTGCATTATACATCATCCAACACAACCTCACATCATTCTAGCAGGCAGCGAATCTGGTTCTCTCGCCGTCTGGGACTTACGTATGAATGCATTCCCTACTTCTTTAGTTAATGCTCATACAGCAGGAGTGACTGAAATGCAGTTTCATCCTGAAAATCCTCACAAGTTGCTCACAAGTTCTGTGTCAGGGGAACTATGGGATTGGAACATGGAAGCGATGACGAAGAGTTCCAAAGGTCCTGATAGTCAGGTTGTTACGTGGATGCCTTTAGAAGACAAAAGTTCAATGTTGGTGAATTCTCTGATACCAGCGCTACATAAATCAATAAATACACTTCATTGTGATAAGGGCAGGATACTTTGTGGGGCTGATAATGAAGCTGTATATTTGATTAAGAATTTTAAGTATTAACTATTATAAGATTTAAGCGAATATTAATGTCGTCATATAGCAAACAATATCTCACGGTTTTTTTTTTCTAAATTGGCTAATCAGAGCGTGTAAAGCCTACCTTAAATATCTTATTATTGACTATGCTACTTGCGGCACCATCAAATGGAAAACCCTTGGTCATGCACCTATTGGTCGCTTATTAAAAAACAAGTGTCCTGCGGATGATCAACAGTTTGCTCAAGGCAATATCTCTTGAGGTATTGTTTGCTATGTGACTTGTATCTGTGTCTATGCAGTACTACTACTAAAGTACTATAGATATATTTTTTTATGTTTAATTGTTTTCCTTCATACCTTATCAGTTATCTATTTACCAAGTGTCTGTATATTAGTTTTTCATTGTTAAAGTGTTTCTTAGTAATTGTGTGAGACTATTTGTTTGATAGAAAATTTTATTCAATTGCGACCTTTAAAATTATGTAATTCAGCAAAATAGAGGATGGTTTTAACATTTGGTTGGTTGCATTTATAGATGTTAGTTACAAAATCTTTGATTTAATTATATTAATTTCTTACTTTTGAAAGTAAGGTAGTCTCAATTGAGTAGAATTTCCAATCTACAACATTTAATGTACGTAAACCTCTGCTGAGCATCCCTCGGCTATGTCACTGGCAACTCAGAGCTGACTCTACTCTGTGTTGCCAGTGTTGCCAGTAGCATAGCCGAGAGATGGCTCGTAAACTACATACTTA
The DNA here is from genome assembly GCA_947095525.1 of Trisateles emortualis. Classification (NCBI taxonomy): domain Eukaryota; kingdom Metazoa; phylum Arthropoda; class Insecta; order Lepidoptera; family Erebidae; genus Trisateles; species Trisateles emortualis. The sequence continues at coordinate 21,378,407 of OX352731.1, read as the reverse complement.
CCATGCATGGCATGTTGATAATATGTTGCCTTTTTAATATATTTTTTTTTTCATTATTTAAGTTTTTTAAGAAGAAATAATAACAATTAATGTAAGTAATATGCATTTTTATTAAATTCGAAAATAGATACACTTAAAAAATTAAATTAGACATAATAATACACCAAGTCAGTCTTTGCATGCCTAGTATCGGTAAAATATGTTACAAAAACCGAAGTATATAAGTATTTACATAAGATATGCATGTTCTAATATCATAATGCAAGGCACTATAGAACAAACATCACTAGACTATGTTCTTGAACCATTAACTCTCTCGATCTTTTCAATATTTCCAATATTTAGTAGCATTATTTGCGTATATGTTATTTAAAAAGTATGGTCTCTATTCAGGGCCGTAGCTTTGGCGCCTTTTTATGACTAATTAAGCCTCCCGGGGCGTGCCCCTGTTGCCAGGTCCTAGCTACGGCTCTGTCTCTTATAGTCTAGCAGAACCAAGGAGTCTTTTAAAAAACGGTCGTCCTTTTAGACTTGAGACACACTAATGCTTAGCGGCCTAATTTTTAAAATGAAATATACATAAATAATGCTATCAATTATTTTTATCATTGTATCAACTACATAAGCTGTTAGGGCTGCTCCAAATTTACAAAGTCATTCAGAATGTATACCACGGCCAAAATAAATATGACACATTTATGGTTCAATTTAATTCTTCAAGCTACTATTACTTTTGGCCGAGTTATATACGTACCAGTGTCTATGACAATATTTCAAAGGCGGTTATATAATATAGACTGAATTTTACCTAAAAAGGGACTCAAAAAACCACGATTTTAGTACTTAACTATTATTAAAACCTTTAGTGGGTACCAATCTACCATAGACGTAGACGTTAACCTACTGCAGTGGTCACTTTACCCCAGAGAGCTTAATGTGGCCAGCCTAGCAACCTTAGCGGTTAGGGTAACCACATTTAATATTTAATTCTCGTGTTTACTACCAAATGTAGCTCTTATTTTTGAACCTCTAAGCCTACACTTAAAGTATGCTCGACAAAATTCAATCTGTATAAAATCACAATCAAATTGTATGTGTAAAGGTTGGACCACACTCATCAACATTGACTAATTGATAAATAAATTATTGTGATTATTTTCGCGTTTCTATAATAGTAATTATAGGAAACGCACTCTGTACAAAGATGATGGGTGAGGTCCATCTTAACACTGAACGTCATGGTCAAGGTCGTGTATAGCCGACATAAGAAATATTTTGGTCTTCGCTTGACATTGGCGTGCTGAGCATAATTTAACTATTTTAGCTACTAAGCTACTTAAAAACTCTTTTGTTTTTAACAGATTCCAAAAAGAAGACGGTTCTAAATTCGTCTGTATGTATAGATTATAAAATTATTGTCACTCATCAGCGACCGGCAAACCAGACATGGTGTGCCATTTGAGAACTTAGTTAGTTCTTATTTTAACTTTTTGCTTATTGCCAAAACTGTGAGACTTGAAAGTTACGCCCTTTGTAGCAGAAATGGTCATTATTTTCATTTGTCGGCTATACACGACAGCAACGTTTAAAAGTTTACAATAAATTGGCTATGTTCACCAAATTATCCCAGTTAATAACTTTAAACTACTGAATTTCAGTACACACTTATTCAACCAGATTTCATTCATTTCCACGCACATATATCTATGATATGTTTTTATTTATCTATTATTTTTGTCTTGCAAGTAAGTATATTGTTATAATTTATTGCTGTAGGTACCTATACATGAGGAAGGCTCAGCCTCTAACTGGAATAATATTCGATAATATCACTATAAAATTAACAAATACAATTGAATATTTGGTATCTTATTCACATTTCTATACAAAATAAACATATGGAGTATAATGTAGGTAAGCATTAATTAATAACTATCACTCAATTATAATATTGTTCAAGAATAAAATATATTAAACACAGCACAAATTGACTGAAATATGAATAATAATTGTTCTTATATTATAATACTTATTGTGAGCACCATTCATTGATGTCTTGGTCTACTTGGTCTATAATAATCTTCCTATCAAGGTCCATATCCACTTACACAACCAGTAAAATTAATGACCTTGTCTGGCCAAGGTCAACATTTTATGACCTTGTCTTGCCAAGGTCAAAATTGTCCCGTCCTTGATGGTATATCAAGGTGACTACATACTAGAGTGGTGAGCGCCACCTGATCGTTGGTATTCAGGTGTGATGGTTCCGCCTGTGTGGTGATGGTTTCCTGTGGGAAGCGGCGAGGAGTGACGCCGGGACCACCCACAGCTGGTCACACCATCGCATCAATGCTTCTGTCACATGGCAGCTGTTGGCCGCTGTCGCTAGTTGAGTCTCAAGGCTGTCTGATGGCTTGATCAGGAGACTGGAAATATACAAAATAAAATTAGCTATTTTTATGTGTATACCTATTTGTTTAGGTCAAATTTTATTATTTTAAAAAAATATTAGCTGTTACGCGTAGTTTTATCTGCATTTGAATTTCGGCTCGTGTCGAATTTATTGTTAGTGCCATGCTCTCGTTGGATAGGTGAGTGTTGTTAAATTGCCTTAATAGTTAGGCTATTAAATGCAAAAATATTTATTCAAATCAGATTTCAGAGATTAGTATGTTCAAACAAATAGACTCTTCAACTTTTAAAATTAGTATAGATTTAAAACTATTACTCCCAGTGATTGTGTCTGGCTTTCGTTCTTCTGACTACGCCTATATTTGTAGTTCTGCTAGTTATCTTACCTGGGTGGAAACAGCGTGGGAGCAATGATCATAGCAACGTTGTGTTCGCTCATCTTGTTCGTATTGGCTCGGGCGACTATCTCTCGCACCAGACGCAGCAGTTCTCGTAATGTAGCCCGTTGTTCAGCCGGTAGCAGCAGTACTAGCAGGTTCAGTGCTCGACCTTGAGTGGTACCGGTTAGTGCTGTTGAGATAATGATACATTAGTTTTTAGGAATTATTTGAACAACAAAGCACGATTTGATTCATCATAGTAAAGTCCTATCAGTTTCTAACACAGCGTTTCACTGCCAATTGCACCTGGGCCTTAAATTGGGTAGAGCTGGCCCTGTCGGGTATAGCCGACAAATGAAATTGTGGTAAAAAAATTACACATTTTCTGTAAGGTGGTTCCACACCATACAAAAAGGGTTCACTATAACAGTTGTTTAGTAGGGTTTGTTTTTTAGTAGGTGGTGTAATAGTCCGTGTACTGACCATAAGTGTGGTAGAAGAGTCGCATGAGTTCCTGCGTGAGCGGCGGCTGCGGCAGCGCGCGCAGCAGGCGCTTGAACACCGCGCCGAGGTCGTGCGACGACGCGCGGGACAGCGCCGCCTCCACCCCGCCGCGCCCGCTGTACCACTGCCGCTCGATCAGCTGGCACAGCGCTTCGATCTGTATGGCGGGACACAACACTGTTACAGCTGGACTTGCTAGATCACTAAAGGTGCGTCCAAACATTAAGCGGCAGAGCGCGGCATCAGCACGCGGCGCTAACAAAGATGTTCGCGCGCGGCAGACGTACAACCACAAAGCAACTGCCGCGCGCCTTTGCCGCTTTATATTTAGACACACCCTAACAGTTCAACGCGAATCCTATGGTTAATGCTACCTCGTGTGTAAGGTGGTCATGCATACGAATTAATTGCTTAAACCCCAGAGGGGGGTTCGATTTTCCATGGAAATGAATAGGTTCTGGTAACGTATAGCATCCATTAGACTTGCACTTAATATAACTTGGAAGAAGTGGATAGGACATCTCTGCTAATTTTTTTAAGTTATTCAAAAACTTCATGATCCCATCATGGCCACCTACTAGTAGAAGAAGTCTTGAAATATAGCATCGATTTGAGTAAAAACATGTTTTCGAGGAAATTATAAGTGAAGCCTACCTTCTGCTTATTCCCGGGAACTCTCAGCAGCCCCTCGTCATTGGTCCGCTGTTGCAGCGCAGTAGACAAAGCCCGCACTATGCTGGGCGCGCAGCTCCACGTCTCTTCCCACAAGATCATATCCTTACGCACCAGCGTCTCCAACGATATCCCAAATACTGAGCCCTCTGAAATAAAAATAGTATGTGTTAAAATATTTTACTAGTTGAAAAAAAAAACTAAATGAGAATTTCGGTGGCTACAAAACTTATTTTTTTCAATTAAAAATATTTTTAGACCTTTTATATTTCTCTCAAATTGTCCAAAGAACATTAATGGAACATGGTTGAAGATTCTCCGTTTGTCGATTTTAGTCAACACTCAATGTAGATTGGTTTCAACATTCTCTAAACCAATCCAGTCTGTTTCAATTTTACCCAACTGCAGAACCAAAAACCTTTCCAAAGTTGACTCCGCATCCAATCTATCTCGCAAACCTCTAGGGCCCCAATTCTGCTAATTTACGGATGGCTCAATTAAATCTGAATGATTCTTAATTGAATCTCAGTAGCATTTTTGGTATTCTGCTAATAAATTTAGATAGTCAGTCCAATGACGAGACTTAAAATAAATACCATGACCCACCTTCTTTCCTTTTCTTCTTGGGAGGTTTCCTCTTCTGGAAGGGCAGCGAGTAACGATCGAAGAGCGCTGTAAGTTCCAACCACAGAAGAGGCGGCAAGCGCTTCAGCTGCGGCTCAGCAATGCTTTCAATGTCAACCGAACTATCTTCTTCGGGCCACTCCTGAAGAAAAACACAGAAATAGCAATGGTCAAATATAAGATGCAATTTATTATAATGAAACCAAATGAAAACCACAAAACTACAAGAAATGAAAAGCTGCATCAGATACTAAATTAAGATAGGACTTATTAAGGTTCCAATTAAATACGAAACTGCCTTTGATTCTGAACGAGCATAGATACGGACCGCCTGATGCGTGACGTACACAAGTTGGATATTTACATTGAAGCTTATCACGAGTTGATGGTTTATTATTGCTTTGTTTTGAATCAATGTATTGCAATACGCACCTCTTCATGATCCATCATCTGTCTGTCGAGATTGAACTTGTGTTCGAAGCTGAGTGGCTGCTGTGCTGACGCCGCACTCTTCGCACGAGACACTGGCGTGTGTTTATTGTTACTGCAACATATTACATAAAACTTGTTAAAAAAATTCTGGGTTCGTAAACATTCTGGATGAGGATCTTTTATGGGTTTGGAGATAAGATAGTGAGTCCCAGTCTAAGGAACTGTTGTTATTTATATGTTAAGATGGACAATCTACCCAATCTTCCCGGGTCCATTGCCTATCTTTCGATAAAAGATAGAAAATTTATTGCCAATGGTAGGGGAATCACGATGTTTCTGATGGTAAGTGGAAATCGCTGCACATGGATATCAGCAGTTGTAAAGACAGTGCCAAAAAAGTTACCGTGAAGTCAGTGCTCTTTGAAGAAGGTCAATTATGCAGTGATAAAGATGTTTCTTCGTGGATTCGCAGTAGGTAGTTTCCAGGGTTTACACCTAGGTATGTGCCTACGTGGAAGAAATTAACGCTAGAAGAGAACCGTGCTTTAGGTGGTACAGATAAACTTTACTTACATGAATGGATCGTTGTTTTTGAGTATAGATCCGTTGATTCGTTCTTTTCCTATCCTCGGTCCTTGTACCGTGCCATATCTTTGGTAACCTAGGAGTTCGATTCCCTCTGTAAATAAAAAAAAAACATAAATTTGCTAACAAGCATAGGTAGGTAGGTACATAATATATCATGGAGTCAGCTGTCTTAGAAGGGTCTGGTTTAGCGATATAAAGGAATCTAAACAAGAACTGCACAATGCCTAACGTGTTTTATTTGACGAAAAAATTGACTCTAATACCATAAGTTTCTCTCTCTTATTTTTGAAAACCAGCATACTAAGTAAAAGCAGAGCAATGTTGTGTTAAACCTACGCTTACAACTTGGCTCAATCCGTTTCTTTTTGCGACATAATGAAACGTGTTTTAGAAAATATTGACCATAATATTAGATAGGTAATTAAGCGGTTTTTAGGTGGACAATTTTTTTATTGTACACTACGACTGTAAGTAAGTAATACGTTGTCGACATACCAGTATTGGTCGCAATATCGGCCCAGTGCAGATCGTTGGGCTTGAACAGCTCGTGCATGGGCAGCGGCGGCGAGTGCGGGCTGGCGGGCGAGGGCGGCGACATGCGCGCGCGCCGCCCGCCCGGCGCCGACGGCGTGCGGGACAGCGGCGCGTGCGTGCCCACCGGGGGGAAACTGTCGCTGGAACAGAGAATATGGACATTACATTTTTTTCCTCTTAACTCATTTATCATTTAATTTTGAATGTTTAAGAGTGGGACTTGAAACAACTCAGTAGTTTTTTCCTCTTAACTTATTCTACTTTAAACTAGTTTCTAGTTAACAGTTTGAAGTAGGTAGGTACCAACTTAAAAGGCGGTTAAACCAAGATTATCCTACCTACTGATTTGTTTTAGTTTCATCGTTTAATTTGTGGAGGGTGTGGGTGGCGCATTGTCCCCGTTTAGTAGAATAAACTTCATATACCTACCTAGTTACCTACTTGATGAGAAAATGTATCAAGTAAATAAGGCAGTACAGTACCCATTCAGATACTTAGGTAGGTATTGGATTCAAGTATTTTTTGTTTCAACTTCAATCCATGATAATTACCTACCAAATTGCAAATGTCTAGGTAGGTATTCATTACGAACGAACGAACTTATCATAATAGAGAAAGAGAGAAAGCTTTGAAACTGGCAAGTAGGTACAACAGTTGCATTACAATTGTAGGTGCTACGCAAATAATTGACAAAACAGGACAAATAACTTGATGGTAGCACCCACTTGCTGTAATAAAATGTAGTAAAGACACTTACACGAAATCTGGCGGCGTGGCGGCATCGGCCCACTCAGCCGGCGGGCTGCCGGAGCCACCGCTGGGCAGAGAATCCAATGAGTCGGGAGTCGCGCTTCGCGACCGCGGTTCACTACCACTTGAGTTCTACAACAATAAAAAAAAACGCTTTAGTAAAACAAACAAGTACCTACAATAATTAAAAAAAACCGATTTCTAATGGGAAAGGCAGGAATGATCTGACTAGGGAAGCACCATGACCGAGTAGGCAACTACACACCAACAGGCCTCAAACGCTAGTTTAATGGAAACGGATTTTAAAATAACGTTTTTTTTTATCTCAGGGTTACCCATAACATAAAACTCTGGTGTTACCACATGTAGAGTCGATAGGCTACAGTAACTGCTAACCATCAGGCGGGTCGTACCTTCGTTTGATTGTCACCATAGTAGTTTAAAAAAGCTTTAATAAACCAGCCGCCTTTTACAGCATGCCACACAGGTATAATTATACATCAGCATTAAAGATTTTAAATTTATAGACCATAAAATGGTTGACATCCCCTTTCATCAAGTCCTCCACTTTATCATTGCGACTAACATAAAAGTATTTTAACTAACGAGAAGCAACCGGGGCATTTCCGTGTTCAATTTAATCTGTTGATTAAAGTGTTTGACTTTTTTGGTTAAAATAGACACTTGGACTATTGAATGAATCATTTGAATGTTTGAGAGTGGGGCTTGAAAACAACACAGTAGCGTGATCAGGTTTAATTTTTGTTACCTAGTTAACGTGAGTAAGAAATTCCAATATCGTCCCTGTCTATAGATATTTGTTGGTTCTTCGTATTTTTATAGAAGGTAGTTAACTGGGCCCTGGGCCGTAGGTACCACGATGTTGTTTTTGAATTCAATCAATGGTTTTTCGATGTTAATTTGAATTTCGATCCTGATCCGTTAATAAAATTGACATCTTACGAGCTAAAAGTTGAAAAATGAAATATATTGCTATGAGAACGCCATGATATGTCCCTTGTCATAATGTGATAGGTGCCCCGCTAGTCAAGTGGCATAATCGGTAGCCGAATCGAAAATTCAAAAAATGTATGGGCTTTGACGTTAGTTTACGACATGATATCGTAGACTTACGTCAAATCCCATACATTTACTTTTTTGACTTTTCGATTCGACTACCGTTTATGTCACTTGACTAGAGGGTTGCATTTTTTCTATACCTATTTAATTAAGTATCAAGTATCGACAAACAACGTCGTCGCCGTACCTACTACGAGTATAAGATCGTCAATTAATAGGAAACAAGCTTTCCTGTGACCGGTTTTAAAAAAAGTAAATGTATGTGATTTGACGTTAGTTTACGACATGATATCGTAAACTTACGTCAAATCCCATACATTTACTTTTTTGACTTTTCGATTCGACTACCGTTTATGTCACTTGACTAGAGGGTTGCATTTTTTCTATACCTATTTAATTAAGTATCAAGTATCGACAAACAACGTCGTCGCCGTACCTACCTACTACGAGTAGGTATAAGATCGTCAATTAATAGGAAACGAGCTTTCCTGTGACCGGTTTTTGTTTCGTGTAGAAAGCACGTGGCAGCGACGAGAGACGTGAGAATGAACAGGTGCGGTCTAATGGCTCAATTGTTTTGTACAAATACTAGTTATTACGTATAGTCTCGCTTGTCATTTTGTACCTAGGCGTACTTACTTATATAAGGAGAAATTTATTTCAGCATCATAAGTAAATACCTATATTATTAGATATTCTTATTAAATTATATAATACTAGCTGTTGCCCGCGGCTCCGCCCGTGTGGATGTCGGTTATCGCTGTAAAAGTAGCCTATGTGTTATTCCAGACCATAATCTATCTCTGTGCCAAATTTCATCCAGATCCGTTCAGTAGTTTTTACGTGAAAGAGTAACAAACATCCATCCATCCATTCATCCATACTCACAAACTTTCACATTTAGAATATTAGTAAGGATAGCATAAGTTTTCCTCGCGACCAACCGCGTAGGTACTTAGTGTAATTTTCGCGTCCTGTAGAAATTTTGCTAAATAAATTTACCTTAGCAAGCCTGTTATAGGTAGGTAGCTTTCAGCTTTAGTAAATAAATAGTCTGTGCGTTGATCACCTGAGCAGACAGAGATACCTACACCGCGGTGAAACTCACCCCGGTAAACCAAATTTAAATGAATTACCGGTGAATCGAAATATCAGAGATCTGGCGCATCAAAGAGTCCGATATCCAGATGGAATTGCATCGCAAAAAGTCTCTTTTTAAATATTTATATTAGGTAGGTATTTTAAATGAATTAGGTACGCAACAACATATTCATTAAAAAGTGAGAGTATATTAATCAGTAAATTAGCTTTTGTTTTCATTTAGTTACAGATGTTAAGAAATAAATTGATTATTTAACACTCGACGATAGAAATCTCAAATCCATAACAATTTACTGTAAAATACCTATGTTAATTATACGAACTGTAGGTACCTACTTACCTACAATATAAGAAGAAGTAGGTACCCTAAGTACCTATTGGAATATTGTAGGATTATCGTATACTTATCATACCCTCTAGACAAATGGCATAAACGGTAGTCGAATCGAAAAGTCAAAAAATCAAATGTATGGGATTTGACGTAAGTTTACGACATTAAATCGTAGACTCACGTCAAATTCCATACATTTTATTTTTTGACTTTTCGATTCGACTATCGCTTATGTCACTTGTCTAGAGGCTCATAACTATTTTAGAAATGAACACGGAGAAATCGCACTAGTTCGTCTGCACCTATAACATATTAAAGTCTGCCTCTATTCAGATAGTGTCAAAAAATACTCAAAGCATTCTAATAACAAGCTCAATAATAATAAACAGAGTTTCAAAGGTTTTAACGACAATTATTACACGTTTTTATTCCACAGACTTTCTCCTAATACAAAATCTTCCAATACGTAGCTACTTATAATTAAATAATAACGCTAAGAGAACTCTCATAAATTCACCTGCATGTTCTATAGTTTTTGTACCATTTTGTTCCGACTCATTGACATGACAAAAGAGATGAACTGTGTGAAGTGTCGATTGTTCAACAATTACGACCGGTTGCTAGCTATCACAATCGATATTAATTGTGGAATGCTTGGTTGACGCACTTCTTGTACGGATTTTCACTGCCGCCTGCTGTCATTTATTTTAAATCTTCGATCAAGAAAATCTCTGTGGTAATTGTTAAATATTTCTTGAAACGACGATGTAGCTATATTTGGTAATGGTATAATGGGCTATCTTCGACATATTCGTCCAACAACATACCTATTTTGCGTGCTGAATGGTGCATGCGAATCACCAGAGGTCGTCGTTAAGGCCAACAAACGCTTATTGTAGCCGCGTTTGTGTCAATATCTATTTCCCTGCATGTTCATTTTTATAGGTAGGTACACAAAATTTTGATATAACGTTTAAACTTTATAAGATTAATTTCTAACAATTAACAGATATCCTACGAGACTACATACCTAATTATTTATAAAACATTCTCAGGAATAGGAATTACATTAATATTATTCCTATCTCAAATTTCTCATACCTACCTTCCTAACAGACCAAATCAAATATGGAAGTAATTAACTGCGCAAGGAAAAAAAACAAAAATAGGTCCATGATTTTAAAATCTGGTCTACGTTATTCATTTAATCCTCAAGTTATATTTTATCTGTGTCACTTTACGTCATAATCGAATAGTTCCCAGGCCAGGGTTATCTGTCATTGTGCCTGGCCAAAACATTTTAAAACTAAAATCATAATTTTGAAAAGAGAAACTGTGTGTGTTACGTCCCTCGGCCATCTTTGTCGCCTCACATTATTACACAATACGAGAAAGCTAATAGATTAATGACTTGGCCGTTTTTGGAAGAATTTCAATGTATAATTCTGATTATGATTACTTTGTCATTATGTAATCATTAAAGATAGATATCCTTTTATGTAATATTTGGAATCCATTGGCATTTGAGTAAATAAATCAATGATTCACATAATGTTAAGATTCCTATTCGATTGTAATCGATTTTTTATCTGACATTTATAGAATTCTAAGAAGATGAACAATTTGATCTCTAGTTTTAGGCTTAGATAGGACTAACATTTTATGAGGTAGCGGTGAGCGGAAATGTATGTAGGTACTCGTAGAGAGAGCCTATCTCCTTATAGATGCTGAACACAATTCCAGATGGGTACTTCTACACGGCAGTTCTAAGTACTACGCCACCAAAGTGATCCTTGTGGCTCTATGCTTATATTATTTAATAGCTCTAATAACTAAGTGTGGTCAAACGTGACTTTAAAAATGGTGGCCCTAGCTTCGATAGCGCAACATCCTGAAGCCGTCAACCTTAATTAAAGATACCTATTGATTAACTATCGAGTCGATGACAAGAACCTGCTATCAGACGTTACACAGCTTCGGATAAAACAGCTAGCTAACTTTACAAATTATTGCACTAATAATGCACAACAGCATCCTTAACGCTTAATTACAAATGTGTGCTTATATTATTAAAAAACTTGCTTAGATTTTATAAAAGATTGCAACTAAGTTCTAGCGTTTAAAAAGAGTGGCCTAAATTTCTTGCTGGTTCTTCTCATGGCGCCACGTCAGCGAACTAGCTGTAGGAAAATTTAGCTGACATCATCTTTCAGGCTTATTTATAATTTATGACCTTCATAGGTGTTACTTTGTAACCTAAATGAATTTTGAGTTTACGTTTGAAAAGTGTGTCCAGTTGTGTTCAAGTTTTATCTAGTGATAGGGTTTTTATTCACAAACTAACCTAGACATTGCAATTTCTGTTTTAATTACATTTACATTACCCTATTTCAATATATTAATAAAAATAAGCAGTAACTAAACAATGCAATTGTTAAAAATCAAATGCTCCATTATAAAAAAAATTATGATGAATGATGAATCGATTTAAAATAATCTTTAATTTATTAAAACCTACATTTAATCATAGCGACATTCGCTATAAGCTATATATATATATATAAGTAACAAACAACATAGCGTTTAAAGGAAGGCAAAAGCAGGTAAAAAATCCTATGTCCTAGACTTGAAGGCGGTAATTTTGCCAGTCCTTACGCATTAGCATTAGCAGGGTGAACTTGCCTTCGATTAAATATAACATTGTTAAGAGAGGTAGGGCATTATTCTACCGAGCAAGCCCGAAGGGAAGGACCTTCACCTTACAGAAGACCACAGCCAAATAACCAACAGCGCTGTAGTTGTGTTCCTGTGTGTGAGTACAGGTCTCCATTGCTCATTTAGGAATGCCTTTTGAAAGTAACGTATTCCTATCCCAGGGATACTCCATCTTAGAGCCCTGGTGTAAAAAAATGGGTTGGCAATACGCAAGTGATACCTTTGGTATCTGGCTCATGGCTCATGGCAGAAAAGGAACATAGCTTTTAATCTTAATTAATCCTTATTTAATTGGTGTAACATAATTTAATTTGTAATTATCACAAATTTTTGCCAGGGTCGCCGTCATCGAAAACGATGAGGAGGACTATATAATAGCAATAGACTACGATTACTGCTTAACATCAGGCGAGCCGTATGCTTGTTTGCCACACAAGTAGTATAAAACAAATTATCGCAGGAACTTGCTGTTCTATTAGTTATCTGTGGACGGATGTAGCGGAAGTCCCTTAGCCACTCTCATGGATATGTATGTCAGTAGTTAACACAACCGGTGGTACGAGTTACCGCCTGTAGATGGCGATGGCGGCGCGCGATTAATTATTGATAAGGAAATTGTTGTTAGTATGCGGTATAACTATATAAGGTGATATTTGTTGATATCTTGATGTTAGAGATCATACAGCAGTTTAAAAAGTCCTAAGCATCTGTTACAGTTAATCATTTGAGAACCTTTCATCCACGTTCGTAAGTGATCTTTCATAACCAGCTACGAACGAAGAACGGCAGGGGTACCTATTCCGTAAGAGAAAAACCGAGCCACCGCAAAAACCGAGCAAAATCTGGCTGTCAGATTGAAAATCGGTATTCCGTAAAAACCCTTTTTGACGTTAAGTCAATACATTGTGCCGTCACCGAGCAATCACAACTGTCAGTTTTGTGATCACAACTGTCAGTTTGCCATTGCTGTTTCTTAGAGAATCAGCCGGCCGGAGCCGTGCAGTCGAATTGTTTATATGGTACATGGTTAGTAATATAATTAGATACTTAAACTGTTTTAGAGCCAAACTGAAACTCAGAATTCATTAAGATTACAAAGTAACACTTATGAATGTCATGCAATATAATTGAAGCAGGTAGGTAAGCCAGAAAGATAAAATAATGTTAGCCAATTTAGGTACCTACAGCTAATTCGCTAAGAAATGTAGAGCCATGAGACTAATTGATATGATAAATGTAGAGCCATGAGATTACTGAAACCTTATTATTAATATCATTAATTATGAATTACAATTATTGAATATCAGCAACAATATCAATTGTATTTATAAGACAGCTAAAAAGGTCTTAGTAAAATTATACAAACGCGTGATTTCCTCTATGGATAATGACGTATGTCATTTTGACATTAGTAACCAGAAAGGTCTGGAATAAATAAGTTTTTATCAAATACACCGTTGTCAGACCAAACAACTATATTATCAACAATATTTCTCTCAAACTGATTTATATTCACACCGTCTATAATATGATATTGTTATTCTAACGCGACTGTTCGTTTGTTTGTTACACAACAGTTATTCCAAGTAAATACATGCTTAGATTCAAAGCTGCATTCAATTCTTTGGAATTTTGAGTCATTCACCCTTGGCCGTTATTAGATTTATCGATTTATGTGCAGCCGTTGTAGAATATAGCAAATAAAAGAATTGAAATTCTTGTTTCTTCATAAATGAACATCATTGTCAGCGAACTAACCATAAGTAAATTGTCGGACATTTGCAATTGGCAATTGCCCCCTCCTGGCTTACGACCAATTCTTTACATCACTTTACTGAAAGATTAAGTTAGTGAAATAAGCTAAGACTGCCCACGCCTGCTGACATTATCTATTTGCCTTACCAGTGACATTTATATTTTTGACCTTCATAAGTGTTACTTTGTAACCTAAATGAATTGGAAACCTCAGCACAGTAGTCGTGCGCCACTGCACCAGCAAGGTTAGAATTTTCTAACTCATTACTAGACTGTAAATTATTAAATCTGGATTTAAATATTGGATACAATAAATCACCCTGTTACACTCTACTGCTGGACATAGACCTCTAATAATTTTGCACCATATTACCCAGTCCAGTCTACCCTAGCATCCTTCTTAAGGTCATCGCTTCATTTGACCGGGGGCTTCCCTTACGTCTTTATCTTGTGTACGAGGAAGAATAATGTTAACAAAACACTTCCCATATCACTATGTTATTTGAAATCGATCGTAGATACCTTTCGAAACCTTGGATCTCAAACCGGAATAACTCAACGATAATAAATAAATAATTTACTACTTAACTATTCTAGAATTATATTTATTTTATTACAAGTTAAGTAGCTTTCTTCCGCAGCTTTGTCTATTATTCTCACATGTTCTCCATGTTGCTTATTGGGCCAGGATCCTTTAAGCACAGATAATATAACGCTTTAAGTATGCAGAAAACTCATAAAAGTTTTATCGCAATCGGATATATGTATAGTTCAGTAATGCTTAGAGAACAAATGAACATACATAATTACCTACATATTTTTATTAATAAAGATCATCGATACTAAGCGTGTAAAACGTGATACATGAGCCATAGACACTTGCAATTAGGCTGCCAGTATTACCTTGGCCACGTAAAAAAAAAATAGAAAACAATAAACGTTTCCCGCACGCTCGCCGCTCGATTTGATCAACTAACTAAAATGGTGGATTTTACCGCCAATGATATGCGTAATTAGTGTTAAAATATTGGCATGAAGTGTGAATTTTGGATTACACGCCGCGTAATTTTATATTGATAAAAGCTTCCGCATGAGGCTTTGCTTGAAGAATTGAGGGCCACTTATTACTACAGTCATAAAATTTCATTAAAATCAGTTAAATATTTTTAACATTTTTACTATGCAATCAGTTCAAATATACTTAAATATTAAAGCAATGTGGAAAAAGACGAGCCCGGAGTAGGACTCGAATTTGTCCACCGCTTGTTTACGTCTTGGAGTGACGTCAGGTTCGAGTCCTGCTCCGGGCTCGTCTTTTTCCACATTGCTTTAATATTTAAGTATAAAATCAGTTAAGTTTGGACTCAATTGTTAACATCTTATATTTGATTAGGACCTATTTACGTCCTATATCTATGGGAGTAAACAATCATCATGATTAATATACATATATAGGTGATAAGTGCGCATTAATTTAGTCTAATTTTACCACATTTATCAGATACTCTTTGTTTTATGATTTAGGCCTGGATTGTTTATAACGATTTCTATCTATTGGCCGCTGCGTAAAATATCGAGTTTAACTTTGTAATAAATAGAAAATACAATTTTCTAGAAAACCAATATAAATATAGCAATACTAAATTAGAACGATAGAGACATCTTTTTATCGTTATTAAAAGATAAAATATATATTACAGCCATCAAATATTACGCAAAAGAAAATTTCTACACAGTACAAGCACCTTATAAGTAGATACTAGAGATAAATAAATTACTTAAGTAAGTACTTGGTTACGCAAATGGATATTCAAACATACGAATTAAATAAAATTCTGTTCTAATCTTATCTTAAACCGCTACTGTCATATAAAGATATCTTCGGGAATTTTAAGCGTTGTCCACATGATCTTTTTCATCAATTCATTATCATCTGTCTTGGTAACATTATCTCTCTGATTGATACCTACGTATATTTTTACAAAAGAAGAAAAAGGATCGATACTTTTCAAATATATTTTGCATCATCTAGACTTGCTTGGATCTAGACAAAACAGTAGCGAAGAGTGAAGATGAGTACGAGAAGTATATAATGCGATTAATGGTAATAATATAGTGTAAATAGACAGAAAAGCAAACAAGGCTAAAAAAAATATGACCTTATAATAAACTCTTAAAATAAACCTTTGGATGAAAATAAAAAAGAAGAACGAAACCTTATTACATACAACAGTGAAGTAGATGAAACTAGAGATGATGACAAAATATCTTGAAATGCATAATAAAATATCACTGCACTGTACGACATTGTACCTATGTGCCTATTTGTTGACGATATTATTTTAATAAAGCATAATCTAAACACAGTGGTAGGATTGGCAAATTATCTTACTATCTTAGCCTTCCTTAACAAACTAAAACCATGTTCTCTAACTATGCAAGCCAATTCCGAAACTATATTCCTATCTACAGAAAACAAGAAAAATACTGAAAACAATAGGTATTTATATATTTATTGTTTAGTTGCTAACACAGGCTTTTGTTATAGTTTGGGATCAGATGGTCATGAGTGAGTTGCCTCGAAATATTATTAGTATCTCATGTTGAAACTAATCTTAAAAATTGATAGTTATTCTAAGAACAAGGCCACCACCAATCAAACAGAATATTACCATAGCTTCAATATATGTCCTGACGAGTGCCAATCCCTTACAATTCACCACTTTCTCGCACACTTTCAGCCGCATAGTGTCACAAATCATGATTCTTTTCACAGCGGGTGAGTCCCGCAAACCGTACACTGTACTAACAATAACTGCCTACTGTATGTGCAGTTTGGAAACCAACGGATGCAACGCAACGCGTCCGCAACGAGTAGGTACAACATTACTTGAGTAATTACCGTATTACGCTAGATAGAATTTTGCGTAATTTTCTGTATGTATTTAAATATCAGTTGCCGTAATTTTATAATTGTGATTTTCACACGTTCTTTCCTTTACTTTCACTGAGGAAGTTAGTTTTAATCAAAATTGTCACACCGCATCATGTTATAATTCACCATCACTATTTGAAATATCATGGAGATTTGCGAGATTAACATTCATTATAATATTATCTACTATTTGTTTTCACACAGCACCACTGATTTTACATGAGGAAAAGAGACAATAAGAATTGTTCATATCCAGACATCCATTACTTCTGTTATTTGATGCACTATTTTTATACTTAGTTACACTGAATTAAGGAGAACCTACATGATTTTTATAAACAATATTATTTTTTCCTTAACACAAACACAGTCCATATTACAACCTCACGTAAACAACTTAACTTCACAACTAAACACGTTGCTTTCTCCCCGAAAAACCTTAATTGCTTACTTATCTAACGAGCGTAGTTATCTGTCCCTAATACTCGATGGACAAACGAGAACCGACACATATTTAACTGCGTACGTCACTAAAGCATGTGTAGATAGCCCTACCAGTACTTATGTGCTGACGTCCAATCACTATAATGACGTTTAATTATATTTTTAATTAGTTCCTAATTTTGCCGGCTGTCAACAAATTTGAGAAAACTTTAGTAATGAAATTACCGCCTAATTTTAAGTCAATAAATAGAAACGAATCTACAGATGGTAAGTAACATTCTGGTTATTTTGATGCGAATTTGCAATCTGAGGGACCCGCAAACAAAGTATCATCGCCTGCCTCACTACTTGCACCAAGAGCGATCTCCTCGCTTCCATTGATAAAGGCTGCAATATTCTGGGTTAGAATTATTTTAATTCTGGACGTACCATCAACACGGCAAAGAACAAGAAGTCAAAAAACAACACACATGAACAAACTCGAGGCTTTAGACGATAAATATTATACAAAGTTAATTAAGATTAAAACATTTTATTTCACATTAACTAGTATGTCATTGGCACGTCCACCATACTTAATAGCTTCAGAGTAATTTAGATAAATACCTAATAGTTTCTCAGTAACGATTGCATGTTTTAAAATGCGTGATTCAATGGAGCGAAAATGCCATCTAAAATTTTTCCCGCGAAATTTCGGCATGCGAAAAAAATGGTCACGAAATATTTTTGCTGCAATTGCTTACGTTGGGAAATTGTTGGGATGCCCGCGGTGATATTAAAATAACGGTGTTTATAACGTGCTTTTCAATTACATAATCACTCAACTTTATTTTAGTATTTTTAGATTCTATGACTTGGTTTTAAGTATGTTGAATTAGAAATTTGAACTAACGACGTTCTCGGAAGATTTTTTTTTTGGTCTAGTAATAAGTAATTCAAGTAATTCACAACTGTTATATTTTTTAAAGATATAATGCTAGAGATCTTCTTGTATGGCAAAGTGTAAAATGGCAAGGTAGCCACTGAATACCAGACGTGCAGTCTATGATACCCACTTCATTAATCAGAAACACCACACTTCGTACACCTGTCGCCTCAAACCACCATTCACGATCATACGATCACCATTGACCCACTGACTACTACACCTCAGACTAATGCGCAACACCGCTGGTTACCCACAAGTCTTCATAATATATAGGCCTAGAAAGTACAATAATATATCAAAGAGAATAAAAAATATATCAGTAGCGGTGTTCGGTTTCAAATGACAGTTTTCTTGAGAATGAGTTTAGTGGAATGGTCGTTAAATATGTTTTAACGCGCGATAGAGCGATTTAGGTGAATCGGATGTGTTCATAATGTCACTTATATTTAGTCATTAGTGGTCTGATTGATATGGTAGTAGGTTGTACCTAAATGAAGATGCTTTGTACAAATTATCTGGAATTAACGTCTAGGTACTTAAAGCATTATATACAAAACGCAAACGCCTGGGATACCTCTTTGTATTTTGCAAGGACATTTAAATTTAGTATCTACTCTTTTTTATCTATGTTCGAATTATCCTTAGATGAAGAACAATTTTTAGTCTGTGGCATCTATTGACAAGTGACCAGCTTATTGGTTTTGAATTGACAGATGTTATTTATTCATCCATAATTTTGATATTTTAGTTAAGTAGGTACCAATTTCCGAAGAATGGCAGTGGATTTAAACAGGCTGATAAAAACATATTTTTAATAGCATAATTAAAATAAATAGTAAAAAACATATTATAATTGTCGAAACTGACGCAGAGAGACAAAAAGTAGGTAGGCACCTACCTAATTCTATTTTTTTCTTTAACAAAATATTATTACATATTTTAAAGAATATAAGATAAGATTAATTTTACCTCAATGAGACGAGGAAATTGTACAATTTCCTTGTCAGATTCTAGCATCCTTTGTGATACGTTTAAGTCAATAATCTTCCCCCTGATTCATTCGTTCTCGGAACACAAAACAACTTCAGATCAACAGATTGTTTTTTGTTACAAATGCTCATCTGATTCACCAACGATCGAACTTTGTTAATTTTACCACAGATTACAAATGTTCTTTGTTTGTTAAACGTTTAAAACAATATCTACACTAATCCTACTAATATTATAAACGTGAAAGTTTGTAAGTATGGATGGATGGATGTTTGTTACTCTTTTACGTATAAACTACTGAACGGATCTGGAAGAAATTTGGCACAGAGATAGATTATGGTCTGGAATAACACATAGACTTTTTACAGCGATAACCGACATCCACGCGGGCGGAGCCGCGGGCAACAGCTAGTATCTAAATCTATCTTGTGAGATAAAGATTTTATAAAAGAGGATTTAGGGGTAATACAAATCTGATTTTAAATTTTGTTTTATTAGTAGAAAGGTATATGGCACTATTGTCGAGTGGGATAGGCTACTTTTTGTTGTCATGCCAGGCGAGGGAAGCTACGGGCAAAGCGAGTATTTCATACTATATTGTGTAGTTGTGTTTATATTTCACTGCAGTTTCCACACTCATTCTTATTATTATTTTTAATGCTTATACTACAATGTGTCTAACTAGTTATGACACATGAGAACAAACGTCTCAAATTCGGTAACTCGTCCGTGATGCCACTTGTGCGGCAACTGCTTCACAAGCCTTCAGGCAGGTCGTATGCTTGATTGACAACTAAATCTTATATAAAAAACGAACATGATTTTGAAAATAATTTTAATGAACTAATATAATTATTCTAAACTCGCAGAGAATGCGGAGTTAATAAACGTATGGAGTTAATGTGTCGCCATCTATGACAGGTCGTTTGAACTAATAATGCATGAAACGCCAAGAGTGCATCGTAAACATGAATAGTCTATAATTTATGGTAAGGAGGTATTATAATATGACACGACAATAGATGAGAATAGGCGCATAGTTTGAGCTTTACACAAAGATTCAAGGAAAATTAAATTAAGCAGTCACTGTCGTTAATAAACATTTTCCAAACGATCCCTATGTCTGTATATAGCTTTAGAGCGGTTAAATAGATGCGAGTGAATTTGTTGTTTTATAATTCACTAGCTGTTGCCTGCGGCTCCGCCCGCGTGGGTGTCGGTCATCGCTGTAAAAAGTAGGTAGTCTATGTGTCAGACCATAATCTATTTCTGTGGCAAATTTTATCCAGATCCGTTCAGTAGTTTTTACGTGGAAGAGTAACAAACATCCATCCATCTTTTCAACCATCCATCCATCCATACTTACAAACTTTCACGTATATAACATTAGTATAGATTAATCGGGTTCTTAGTTATATTTTTTAAATTAGATTTAAAAGTCTCACACTAGTAAATGGTTGCAGTATCTACTGCGGGGAGGCGATACAAACTTTTTAGGCTTTTGACGAGCCACTGCACATATTACTTAATCCAAATCTTTCATGGTCCTATTTTGAACATCATGTCAACCCATAAACGTCCCACGGCTGGGCACGGGTCTCCTTCATAAATTTGGAGATATTAGCCTACTATGCCACACTGGCCAGACGGGTTGGTACTTGGTATAGGGTTTTGTTTCGAGTTTTCCCTCTCTTGCAGTGGATATTGTCTGCCTGACTTACTCCCTTAGTCTTTTACGACACCCACGGGATGGAATGGGGTGGTGACATTTGTATTCCTAATCCGTCACCACACGGACTATTTTGAACATCGTCTATCGAAATATGAAAAACTATTTTTTGAGACGAAGTTTCAATGACTGCAATTATAAACTGGGAATCTAGTTGTTAGGCAGAAGAGGCACCCGCACCTTTGAATACGCGGATAGAAACTAAAATAAATATAACTAAATCTAAGTAATTCGATAACGTCGGCCTATTTGTTACGTTTGTTTACGTCATCGAGAATCTCTAAGACATAAATCAGAGCCTCCAGACAAGTGGCATAAGCGATAGTCGAAATGAAAAGTCAAAAAAGAAAATGTATGGGATTTGACGTAAGTTTACGACATTAAATCGCAGACTCGCGTAAAATTCCATACATTTTATTTTTTGACTTTTCGCTTCGACTATTATCGCTTATGCCACTGGCTCAGATGATTTTGAACGACAATGATATCTAAAGATCTGTTGATTTTATCTAACATTTGAATAGGTCAACCAAATCGGAAAGTCCTACTAACTATTTAACACTTTGGAGGACAGACGACAGGCATATACATGGCATGATATTAAAACATCTATTGTGTCTACATAACTGTCCGCTAAAGGGTTAATTGTCACTGTTGTCGATTGGTACTGCTATGCGCCTCTTAGGTCGCCGCGGGATGTTAAATATTCTATATGCTTCCTCGAGAATTGGGCTCAATTCTTGTTAAAGATAACTTAAATATTAAAGCAATGTGGAAAAAGAGAGGCAGGCCTCAAACCTGCGCCTCTCGGGTTCCGGCCCAGCGCACTACCAACTGTGCCATCCGAGCTCCTACTCCAGAGTTCGAATTTGTCCACCGCTTGTTAAAGTTTTTTTCAAATCCGACTGGTAGTTCCAGAGATTAAAATATGTCCTAGTTCTTATCATAACCAAATCCTTACTTACATTCTAGTAGGTAGATATGTAGTTAAGTAAGATTAAAAACTTACCTCCAAATCCCTAAAAACATCCCTGATGTCTGGTTTCCTCGCTCTGGAAGCAGCTCGTTTCCTCCTCACAGTTCTGTTGAGTCTGCGGACGCGGCGTCGAACAGCAGCGGCCTGTTCCCGTGGCAGTGGCCTTACGGCCTCACCCAGCTGGGCCTCGGTGACTTCCAACCCGGCTTGGAACGGCTGGGCCAGTGAGCCGAGGCCCGCTGCTTGCAGCCATTCTGTTTCCAATTCGCCTTCTATAACAAAAAAAATAAAACCTTTATATAATTTCTCTTAATGAGCGACTATCTAAAATAGTTGAAGTTCCTAATTTTGTCGTAAATTTTTACAAACAATGCTTACTTCTTTATTAAATGAAACTAGCTCTAAAATTCTAAATCAAGTGCACAAGTTTATGCACTTCTATTAAAATGAGGGCAATTAAAAATATTACCTGTCGTCCATTCGCGTAAAAAAAAAGAAATTGAGGTGTTCTAAGGAACAAAGAATAAAGCTGATTATAGACTATTTTATGACGACACACTGTTCTAAGCAAATTATTTTTATGTGATCTACCTTGAACTCTGTAGCTAAAAACAAAGTTAGACAACTAGTATTCGACATACATTTTTAAAGCTTAAAAATGACAGTACCTACGTATAGTCTATTTCACGTAACATGGGTTCTGTGACGTTTACCATATTACGATTAATATAAAAGAAAATGATTGAATCAATCTCTAACCAATTGGCTAATTGAATGATCGAGAGCCTAGAGTATTTAATCGATAGGTTTTAATTTAATCGCCTATCATTTTCATTGATATTTATCTGCAGTACCTACTGTCATTTAATTTAGTAACTATTGTATTGTAAGATTTGCTCACTGTCCCATATACACGGTCGGTACAAAGCTTTTCGTCATAACATTCGGGTCTAATTTCCATGTCTTATTACAACACGCAAACATGGTTTAAAAAACTTGCTGAATACTTACGTATTCAGCAAGTTTTTTAAACCATTAGTACGAAGATTATATCCTCAGTTACAATTTGCAAACTCCTTACAAGTTTTTGTTGTAACAAAATCTTCCGCGGTTTTTTTATTCGCACTTAAATCATGAACCATAAACTTGATACCAATGTACATTTTGTTTTGGTACATTCAACAACAGTTGACCATCGAGCAAGAAGACGTTTTTGAATTTGGAACAGAATGTGTTTGCTGAAACTATCTGGATGAAATTTGGTATATAGATAGATTTTAGTCTGGAATAGCGAATAGACTTTTTATCGTGACAACTGACATCAACGCGGGCTGAGCCGGGCAATAGCTAGTTGTATAATAAACGAGTATCGTTTGTAACTACCCCTAAAGTTTTGTGAATTGGAATCTGATCTTTGAATAGTATTATAAAATTAAAAAGAATTTGCATATTCAGCTGTTGTCGAGGATTGTACACTTTTTTTAAAGGCGAACTTTAATAGAAGGTCATTCGACTTGTAATACAAGGTCAAAGAACTTATTTGCTCGTTCATGGTGTACTTAACGCTTAATTTGTTGTAGCAACACCGTGAACTCTGATTACAAAGTTTGTATATTAAAAAGAGGAAGCACTGAATTATATTACCTGTGCACGATTTAAAAAAAAGAATAGATAATAAAGAACCAAAAAATGAGTAATAAGGAGTCTGAATTAAGGAAATCAGTTATTGTGATTTAATGTTTTTTCGGTTTATGAATTAAGTTTAAATTGGCAGAATTACAAATTTATGAAAAACTAGCGGCCCGCCCCGACTTCAGGTGAGTTAAACTATTTTTAACCCGTTTTGGGATTGAATTTCCTTAAATCTCTTCTTATTGCACAATGTCAATGGGGAAAAATGGGTATGAAATTTTAAGTTAGCGGTAGCGGTTTAAGCTGAATCGTAAGGACAACTATTTAAGTACATTTATTAACTGAAACAATATACAATTTTTTCACTTTATACATCAAACTACATTTTTAAAAGAAAAACATAAAATGAAAATAAACAAAATAGGAAAAAAAATTGTCGTATAGGCGTCAAAATATTCCTCAACATCACTGTCTATCGGGAACGTGCCCAGAAGGCTAGCAGCATTACCACCGTATTTAAGTAATTCTATATAGTATTGTATAGATAAATACATTGCAATATTTTTTATTAAATCAGTTATTATTGAAGTCAAAACAGTAGATAAATATTTAACCGGCTCGCTAATCATTCAGCAAGTTAACTTAGCAGATCTCGCGAGGGGTCGCTAACGAATGCATTTGCGACAGGATGCTTACATTTTGCACTCGCCATGCCTAAATATAGTCTGTCTCTCCGTCCTGACTCAGCGGTTAACGCCATTAGGGCTTCACCATACTGGTCTTGTTTTGACGCCGAGTCGCGTGATAAAAAACAAAAATAATAGCCATTTCAAAACAGCTCATGATGATGAAAATGCGTTAGGTAGGTAGCTAAGTTCTGGTATCACACATAAGTCAAAATCAGATATTTTAACCCTTCAAGATAAAATCGAGAAAAATATCAAAAGAAATACTAAATAATTAACTATACACAGCAGTGTAGTTGTTTTCTTATGCGTGAGTCACAGGTCTCTAGTACTCGTTTAGGAATGCATATCAGAGAAACCTTTTCCTATCATACGTTTTGCAAGCGTGAAAAGTATATGCTACCGTAATTACTTATGATCAGACTTTAGACAAGAGGCTAAAAGGTTAGTCGAATCTAAAAATCTTAAAAAGCAAATGTTATAGGATTTGACGTAAGTGTACGACATCATATCGTAAACTTACGTCAAATCGCATTTGGTTTTTTATATTTTCGATTCGACTACCGTTTATGACACTTGTCTAAAAGGGCAGGCCGATCGTATGTCGTTGTTTTCCACCTTCAAAAACGAATAGATGGGCGCTTTTTGTATCATTTGCTACGAGTAAAATATTGTTAACGATAGTGTAAACAGAAACATATCTGTTTTATAGCAGATAGAGTGCAGAACTTGTAAATCTGATGGATTTACCGCTTTGTTTAAACTATAAATGGTCTGCTATTTTCAGGATGAAGGTTTGTTTAGGATTTAGTTCCGATCTTGTGATTTTTAGAAGGGGAAAGTTACTGCGATAGTTATTTTTAATGTTGAATCCGAAAACGTAGTCGTACCGTATAAAAGATGTACGAAATTAAATTCTTTTTTTTTGTGGCCTGTAATGTAGCATGATTAAATTTGTATTCTTCTTATTCTACAGCAGAATGACATATATTCTAATGGCGGTAATTTCATTAATTAAATTTATAATTACTAGATATTATTCATATAAATACCTAATTCATATGTCTTACATACATAATTGCAAAAAATATATTTTAATATTTATATAGTATTACCTACCCTGTTATAATTTATAGCTTCTAACTAAGTGCATGCCGTGGCGACCTTTAAGTAAATAAATAAATAATATATAAATAATGCAAAAATGTATCTGCACTACCAGTGTTTAACTTTAAGTTCATTTTGTACGGATCGTTCCCACAGACAAACTGTGAAAATAGTTTTGTGGGGCTGTGTATAGATATAAGTTTAAATGTAAAACTTTTTCTTAATAAAGATACATACATACATACATATTAGATATAAGTACCAGGTCTAAGGAACTGTATGGTGTATACCTTGTTGGTTGTCCTAAATAAATAAAAAATATAAATAAAAATGAAATACTATTCCTTGGTAAGCGGATGACTTGAGAGCGAGTGGACCGATTTGGATATTTCTTTTAGAATGTTTTTTAAAGACCAAATAGGACAGGTTTTAAGAAAAATGAAATGTATATAAATTTTTATAAATGTTTTTATATAAGTATAGGATAAGTATTGAATTCATGAATTGTGGACCTGACACGGGTCATAGAGTTATTTATTTGCTGAGGAAATTCTATGTGAGCATTCTTTTTTTATTTGACAATGTGTTATGTCTTTGTCAGTTCCTTCCTCTGCGTTACGTAACCGGAACCAAAATATACTGTCAATAGCTATAAATGCGTACTTAATTACAGTGTGAGAATTACAATAGAGATAGTTTACAATGTAATTATGTTGCTTACGTAATTTTATTATGGTGACAAAAAACAATTTCAATCGTTTCTTTAAATGACTTGTCAATCATTTATTTTTTACTACATGTTGCCCGCGTCTTTGTCTGTGTAGCTGGCGGTTATCGCAATAATAAATACCCTTTGACCTTCCCCAGGATACCATCTCATTTCCTTGAATTATTACATAAAGATCCGTTTAGCCGTTTAGGCGTAAAAATGCAGACAAAGGTTCTTTTGCATTTATAATATACTAGCTGTTGCCCGCGGCTCCGCTCGCGTGGATGTCGTAAATTAAGTAAAATAAAATTTCTAAAATAAAAAGCGAAGTTACTTTTTCATACATCAGCTATCTGCCAGTGAAAGTTCAGCCCGGCCTAGCTCTTTTGGAGATTAGCCGGAACAAAAAAAGACAGACCAAAATTGTAAAACATGTTATTTTGGTACACCTATGTATTTAGTAAAAAGAGGTTATTTTAATATTACAGACACTCCAATTTTATTTATTTGTATAGATTAGTTAGACTACATATTAATCCTTACTAATATTATAAATGTGAAAGTTTGTGAGAATGGATGGATGGATGTTTGTTACTCTTTCACGTAAAAACTACTGAACGGATCTGGATGAAATTTGGCACAGAGATAGATTATGGTCTGGAATAACACATATGCTACTTTTTGCAGCGATAACCGACATCCACGCGGGCGGAGCCGCGGGCAACAGCTAGTTATTAATAAACATGGATAACGAACTGTCAAAAGTACAAGGAACTCAACATTTATAACTAGCATAGAGTAAAGTGGTTTATTTTTGTACCATCGAGTCTGAACGCACAGGATGTTATTTGTTTAGTTCTCTCAACCAAATCTATTAATAGTTTAACTACGCACTCGGATATATTATAATTATATATATGCTTAACTGACTTGTTTATGAACGTAAGTACTAATAAGGAAAATCATTTAAATATTTTTTTTACTAAAACTTCTTTAAAAAATCCCTAGCTGTTGTCCGCAGCTCCGCCGACGTGATATCTCTTTAAAAATTAGCCTATTCATTATTCCAGGCTATAATCTATCTACATGCCAAATTTCATCCAAATCTGTCCAGTAGAATTTACG
Organism: Trisateles emortualis; assembly: GCA_947095525.1. NCBI lineage: Eukaryota > Metazoa > Arthropoda > Insecta > Lepidoptera > Erebidae > Trisateles > Trisateles emortualis. The sequence continues at coordinate 21,351,268 of OX352731.1, read as the reverse complement.
TGAAAAATGAATTATGAATGAATTTACGTGAAAGAGTCCTCACAAACTTTTTTATAATATTAGTAGGATTTATTCATAATTTGGCAATTAAAAAAACGTGCTATTAGTTAATAATAATAGTTAAATTATACTAAGGTACTGTTTATCATTAGTGAACACTTAACAGTATAAATAAAAACAAGTGTTTTGGAATTTATTTAGCCCGTATTGTCCACTGATGAAATAAAGCTTTGCTGGAAAAGGCCGGCAAAGGTCTTCCTCCTAAACCCCATTGTCTATTGCTTTAGGCCGCCAATTTTTCTCATATTTCCTATATTTTAGCCAATAAAATACATTAATTATAGGCTAGCTTAAAAGCTCCATAAAATATTCATAGGCTCAAGAATTAATTGGTACAACAAGCTATTAAAATCCTGTTACACTTAAGTCGACTCAGCGAGCTTTCTTCCGTACGACTGCTTACTGCTATACTAAGGGCTATTCATTAACAATTTAATTACTGTTTGATCTAAACGGACATTCGCTCGCATTGAATGTAAACATATAAAATATATTTTATTGGACCACACACAAAGCGGAAGAATCGGCTAGGAAACATGTACTTTGTTTTGAAACCGTAAAGTAACATAGGAGACATTTTATGCTATTTTTTATTATTACAGAAAGGAATTTTTAGTTTAGTATACTCCGAAATATTCTATTTTTTGTAACACAGAGGAAGTGTCTAACTCATAACGTTAATATTTTTTATTAATACATATTTTGTTATAAAAAAAATCTGTTAAACACGATAACAGATGATACAAAAAAAAACAATTTAATGTTTGGAATTGTTCTTATATCAAAACTATAAATGTAATTACGACAGACGCTTATATTATGATGATTTTAATATCTACTTATTTACTAAAATATATAAAAATAAAATACCTAATATTTTCACTGAAAAAACTATGAAAATTGTTGTTACTCACCTATCACATATTTGGCTTGGAACCGACATAGTGCACCCATAACACACATGGATCTGACGAGAGACTGGTTCAAACAAAATAAAATTTTACCGGAATATGTGTGATGATTAAACAAATTAATCCCAATTTAACCGGATCGGGGGCAACTCAACTGCAATGAATGAATGTACATTCTACCGCACAATAACAGTTGCCAAAATGTAGATAACGAACGATTTTTTAGTGACGGCGTGAGTGCGTGGGTGCACTATCTGCAATTCTAAAGAATGAATGTGATTCTACGTCACAGTATGACTCGGACTCGTGTAACGTAGAGGAAAGTTCGACGCATTGTCTGGAGCGATGATTGAGTGTGTGACTCATAAACTGCATTATGAGTAAATATTTGAAAGTTACGCAATTTTTATTACTATTGAGAGTCATAACTTATCGTCTTAACTGGAGTGTTTTTGTTTTTAGATTACATTGAATACGAGCCAAAGATATTTTCTTTTAAAAATATTTTAGTCTATAGAATTCAAACTATTTAAAAAATGATTTATTGTTATTGTACCTATTGAAGCGAGACATTAGCAAAAGATAATGATGATAAAATTGGTTTTGAATTGTTGTAATGTAAAAAAAGTGATTGCGATCTTTTTGTTAGCCTGATCAACTATTATACAAATCATTTTTAATTCATGAAGATTTAATAGTAGTTATTATTAATTTTTAAATTGGAACAAACTAATTTATTATAAACGCACTTGTACAAAAAAACGCTTCATTCACGAAATAAAATTACGTTCGCGCGCGAATTTTGACATGTGTCATAACTGACACAATTGACGTCTACAGGTAGGTATGTAATGTAACGTCAAATATTATCACGTAGCCAATGACGCCGCACATCGGCGTCGTCCCGCGTCGCGGCGCGCGGCAAACTGCGCGCGCATCAACGATCCCAGATTATTATTATGGTCATGTATTTATAGACTGTATCGAAACTCAGGATAAAGTTAAATTTCAGACAGTGATTGAAAGAATGCATTAAAATAAATTGATATTTATTTTAATGCATTTGGATTTAGGTGACTAATTAACAAACAGCACGACGTGTGTCACCTACGGATAATAAATAAAAACGTAGGTATGTTTTTAAGCTCTCTGCGACACAGGGTCTACGGGTTTGTTTAAAAAATAATAAATAAATTTGTAAAAGGAACCGGCGGAACTGTGTGTGAATGATAATCAGAAAGCTGTTTTGTGTAAAAAAATCTGTTATTACGTATAGTAGTACTTCTTCATCTTTCGGTATGTCACGAATGACTTTTCCGGGACAACTTTAAAGAACATAAATGACACATAATTTATTTATATGGTGATACTAGCGAAATAAAAGGTTAGACAATAAGATTAATTGCACGTAGGCGTCAATAACATAATGGGAATCAAAATGCGGAAATACTGACCACTACAGCCTATTGAGAATTAGATCATGATGCAAATGCATTCACTATTTAAAATAAATTATGAATTTATTATTTAAATTCTAGTGTCGGCAACACGCGAGTCAGGTATTGCAAGCGTCCTTAGGCTGCGGTAACTGGTTACCACCAGGCAGGCTGTATGCTTGTTTGCCAACTATTATACTTTGTCACCTACTAATAAAAAAAAATGCAGACCTAATCACCTGTTACAGAATACTATATGGTATGGTCCTAGGTTAAGTCATAACTTTTTTTTGTTGTTGTTTAGTGGCACCATCTACTCTTACAGTTCCCGTTCAAGAGTTTACAATAAACAAGTACATGTTACTTTGTATATGAACTGCATTTTGATTATTTGAGTTCGGTTAGTCACGGGCGGTCAGAAGACTAATTCTATTTGTATCGTCGTCTAGACAAGCTATATTTGCACTGTGGATTCACTCGCGTCACATGTCTATTTACGAGCTGTCGTAACGTCAAACGATGTTTTGGAATCAAAGTCCAGTTGGAAAAAAAATACGTCATTGGTAGATTTTATGTTGGAAAACATTTTTTTAAAATAAATTATTGTTTTTTGTTATTTCTGTCAAATCAACACAAATAACAGTAATAAACTAATACCTATTATTATAAAGAATTAGAGATAGTCTAATTTTTAAAAATCTGAATAGGTATATAAGTTATACCTAATGTTCAATATAGTTTTTTATCGAACTACCATAAGATGAAAAACTGTAATAAGATTTAAGAATCTGACATTGACGTTCGCGGTCCTAGAATAGCTGCGGTACCTGACAGCTCAAAAACGCGGGCGGTGGTGACAGAAGATGTGTCATAAAACTTTCCAGCCAGTTGCTACTACCACTAAAACTACAACCATAGAGTAAGGAAGAATATCATCTCTCTCTATACTATGCTACAACTATATAAAATTTAATTCAACATGCAAATAACAAATTTAAAGATCGAGAGAAGCTTAGCGATTACTTATCTTACCACTTGAGTCGAAGTCAAATGCAAGTCACATGACTCTTTAAGTACCGACACTATCATAAAGTATAGCTACATTTAATATAATATTTTGCAGCACAAACATGTTTTTGTACAATCTAACTTATAAGGATAACAGAAATGCTGGATCAAGTTGGATGAATTCCATGGTCAATTTATTATAGCTACGGAACCCTAGGGACTACTCCCGGTTTTACAAAACATTAGATAGGTACCTATTTTCACAAATCACATTTTTTTTGTCCCTTATAAAGATCGAACCTACATTTAGACGTGTAGTGGAAAAATTGGAGCAAGGTGGAATCAAATTCCTTCATCCGCAGAAAATTCTAAAAAAATCATCGCATTATAAACGGTTCTTCTATTTACTTGAAGTTTTAGGCTAATAATAAAATAAATCAAAGAAAATGACACCACTTACCTCCACTACCACTATCAGAGTCATATAATATCATCGTTTTATATCTTATTAACACCACCATAATTTTAAAGTCCAATAGTAACAAAGTTACACTACACTACTAAGACGATGCACTCAGTCCCAATGCTCAAACTAAACTAAATAGAAAACTTAAAAGTTCCAAATACGAAATGTTAGCAAGCGACCATAAACAAAAGATCAAAAAGGATGTAAAACACTAATGAGGTATAAGTATTTAGAGATTGTAATACAAACAAAGATTTGAAGGATTAAAAATTATTTACTAAAATAGGGATTTTGTTTTGTAAAAAATAACGGTTTAGGCAGCTTATTTATTAATTACTACTTGTTTTTGTCGTTTCATTAGTGGTGAACTTACTATTACAAAAGTATTTTAAGCAGATCCATTATCATTAAAATATATAATGTTATTTTTGTAAATTTAGTTGCTATTTGATGTGTAATCAATACTCAAACTGTTCAAATAGTATCGTATAATGTTCCGTTCCTACATTAAAATAAATATTTGTCATTGATTATGTAGTAGGTATGAAATACATAATGTAAATTAAGGTGGCGCGTCGCTGTACTAGGAGAAAAAAAACTGATATTTTAAAATCAAAATGAAGAACTTTTAATTCGACCGAATACTACAGTTGGTAAAACTTATCTGGCTATAAAAATTCATTAGGTATAAAATAGCTAATTTTAATTTCATTATATTATTACGTGAGACACTCCACAATAAACAAATAAGAGAGGTAGGGCACCATATTAGTGAGAAAGGACCTCCACTTTACAGAAAACCACAGCCAAATAACTATACACAGCGGTGTAGTTGTGTTCCTGTGTGTGAGTACAGGTCTCTAGCACTCATTTAGGGGTGCGTTTTGAAATAAACGTATCCCTATCCCAGGGATATTCCCATCTTAAAGCCTTGGTGTAAAAATATAGGTTGGCAACATGCAAGCGATACCTTTGGTATTGCAAGCTTCCATAGGTTTCAGTAACTGCTTAACATCAGGCGGGCCGTATGCTTGTTTGCCACCCAAGTAGTATAAAAACATAATAATAATAAACTACTGCCTAGAAAATTGACAGGCTATGTTTCACTATGGTTTAATTTTCCAAAGCTAGAAATGATATAATGGCTATCGATTTAGGTTTAAAGTTTAATGTTTTACGCATACCTAACTATAAAAACGAACCTTAGACCAAAATTCACGACCCAGTGGGTCCTAAACGGCAAGCGACATCGCGATAGACCCAGACGGAGATACTAGGACGAGTTGAACACATGTAACCAAGAGTGGTCCTTAGCGGCTCTAAATAGAGAGAGGAGAAAGGAAATTAGGGAGGCCTTTGCCATACAGTGTGGAAACAATTGGTTAATAATAATAATAGCTTTACTTTTACCACAAGCAAAAATAGTTGTCTGTTATAGTGTAGCTGTGGTAAGTGTCTTATCCCATATTAAATTATAATTCTCTAAGAGCGACTGCGAGGAGGATTACATTGATTTTGCTTACGAGGAGACATAGGTCCAACACCTATGTCTCCTCGTAAGCATTCCAAAGGACCAGGTATTCTCCTAAAATAATAGGAGAATACCCGTGTGGAAGAGAGACGTAATAATTCTACTAATATTATAAACGCGAAAGTTTGTAAGAATGTATGTTTGGTACCTACTCTTTCACGGAAAAACTACTGAACGGATCGGGATGAAATTTGGCATAAAGATAGATTACAGTCTGGAATAACACATAGGCTACTTTTCATCCCGGAAAAAACCTCTGTTACCGCGGGATTGTACGCGCGGGCGAAGGCGCGGGCGAAAGCTAGTAATTTGATAAAATTAGGTACTCACTGAGGATAAGATAACTTTTGTAGAACTTCATGTTCAAAAATGGAATGCATTAAAATAGAATAAATTCACAATTCAACTAAAAACTTGACCGTTTTTCAACGAATATCTCGTTGGACTGAAAAAAAGACAAGTAGATGTTGTGCGCAAAACAGATAAAGGATCACAGATAATAAATGTGATGGATATAAAAATAGAATAATCTCGACGTTTAGTAACATGTCCATATATGTAGATATTTACTGTATTTTAGTTTATCTCGTATTACAGAAGTGAGCTACTGTCAGATTTTAGATATATTGTATTGTTTACTGCTTCACTATTAATAATCTGATTATATACTCGTATATCTTTAATTTTGTAGTAAAATAATAAAAGTGATAAAGGAATACATTTACTTCCGCGGACTTTATTAAATACAGAATTAATGAACACTAAGTATCTACACCCAGATTCTGAATAACTATTTGTGGATCACACATTTTTTTGTCCTGTGTGTGGTAAACAAGATAACGACTGAAGATAGCCACTGAACCCATAACAATGCAGTTAAATTAGGCTGTAGTCGTCTGTTAGGCGGAGGTCTTACCTCAGGCGAGCTTAGTGTCATGCCGCTCTTAAAATTTTAACTTACTTCTTACACTAAAAGGTAAGATTAACTAACGTCATTTGTTATTTTCATCACGTCAGACCAAGCTCTATAATTTATGCTTAAATAGCAACATTACAGGAAGCTCAACAATAGTTCACAAGAAGCAAAGAACAAGCCTCTAAGATTTATTGCCATAAAATAACGAGGAAGCACATTCCAATGTTGTAAATAATATATAAATACGATGAACTAAAGATACGAGTACATGTTATTAAGTTATGCGATAGGCTTCCATAGATAAACTTGTAACTTCACTAAGGATATGTACACATTTGTTTTTATCAATTTCAAACGGAATGTGGTATTTTATCTGTGCGTCTCTGTGCTTTCAAAGGTATGTGAATAGTTCTGACAGTTAACAGTCGTTATTTTGTTAACTCACTGCTGCGGGTCTACATGTGTCATAAACGGTAGAAGAATAGAATCTTCTTCTTCGTGTCGATGGTACGATAAATAATTAAATTGCACAAGCCCAGAAATTTGCCACCTCTATGGCGTTATCGTTGCTGCGCAGAGGTCACTCAGAGTGCAGGTATTAGGGCACAAAGGACAGGACAGGAGGTGAGCCATTGAATAGAGAATAGAATAAATAAATAAATATTAATAATAAATAAATAAGAATGGAATAAAAAAACAATTTATCGGATTTGACATAAGTTTACGACATTATACCGTCAACTTATGTCAAATCCCATACTTTCTTTTTTTAAATTATTTTCTATTCTACTATCGTTTATGCCACTTGTCTAGAGGGGTTATACAGCTCTATCACCAGGTCGGTGACTAATCACTCAATAAAATTCAGATAAAATATATAGGTATTGCCTGTCTGATGGTAAGCGGTAACTATAACCTAGAAATGTTTGCAATACTAGAGGCAGTACTCTATACTTACCAACCGTGAGGCATTTGTTTTTAGTTGTTACATACTAGTCGCCCGGCGCCCGGCTTCGCACGGGTGCCATTTCCCGAGGTTCAATAATATTTTCGTCAATAAAATAGCGTATTACACTAACAAATAACATGGCTTTTTATTGGTAAAAGATTATCAAAATCGGTTCAGTAAATCCAGAGATTACGGATTACCCCCTACAACGTCACAAACTCACAAACTATACCTCTTTATAATATAGTATATGTAGATAGATAAGATAAGAATTTAGTTAAATTGTAGCTATACGAATAAGAGCTTTCCGCTCGCCGGCAGTCCGTGAAAGTCGTCTGCGGCTAACAACTAAACCCACACGAAAAAATCCTGCACTATCAACAATTTATGGTATTGTGATGTCATCAACCTATCACCACTCGTGTGGTGTCTTAGATTCTTATTGTACTCTCTCTATTATTCCTAAGCTCTAGTTAACTACATAACTGTACACAAATGTCTGCCGATAGTTTAGTCAGATGCTTAATCAATGTTTATCTGAACTATAGATAATATCATAAAGAGGAAAAAATCGATTTTTGTTTGTTTGTTTCTTATAATTTAATTAAAATGCTACTCGTCCGATTTTTTTTTTATTTCACTATTAGAAAGCTACATTATCAGCGGGTAACATAGGCTATATTTTACTTTAAAAATATACGTAATCATCATAAAAAAATTGTTTCTAATATACGCGCTTGTATACATTTTCATAGTGATTAACACGATTAAACTATTGGCCGGCAGAATAGTTTTCTGAAAGGTTCTAATAGTTCCTCCCCCTTACTACATCCTTCTTATATGTAGATATGTATCATTCTCTCCTCTAGAATAAGGACAGACGGCGTTTGACACATTGAACTTAATGCACCAAACAAAAAGTTTTTATTCGCGTCCAGTAAACGCGGTGATGATAAAAACAAAATCACTAAAACATTTCAACTTTTATTTATTTCATTTTGCAAACGTGTAATCTCACAAAAGATTTTAATCCAAAACATAATTGCCCCAAAAAGATATACTGTCGACCAAAATAAGTATAAAAGGTACACAATGGAGTAGCTTCATACAGTTACTGAGTGAGTGAGTTATATGCCAAAGCGCTAACAAACTATAACAAGGCCGTACGCAAGTCAAAAAGGCAAGCCTGGAAAGATCACTGCACAATGATAGGCAGCATCCCAGAGAGCATGAGACTTACAAAGGCAATGGCCACGGCAAAGATCAACCCACTGACGACCATAAAGGACGACGATGGGAGACTTACGGAGACCGGCGAAGACACATTACGGGTCATGTTCAAGACCCACTTCCCGGGATCAAAAGCGGTAGATATATCTGCAAAGGAGAACATTATAAGCTCTGAGGAAGTCGGACTACGAACAACCAGAGCAGACTGGGACACAGCAAAGAAAGTAGTAGATGAAAACGGACTTAAATGGGCGCTCGATGGGTTTGAACCCTACAAAGCACCAGGCCCGGATGGGATCTACCCAGTCCTACTACAAAAGGCAGTGACCATACTAAGCCCACACCTGTGCAGACTATTTAAAGCCTGCCTGGCCTTCGGGTACACCCCGCAAGCCTGGAGACAGGCAAAAGTAATCTTTCTACCGAAACCCGGTAAGGCTGATTATGAAGATGCCAAGGCATACAGACCTATAAGTCTGACCTCGTTCTTATTGAAAACACTAGAGAAACTAGTGGACAAGAACATCAGGGGGGGAGCACTGAAAAAGGCACCCCTGCACCATCAGCAATGTGCGTACCAACCCGGAATGTCGACAGAGACGGCACTACACCGGGTGGTGACCCGAGCTGAACTAGCGCTAGAAAACAGAGAAATCTGCTTAGCAGCGTTTCTGGATGTGGAGGGGGCCTTCGATCGCACCACATTCACCACGATACGCAACGCGGCAATAGAACACGGCATACAGCCAACCATCTGTAGGTGGATGGACAATATGCTACAAGGCAGAGTTGTACAATCGACACTGCTAGGAGAAACCAAGCATGCACAGGTAACGAGAGGATGTCCACAAGGAGGAGTCCTGTCGCCGACTCTCTGGTGCTTGGTGATAGACGAGCTTCTAATAGAACTAAACAAAGGACCGAGACATACTGTCGGGTACGCGGACGATCTTGTGATACTGATAAACGGGAAGTTCCCAGGCACAGTGGCAAGACTCATGCAGGAAGCCCTAAGGACAGTGGAGAGATGGTGTCAAACCAACAACCTCTCCATTAATCCAAACAAGTCAACTGTAATACCGTTCACGAAGAAAAGGGACCTATCTGGCATGGGGACACTTTCTATGTACGATACCCAGTTGGAGCTAGCCACGGAAGTGAAATATCTGGGAATAACACTGGATAGCAAGCTGACGTGGAAACAACACGTAGACGGGATGACAAACAAAGCTTTGAGAGTCTTTGGTATGTGTCGCTCGGCATACGGGAAGACATGGGGACTAAAACCCAAAGTGGTTCATTGGATATACACCATGATGGTGAGACCCATCATTACATATGGATGCATCGCATGGTGGCCAAGAACAAAGCTAGCAACGTGCAGACAAACACTGAACAAGATTCAGAGAACTGCCTGCATGGCTATGACAGGAGCGTTTAGGACCACGCCAACAGCGGCGATGGAAGTTCTACTCGGTCTTACACCGATCCACATAGTGGTAGAAATGGAGGCAAGGAAAGCAATCCATAGACTAATCATAAACGGTCATTGGAAAACTTCCATGCAAAGGTCAATACACATGAGAACGGAAACCATACAACACCTGGATGGCATCATGGAGATGGGATGCGACAGAATACAGGCGAGTTATGGTCTCACAAGACAATACTCAATGCATATACCAAGCAGAGAGGAATGGAAAGCTGGCTTAATACCCCAAAAGGATAACAGCCAGACATGGTACACAGACGGATCCAAAATGGAATCAGGAACGGGCGCAGGAATATACAATAAGACCTGCAGCCTTAGCGTGAGCATGGGCAAGCTAGCAACAGTCTTCCAAGCGGAGACATACGCGATAGCAGCCTGTGCCCAAGAACTGTTAGATAGAGAAACAAAGAACCACTCCATCTACATAGCGAGTGACAGTCAGGCTGCACTAAGAGCACTGACGTCCTACAAGGTGCAGTCTGCAATAGTACTAGACTGCGCCAAAACACTAAACAGACTAGGGAGACACAACAGTGTAAAACTAGTCTGGGTACCCGGCCACGAAGGCGTCGAAGGCAACGAAAAAGCCGATACCCTAGCACGAAGTGGATCGGAATCGCCTATGTGCGGCCCAGAGCCGTTCATAAACCTGGCACAAACGGTGGTCAAGCAATCTATAACAGAAATGACCACCAAAAAGCACGGCGAGTACTGGCAAAACACCGAAGGCCAAAGCCATGCAAAAGAATTCCTAAGGAAAATGGAAAAAGGCTGGACGAACAAATTATGGAAGTACAGCAGAACACAAATGAGGGCAGTGACCGGTGCCTTCACGGGTCACTACCCTACTAACAAGCTTCTCCACAAAATGGGCCTGTCAAACAACCCGACATGCAGGACCTGTGGCGAAGAAGAGGAGTCAATGCGGCACCTGCTATGCACGTGCCATGCGCTGGCCTCAAGAAGAATGAGCCTTCTGGGACTGGCGTACCCTGAACCAGAGGACTACAGGCGCGCCCCCGTCAAGGACGTACTGAAGCTCATGCAGGAGGTATTCAGGGACCAAGACGTAGGGTGAGAGGTAAGGTAGGGGCATGCACAAAAGATCCCAAGGGTCGAAGTGCGCTGGCCGCAAGGACAGCCCCGACACAAGATAAGATAAGATAAGATAAGCTTCATACAGTGTACAGTGCCTTTCAAGATAATGCACCAAACAAAAATAAACGGCGTATTAAATAAGGATGTACCGTTACAAATGCGGCCAAATAAATTCGCCCACACGACGATCGGGGATAGTATGTTAAGTACATGAATACTACCTGACGAGAATCGAATACGATCCTCGTACTCGATTTCGCTTACCAATTCAAATGATCCACTTTTCAGTTAAGATGACCTTTTGATTTAGGGTCTCGATAAATTAATCGATTGTCTTAAAATATTTGCTGATAAATATTTTTGGCCTTGCAAACTTTGGAACGTGCTAATAGCGCTTTATTCTTATACTAGCTTATGCCTACAGAATCGCCTACGTGGTTTCATTTTTTAAAATAAAATATAGCTTGTGTGCTATTCTGATGTGTAAGCATATAGCATATAAACATTGTAAAAAATTATAAAGAAGTCACAAGTTACGATACCCTATATCATTCTTGACCGATTCGGCTCATATTCGAACTTATTTTTTTGTCTCGTTAATTCGCGTACCAAATCACGACGCTCCGACCAACAACACGCGAATTATCATCGAACAAACATTATTTTATTCATACAAACAAATAAAAATTTCGCACTATCAGTGGAAAAAAGGCGTAAGTTAAAAACACCATTTGACAATTTTGAACCTAAACTGTTTGATGCACAAGATGAAAATTGCAAAACAGGCGTATATCATATTAAGTCATTATTCTCTTGCGGGTGCGATTTGTTCTAGTAGTTTCGGAGAACTTAGCTCGCTCAAAGATTTAAGTAGGATTTGTCAGCCGCTTTCAAGCCGTTAATGGCCAGATTAGCATCGGTCTTAATACCTACATACCGCTTCAGTTTTCTTATCACTGTAATGTACCTCATCAATATGCGTGGCGTGTAGTAATATTGTTGAATAGCCGCATATAATAAAAGTGTGGTGCACGTCGTTTAGTTGCGTGCGGCGGCGCAAGCGCAGCCGAGCATACCAACGCGTCTGTTGCTAGGTAAAGGATGTGACAGGCTCGAATATGATTTTCATATGATTAAGTAACGACAAAAATTTCAATGGTTCTCTTTTATTAAATAACTTCATAGGTTTTTTTTTACATTTTAGTTCCTACTTAATAAGAAATAAGTAAATGGCCAGGATTAATTGGATGAACTCAATTAGACCAATATACAATTTGTATGGTCATTTACTTGTCCCTGTCTTCCTGGCCCCCAATTCGTATATATAATATTTGGTTTTCCAACTATTGATCTTAAATTTATTAGCAGAATATCAAAAATGCTACTGAGATTCAATTGAGAATCAATTAAGATTCAATTGAGCCACCCGTAAATTAGCAGAATTGTGGCCCAGGCCTTTTGTTTATGGCCTTATTGCCTATCTCTACTTCAGACTTATAGAACTGTTTATAATTGTGTCTGTGAACACACACCAAAATATTCCAATTTGGTGCTCTCCTGCTTGAATTTAATAACTAATTGGCTAAATTGGGCTAGACGCAGTCATGGAAGGTGGATTTCTGACAGAATGGATACAGAGTGTAGATCACCGCAGCGTAGAAAGACCAATAGCAAGATAGGCCGGCAACATCGTTAAGCTTGTCGGAAAAACATAGGCTAGATTTGCATAAACAGAATTGAATGGCGAAAAGGGAAGGTGGAAACTAAACATATGCCTTATAGTGGATAAATTAAAGCTGCAAATGACGATGATGATCGCGATTAACTTAAGTTAAAAAAATATACTATTCTTATTTCTTCAGCAACGTAATAATATGCACTTGATAACACGTAATTAAATTGATACCGAACGTTATCGGAGGCTCAATTTCGTATTAAAATCACTGCCAAAGTGTTATCGTTACGATAATATGAATTGTTGGAAATAAAATGCAACCTTATTTTACTATTTATCATAAAAATGCAATATTTATTTATTAAAAAGCTCGTGGCTGTCTCAACGAAACAATATAATAATTTATTTAAATTTTCTCAAAGCTAAATACGACAGGAACAATAACATTTACTTTTATTTTGCCCGGTGTTTGCATATTTTTTTCATTTGTCCTAGGTGGCGCTTATTAAGCCGCTTAATAAGCGTTAAAGGATCTTATAAAAAAGTTCTCGACAAGCGAATTATTATAATCCTACTAATATTATAAACGCGAAAGTTTGTAAGTATGGATAGATAGATGGATGTTTGTTACTCTTTCACGTAAAATCTACTGAACGGATCTAGATGAAATTTCGAACGGAGATAGATTATGGTTTGAAATAACACATAGGCTATTTTTTACAGCAATTACCGACATCCACGCGGGCGGAGCCGCGGGCAACAACTAGTACAATATAATTAGGTATGTAGAAGTAAAAAGTCCTTTTTGCATGCACCACAGTTTTAAAAGCAATAAAATTCGCTAACATTTTTCTGCTATCATAAATTGAACATTCTTCAAAGCCTCTCTCAAGAGGCTAGCTAATAAGAGGTCTTTTTCTTAATAGTTACTAATTAGGTACAACAAAAATGTAAACAACGCTAGGCAGGTAATGATACGGCTCCCACGGCTCTGAGAACGGAGTTCAACTGAGTCGGTCTCCGTGACGATGAGCACCCTCACTTCCTGAAGGAGCTGACAGGGACAAAAACGTGTTTGCTTGTCGTGAGAATAGACGCTTTGATAACTGTTTATAATTGGTGGCCAGCAAAATAGATCTATTCTGTTGCAATCGGCGTGAATTCACACAAATATCATTATTTGGTTAAGACTTATTACTTATGTAAAGATAGGCTGCATTATTGAATTGGTAAATCACTGTTAGAATGGTGCAGAAAGTGGTACCTAAATAAATAAATAAATTTACTTTGAATTATGTTTGAAATCCGCGTTGGAAAGAAGACTAGAGACTACAACCTCATGTTTGCGATTGCAATTGCTGTAATGCAGTAAATTTTTTACTTAGTACTTATTCGCGAGCGTCGTTTTGAAGATTAATAATAACAAGGGTCTCCACTTTCATGTCAAGAGAGCTGAAACATCGGTAGAGCATGACATGATAGTTCCTACACAGCAGGTGGTAAGTTTTTTTATGACACACTAGCTGTTGCCCAAGGCTCCGCCCGCGTGGTTGTCGGTTATCGCTGCAAAAAGACCATAATCTATCTCTGTGCCAAATTTCATCCAGATCCGTTCAGTAGTTTTTACGTGAAAGAGTAACAAACATCCATCCATCCATCCATCAATCCATTCTTTTTACATTTATAACTTTAGTAAGGATTATGTAGACCAGTTGCTGCCATCTAGGATCAAACTTGTATCTCACGGGATTTAAGGCGAATATTTCCATTTATCTATCTAAAAATAAAAGTGATAAATAGAAAAAAACCAACAACAACAACAATTAAGCAAATCTATAGCTGTTTTTTTCTTTTTTCTTTTTTAAACACAACTACCGCACTAGAGAACAAGCTCTGTGTCGCGTGCGACTTTACAAACATACAATTAACGGACACAAATTACACCCAGACTCAGAACAACTCTTTTTGGGTCACACAAAGTTTTGTCCTGTGTGGGAATCGAACCAACAACCTCGTGCACCGCAGGCGCATACTGCAGCCACTGAACCACCAAGGTAGTCTTCAGTAATCAAGGTAGCCAGTTAGTTGACGTGTGATATTGTGAAATCAATCAATCGAAGTGATAATCTCAAACTCTCTAAGTATAAACTATTAGAAAATAACAAAAACGGCTAATTCAATGATTCCGATGTCAATACTAACATCTGCTTACAAATTACACTTTCAAACATTTTTTGCTACTAACGTTCATCTCGTGAGTTTCCCAAGCAAAACCAAGGAAAGTAATGCGTTGTTTTCATTATAGTATGTCGGAACAATGGACGGAGACAAAGCGTACGCGCAGCTCCGGAGCTCCCACGAGAAAGTGCTTCACTGTTTGTATGTCACTTCGTCCATTTCCAAGGAGACCACTGAGAAACTACTAAAGACAATATACATCATACCGCATCCTAATGCAAAAAAAACGTAAGTAGGGTGATCATATATAATAATAGCAACCCATATATGTCCCACTGCTGGGCATGGGTCTCCTCTCCTCTATTAAGAGAGAGAGGGTTTAGGCCTTAATTCAACACCATGCTGTAAATTGTAATGCTAATGTAAATTGGTGCATCAGACATGTCTTTAGAATTTCTTCTAAGACATGTGTTTTCCTTCACTGTTAACAAACTCCACAAAGTAAAATTCACATTGGTACTGCAACCCGGGATCGAACTCGCACCTCTTGTGTGCAAGTCGGTTACTTTCCCATTTGGCTTTTTCACTTCACAATATAGTTAGTATGATAGAGACGGTAAAATTCACGATTTTGGGGTGTTCTCATTTTTCATCTTGGGATATTTAAGAACACACAAGCATGTAGTTATTCTAGCCCTAATATTATATACTAGGGGTCGCCCGCGACTTCGTCTGCGTGGTAATTTGGAACGTACATTTCCGCGATTTTGCAACATACTCACTCTCTCACTACTGCTCCGCTCCTATTGATCAAAGCGTGATGTTATATAGCCTACAGCCTTCCTTTAAAAAAAAGTTCTAATCGAACCAGTACTTTCTGAGATTAGCGCGTTCAACCAAACAAACAAACAAACTCTTCAGCTTTATAATATTATAGTATAGATTCTTAAACAATTATAACATTATTGATTTAAGGAAATACAAAACGGCAATCATGACTTTTGCTGATTAAACAATAAGACAGCCGGAAAAGTGAACAACAAATAAAAAATCCTGATACTCATTTTTGTCTGCAATGAAAAAGAGCCTGTTTAAGAATAATGTTTTGTAAAAATGTTAACTTTACAACGATCATAATTTATAACAATAATTGTTTGATTTTCAGAGTAATTATCTGGCGATTAAAAAGGTGACCTGAGTTTTTAGGTCTCAGTAATTTGTATCAAACATTGACAAGCATGGTAATAAAATTGATATCTTAGGAATTTAGCACTTTATGGTACGGTTGAATTTGTCTTGTTGTTGGTCCTGTTATTGCATTTCTATTAGAAACTTAAAAGTAAAGCTTTATTTATTTCTAACTAGCTTCCGCCCGCGGCTTCGCCCGCGCGTACATTCCCTCGGGAACAGAGTTCTTTTTATAATCTCTCTATGCCAAACTTAATCCAGATCCGTTCAGCAGTTTTTGCGTGAAAGAGTAACAAACATCCATACATTCTTACAAACTTTCGCGTTTATAATATTAGTTGGATAATGTTGAAATATAAGGCAGAAACCAAGCTAACAAGCTATTTTCGCATAAATAAATTGAAATACAAATTAAAGGATACGTTACTTATAGGTAATCAGGCAATCAAGGGAAGAACTTAATATTACCCTTACACAGGATACCACAAATGGTAGATGATTGTTAACTGCAGTACATACTTACATTGTAGGCGTACACTTGGGGACAAAATTATGGGTAGCTTCATGCTTTGCAATGTTTTTTGTAAGTTGTTTAGTAGAAACATTACCAGACATCTATATATACTTATATCATTACTTACGACCTCTACTGCTATTATTGAAAACGTTCATTTGTCCTCACCTTCGACTTAATAAAATAACGGTCAAATTTCAAGCAGCGAGCGACCTTTATTCAAATTAAATCACCAAGCACCCCATCGACTTCCTTTTACTATAAATAAGTGACTATTTCAAACAACCTACTAGTTTTACACTCGACTAATTCAACTTGACCGTAAACGTGAACAAATTATTCACGCATAGATTAAATGATTAAAACTGCTACTGCTAATATGGACGATGACGATATCGTAACAAAAACTATGACTAATTAACACTGCTCTAAAATACACGACTAACTTTTATAAAAAGAAAAAAAAGTTATTTGACAGTTGACACTAAAAGACAGTTTTGAATGCTTCGAAATTCAACTTCTTTTTTTATGCGACAACATGGCTGATTTGTAGGCTGACGACTATAGTCGTGCTACGACTAAAGGCTGACTTTAAGATGACGAGTCGTTTTTTTTTTATTTACTACTAACATTTTATCGCGGCTTCGCTCGCGTGAATTTTCTAGTGGATCCCAATATTTAAGCCCATATAGCCTGTAGTGCTGTACTGGTAAGCATTCTTACAAATTTTCGCGTTTATAATTTTAGTTGGATTCGTTCGTTCGATCAATACATAAAAAAATTATTCTCGGTAGACTATCACGGACAGAAATTGGTAATCTAAGTTTTTTTTATTTGGCATATTTTTTTATTGATTGCCAGCATAAAAAGCAATCCTTTTTTTACTTTCTGATTATAGACTAGATTAACATTATAACTGCAAATACAGATTGACATTAAGATCATCCTACGCTCGCTATACCGAATAAAGGCTTAGTGTAGGTGTACACCGTAATTTATTGTCAAATTTGGACAATTACTATAATTTGTATGAAGTAGGTCACTTCTGAACACCCAGGACATGAGTAATGATGACAATTGCCTGTAAGTATAAAGAGTGATATGACGGAGGAGTATTACATTACCCATAATTTAATTAAAGTTAAAAAAAAAACTTATTACATTGGAAGGCCAAATTCATTCTTATGTCAAAGACCAAAAAAGTCTATAAATGACACGAGCATAAATAATCATGTTTAAATTGTCTTTGATTGATTTACTTTTCAGACTGTGTGATGAACTGATGAGTCACAAGGAGGTACTGAAGGCAATCTAGTAATAGCGACATGGCTGAAACATCGAGCAACCGAAATCAATAAATTAAATTCCTTAAAACATGACAGCAACAAAATTTTATAGAGGTGATGCAAAGAATATAATTGTATACTCTTGTC
This sequence comes from Trisateles emortualis, assembly GCA_947095525.1. Taxonomy (NCBI): domain Eukaryota; kingdom Metazoa; phylum Arthropoda; class Insecta; order Lepidoptera; family Erebidae; genus Trisateles; species Trisateles emortualis. Next base: position 21,333,183 of record OX352731.1, on the reverse strand, counting down.
ATAGAAACAGAGAGACAGAAAGAATTATAGTTTATACCAAAGAAGTCATAATTATATCTAGACGCGGTATACTCATATCATACGACACTACTATGGGTACTTATTAATAAAGATGTTACCCGAAGTGAAAGAAAACAAAGTTATTGTTAGAAAAATACCTTATCTTAGAAATTAAAGATCATCTAGGACGATGATTCTAAGAATGAAACGTTAAAATAAGTTAGGTATAAACAACAACAACAAATCTATGAGCATTTACTTATAGGAAATAGACAATGATAGGATTAAACAAAAGCCAAATAATAGTTATTTCTGATTGTATTGAATGTCACAATGGGCACAATCCACAATGAAACCTCCTTTGTCGAAACAAGGAGTAATGAGTTGAGACGATCTTGAACCAAAAACAATAGGTAATACTTAAAACACAGCATTGGTATGTTCCGGTACAATGGCGGACATTTTGAAGGATTCGCAGTGCGTACGGAATTTTACAATTTTACGGTGAGTCAAATGACGTTAATTCTTTCCTACATTATCAGTTTATAGACGGAAAATAGCGGTTTGGAGTAAGTAATGGTGTAAGTAAAAACACTACTTATTAAACAACTGATCTAGATGTTGTTGTTGAGCCTATATATTATTATCAGCCCATTTAAATTAAGTTGATAACATTTACAACAAGTTGATAATAATCCAAAATAATTTGAATATAATGATCTTAATCGGGTGCAACGGTGACAAAATTTCGACAATACTTTTATTAATTTAATTCTGTTAGTTTTACGATCTATTACAATAAGTGAAATTTAGTTTCAAATCGTCATTTCATTTTCAATTGTACCTCGAACCCAATAGCTAGAAAATTTTGAGAGGTTGATGGAGACCGTGGAGATATCTCCAATTTCAGCTAGAAATTTACCAAAACATTTTAATATTTCAGAGAAAATATTTTAAAAGTGTTATACTTACTTTATCAAAATAAAATCTAGATATGAATATCATACATATTTAGAGCGTTGATAAAAACGATGATGATCTAATTGAATGAGTGAATGACATTAAATAAAAAAGTAGGACAATGACACGTTAGATTACCATTGATATAATGTGCCGGGGCCGGTCAGAATAATTACTGACGTCATGCTGTATTATGTGATAACGAAATGTGGTATGTACGTTATTAATAAATCGCAGAAAAAAACATAATATATGTTTGCTTGTTTCTGTGATTTGTTGTTTACTGTATTAAAAACAAAACAAATGGCTATGTCGAGCAACAAAGTCCTTTAAAAAAGCAAAATAATTTTACAAACAAATTAAAGCTCAGCGCAAACTAAAAAGTTCTAATTTCAGGTGAAAATTTCGCATTTTTTTATTTGCGATAAAGCGTGAAAATAAAATATTAATTTAAGTCACAGATTATAGTTTTTTTTATTATTGTCAATTATGTAAAATAACAGTACGTAACTGTTATTTTCAAAAAAGAAATGCCTAATTTCAATAATAGCATATACATAGATAGATACAAAGGAAATAAACAATCGGCCTCGAAGGTGCATTCATCCTTGTAGTCTAGATAGTATCAAAGCGCTCATTTAACTTGCAGATGAGGAGCTGTCAAACAATACAAAGTATGAACCAGAGATAAAAAAAAAATAAAGTCAGACCTGTTGTTCTTAATTTAAAAGATTTAAGATTAAATAGCAATGCTGATGACTGGTCGGTAATGCAAGATTGCGATATAGAAACAAATACTTATGATAATGAGTTGCACAAACCGAGATTATGGTCAGACAATTTGATTTGCAAATTAATATCTTTGATTGCAATGTAATTTATTGAGAGTTTGTGTGAAATATTCTTCTAACCCCAATTGCAATGGATGTCATCATAAATACTTACTTGGTTATTTTGGAGTAGGTACCTATACATCTTTTGTTTTTGTTTAAAGAATTCTTAGTGACAAATTTTTCCGCATTCCAAGTAACAATAAAAACGTCTATGTTGCACTAATGTAACAATATCCAAATATTTCGGCATTGTAATCAACATTCAAGTTCGTCATGGTTGGCACATAAATTTGCAGTCAATCTAAGGGCAACACAAACTTAATTTCTGGCGACATTGAAAATGAGGACCTAAAACTTTAATTTAAAAAAAGAACCTTAGCTTATACAGGCAGATAAAAATGTTTCTTTTTCTATTTAATTTTTTTTTTATAATTAAATTAATTTTTAACATGGTTTTAAAGAGACTACGTAGGGTGGAATAAATGAACATTAAAATAGCGTAGACGTTAAGCCTTATAATACTTATTAATTTAAAAAAGGAACTCTTTTATAGAGTTCGATAAAATAGAGTAGGTACCGTTTAATTTTTAAATTGAATAACGGTTTTCATAATTGGCCAGTTCATGCATCAATCTTTGTTTATCGATAAGTGGCTGTTTACAGTAATTTATAAGTACAAATAAATTGAATCAATTTTCACTGTGCTTTGCTTATTAATATTATTAATTTATTATTAATTGTAACTGGCGCATTCGTGCACAACTTAAGACGAGAAATAAGTCTTATCAATGGTTTCTAATAATTTACAGCTAGATGTATTTGGTTCGAAACCATAAGCAATCAACATTAGGGAGAGGAATATCAAATTATAGAGATCGTTCACCGTTAGATATTGACCACAAGTACAACCATCGATTCCCAAATAAAACAAAAACTAGTTTCCTACGCCAGAAGTAGCGATGAATAAAAAATAAATGTCGGAACATTCATAATTTGAATTTGAATGAAAAAATATTTTTTATATATTTTTTTTAATTGGAGCAATAAACAATTAAGGTGAATGGATGTAATATATAAATACTTTGCTTTTATTAATTATTTTAATGTCAAAAATAACCTAGAGTCAATTCGAGAACGTAGTATGAGGAAAATAATTCAAAAACTATTTATTTTTGTAAAAGTAGTATTTTCAATGCGATTAACTATTACCTACGTGAAACTGTAAAAAGTTATGTTTCTTTTAACCCGAATTAATTTTGGGAGAAATTATATTACCTGGGACTATTTAATATTAAACATGGACGGTCAGTACTTTACTATTAGATAAAGGCCTGACTCGACCTGGTGAAGGCCACCGTATGCTAAACACATCCTTTATTCCACAAAAAAAGTAAAATAAAGCGTCCTTGTGTTTTATAATGTTATTCCTCTGTTTCTTTCCATGTTAATGGTGACACTAATGACAGATTTGTAACTCACACTTCTAAATTTAAATAAAAAACAAAAATAACCACATGTGTCCGCCAAGAATAATACTTTAAAATTACACAACTACTTAAAACTAATAAAATAGCTAGCTATATTTTTACGATGTTTTTATTTGCCATAAAATTATAGACAAGACATTAATTTATAATGCGAACTGTCAATGTCATAAATTGGCTAATTAGAACTGCGCACTAGTCAATAGCAATAATAACATGTCTATCAATTTAATATAACATGTAAGTTTCAAGATCAAGTCGAAATCATAATTAATATGGGAGTAATTGGTTTTATGTTTGTATAAAAAATAGCAATTACGCTGACTGTCGTAGCAAGGTCGTAATTTACAATTTAGATTACTTTATGTATTTTTGTAGGTTGTTATTAGAAGTAAAAATAGATATCTATAAAAAATATTGTTGATGGTATTTGACTCTATGCAGGTACCATCAACAAAAAATCGTTGCTTACGAATAAAAGCTTGGAATGACGTGTGCTTGCAAATCGATTCAAATTACAGAACCGATTCATAGATAACCGTTGATCGTTCACCGATCTTCAAAAGGTCATGATCAAATTTATCGATCGCCTCGAGAGTTAGAAACTGCGCGACTGGCGTAAAACGGTCCAGCCCCTCTAGACAAGTGGCATAAGCGATAGTCCAATCGAAAAGTCAAAAAAGCAAATGCATGGGATTTGACGTAAGTTTACGACATTATGTCGTAGACTTAAGTCAAATCCCATACATTTTATTTTTTGACTTTTCGATTCGACTACCGTTTATGTCACTTGTCTAGAGGCTCAGCACAGACAGCAATATAACTAAATAATACTATATTATTTTGTATTCCTGCCACTGAGAAGGCTTTTCAGGGCTTGAGAAACGCCGTAGGCAGCAGGGTCAGCTATTATTGACAACAGAAATACAGAAACATAAAGTATATATTTATGCTATCTAGTTATAACGCCTTTATAGAAGGTACGATAGAGACGTTAACTTGATGATAATAGCTACCACCATTAATTATAATTATCTGATTCTATCGCTAGCTATCCATCATTTACGAGAGAGTTAGATACGTAAGCACTAAGTGCTACCAACATTATCATTTGTATTCCTTGACGTTGGCGTTATTGTTTTTAGAGAAAGATGAATGGTACCAATGCTTCTAAGAGATATTCTGTGACTATACCTACCTACTGCCTAAATTAGACATAAACTTATTTAACTTTCTTGTATCTACAGAATAAAATTTGACATTTTATCTCCGAGTTGATTTAAGCGTTTGCCGGTTGTTAGTCTATTGATTTAAACTCATTTATTTCAACTGACAGCTGTCAAGTCTAAACGTCAATACTTTTAACAATCAAGATATGTACCTACTATATTGTGCCGTAAGTTTTATTCGACATTAACCTCGACTCAATGGAATAGACGAAAACAAATCTATCGCATTTTAGTATAACAGTCTCTTTCTTCCTCTCTGAACAACTCCACTGCATTTAACATTATTACCAAAAGCTCTGCATGGAACCACACAAGTCTCTCAAACTCACCTTCTGAATATAAAGATCAATAATATCTAAATTAATTATTGAGACAAACTTGTCTGCTGTGTTTACTGATTGTAAACTTATAATCAGTGTTTTAAAGTCCCTAAGATACGCTTATAGGCTCATGTAAAACAAACGCACTCAGGTATATATTTTTGGCATTATAGTATTTACTTTTAAAGGCTTAATGTAAACTAGGACAAGCGCTATAATTAATATTGTAAACATTTGGTTTGAGTATTAATTAAATATAATTAATGATTGGAAAAAGTAAATAAATGTGATTGCGAAATGAATACAATATGCGACGGCCAAATAAGAATGTTTGCGTGAACGATTTTAAATGTCGATTCTGCATTATTTATTTTTAATTAAAAAGTGAATGTATATTCAATAAACCACAAGCTTTGAAAACAAAATATGAAATATATTGCATAACGGCAGTCGGCATCCATAATAAGTTTTTTTTTATCTCGATTTTTACCATGGCGCTGGCGTGCCAGTAATTATGTCTGTTAACACGTGTAGTCATATGTTTACATAAATTAATTATAATGAGACGATCTTCTTACATTATGTAAGAAGAGGAAGAATATGTTTATGTAATATGTAGGTATGTATAACAGTATGTTACATAGTTTGGGAAGAATTCAATAAAAAGTATATAGGTAATAAGTTTACGTTTCTAATCTATTCAATATAATGCAATATTTAAGACCACCTTTGACACATTGAGATGTTGCTAGCGGGACCTAGTCTGTACTTTAATTGAAAATTTCACAGCAACCTTAAAAATAAAATGTCATTCGGGGGCGATAAAAAAGGTCATAACTTCAAAACGGCTGAGCCGATTTCCATGAAACATAAGATATAATAGAATTTTACTTTTAATAATTAATATTAATATTGCTTAAAATGTAGGTACAGAACACGTAGATCAGTATTGTATAAGTATATTATGATCCTATCACGGATCCTATACATTTAAGCGACAGCTTGATGACATGCAAATGATATTTCATGCAAAACGCCGCTGGACATTGATAGCTGACTATATAGGTACAATGTCATCATCTAATTTTTTTATTCAGAGACACACACTGAAATCTGCAACTAACTTATTTATCTGTATTTTGTACCCTACAGGAATCATAGCAAAGGCCTCGAAGTTCATAATTGACGTTGAGCTGACGTATAAAACTACCAAACTAACTAAGCATTAGACTGGTAATGTATCGGGTTCCCAATACATTAGCTAGGTATACGACACTTAGCTTCTTTTGCGCAACAGTTTCGTCATTAAAACTGCTGCGCGTACCATTTCTCATACGTACATACATAAATCTGATTCACTAATGATAACGATCAGTACGAAAGTAGATCACTACTCAATAGAAACCAACACCAATTACTTTAGAATCATTGCTTAAACATATAAATTAATCATTACTTACAATCGAAATATACTATTGATAATATCCGCTTCGAACACCGCAAAGCAAAAGGGTTACAAGTCTCATTACGTAACACCATTCATTGACAACTTCTATTAATATCTTGTTACTATTATAGCATCGTAGACTCTATTTGATGGCAATTACAGCTGTCAAATTGAACTCAAGTGTATGCATTTATTGCTTGAATGAAATCATGTGAGGTTCAAGTAGTAATTTGCTTTCACTGTTCGCTCTGTTCGCAAGTGATTTTTCTATTTCTATTGGACTTTCTATTTAATACTCTACGTGTGTCTATTACGTATAATAATAAAAACAAATCTTAATAGTGTAAGGATGTTTTTAAACTGTTACTTAAGTTGCATACCTACTTGTATTTATGCTAACATTATAAATTCTTTTCTACTGCGCAGTTGTGTTAGGGAATGTAAAACTGTCAACAAGCAGTTAAAAATAATCACTCTTACAGTAAAGTTTATGGTCTCAGATTATTTGCTGTCAACATAATATTTTACATAATATTGTCGTTTGATATAATCTGTGTTATAAATGCGATCTTTGTTTATGCTAATTATATTTATAATTAAATCAAATTTCATTTCCCAATGGTTAATCGAACACATTTTAAGTTTTATATTTTACTAACTGGTGAAAAATTTACTTACATATCTGTAATGTGACTTTTACTGAACATACCTGGAACAAAACATATATTTATTAGTACATTGAATGGTATTTACTTTAATAAGAAAAACAACAAGGGTGTGAATTTGGCTAACAACCTTTAATTTAACACTCGATGGCCCGTCGATTCGAATAAGAAGAATTTAAATTAAATTTTATTAAAAATTCTAAACTAAGTATATAATATTATAAATGTCAAAGTTTGGATAGATGAGTGTATGTTTTTTAGTCAATAACGCCAAAACGGCTGAACAGATCTGTTTAAAATATCTCACAGAAATAGATTACAGTCTGAAATAGCACATATAGGCTACTTTTTATCTCGAAAAATAACACTGTTCAGGTGGAATTGTTCGCGTGGGGGCAAAATTGCGTTCGGTAACTAATAACGTTTATTATAATTTTACACAAAACTGTCTTTAGAATGTTACTTTTTATATCAACAAGATAACAGACAAACTGTGCTGGCACTAAATTCATAAAACCAAACAGTTCCCAAACATAAAACAAATCACTTTTACTAACAAATTAACTATAACCATTGGCAATAGCAACAGCATCAATCAGAACGTTTATTATATGTCCATAACACGTAATAAGTACCTTTAGCGCAGTTAGCGACGTAGTGACCGTCAAATTCACTTCGCGAGTGCTGTAACTGTTACGCAAGATGGCGGTGTGTTGTGCCAGGTGTATCAGGTGGACATGTCACTTTTTATTAACTACCTACAAATTATGGTGTTTAAAAGGTGAAGGTTTTTTATTATAGTAGAACGGATAGTAATAAGTAGGTACTTATTATGTGATTCTGTATTTCAAACGGTGTGGCAATGCCTTACTACTGCTTAGGTACTTGGTTCGATTCCTGAGTCAAGTCATCATCATCATCCCAAACCATAAACGTTCCACTGCTGGGCACGGGTCTCCTCCATAAATTTGGAGGGATATTAGCCTACTATACTTCGCTGGGTTGGTATTTTAAGGTTTTGTTTCGAGTTTTCCCTCTCTTGCAGTGGATATTGTCTGCCTAACTTACTCCCTTAGTCGACTCTTACGACTTACCCACGGGATTGAATGGATTGGTGACATTTGTATTCTACCACACCACACTGAGTCAAGTGCTAAAAAGAATTACATAACAGGTCAAATGTATGGGTATAATTGGAGCAGTTCGATGCAAAAAGCCGAGGATCGTGCTAAGTGATGTGCACTTCTATAGGCGTATATCCAGCGACTGCATCGTAGTCAATGGACTGCGATAAGCTGGAGAAAGGCGTTAGCTGACTGACCAACTGACTATTCTTATACCCCAAACTACTGAACTAAAAGACTTAACTTTTAAGTAAACGTTTCATAGATAAAGTCTAACAGTGTTAGGGCACAATATAAGCGAACAAGCCCGACTGAGAAAGGACCTCCATCTTACAGAAAATCACAGCCAAATAACTACGTGTTCCTGTGCATGAGCCTCCAGAGCTCATTAAAGGATTTGTTTTTAAAATTTTTCTATCGCAGGGACACTCTATCACAAAACTCTGTACCTATTTAATACTTGGGTCGACAACACGCGTGGTTCTCCAGGATTTTGTAAGCATTCATAGGCTACGGTAACTGCTTGCCATCAGTCGGGCCATGAGCCTGTTTGTCACCAAAACATTACGAAATAAACGAAAGATTTTTTTCGCGGGTAAATGACAATTTTATATTGACAAGATTACTTACAGTACCAACATTACGCGCGAATTCTGACACCAACCATTCACTTATACAGCCAAATGCTGAAATACTTGTAGCACTCTCGCTAAACGTGACAAATGATACTTAGGCAAAGGTCGAGGCTCATTCTGCCTCATCAACAACATGTTCAACGAATAACGTATTTAGTTTTAATGAGGCATAAGTATCGCCTTCGGATGCTATTCAGCCGCACTTTAAGTCTATTAACTTGGTGTAAGAACATGACGAGTGACGACATTATTTGTAACTAGGAATGGTTTATATAAGGTGAGAAAACTGTAAGTTCATATACTACTAAGGAGATAAATAACAATACGGCTTGTCTGATGGTAAGCAGTTACTGTAGCCTACGGACGCGCATTACTTGGGGGACCGAAACTATTTTGTGAGATGGAGAATTCTTGGTATACGAAAACGTAGGAATAAAGATGCAACTCTGATACCTTAATATGACGTCCTTAAGGTGATTAATTTTTAGCTGTTAAAAGGTTTTGGTGCTAGTTAGCTGGTTCAAGGTTTAGTGAGGCCATAGCCTCAGGCCAGCTCATTATAGTTATCATAGTTTCAGTACCGTAGTAGACTATGGACGCTTCTAAAACCTGGAATATTATTTGCATGTTGCTGGATTATAAACTATAGTTTTTAAACCAGCCTACTTTGTGTGCTTGAATTCTATGTTTGTACAGCCCAAGTAATCTGTGGAGCAGTATCTCCACTGACTATTGCTGGGTACGTGCGTAGGACGCAGAGTGTCAAGAGGCAACCTACAACCAAATCAAATATACCTACCTAAATCAGTGTGCAAGGATCTTTTTAAAAACTAATATGTAAATTAGCAAATAAACTTTAGCAACGTTTCACAAATTAGCTTGCCGGACAGAGCCTCTAGACAAGTGACATAAGCGATAGTCGAATCGAAAAGTCAAAAAATAAAATGTATGGAATTTGACGTGAGTCTACGATTTAATGTCGTAAACTTACGTCAAATCCCATACATTTTCTTTTTTGACTTTTCGATTCGACTATCGTTTATGCCACTTGTCTAGAGGCTCAGTAAAACATAATTGGCAATCGGTAAAATACATAGAAGCGACAATTAATTTAATAGTCCGAAACAGAATATGGACCGTGAAACTCAAGGTGATCTGCTTACAAATTATGTTAGTAATTAACTCTATGAACAAGGTCTTTAAACAAACTTATGTTGAGTAAAGCTACATATTAGAAATTACATTTATTCCGCTCAATTTATTTTATTCAGATACGAACCGACCTGAAGCTGAAAGCGGAATTCTGTTGTGGCTCGAATTGGAAAAGACTTATGTCCATCAATGGACTTAAATAAGCTAAGAAATCTCAATATTGTCTGGATGTTGTAGAATTTTGATTTAGAAGAAAATTTCGATTGTACATCGATTAGCAACAGGCAGGCACTTCACGATTACGGACTCCTTATCCTTACTAAAATTATAAATGTGAAAGTTTGTGAGAATGGATAGATGGATGGATGGATGTTTGTTACTCTTTCACGTAAAAACTACTGAACGGATCTGGATGAAATTTGGCACAGAGATAGATTATGGTCTGGATTCACGTGGGCGGAGCCGCGGGCAACAGCTAGTAAAATATAATTTTACAGAAAACCAACCAAAGTCTTATTGTTTTAGATATCTTACTAATTGAAATATAAATTAATTCGTCACAAATATTTGTGAGCATTACCTTGACTAACAACAAATTAATCTAATAATCCAGTGCTCACAGGCTACTTAGGAATGTTAGATAGTCGTATCAATAGTAAATAATTAGACCTTGATTATATTCCTAATTAAGTAGATCTGATAGCATTGATACATATTATACAATATCGTTCACTTACAAAACTAGATTAGATTACGATATCATTTCAATGTTACTTAACTTTTCAATTGGGGAATCACCAAGAAATTAAATATAATAATCATCTTATTTTTTACGCTCGCGGATATCCCATGTATTCGAAGGAGTATGTGTTTATTTGAGAAGAATATTTTGAAGAAGAGAAGTGTTTTACTTCCACGTTTCGTCAGCAATGGTAAGTCCCATGACTTGATTAAGAGACGAGCCTATAATTATTGCTACAGACTATTATTTTTTTTAATTTAAAATCAAAATAATTTATTCAGTCATCATCGAAATACTCCACAATCTTTTGGCCTGCCCACTCTGCGTCTTGGAAGACGCAGGGTGGGCAGGCCAAAAGATTGTGGAGTGGCGACACTTCAGAACCTTTTTGCCTCAACGGCCATCAGTTCCGCGAGCTATGCGCTTTGCCCATTGCCACTTCATTGAGGCAATTCTTCGAGCTATGTCGGTTACTATAGATATAGGCCATACCACACATATGCAGTTAATTTATTTACTGGACTTGCCGGATTTGCTCATTATGCAGCAAAGTATGTTTCAAATGTAAGTTAATTTATCTCATTATTCTAAATTAAAAAATCATACATTCGTATATACGTCTTTAAACTCGTATAACACTAATGTTATTCAAACAAATCTCGGTCTCGACCTTGTAAGAGACAAACCCGTCGGGGCAGCGCGTTGCGCGCGCGCCGGTATCAACACATTGGATCGTAAGCGTACGGTCCCGTTACCAAGAATCTCATTCGGTATAACGGACGCCCGATTGGCTGACTATGGACATGCGCACTGCTACGCTAGAGTAAACATTTCGAACTGCGATTCAAGATTGAAACTAATTTGGTTGTCATGGATGTGTGGTTTCAACAGTTGCATCATCGATTTGCATAAAAGACCAGCTTATTATGATTGGCAGTTCATTATGTGATTGTATAGAGCAAGAATATTGGAGGGGTACTCGAACTCATGAATAAACAATTTCATTTGCAAATCACTCCATCTGCTTTGTAACCTTGTAGTGATAAATCAGATGAAGTTTGAACAAGGAACACAATATGGTCTTCAGCAAGAATGTACTACATCAGCAAGAATGTTACATGATTATGGTTAAAGTGTGAATTAAGCTATACGTGGTGCTTTTAGCTGCTGAGAAGTTCTTTCGTAAGGAGATGAATATGTCACATTGTAGATATTATACAAATTGGAATATATAATTATTATACAATAAGCCTTTTGCTTGGAGTCCACTGTTGGCTCTGCATAAAGCTCTATCAATTTTCACCATAACATCTGGTCGCCGATATCCACTTGAAAATGGAGAAAACGCATTTATGCAAAATTATTTTGCCTCTTTTACACATGTATTTGTGTTTCGTAACAAATAAATCCTTTTCTTTTATTTCAGCTTGATTTAGTAAGATTAAATGGTTTAAAAACAACTGGCGATTTACCGCAGACAGGTAGACAGACAAGAAAGCCCATAAAACAACAAGTCGATGTATTTTGCACACTTTTAAATTACAAATAGGCTAGCACTGTCCAAACCCCCGTTAGTTAGGTTCCAGTATTGCCGCTTGAGTGGCCACTCGTGAATGAAGGCGCCTACGCTTCACGCATAACTGTAAGACTAGAAGCCTCCTCATAATCAGTAATAGATGTATGTTTACAAGATAACTTGTTCATTATAGATGCAAGCTTTCGTATCATAGTAACCTATTTATGTAAATCAGCATAAGATCTACGCGATAAATGTATGTTATGTTTTTTGTGTGTGAAAATAATTACCACTTCTGAAGAAGAAGGACTATCGCCATATGCAATAGCTTATAAAACAAATGCACCTGCTTCTTTTTCTTTCTTAACTTAAGTTTGTGCAAAAATAACTTCGATTTATAGTTTCATTTTAATTGTATTACATACTAGCTGTTGCCCGCGGCTCCGCCCGCGTGGATGTCGGTTATCGCTGCAAAATGTAGCCTGTGTGTTATTCCAGACCATAATCTATCTCTGTGCCAAATTTCATCCAGATACGTTTGATAATTTTTTCGAAAGAGTAACAAACATCCATCCATCCATTCTCACAAACTTTCACATTTATAATATTAGTAAGGATTAAATAAATACATACATAATAATATTTGCACGGACAGAAGATAGTAGGATCAAATAAATATAAAACAAAATATTCAACTTCACTGTTTTCTTTGTCTTTATATGTGAAACTCAAAGGACAGCTAATGTTTACCGACATATTACCAGAGGAGTACCTACTTACATAGTTAGTACATAGTGAGTGCACAAGACGCGACTTATTCGCTGTCAATGCCTTTTGTATTCAGAGTTAGACTTAATCTCTCTTTAGCAAGTTTCTCTGATTCATCGTAGTGCAATGTCCTTTGAAATTCAACTATGATTTATTTGAAATATTTACTTTCTGTATTGTAAGTTACTTTTGAAAGTCTATAAAATTCATGATTGCCTTAAAACACAGTATGATTTCGTGGTTTGGAGAAATTCCAACATTAAATAATACTTTATTTTTATTATTTTGTTCTTGTTTAACCATTATATGATTTCTGATTTCAAATGGATCTAGATTATACGCATATTTAAAAGTAAAAGTTGCTTTAAAGGGTCATAAAATTAATAGTTTGTATATCAAAGCGCTGTCAGGTTAGTCAAGTACATTTTATTAGATTAATAGCTTCAAAACTGTTTTGCAATTCCAAAGGTGCGGCCAGAACTTCATCTTGAGAAAGGAAGGTTACTTCGCAAGACGAGAAATTGCGATGGTACCAATGGATTCTTCATAGCGTCCGGTTTTCTCGACCAAAACCTGTTGTAAATATGGAATGCAGGCCCAACTATGACGTACGAAAGTTCTGATACAACACACCGGCGTGTAATGCCGATTGCTTTCTTACAACCAATTAAACGATTCTATCTGACCACGAGATTGTATATTTCAAAATCGATTTATTGAGTAACTAACTACGTTTTGCCAGCAGGCCTCTTTGCAAGGAGTTACATCCATCTTCCCTTATAAAGACTCCCTATGTTATTATTATTACTCCTCTGTCTGACTCCATATATTATAATTATTTCTTGTATGCCGGTCATTTATTATTGGAGTTACAGAATCGCAAGTGATCAGACCAAGACTATTAACAATCTTGAAAAAGCTTTTCTCATCTCAACCCATAAACGTTCCACTGCTGGGCACGGGTCTCCTCCAAACATTTAGAGGGATATTAGCCTACTATACCACGCTGGCCAGACGGGTTGGTATAGGGTTTTGTTTCGAGTTTTCCCTCTCTTGCGGTGGATATTGTCTGCTAGACTTACTCCCTTAGTCGACTCTTACGACACCCTCGGTATAGAAGGGGCTTTGGGAATAAGCTTTTACTAGAATGTTATTTAAGGTGGTAAGCACATACGGCTAATGGTAATAACCGTAGTGTTTCATTAAAAGCAAAAATAATTCCTAATTGTCAAGTACCCTTTACCGACAAGCAAGCCTATGGAATGCAAACGCAAGTATGAGTCTGAATTAATAAAGAGAAACTAATACGTAGGTCAAAGCGCGTGGAACTCTATAGTATCTGCTTATCCTGCTGGGAAACAGGAGCTTGCATGTATCTTATAAAAAATAAACCATGAAGTTGCAATAAGCAAAGACACAACATTGTCCAAGTATTGTAACTTATGTATAAAAGCTGATTGACATCTGTGGGTTACTGCTCAATGGTTCCAGCTGAAAATCAGCGCCTAGCATTACTACACGGCATTATGCTGAGCTGGGTCCCATTTTGGCGTAAACATGAGACACATAATAATCAATAAGTTTTTTGTTAATTTTGTAATTTACTTGTGTTTTTTAAATTTAGTACTGCTAAATAAAATATTCTTTCTTTCTAATTTACTTGGAGTATTTTGTTACCTTACCGAAGACATCAGCTGGCAAGGTGGCAATATATGTATCTATGGGTATAAGTATTGCCACCTTCTTGCCTTACTTCCACGGTCTACTTCATTCCAAAAGGTCTATACCTTTTTTTATACTACTTGTTTGGCCAACAAGCATACGGCCCGCCTGATCTTAAGCAGTTACCATAACCTATACTTGGAATGCGGAAGGTATCACTTGCGGTGTTGCCAACCTATTTTTTACACCAGGGTATTAAGATGAAAGTACATCAATACATTAAGATGGAGTATCCTTGGGATAGGAATATCTTTCAAAACGCATCCCTAAATGAGCGCTGAAGACCTGTACTCACACAGGAACACAACTACACCGCTGTGTATATTTGGCTGTGGTCTTCTGTAAGGTGGAGATCCTTCCTCAGTCGGGCTTGCTCGGTAATATGTTGCCCTACCTCTCTTAAAATCTACCTTTCTAATAACATGGTACAAGAGTACGAGTTATGTTAAAGAATGTGATTCAACAAGATAATAACTGTTCCACAGAAGATATGTTGATGAGAAGATACTTGACCAGTAAATCAGTAGTGGCAATAATTGTCAACGGTTGCACGTAACTGTGCTAACATGGGTTATTATTAGTCCGTTATGAACTAGTATGTGTTACATAGTACCACAGAATGACGGACTGGTTAATAGGGGCACTGCATTACACATTGTGAGGCTACAGGCGATTTTTATACTTCTTAGGTATCAAACAAGCATACGGCCTGCCAGATAGTAAGCTGAACTGCCGCTCTAGACAAGTGGCATATGTAAACGGTAGTCGAATCTAAAAGTCAAAAAGCAAATGTATGGGATTTGACGTAAGTTTACGATATTATATCGTAAATTAGCGTCAAATCCCATACATTTGCTTTTTGACTTTCGTTTCGACTATCATTTATGCAACTTCTAGAGCGGCAGTTACCGTAGCATGTGGGCGCTTTCTTTCGCTTTGCGTTTCGCTTATTTTAGCATCAAGATTTTGTGATGGAGAATCCCTTCGATTTGAAAATATTTTTTAAACATGCATCCCTAAAAAATATATGATTTGATAAATAAACATAGAAACTTTTTTTTGTTTTTTTATTTATTTATTTTAATCATGTTGCTACATATATTTAATTGTGATACAAGTATATTATACAACGAAAACGATCAAGGGCTTAACCATCAAGGGCTTGTGATGGTATATCAGCCACGGCATCTTGGTAGGTACTTTAACTTTCACAAACAATATAAAGGACTTATTCTAATCTTTCTTTCTTTATTTCTTTTTTCAATAACACTACTTGTAGAATTAAGTAATCTACGACTTAATTTTTTCTGTGTCTCCTATAACGTCAGTTTTTAATAATGTACGGCAAATTGAATGCATAGAAATCGAAAATAGTTTTGTTCGATATCGCCAATGAATATTAATAAATGCTAATTAAATTTCTGATTAATTTTAATCTTTTTTTTACTCATAGGCCTCTTTTATATAATAATAATGTCATCTTAACCGAATTTCGGTCACGGCAGCTGATCGACTTGAAGTCTGCACAGTTGATTCTTTAACTGAAGAGGTTACCGCGTCATTGACCATTGCACGACATATTGTGGGTTCGATCCTTACGCAGGGAATTGCAAATAATTGTGTGACCCACAAATAGTTGTTCTGAATCTGGGTGTACCTACTTCTCACTTGTTACTGAATGCGGGAGTTATCTAAAATCATGTAAGTACCTACTTATTATTAAGTCTTTGAGATCAAAGAATCGCAAGTCTTGGTCAAAATGTCATCACTCATTCCAGTGTTTTATATTATAGTTAAACGTTTGATGGTAATACGTATTCGATTGCTTCCTTCTCTAGCATCAACGTTGGCACATGATTGACTTCGCTTCTAAGAACCCACTATTTTATTGGTTCATTGGCCCCGAACGAAAGACGAATAGCTCCGAAGTAACATATTGTAAGATACATTAAACGCCAGTAAAAAGTTTGATTTAGCTTTCAAAGTCTACTTAGGACAAGCGCTTGATACCTATTAAATATGTTGAGGTACTTAGACGTTCTAACGATTTTTTTTCGAACTCTGAAATTTAAATTTCGAACATAGAGAGAGAGAGCATAATAAAGTCAAATGTTAATTAGAATTTAATTTGATAAATAATAGTATAAGGAACTATTATTTATTAAATTAAATTCTAATTATAGAACTTATAATTTGTTCAATGCCGCAATTTGTAATACAATCAAGAAAACTTAATGTAAACTCCCTGCGGGACAGACATTGCCTAGTGTGGGGAGTTTTGGAAATACCACATTGTATTGTAAAAACGATATAAGTATATACATATATTATATATTCATGTGTATTACCTAATTATAATGTAGATTGTAATTTTATATAGAAATAAATTATTATTATTAAAAACCTATAACAGACATTGACTGCCTTGGTGGTGCAGTGGCTGCAGTATGCGCCTACTGTTCACAAGGGTTCGATTCCCATACAGGACAAAACTTTGTGTGACCCGCAAAGAGTTGTTCTGAGTCTGGGTGTAATTTGTGTCCGTTAATTGTATGTTTGTAAAGTCCCCCGCAACACAGAGCTTTAGCTCTCGTGCGGGAGTCGTCTTTTTTAGAAAAAAATAAAAAATGAAAAAATGACTGACATAGAGATAGTACCATACATTCCGTTTTTGCAATATGGACACTTAAAACTTTAACGGATACATCACGCAATCTAAGTAAGTGCTAATACTTCCTTTATATAAAACAGTCACTAGGCAAGGTTATACGTTGCATGCGAAAATAGTGAAACGGGCTCAGAAAAAGTGAATGCAATCGATTATAAACGGATTATACGAATTACTATTGTTACAGTTTCTTTAAATAAATATTTAACGCTCTTGCCCTTCAATGAAAACAGCATTCATTCTTGTTTATGTTTATTTTTTGTATAAATTTCTAATAGGTCATAGTGCATCGGTCAGTAAGCCGCGTGGATAATGTTGCGCTTACTTTAAATCTCAGTTAGATTCTCGCCTTCACTATGATAAAGTCAATTGAGTGTTGTAAAACCATATTATGTCCAACTGGGCACAGGTCTTCTCTCGACTATCAGGAGAGCGGTGAGGGTTTAAGTCTACATGCTGGCCTAATGCGGTGGATTATAGATTAAAAAGAATTTCTCCGAAGTCCATAATTTTATTATTTATTAAACAATATGTTTCTCATTATCGAATTTCGTAATAATATAGTTCTACATTATTAGGTGACATAAAATTCTACCTCATCTTCTGGAAAATGTATCATTTCCTTTCCTGTCCTGCCCATTGGCTATACAATTCTCTTTGGCCCTGCCACTTGCATTCTAAACTGCTGCCACTAATAACGCCATAGAGGATGGCAATTTATATTTAACGCACCATCGACACGAAGAAGTAAAATACTAAATACAGAGGTGTACCAAATACTATAGAAACGTAAAAAAAACATTTGTTTATCAGGATTCTCACAAATCCCGGAAGCACAAACATAAGGTATTATCCTCAACGATTCGTTGTCATCAAATAAATCGTGACAAATATAAATAGTACGTATTTTAAAAGCAGAGGTCGTTGCAAATGTATTGATACAACAAACGTGACAGAAGAACAAACAAATGATAAATATATAACGTTTAGTATGAAGCTAACCTATTCAATGTGAATTATGTTGTACCTGAGGACATGTTTTTGTACTTATACTTTATCTTATAAAAAGTAACTCGGAGATGTTTATTATATGTGTAACTACTACATGCGGAAAATAAACAATCATGAATCTTAGCGTATCGTAAATTTTGTGAGGCCAGTGGCGATGTCCAGCAGTGGAAAGCAGCAGGCTCGAAGAAAAATGCAAAATGATACAGTAGGGTTTGCTGTTTACTCACGTTATCACACTGGCTCGACAATACCCTATACTTGGTAATCGGTTGTAAAGCTCGCTCACCCAGCTCACATACTCACCCGTGGCTTACCTTTTGCCGCGCTTTTGTGCAACTGTCACAGTGACGTTTAGTTAACCAATACCAATACACACGAGACAGCGGTTGTGGCTCAGAACGTCAACTTCCCAAAATGTCCCCTGGTACCAAAATGTCAACTTCCCATAATGTCCCTTTCCCAAAATGTCCCTTTCCCAAAATGTCCCTTTCCCAAAATGCCGCTTTCCCAAAATGTCCCCCATTCTTAGACTTATGCATTGTAACTAAAAAAACAATATAATAATCTTTTATTTTTATTTTAATTACTTTGTGGTATCAACTTCGACGACAAAGTCAAAGTAATTCAATATGATTTCAATAGTCAGGATACAGACTGATAACTACGAAGTAGGCGCGCTCTGGCGTTCTCGCTTGTGATTGGATGTAAAGAAATGTAACTACCAACATCATAACTGTTAGATTGATTGATTTTACACACGTTCAAAATTTAGATCAGAAGAATTACTTCTAGTATCATATCCACAGATGTAATTAAATAATAGTAGCTATTACTAATAGCAACTCAAGTATTACAAATAAAATATGTTTTAATCATTTTCTTAAAAATGATTAACATAACATTATTGATAAAAATAAAATATAGACAGTGACATATCAAATCAAATATATTATAATTGTGGCACTGAAATTAACTTTGGTAAATTAATTTGCGAATAAAAATATTTTTATCATTTTCATAAATGATTACAAAAATATATCTTCACACTAAAATTAACCTTGGTTACTAATCAAAATTTGTAAATCGTAAATAATTAGGAAAATAAAGCAACCCTCAAAAATATCATTTCTTTTAAAAATTGTTGAATTGTGAGATGATTTCCTTGTAATTGTTTTAAATATCTTGCATATTTCCTATCGAACTCAATATCTCTGAGCCTTCTTCTGCGGTTGGTCTGCTCAAATAGTGAATTCTGTATACGGCCATCCCAGTATTTGCTTTCTTTTTTTATCTTATATAAAAAATAATTACAAATTTGGATTCTTTGGTATAAGGCTATTTACACGCCGGTGCAAAAATCACAAACGAGAACGCCAGAGCGCGCCTACTACGTAGTTATCAGTCTGTATCCTGACTATTGAAATTCTATTGAATTACTGTGTACTTAATAATAATAATAATAAACCCGCAGAGCAGCTTGTGGCGGGCTGAATGTGAGTGGCGACACTGCGGTCTCGAATGCCCCAGAGAGTCGGTCAGGGCCTCGTCTCCGGCTTGCCTTTATTGGCTGTCCGGAGTGGACTGACAAGAGCGCCCGCAGGACTCTCAGCTCTGGCTTGCCTTAATTGGCTGATCAGAGAGGGGTCGCCAGAGCTATATGCTCGGGGGTAGAAGTGTCATTTTCAAGGGCATAACTACGGGGAAACCCGCTCTCGGGTCTCAGACCCCCGATGGTGAAACCGGCGCCGCACCGCTCGATACCCCTAGCCGCGCACTATGGTGTTGCCCTTATGCCTGTGGGCTGTTGCCCATGTCGGTTGTTTCAAGGGGCCCATCTGGTGTATAGGCGAGTCACCGTCTGCCTATTTTACATTTAGAGTATATCCCAACTTTTAAATGATGGCAGGCGACGTTTTATCCGATAATCATTATAAATCAGTCCATCGAACACCCAATCCCATAGCCCAAAATAGATTTCACATGTTGCAATAGCTCTACACTTGCCATAGGCATGTCATGGCTGTACTGCAATAGTGCAACTGTGGCATGACTATGGTAAGCGTCTCATCCCATTTTAAATTAAAATTCTCTAAGGGCCTCTGCGTGTTGGATCTATGTCCCCGCGTAAGCCTTCCAAAGGCCCGGGTATCCTCCTTGAATGATAGGAAAATACCCGTGATAAAGAGAGACATAATAATAATAATCGTTTATTGGTTCATTTTTTTGTTTACTTGATCGTATTTGTTCTAATTAAAGTTATTTTAACTATAATATTTACATTTCATTTCAAATTCCTTTTCTAATAAAAAATACGGAAAAGTTAATACCACAAAGTAATTAAAATAAAAAATGTGATTATTATATTGTTTTTTATTTTTTAGTTATAACGCATAAGTCTAAGAATGGGGGACATTTTGGGAAAGCGGCATTTTGGGAAAGGGACATTTTGGGAAAGGGACATTATGGGAAGTTGACATTTTAGGAAAGGGACATTATGGGAAGTTGACATTTTGGTACCACGGGACATTTTGGGAAGTTGACATTCTGAGCCACAACGGAGACAGCGTATGCACGGTTTTTGCTAATTTGCTTAAACCAAAATAGCTGACTGAACAGACATAAGACTAAGATTGCCTGGTTGTTATGAATTATGTGTTTGTAAAGTCACAACACAACTTGATGAATAGTGTGAAAGCTTTCTTTAAAAAAAGTTAACCGTTGTAAGTAGGTCTCACTATAGAATATTGTTTAATATTTCTAAAGTACCTATGTGTTGTACCTGAGGACATGTTTTTGTACTTATACTTTAACTTATAAAAAGTAAATCGGAGATGTTTATTATATGTGTTACTACATGCGGAAGACAGACAAACAAGAATCATAGCGTATCGTAAATTTTGTGAGGCCGGTTTATGTTGTTACAATAGGAACAATAAACTATATTCTGAACTTTTTTTTTGGAGAAAGTTCCGAAATTCAGGCGCCACAATTATACTTAGATCCCAAGGGTGGATGCTAAGTGGTGGTTTTCAGCTCAAACCTTAGACTCCAGGTACACATTACATCTTAGAATCCGTTTTAAGAAGAGGCATATAATAATTTTATATTACTAAGAAACGCATAAACCCTAAGTTTTCCTTATAAACTGCTGAGGAAATAAATAATGTTTACAATACGAAGTAAATGCATCGTTCGTGTTCCGCGAATGTTTACATCGTTTGCCGTCGTTATTATGTTAAGTATAATCTGTGACATAAATTTAAAAAACAAGAGTGCACGTCTAATTAAAGCAGACATTTTAATTATATGTAGGCAGGTTTATTATCGTTGTGAAATAATTTGTAATGTGAAGATATAATTAATTAATTATACCTACTTAATATTTTATACGACAAAGTGCAAATAAGTATCCGCAGGGGTATTCCGTAAGAGCAAAAACCGAGCCACCGCAAAAACCGAGCAAAATCTGTTTGTCAGATTGAAAATCGGTATTCCGTAAGAGCCCTTTTTGACGTTTAGTCAATAGATTGTTGCGTCACCGAGCAATCACAACTGTCAGTTTTGCGATCACAACTGTCACTTTGCCATCGCTGTTTCTTAGAGAATCAGCAGGCCGGCCTGTGTGATGATGACAGATGAACGTCTTTATATTAGTCTATGGACGCTTACAGTGATACTTGACTATTGTTTATTTATGAAAATCATAATAGACATAAAATAATTTATTAATATTTCTATATATACAATATACCTAATATATTTACAATTCTTAAAAAAAGGAAAAGATATATACAATACAATTATATACATAGAAAATACACGAAAAACGGGAGGGACTGCTTAATAGGCGTCATAAAATTTCTCCGCATCGACGTCTGCTGGAAACGTGCCCAAAAGACTGGCAGCATTGCCACGTTGAATGGCAATGCTTATTCTTTGAGCCAAAAATAAGCCAGCCCTCTGGTCACGTGAAGCCTCGATTAAACGCTTCGACAAATCTTTAAAAAGACCGCGAGCACTTGCACCCCACGGCCCAAGCGTTTCGACTCCAAACGGCTCAAACACATAATCTCCGATGAGATTATTGTATTTGCGCCGCTTGAGAGTCTCCGCGGATGCAGCAGCAGCACCAGCACAACCTGCTGTACTTGGAAGATGAGATGGCGCAAGGGTGTCGACACATGTTGCGTCCCACACCAAAGGCCTACCCATCTTCCATGGCAGTAAAGACATACCATCAGGTCTCTTACCATCGTTGCGTACCAAACCATTGGGTTCTAGTACAGCTGGAACGCCAGCGGTGACAAGAGCACGTCGGAGTATATCGTTAAGGTTGGCGTGCCGGGATATACGGCCTGCACAAAAAATAATGTCTAGAAAAGAAAACAAAAAAAATCTTGATAAAGTACGAAGTATCTAATATACAGTAATTAAAATAAGATTATTGACAGGTATATTTAACAGGACATTTGACAGGATTCGTTTTCTGCCATAGGCTTGATGAAGATGAATAATAGCAAAACAAAACTTCTGTTTTAAGACCAACTCACTCCTACAAGTATTCTTTCATGGTCTAAATTAATAAACGACTTTGACTTAGTTTTACATTTAAAAAACACGAATAGCAGGACAGGTTTTGGCTACTACAAATATTCGCATTTATTGCATCACTAATAAAGATTCATGGACATAAAACAGGATTAACAGCGGAGTAACCAACTAGAACTGATACACCGAACTTTGACACTCGTGCGTCCCGTGGACAACTAAACCTACTGTCTTGGACCCCACAACGAATTTAATCAGAAGTAAATAGAAGGAGTTAGAAAGAAAACGTTTTTCTCAAATTCCCGGGAAGAGGGAATAAAGAATGCACTTGTATATTTGTGCAATAAAATATGTATCTCCCGCGCAAATGGTTAATCCCCGTCGAAATAAACCGCCGCCCGTGACCGAAATTGGGTTATAAAACACCTATCCCAAAATAAAACGTAATAATTAACTAGAATCAAAGTTAGCTAGCGACAAAATTTACGTACTTCTGGACAAATATATTTACACATACTCGAGTCCACATCCGCCATAATGTGATAAGGATTATTTCGACATTATAGCGCACTAGCTGTTGCCCGCGGCTCCGCCCGCGTGGATGTCGGTTATCGCTGCAAAAAGTAGCCTATGTGTTATTCCAGACCATAATCTATCTGTGTGCCAAATTTCATCCAGATCCGTTCAGTAGTTTTTACGTGAAAGAGTAACAAACATCCATCCATCCATCCATTCTTACAAACTTTCACATTTATAATATTAGTGAGGATGTGTAAACTAAAGCATATTTTTAGGAGACAATGCAACATGCAATTGGTAGCTTTTATGTTGCACGGTCTCAAATGCCTGCCTGTTCTTAGCTAGGGCGCCCACGAGCAATTTAGTCTCTGGAACTTATTTGTCTCATCGCATCAAGTTTATGGGTTAGTATGAAGTCTCCTGGCTGTCGCGTCGCTACGTGGGTGCACTTTCATACTAGCCCATAGACTTGATGTGATGAGACAAATAAGTTGCAAGGACAAAGTTGCTCGTGGGCGCTATCTCTTAGTGGTGTAGTTGCATTAGAGTACAAATCTCCTGTGATCATAACACCCAGTCAGTGGTTCCAGGTATAAAAAATGTCTATAGGTTACGGTAAAGTTTAGCATCTAATACATAGAAGAAAAGATATGCTTACCTCCAGGACGTAGGCAGAGGCAGTGGTGTATGTATTACACCTACCTCGTCATAATTCGCCATCTATGTTGATCTTCTATTGTCCAAATGAGTACCAGCTATTATTTTCTCAAGCTATGGTATATGTACATGTATATTAGATAATGATATTATAGTATGTATGTGTGTACGTTGTATGACATTTACATAGTGACCTTCACTTTGGGCAATCGTTTGTTGAGCTCTGTTTGCTTTAGATCGATTGCCTACATGTTGGAATGTAATGGCAAATGGATGTGTTTGCTAAACTAATGGCCAAATAAAAAATAAGTTGTAAATTTAAAAAAAAATGGTAAAATATAAGCTGCATTTTTGCGTAGTACTGAAGCGCCAGTTCAATGTCCAGATGGGGTAAAGTGATATTGAGTTTTGTAGACAAAGCAAGTAAAACAATTTCTCTTTCTCTTTTAAAATGACAACTCCCGCACTATAGAAAAAGCTCTATGTCGCTGGGGGACTTTACAGACATACGATTAATAGACACAAAATACACTCAGACTCAGAAGAACTCTTTGTCCTGTGTGGGATTCGAACCCACAACCTCATGCACACCAAGCGCATACTGCGGCCACCGGACCACAAAGGCAGTCAAATAAGAAAAAAGAAAATTGGTCCTGTAACTGATCTTTCTTCGGTTCCATGGACTATTAGAATAAACGAATAGTGTGAAAAGAATGTGCACAAACACGGCTGCATTCCAACTATGTTTGCGCACACATTAGTGCACTATAATATCCTTTCCAATTTGGCTAATATCCATTGTAAATTTGCAGTCGATGTCATGACATCGGTCATAACCGAGTATGTTATCTATTAGCCCTGAACGTAAAAATTGTCCCCGAATATGGCAATACATAGAAATTGATCTTGATCTTCTGTGGATCTATTGATGCTGAAATTTGGATAATATACCTACCTCTGCTTTCCACCATGGGTAAAAATCTTGATGCTATTTTGTTTTGTAACTATATCAAACTGCGAAATATAGTTCACCAACAAGAAAAACAACATAAGAAAGATAATAAAGATACAACAAAAGGAAAACTAAGACGACAAAAGAATATTATGACAGTTTTTCTTCCGAACACAAAGGAATTTGATGTTAATAAAAAGTCTTGGAGATTACGTTAAGAAACAACAAAAAATAATGTTTTTGTTGAAATAATAACTATGGTGCGATAAAAATATTATGAAAATATTGTTGGAATAACGGAGAAAATTTACACCATTTTTTGTTGCAGTTGGACAACTTTTAGACTGCCTTGGTGGTCCAGTGGCCGCAGAATGCGCCTGCTGTGCACGAGTGTGAGGGTTCGATTCCCACACTGGACAAAACTTTGTGTGACCCACAGAGAATTGTTCTGAGTGTGCGTGTAATTTGTCTCTAGAGCGGGAGTTGTCTTTAAAAAAGAAAAAAAGTAAGCACCTGTACTCACACACGGAAAGATAAATTAAACACTGTATGTAAGTTTTTCCAAGGCTTTTCCTTCTACCATGTGCACGAAATAGGTTATCTAATGACAAAAATAAATCTGAATAATGTTGAAAACTTTACTGGTGAATGTTTTAAATATGTGTGTTTATCTTAAGTTATCTTTAATACTGTTTGTTTTCTGTACCATAAATAAATAAAAATAATAAAAAAACTCCTGTTATAGTAGGTACAGTCACTTTGTTTCTGTAACGTTTCAAGGGAGTTTTAAAAATTGGTAAATTTATAGAAAATTAAAATCTATAAATACATTCATTTAGGATATTAAGATACGAGTACCTACGTTGTTGTGAGCGTAAGATTGAAGAGTAACGGCAGAGTATACTCGCAAAACAAATTCTCAACAGATGCAAGAATAATACTATGTACCGTAGTTAGGAGAACTTAAAAAACGTTAGATAATGATTAATTGGAATATTAATTGCTTTTGTGAGCAAGATTAATAAAAACTTAGGTTTTTATATATTTTTTGTTGCTTGTTGAATAGTACCTACCTGTTTTTGTATTATGTGGATTACTATCTTAGTATCAAAATGTTTTGATTAATGACTGTCTGATTTTAGATCCGGTAGGAAGGATCGAGGCCTAGAAGTACTAAGAACTTACACGACGAAGGCACTAGCCTCTGATCGTGTAAGTTCTAATAAACACTACAGTTTAGGGCTACCTAAATTGTGTCTGGTAGTATTTTACGAAATATAATAAACTAGCTGTTGCCCGGGACTCCGCCCGTGTAGATGTCGTTTCGATAATAGGTAGCCTATATGCTTTTCCAGACTATAATCTATCTCTGTGCCAAATTTTATCCAGATCCGTTCAGTAGTTTTTGCGTGAAAGAGTAACAAACATACATACATCCATACTCACAAACTTTCACATTTATAATATTAAGTACCTAAGGATACTTCTAGTTGCCAAATGTTAAAATAGGAGGTAAAATTAGAATTCAATTTAAGAGACTAGAATCGAATCCAAGACTTTACAATATACAGCTTTACCATTTAATCATACGTCATTGGTTCGACTGCCTTGGTGGTCCAGTGGCCGCAGTATGCGCCTGCTGTGCACGAGGTTGTGGGTTCGATTCCCACGCAGGATAAAACTTTGTGTGATCCACTAAGAGTTGTCCTGAGTCTGGGTGTACTTTGTGTCCGTTAATTGTATGTTTGTAAAGTCCCCCGCGACACAGAGCTTGTTCTCTAGTTGGTCTACAAAAGTCTGCATCAAAAAAACCAGTTCACAATTCCTAAAATGCCAGAATTGTAAATCAAACAATGACCTCATAGCTTGTTGAACTGTTGTGTATAATTGCAAATATAATTAACGCCAAATGAATGCTATTAAGGTTACGTACATTAGTTGGCCTTGGGGTCTATTTAGTGTTACTCGCTTATTGCACAACGCGCC
Source organism: Trisateles emortualis (assembly GCA_947095525.1). Lineage (NCBI taxonomy): Eukaryota > Metazoa > Arthropoda > Insecta > Lepidoptera > Erebidae > Trisateles > Trisateles emortualis. The sequence goes on along the minus strand of OX352731.1, from coordinate 21,306,245 downwards.
ACCGCACCCACTGGCAAAACATACTTAAATTGTGACATTATTGTAATGGTATGGGTGCTTTCATCATTGTAGATATCAAAAAGCACTTCTGTTTTGAGTGCTGACGTACTAAAAATGTAACTTTTTATATAGGTATTTTTTATTTTAGTACTTTTGGCAAATCGTTCAGACCGAATTTCGGTCACGGCGGCAAATCTCAACGAAGATTAGCCAACTGCGCAGGACATAGTGCGTAAACACAGGTGCAATCTCTATTCCACCACAATAGATGCCAGGAGTTTGGAAATTGGCAGACTTTACACACGGGGGTGTAAAGTCTACCAATTTCCAAACTCGGACAGCACGTAAAGCCGTTGGTCCTAAGCCTGATCTCTCTCCGGTCGTGTCGTATTGCCGTCCCATCGGACTTTGCGAGTGAAGGAATAGTGAATGCACCTGTGTCTGCGCAAACATTTATGCACTATAATATGTTCTGCGGAGTTCGCCAATCTTCGTTGAGATTTGCCGCCGTGACCGAAATCGGCCTGAACGACTATTTGCCAAAAGTACCAATATTCAATAAAAACCCTTAAATTGCCATTGACACGGTAAGAAGAAGAACAATTTATTGCTTTACTTCGCAACCATAGATCTTGTGTAATATAATAAAATAACATTGTACGCGATTCCTACATTTTTATTTACGTAATCTATTAAAAAAAAGTCCTAACTGACCTCTAAAAACAAGCTGGAGTAGCTATATACAGTTACAGTAAGCTAGTTAGTTTATCGACAATATTGATTTAAAAATGTCTTGTAAACATTGACCGAGGCCATCACAATATTGTTTATCAGTTCATGATAAAAATATTGCATTGAATATACATTAAAAGTTAAGTACATAAAAAAATATGTAATACGTATATAGTATCACACCTTTTTTCCTCTGGCTGGCAACAAGCATAGTCAGCATTGCCATTGGCGGGACGTCTCGTTTTTAGCTCTGTCAAGACGCATCCCGCCAGCAGCGCCACCCTGAGCGCCTAAAATCCTTTTTGTATCTTTAAGATAATCTAATTTGGCGCGTAAATCATTAATTACTAAATCTAACAAATTAATTACTAATTTTGACTTAAACGATTGTACATTTACTTCTGTTAAATTTTACTTGATTTATACACACCAGACCAGTCCCATATATTTTTTACAACCTTTTATTGAACTTGCAATGTATGTTGTAAATCAAATAATTATGTTGTTTTTATCAAATCTCGCAAGCGACCTATCTACAGTCTATATATTGACTACCGCATATTTTACTATTGTAATGTTTTTCTATACCCCACCTTAATATCGAGTTTAGCTATAATATCAAGCACCTAACACCAAAAAGAAACCGTATTTTCATTCAATTTCCACCTCGACACGGATTTAAATTATGTCACAGACATTCTTATCTGAAGCTCTCAACCGTCACGAACGAATTTACCGCGGTGAAGCTGTGCTAGCAAAATATCAGTCGCTTATCATCTGATACAGATTGAGAAAATCTTATTGAAGGCTCCGGTATAACTGTTATATCAACGCTACAAATGAGAGGCGCTTATAGCCAGGTGCACTCGCTGAAAGGGTTAAGCTACCAAGAAAGCGGTTAACCTATTGATGGGTGACCGCATGGTGGCATTTCATTTGAGCGTCTCCGTGCTTCGGCGTGCACTAAGCTGGCTTCACAGCGGTCCAGGACCCATATGGACCGGTCCTGTGGGAGCTGGAGCGGCTCGCTAGTGCTAAGGTCACGTACGAACCAATCCGCGTCGCTGTGAAACCATTTTTTTTTTCTTTTTTTTTTTTCAAAAACGACATCTCCCGCACTAGAGAACAAGCTCTGTGTCGCGGGGGACTTTACAAACATACAAACGTACAATTAACGGACTCAAATTACACCCAGACTCAGAACAATTCTTTATGGGTCACACAAAGTTTTGTCCTGTGTGGGAATCGAACCCACAACCTCGTGCATACTATTCCGGGAGCCCGGAGGACGGCCCGTACTGGTCTCCCGGACAGCTGTAAAGCTAGCCTACCAGTCGTTAGATCACGGCATAGTCTTATATGGTAGATCTGAACAACTCTTGAAAGGCAGTCTGTATTATCATTATGCACGTACTTTGTGTATTCCCTTCACTGCGTCTTGCATCCTGACATTACGCAAGATGTTATATATTTGATATTTTATTTAAAAACAAGTCATTAAATATCAAAATTATGTATACTTAAGTTGTTAATATATTATATATTTTTCCCTTTTCTTAACTTAAGTAAGTAGTTATGTTTACGATAATGGATGTAACCTATATTTATTCAACTAGCTTGTCGCCTGCGGCTCCACCCGTGTGAATGTCGGTTTTCGCAATATAACAAGTATTTTATGTTTTTCTTCAGGATACCATCTATCTAATTGCCAAATTTAATTAAGATCCGTTCAGCCGTATACTCTTGACAGCGTAACAAACAAACGTACTCACTTTCACACTTATATTTAAAAAAACTTATCTGTACTTTTTGTCTTTAATCTCTTTGTTTTTGATTTTTTGAACAATAGGTTTCGGTTAAAAAAATGATAATAAATTTTAACTAATTAAAATATGTTTTGGATATAAATTCATAGATTAAATTAGAATTACGTTTATCTTCTTTTTACTGAGGATACGATTTCAGGTATAATGTTTTTATCATATATTAGGAGTAACAACTGACCTTCATAGAGATTATCATCGTCGTCATTGACTCCACTGATCTGCCGGCACAGGTCCTCGTACTCGGCCCAGTAAGCGGCGAGCGCCGAGGGATCCGGCGCGCGGGCCGTCAGCGGCAGCGCCATGCGGACCTCCGGGGACTCCTGATAAAAGAAACCTCTTTTTAGAATAATAATAATACCTTACATAATATAGATATATAGCCAGCCACAGCGCCGTCCACAAAAACAAATCTACCTCACAGGAACCATATATTAGTAGTAGTATTTATTAAAGTAGCCTATTCCAATCTTAATTCTATCATTGTGCCAAATTTTATCTAAATCAGTTCAACCGTTCTAGCTTGATTCAACAAACATGCATCCACCTGACCATCCAAACTTTCGCAATTATAAAATTAGTAAGACTGCTTCGATACTTATTTTTATCGACATCTTCGTTCGTGTAGTAGATACTTTTTACTGCACGTGTGGTCTAGTACCTATACTTACCTACCTAGCGCGTCGAGTACTGTGTGTTCGATTCCCATAGAATGGAATAAATGAAAAATTGAAATATTAATAAGAGCCCATCATAAAGCCCTGGTGTAAAAAAATGGGTTGGCAACACGCAAGTGATACTTCTGGTGTTGCTTAACACCAGGCATGTTTGTTTGCAGTTGCCATCATAATATAAAAAAGGATCCTAATCTTTCAGATTATTGTTAAATTCATTTGACTAAGGGCAAAAACAAAACAACAATAGAATCAGCAAGAAGGATTGGTGTACTACAGACGACAGCCGTAAAACGTTTGACTAAAACCTTTACGAAACAAATAGAATAAATAACGCATCCTTAGTAGAAAACTAGCGTAACTTGAGAAATGTCACTCGGCAATTCTAAACTTTAGCTGCTAAGAATAAGATATAAATTGCAAAACAAACACGCTTCAACTTAAGTCATGTTTCCATTGTGGGTGCGATATGTCAAATAGTTGTACTTCTACAGTATATTCTTCGTTCTAGTTCGTAAAATATAACAGTCTTTTGTTTTTTAGTTCATTACTATTATATCGTTATCAATGTTATATCATTGTATTGTTCAATCTACTGCATCACTGCTTACATCATCGCTTCGTATAGGTTTTACGTAGACTGAGGATGGTAAGCTAGAATGATGACATACTACGTAGAGGTCAAAGCTAAACTACATGAATAAAACAAACTAGTGATGTGCGAGAAAACAATTTTGGTAGCTGACTAATATGTAAGTACTAAGAAGTAAAATCATATAGATTGTCTCCCCTATAGTCTCTTACTGTATGAAATTCAAATTATGTTGGTAGGCAGCCCCTGGAGATCGTCTTTTGTTTTTAAGAAAATTGTCCATGGACGTCTTATGGCTGAGATGGATACAAAATATATTGTATCCATCTCAGCCATAAGACGTCCAATGCTGGACATAGGCCTCCCCCAAGGGCCTTCACATCGTTCGGTCGTGAGCTGACCTTGTCCATCGGTTGCCCGCAACCTTTACCAGGTCGTCGGTCCACCTTGTTGGAGGCCTGCCTACGCTGCGTCGTCCAGCCAAATGATTCACACCAATATTTTGTATAAAGTGTAAAAATGTACATACATATTTTTGTATCAAAAATGAAAATATATGTATATTCACAATTATTCAAATCATTCATTATCCATTTACTGTTGCGATAGGAACGAGATGAAGAAATTAGGGCATACAATTTTATTATGAGGCAGAGGCAACATAAGCAAAATCCAATATGAAAACCTGATCCATATTCGAAAAATATGCATTATTTAATATAGGTAAACGTAGTAAAAATTAATTTAAAAAAGTCATCATCATCATGACTTAGACAATAATTATTAAGTTCGATGAAAGACGTCCACTGCTAGACATAGGCCTTTCCGAAGGATTTCCAATTATGTCAGAGAACCTAAACATTGTTAATTATCTATTTATATCTATTTTAAAAAGACAACTCCCGCACCTGAGAACAAGCTCTCTGTGTCGCAGGGGACTTTACAAACATACAATTAACGGATACAAACTACACCCAGACTCAGAACAATTATTTGTGGGTCACACAAAGTTATGTCCTGTGTGGGAATCAAACCCACAACCTCTTGCACAGCAGGCGCATACTGTGACCACTGGACCACCAAAGCAGTCAAGTTCATTCTACCATCGTATAAAATATTTTTAACTCCCCAAAATGATTATCAACACAATTTACTATAGTAATAATTAACCCTAAAACAATGCGTACGACCATTTAAACAAACAATGTTGATGAATGAACGTTACGAAACAACGTTGACCAATTGTTACAAAAACAATGCCATCACCGACATTGCGACATTGCACGCATCTTGAATTCGTATGAACTTGGGTTAAGCTAGTTTTAATTGTGAATTCGGATGTTATTAGTGATAAACAAAGATGATGTAAATAATGGACAGTTAATGCGAATAGAATAGACAATTGCAAATGTTTTAGTTATTAGGATACTGTTATCTTTTTAACTGCTTGTTAGCGTAACAAAAATAACTAAAAACTTGTTAATAAAAATAATAACATTTTGAATAATATTATCACTGACTGAAATGTCACATAAAATACTAGTATTTTTCTTATATTGCACTGTCATTTTTGAGTCCAAAAACACAAAAGTGACAGATAAAGTGCAATTGGGACTCTAATAAAATTGCCAGATAAAATTGATCAGCGAGTGTTGGGACTCAAAAATGTCAGATAAAATTGGTCAGCATTATAAGAAATAGCAGAAAGGAAAACAGTACCAATTCAACGCTTATCAGACAGGATGGGCCAAACAAGGACACGTAACGCAAACGGCTGTGGTTAACCAGTTGTGAACTTATCAATTTGACACAATGTATTCCTACTTCAATAATATTATAATATTTATGTTATTTGTTATGGTCTACACTTCTATACAACTTTGTTTTGAAACGTAAACATTTTATATTCGTAACCAGCTAACATGATATACATGCATTGCTAGCTAATAAGAGGCTAGCTTATTGCCAACAATTTCACAGTCCGTGCTGGAACTTAGATGTTTTAGTAATGCATATAAGGTATAAAAGTAATGCATGCGGTTTTAGTGCGAGTTTAGTCTACGTGCGATTTTAGCCTGCTTACAATTTTAGCCTGCTTACGATTTTAGCCTGCTTACGATTTTAGCCTGCTTACGATTTTAGCCTGCTTTCAATTTAGCCTGCGTGCGTTTTTAACCTGCTTACAATTTTAGCCTGCTTACGATTTTAGCCTGCTTCCGATTTTAGCCTGCTTACGATTTTAGCCTGCATCCAATTTTAGCCTGCTTGCGATTTAAAACTGCAGGCGGTTTTGGCCTGCATTCATTCTGTCAATTCTACATCTACAAGTTGGTCGCATCAAGCATTAAGTATGTCTAATGCTTGATGCGACCAACTTGTAGATCTCTATACAAAACCGAGTGATTTAAGAAGAGAAGGAGGAACACACGCTTGCTTATTGAAGTAATCTAACGCGACTTAAGTCCACCTTTGCTAATCGACAATTTAAATTGTTTATTCATAACTCTAACTTGTACCGTTACACATGTGACATGCCTATCGATGCCTATCGTTTGACTGTATAAACGTATTATGTAAGAAGCAAAGCGAGAGAAATTAATGCAATGTAACATTTAATGAACAATAGTTACTAGCAGCCAACCTCTCTTATCAAAGTCAATTAAGTATTCATTTAAAACGCTCGTGTTAGAATGCTGACGTCATTGTAATTTAAACAAAAGATAAGTTGGATTTGAATTAATCCTACCGCATAGCAATGGTATTAAGATACATACCTACATATTCTACATACTTGTGAGTTAAAGACGAAATATAAGGTCCTTAACTAATCTCGCTTCAAAACTTACTATTTTCACTTAGATGATTGTCGACTAGTTGGGTATCGCCTGTCGTTTGTAGTAATTGTATGAAAAAAACTTTCTGGTATCTAAAACCCGATTATTACTATCCAAAAAATTACATTGCTCAGATATTATGTATTGAATACATTTTTATAAATATATTTTATAATAGTATATTAAAATACATTTTTATAAATATATATTATAATAGTATATTAATGTAATCGTTTATATAAATTTTAAGTCGTTTCTGATTCACCCGGACTTCTTGTATGCACCTACTTTGTTTGTCTCTGCATCTCTGCCCTAGGCATTAAGTCCGCCTATACATAAATTTTGTGTACGAAGTTTAATAAATAAAAAGTTTAATAAATAAATAGGTATCTCATTAGAATAGAGTATTTTGTGTTCTATCGTTTGTTCTACTCATCCCCTAGACTACATATTATGTAGGTATTGTGTCAGTGCCATTACATCTTTGATAGGGAATCGTAATAGTTAGGATTTTGGATGAGTCCAGTCCAAAAGGCTCCTTTTTGCAACCAATTCACACTCACATAGCAGGTGTAATATTGTTTCGTGTTCCCACAGATCCTATATGTCGGGCTGTTTGAAAATCCCATTATAGAAAGGTGTTTGTTCGTAACGTAATATTGTTAGGTAGGTTAATATATATCGTACCGAAATCATTGCCTAAATGAGCTCTGTTATCTATGTCGGCAACTAACACAGTCATCAGCAAATATGTAAAACACACATTAATATAGCGAGAATTGGCCACACCCCATACAATCTGATCACTCGTTATCTGTGACGTATGTAGCCATTAACTAACACACGTTTAAGATAACGCAAGGTCGAGTCACTTTAATGGCGGCTACGATACACCTGGGTGAAGCTTTGTGATTTTTATTATTGTTCTTATGTAACAAAACTACTTTTATATTGTTACTAGCTGTTGCCCGCGGCTCTGCTCGTGTGGATGTCGGTTATCGCGATAAAAAGTAGCCTATGTGCTATTCCAGACTATAATCCATCTCTGTGTCAAATTTCATCCAGATCCATTCAGTAGTTTTTGCGTGAAAGAGTAACAAACATACATCCATACATTTTTATAAACTTTTGCATTTATAATTAGGAAGTACGATAGGATTCAATTTTTAGGAGATTTTCATTGTCCAAAGAAAGAGTAACTAAGTAGGTATTAGAAAATGAAGCTTAACTATCGGATTACACGTGTGCGGGTTGTTACCCGCTACTAAGACCACACTATTATTCTGGGTTCGGTCCCCGGACGGTACAAATATTTGTATGATCAAGACATAGTCCTCATCTTGCCATGGCTACTGCGCATACACATCACAAATTATAATAATAATACATTTTTTTTAACAACTCCCGCACTAGAGAACAAGCTCTGTGTCGCGGGGGACTTTACAAACATACAATTAACGGACACAAATTACACCCAGAATCAGAACAATTCTTTGTGGGTCACACAAAGTTTTGTCCTGTGTGGGAATCGAACCCACAACCTCGTGCACAGCAGGCGCATACTGCGGCCACTGGACCACCGAGGCAATTTGTGTGATTCATAAATGATTGAAAAGTCCCCAGCGAGATAGGCTTTGTTCCCTAGTGTCACATTCACAAGAGCCATTGAAAATCTTGTTTGGTTTCAGATTCAGGTAGGAATTCAATGTGTCATCGTGGTGTCATCAATTCATTCAATCAAACTTCAAATTATAAACTATAAATGACATCATCCATTTTAAAAAATGCTATTTGAAATTTTATATAAACATACTAGCTTTCCCGGCAAACTTCGTACCGCCTCAATCAATAAATAAAAAAGCTGAATGGTAAGAATAGTTTCTAAGGGAAAGCGAATATTTCTTGATATTTACTCACATTTTTACCCTTCCCTGGACTTCCACAAATAATTCAAACCCAAAATTAGCCAAATCACTTCAGCCGTTCTCGAGTTTTAGCGAGATTAACGAACAGCAATTTTCTTTTTTTAAAACACAACTCCCGCACTAGAGAACAAGCTCTGTGTTGCAGGGGACTCTACAAACATACAATTAACGGACACATATTACACCCAGACTCAGAACAACTCTTTGCGGGTCACAAAAAGTTTTGTCCTGTGTGGGAATCGAACCCACAACCTCTATATATATAGATATTAATGATGTAGTATCGTAGTGTAATGAATTTTAGGATAAATAAGTCCTTTATCAACAGTTAGTCATCGGCAAGTTATGCGGGGCACGCGGTAAATGAAGTTCTTGCTCATATCCGTGTTTCATACATTCCAGGTCATAAGCAGCATGCAACATCATCTCAAACTTTCAAACACACCTAAAGAAACATTTAAAGGACTTCCAGATCTATTTCGATCACAATTACTCGCCTGAGCCTCTAGACAAGTGGCATAAGCGATAGTCGAATCGAAAAGTCAAATAAATAAAATGTATGGAATTTGACGTGAGTCTACGATTTAATGTCGTAAACTTACGTCAAATCCCATACATTTTCTTTTTTGACTTTTCGATTCGACTATCGCTTATGCCACTTGTCTAGAGGCTCTGTTGGTTTAGTGGTTAGTGACACTGACTGCTCAGCTGGAGGTCGTAGGTTTGATATCAAGACAATACTTTGTTTGTTCCGAGATTGGGTGTAATTTGTGTCCGTGAATTGTTTGTAAAGACCCCGCGATACAGGGCTTGTTTATTAGTGCGGAAGTTGACTTCAAAAATAAAATGGAGACTACCAACTGCTTAAAACATATAGCTGGACACTACTAATAGTAAGCCTTCGTCACTGTTAAGTAGTTAAAATTTTAACATTCCCTTAAGAGTACAATAAAGAATGACTTAAGAGAGATCAGAATAAAATGATTTATGTATTTCCTAATGTGCCTGCATTGGGAAATACGTAAATAATTTTATTCTGGGTCCAATTTGATGGTCGTCGACCGAAAGTACATCGAAGAAGACATAAAAATAATGCTAAGATAATTCAATTAATTATACAGGAAATTCGGTAGGAATATATTAAAAGCCAGGCAGACAATATCCACTGCAAGAGACGGCAAACTCGAAACAAAATCCTATACCAACCCGTCTCGCCAGGCAGCGTGGTATAGTAGGCTGATATCCCTCCAAGTGTATGGAGGAGACCCGTGCCCAGCAGTGGGAGGTTTATGGGTTGAGATGATGATATTAAAAACCTAAAGTTCTACAAGCCAATTCTAGTAAGTACACTTTTGATAAGATATTATAATGATAAGTAGTTACCGAAGCCCATGGACGCTTGCAAAAGCAGAGGTATCAGGTTGGCATCCAACCTATGTTTTCACACCAGGGCATTAAGACAGACTATCCCTGGGATACGAAAACTTTTCTTTCAAAACGCATCCCTAAATGAACGCTGGAGACTTACAAGCGCTTTCGATGTTATTTTCCGTAATAAAAGATGAATCAATTATCCTAAAAATAATAGCCAATTATAACAACCTGCTAGCCAATTATATATTATTCAAGACCACATTTTTTACTCCCATAGTTACAGTAACCGTTACATAATAGAAAAACTCAATAATTTCTCAAGCTATTAATTCGATTGAGGAACCAGTTCGGGTAATCACAGCTTAGGAAATAACAGCTACACCTCTGTATACGACAGAAATACGACATTGTCAAAGCCAAGCAATCAGCGCTGGCGCCATAATTTGTATAAAGGTCGAATCATCTCAACCCATAAACGTCCCACTGCCGGACACTGGTCTCCTCCATAAATTAGCAGGGATATTAGCCTACTATACCACGCTGGCCAGACGGGTTGGTATAGGGTTTTGTTAAGAGGTTTCCTTCTCTTGCAGTGGAGATTGTCTGCCGGACTTAGTCCCTTAGTCGACTCTTACGACACTCACGGGATGGAATGGGTCGAATACTGCTTTAAAAATAATGTTTTCCTTATTCCAGGCTTCATCCGAATACAAAACTTTTTTCTTCTTCTTTTTTTTAAAGACAACTCCCGCACTAGGGAACAATCCCTGTGTCGCGTTGGACTTTACAAATTATATCTAGACAAACATTTACGGATCACATAAAGTTTGGTCCCGCCCGAGGGGTATTGGGCCTCTTGCTAACTAACCACTAGACCAATAGGCCAGATAAATGGAACTGTGGTGTTAGTAGATGTAGGGTCGACATTGCGAGAGTAATGCTCCTGGAATTGCAACCAAGCTACGGTAACTGCTTATCAGATGGTCCGTTCGCTTGTTTGTCACTATGATAGTATAAAAAATGAATGAAATATTTTTTTTTATTTTAAGCTGTGGTATGAATTGTCTTCGCCCAAAGCCAAAGAATGATCTTACGAAAGGTTTATGAATGTTTCCTTTGCGCCTACGCATATAATGCCAAAGACAGAAGCGGCTGGCATCCTGTGTTGTTTCCGGAGCACCCACGGTGATTTGTATGTATAACCGACAGGGACGGACTGAACACCACTATATTAAGCTGGATGATTTGCAATTTTATTTACACAAATCGTAAAAAAATTAGAGAAAACAGTAAAGTTTTCTAGATCCCAGATTTTCTGAAAATATTATTTCAGGAAATTATTTTTTATGATGATGATAATGATTAATAACAACAGTTTATAACTACAGCTATTAATATAAAGACAACCTGTTCAAATTTATGACCCCATTTTGTTACAAAAACATATTTAAAAAATGCCAGTTTATAAATTCACATTAATGGTTAACCTGATAAGGTTTTAAATTAATTGTTAGTTAGATAAAGCAATAGAGGAAATCCTCCCATCTTGTTTCCGTCAACTAACGTAAATATCGATATTGTGTAAATGTATCAGAAACATAAATGTAAACAGTTACATTACGTTTATGAGGTTGCTCTATTTTGTCCGTCACGAATGCGGGTTTGGCTCGCATACTTTTCAATATTATTCAATTTTATAGTATGATATTGTGAAGGATATTTTGAGAGAATTCCAAAATTATCAAAAATTCCTATTTAAAAAACAATTAAGCAACAACTGACTTATTACTGTATTATTATATAAAATAAAATTGCGAGATCCAGAAATAGATGCTTAAGACCCGAGTACGGAAAAACATCTATCCGTGATTTCGACAGCTATTAGATAGAGACACTGCAAGTAAATGCAAATTTGGTAATCTATTTGCCGAGTTTAACGAGGAAAAACAAGTTAAATATATTAATAATAATAATTAGTATATGTAGATGTAACCGAAACAAAAAGTGTTATGATAATTAAAAGCCAATAAAATATGAACACTTACAAGTAAAAGTTTCATTTAGCATGCACTGAAATGTTTACTTACACCAAATGAAACGTCTCAGCACATTAAATGAAGGTACTTAACACCTACCTACTCAATACATTTAAGACTACAGAGTAATGATCAACAGAGACGGATTAAGGTTAAAATACATGATACAAAATACCGGATGACGCAGTTGAATAATCCATTAAAATCACATTTACAGCCCTCATTAATTTTATTGAGAATAATTTCGTACGTTACTGAGACAGAAACAAAAATCTCCGGTATTCGTACGGCTTCCGGAACACATTGAGCATACATAATTTAAACGCTTAATTTTGTACAAATGAATCAAATAAATTAAGTCAAAATACTTACTTAAAAAAAAAACAGCAAAATAATTTAATAATGGCAAAGTTGAGATATTACATAATATTCTTATTTCTTAATCATACGTTACGAGTTACGATTACGACATTAAGTTGTAAGTATTATTTCTTATACATAATCTACACGACAAAAAAAGTTTGACCGTGAACTACAGAAAATATAAATCACGCTCTTTAAGTGTGTTCGATCACACACAGTTCCAAATCATCATTATGATCACCGAGAGTCAATTACGGTCACAATTACGGCCCTGTGCGTGACTGTCAGGCATTAAATGCAAGCCACACCTGACTGTCATCTTGAGATATTTGTAATTTAACATGTTTAATACATGCTACAAGCATTATATAATCTGTGGATACATAATACTCATATTGTGAAGCAGAAGAGTCTTAACGTTTGTACGCTTTAATCTCAGGAACTACCGGTCCGATTTGAAAAATTCTTGTCATTAAATGCCGCCATTAGGAAAATACTTTTAATCGATATACCATGCAAGCGAAGCCGTAGGCAGATATATTTGTACTATTTAATATATCGTCTATAATACAAATAAATAGATAAAATATTTTACTACACAGAAATAAAAGGCCTTGGCTATCAGTTTTGCATACGTGAATGGAATTTCTGCGAATTATCGTAAATTACGTTGTTATAGACCGGTTTAAGGAAAATGTTATAAAACCTATCAAATATCAATGAGCGCCTAGTGAGAATAGTCTTAAAAATAAAATTCATATGCGCATGCGTGGCGGCCATATTGTTGATGACTTTGACAACCGAGTTCTGCCTGTCATACGTGTCATATGGTTCTACTGCAATTTTATTGTCGTAATATGCATTTAGCGCTGCAGTATAAAATGCCACAGGTAAAGTAATTGTTTTTGTGTTCTATGAATTTCGTGCCTATTTATTTTTTCTCTGTTATATTGTGTATGTTTGAATAAAGGGTTTTCTTAATTCATTTTAATAGGTAAATATCGGGATTGTTAGCGGTATTAGTAGGGTTGCCAGGTAACCAAAACTTATAGCCGGACAGACCAGCCAGTTTAGCCGGACATTTGGGTAAAAAGGCCGGACACCATACATTATTGAGGATTAAGTGTCTCAGTATTAATAGGTACGACAAAAAAGTTGTGATTGAAAATGTATTAAGAAGACCTGAATTCCGTCTTCCTGTATTCTCGTTTGTGAAATGTAAAAAGCCTAACAAAAGCCGGACAAGCCGGACACCGTTTATTTTGTCCGGACACGTAATCAAAAAGCCTAACTACATATGTTCGACTATATCCGGACGCCTGGCAACGTAGTCATTAGATGAGGACAATAAAATGATTTTTAAAAGTCTAAAAAAGTTCATCTGTCAAGTTAAAACTAAAGAAAAGACAGCCACGATTTAAATCCCAAAATATAGCATAAGTACCAATGCTAGCAACACAAGTAGCCATAGATTTAGATATTTTTACTAGCCTATAGACAAGCTAGTGATGTCAAGTGTCAAGTATCTACAATAGTATTTTTTGTGGACGCTGATGATATCACCATCGCATGCATCTGCCCTTGCATGTGTCATCTTTTTATGATAAAGAAGTAAATGTATGCACGTCGTTGTGTTTAGTAAAACTATGACGTATAAAAATAATAGGTCGTCGTTTCATTGATGTAAGTATTTTGGCTTGTAAAGGAAATAATATACAAACAAAAGGAACATCTTTAAATAAATTGTAGTACATTTTCTTATAAAAGAAAGCAGTTACAAAGAAGAAGAGAATAGAATCACGAGTCAGTTAAAATTAGAATGCAATGTGACTACTGCTGATTCCATGTTTGGGTCTTGGGTTCAATTGCTTAGTGTTAGCCTGGAGTCTGATTATCCCCGGTAAACAATAATAGGCCTTATTACATGGTGAGTAATTAACATACCTAGCACGCGACACGTAGGTGTGAATCTAGCCTACCCCTACGTGGCTTATATAGATGTAACTAATATAATCAATACTGCAGACACCTTTTGGGCACTTTAAACTGTTTTTAAAGACAAAAAAAATAACAAAAACATATAACCTTAATAATATGAACAAATATGTGCTGTGTCTAAACATGACATCAAAAGATAACCTACATAATAAAATTACTGGCCACTTGCACTTTCTGTGAATTAATTAATTCTAAATTTTAAAATGAAATAAAATTTGCATTTGAGCGCGGGCTGAATTTGTTTAAGTTTTTATTTGACTCGTAGATGTAGTATGAAGCTCGAGCCACAGTGCGATTCTCAATATATGCAATGTGAGACTTCAAACAACACACTTTAGTAATCAGTTACATTTTTCTTTTCATAAACAATTTACTTAATCTAGGCCAGTCTGTACACGCAGATAATTCAGCGTAATATTAGAACCAGGATTATTTTGCGTAGAGTCAATAAATCAAATAGAAACGAGCCGTAATTGCTAATAGCTAAACATGGGCTACTTAGGCACCGGTACGCATAGTTGGATGAAGATATTACTATAATCACTATCGAGTGATCGCGCAGTTTAATAAACGATCGTAATCTTTAATAGAAAATCTACACTTCTATTACAAAGAGGAAAGCTGTTTATACGCCAGTAATAGGTAATCTGTAAAACTAAGGTCTGGACGAAATCTAAAAATCTTTCATCATAGAAAGCGGCGACATTATTTTATCATAGCCCACGTGAGTTAAACCGCAGACAGACTATCTAATAGATTATTTTTATGCTTTTTTTCAATCGTTAGGCTAGTTGGTAGAACAATAAAATAGCCTAGCATTAAGCAATAAAATGAGTAGCTTCTTATGTCTATATCTACTCAGCCAAAACACGTCGAGTGACTGCTGGACGTAGGCCACCTCCAAGGACTTCTATAGCATTTAATTCTGAGCTACCCCTCATATTATACGACTTTAATTAATATCACTAACCTAAATGAATACATTAATGATGAGTTTGAGTTATAAAACCATTGCAACGCAGGTTCTACAAGTCCCAAACGGTAGATTGTTACGCTGCGATCCATAGCCGCTTTGTGTGCGGCTCCTTGCGTCTCACTGGCTGTTTTAAGTATCCACTGAGTTTATTTATTAGACCGATAATTTCAAATTGTTTATAACAAAGGCGTATCACGTAAATACGAGACTCCACGCACTTTCTATTCTGCAACCATTTTACGCAATTGTTTCTGCGAATGTTTCTCAGTGAGGTGAGAGACGTTCAAAGAATATTCGACCATCATTTTCCTTATGTTTCTTATTATCTACGAGAAATGTAAATGGTTATAGAATCTTATTGAGCGACTACACAATTTAATAACAAATTTGATTTTATTGATGGTGGGATCTGCTATATCGTTACTGTCAATATTTTTCTATTAAATGTTTTTGCATCAATAACATCTATCCATCTCATTTTTAATCTTCTCTTTCTTTAAAGTCTAGGGATGTTTAGATCCATTCTTAGATTTACAATATCGTCGGTATTCAAGGTTGTCTTCTTTACGTGTTTTTTCCTTCGCAGTCTGCTTTGTGAGGTTCATCGGCGATATCCAGGACACCGTAAGAGACTATCGCAGATATATTCGTTATGATTATTTCTCACGTTTTGTTCAAGCCTATCTGTATAACCAATAATAGCCTTACCAGTGTTATCTTTCTTTAAGGCAACTTCTTTAAAAAGACAATGTTATGTGCGTAAGGTTTGCAAAATATTTTTCTTGATAAAAGATCTGTCATGAAAATTTGCAGCTTATGATATAAACATCTTAATAAAAAGTTGACAATGGACCTGTCGCTTTGCCGTTTTGTAGTTATATGTTATTTTGAAAGGCTAAATACTTTTTTGATGCCAAAAAGGTGTTAAGCCTGCACTTTATGGCTTAATTTAACATTACTTCTTAAATTAAAGATTTGAAAAGGGAAAGAAACTCAAGTTCTTTAACCTTACTTTGACTTGTAACGGATATAAAAGAATTTGAATTTATAAATCGAGATGTGGACATTTTAGGAATGTCTGATGTCATCGTCGGCTTAGTGACTAAGTGCCAAGTGCGTGTTGCGTTTTATTTTTAAGACTGCAGTTTGAATGATTGATATTTTTATTATTCCATATTGGTATATTGTTAGTTATGGACGCTTGCTGCACCAGCTAGCATACCTCGCATATTGACAACCCCACATTATGTCGCTGTCGACTCACTCGACTAACCAACCAACTAAAGTTCCTTATACAATATATCACGATGGTTTTTCGAAATTCTTTCTTGAATAAGGTAAGAGAAGGCCGAGGTTCAAATATTTTAAAAATCCATTTAGCATAAAAATAGTCTTCACTTAATATTTTAAAGAAGAAATAAGATTATTATTTTTGTTTGTAATACTCGAAAGACCCATTGGGCAACCGATGGACAAGGTCGGCTCAGGATCGAGAGTTGTGGAAATTCTTGGGGGAGGCCTATGTCCAGCAGTGGACGTCTTTTGGCCGAGATGATGATGACAATGATTTGAAACTACTTTTAAATATTTTATCATATTAACTATATAGTAACATAGTAGACTGGCCTGTTGGTCTAGTGGTTAGTGACTCTTGACTGCTACGCCGGAGGTCGTGGGTTCGATTCCCACTCAGGACAAATCTTTGTATGATGAGCACGAATATTTGTTTTGTGTCTGGGTGTAATTTATCTATCATATGTATGTATTTAAAAATATATAAGTATGTTTATTAGTTGTCTGGTTACCATAGTACAGGCTCTGCCTAGTTTGGGATCAGATAGCGATGTGTGAGTTGTCCCGAAAATATTATTATTATTATTATATTTGAATTTTACCTACCTAAATGTCCACCCAGAAGAAACCGGGGCGAGCGGTTAGCTTATAATAACTAAGCGGTTCATCACATTAATCTAAACCAAACTCGTACATTACCCTACTCTTTGCATAACGGAACTTGAAATAAAACTTCACCAAATGACCAACGTCCAGATCGTAACGTAGTATCATCCGACTATCACATCTCACCATCACATATAACACTATCAAACTACGGTTGAAGTTATGCTCTAAATAGCGGCATATACGCACTTGCGACATGCGCGTAATTGTGCAGCAAATGTCGCATTACCCGCGCGTGTGTACTATCGACGTAATTGTCAGTGTCGTTGACTGAGCGATAAGTGATGTTATTTTTATAGGATGTGTTGCAAAACTTGATAACAATTATTATTGCCGAGCTAAGCCAGGTAGCAGGCGAAAAATTTAGTTAATAACTAAGTCTCACATTTTATCAACGCACCTCTCGCCACCGACAGGGAGTTCATCCTCACATCCTTGCACCTCAAACTTGCCGTACTGTAAGATTCCAGAGGAATTTCTTACCACATACGATTAGGCTGTGGAATGAGCTCCCTGCCGAGGTTTTCCCAAGAGACTATAGCATGGGGTTCTTCAAGAAAGGAGTTATAAGGTTTTTAAAGGGTCGGCAACGCGTGAGTGACACCCCTGGTGTTGCAAACGTCCATAGGCTACGGTAACTGCTTACCATCAGGCGGGCCGTATGCTTGTTTGTCACCTTGGTAGTATAAAAAAAAAAAAAAAAAAAAAGTCTCTAGAGAAGTGGCATAAGCGATAATCGAATCGAAAAGTCAAAAAAGATAATGTATGGGATTTGACGCAAGTTTACGACATTAAATCGTAGACTCACGTCAAATTCCATACATTTTATTTTTTGACTTTTCGATTCGACTATCGCTTATGCCACTTGTCTAGAGGCGCTGGTATTTTTATGACAATCTTATGTATCTATACAAACAGTGTCTGTTTGTAATAGTAAAATAACTTTCTTTTACTAAATGCATATGGATTTATATACGGTACATAATAATATTATGTAACAATTTTTTTTTCAATTTTTATCTGTCTGATCCGGCTAACCTCTGAAACGGCTGACGTTTACTGGCAGATAGGTAGCTGATGTAATAAGGAGTAGCTTAGGCTTTTATTTTATAAATTTTATTTATTTTTATTAATTTACGACATTCACGCGGGTGGAACCGCAGGCATCAGCTAGTGCATAATAAATTAATAATATTATGATCTTCCTTGATGAATAAATGAGTTTGACTCAGAATCAAATTTAATAGCTATATTATAATACATATAATAGAATTATGACTAAACATATTACGAATTCTGACGTCTAAGTAAAATAGAAATGCCAGTATAAAAGCAAAAATCTTGAATTATTATTGATTTACTAACAACAAGGAGTTGTATTGTTTATCTCCATTATGAGATCATCATCAAAATTCTATGGCACCACCTTGTTTAGCGTAGGTACACTACCAAACAAAAAAATCGGCCTAAAAATTTCAGAGAACTCGGTGTGTCTTCTCTTGTTTAAAAGAAGAACATTCATAACTTTCTTTATTTAACTCGATTAACCTGACAACCGGTCAATAGCTTACCTGCGTACCATCAGGCGAGCCGTATATTTGTTTACCACCAAAGTAGCATAAATCTCTATGCATAAATCTATACTAATAACATAAAGAGAAAAGATTTGTATTTTTGTGTGTATGTTTGTTACTCTTTCACGCAAAAACTACTGAACGGATCTGGATAAAATTTGGCACAGAGATAGATTATAGTCTAGAATAGCACATAGGCTACTTTTAATCGCGGTAATCGACATCCACGCGGGCGGAGCCGCGGGCAACAGAACAGCTAGTCTTGAATATAACTAAAATTAAATATATTATTTAATAGTGGCAAGTACTGTTGCACTCTGCTAAAGAAGGGTTAACAAGATGCTATATACATATATTATGTTATGTATTATATAACAGTGCTATTTAATTGTCACTTTTCATATTGTATAACCGTCTAATTAGCAGCAAGTTAGCAACGAAAGCGAACGCGTTATCAAATTAATTAAATAATTATGAATTACCTGGAAACATTCACTTCGCACATTATTTATTTCGTCATAGGAAATAATTAGTCGTGTTTAGCTGCTGGAAAACTGTTAGCGTATTATGCAATTTTTAGGTAAATGATAAAATATATATCCGACAAAGAACCAAAGTTACCGACATAGCTCGCAGAATGGCAAAAGGCAGTAAGCTGAAGTGGCAATGGGCTGGTCACATCTGCAGAAGGACCGACGGCCGAAGGAGCAGACGTGTAGAGTGGAGACCGCGACTCGGTAAGCGTAAGGTAGAGTGGCCCCCAGCTAGGTGGATGGATGGGATGGGCACTGGATGCGGAAAGCGGAGGATCGTGTACTATGGCGCGTGTTAGGAGAGGCCTATGTCCAGCAGTGGACTGCGATAGGCTGATTGATTGATTGATAAAATATATTTTATAAGAGAGGTAGGGCATCATACAAGCCAGCAAGTCCGACTGGAGAAGGACAGAAGACCACAGCCAAATAACTACACACAGCACAGCGATGTCGTTGTGTTTTTGTGTGTAAGTACAGGTTCCCCGCATTCGTTTAGGGATGCGTTTTGAATAAAACATTTCCCTATCCTAAGGATACTCCATCTTAAAGCCCTAGTGCATAGGCTACGGTAATTGCTTAACATGAGACGAGCTGTATGCTTATTTGCCACCTTACGCTTTGGATGAACCCACGAGGTCGTGCACATTGATCGTCTGACATACGGCAGATATGGCCAGTCCAATTCTATTACAGCGTAGCAGCTTCCAAGCGACGTCAGTTATTTAGGAAGACATTAATTAAGTAATTTTCAACCATGCTTGGGAGATAATTGGAAGAATTGCCTCAATTAAGTGGACCGGGCTGGGCCTATAGCTCGCAAACTGATGGCCGTTAGGGCAGAAAAGTTCTAGAGTGGCGACCACGAAGTAGAAGCCATAGCGTGGGCAGGCTTCCAATAAGGTGGACCGGTGAACTAGTGAAGGTTGCGGGCAACCGATGGATCAAATGATTCGCCATCTGCTAACAGTGAAGGAAAATATCGTGAGAAACCCACATGTCTTAGAAGAAATTCTAAAGACATGTCTGATTCACCAACCCGCATTAGGCCAGCGTGTGTGAATTAAGGCCTAAACCCTCTCTCTCTCTTGATAGAGGAGAGGAGACCCGTGCCCAGCAGTGGGACATATATGGGTTGCTATTATTATTATTAACCGATGGACAAGGTCGGCTCAGGATCGAGTGTTGTGGAAATTCTTGGGGAAGGCCTATGTCCAGCAGTGAACGTCTTTTGGCTGAGATGATAATGATGCTACTACCAAAATTAGTAACCTAATACAGTTAAGTAATACTATTAATCAGTAAAATAATCTTAAACAATTTCCACGGAAAGATGCGTCCATCTTTATCAGTCTAGACCACACCGCAACTATTTACATTAGCCTAATGCAATTAAAACCTAAATTAATCGGAACTAACTATCATATTATGTTAATTATTTGAATAAGAGTATATTGCATCATGTGCTTTGTAGATCGTAAATGTTAGATAGTAAGTACTTAATGCATTTTTAAAACAATTAATTCTACGTATCTGATTATTACTTAACACATTTTTTGCGAAATTTGCACCTGTCAGTGTAGGAATCAAAAATTTTAATAGGTAGTGCAATTTTGCAATTGCGTTTTTTTTTTGTATGCAAGCAATTAATATTAACGATGTACGTAACAATTATGAGTTTTAATTTCATATTTTCTTAATAGTATCCTCATTAAATGGTTTGTTGGATGTAAGAGTAGATGCTGAGTGTAGTGATCTTTTTAATGTCTTTAGTGGCATTCGAGCCAGCGGCCTACCTGATGGTAACTTAGTTACTGCCGCTCATGTAGATACTGTAGAGGTTTCTAGATGGTTGTATGCTAGCAGTATGACCTCTGGTGGTTATTCAAATATTATATTGACTGCATAGTTGGTTCAGTAGCCTAAGTGGTTACCTCGCACATTTACTACTGCGCCACGTGTTTTCTGTTCGATCCCCACACGGGACAAAAATTTGTGTGATCTATATTTATTTGGATAGTTTAATCGTTACTCGACTTTAGAAACTTTTGTAACGTTTGTTAAAATGCTAAGTAAAAACTGTCGGTAGTATCGGTGCCTCACAAACACTTAGCTAAACAGAATTTAGTAACGGTATACTTAAACCTAAACACTTGGCACAATGACATACATTCTTTAAAGTATTTCTCAAAGAAAGTAAATTGGCTCGTAAACCGATACTGAATCATGAATAGTTAACATATTGCACACGCAATTTGTCGCGCGCATTCTTGTTATACCAAAAGATGCAAATATAAAAAAAAAACTAGTCGTTTCCCGTGGCTTCGCCTGTGTCAGTTATCGCGGTAAAAAGTGGCCTATTATCTTCCTCAGTTTATCTATCTCCTTGGCAAATTTCATTAAGATCAGTTGAATCATAGTCGTTAAATGGCAGCAAACAAACCAACCAACAAAGACAGAGAAGTTACTTTCTCATTCATAATATTAGTATGGATTTAATTCAAAACCTGTCCATAATTTTATTGGAGGCTGCAATAGTATTACTGATAAAGAAATGTAATTTGCATTTCTAATTCAAACTAGGTGTGAAAATCATAGATATCACAGACATAATTCTAAATCATTAATTAATATAATAGGTCACACTGTTAAGCTTATGGAGGTCAATAAAAAATGCCATATAAGACTGGCTGGATAGACAAGGATAGGGTAGAGCTAATAGAAATAATTAGAAGTAAACCTGGACCCCTATTAATCGCAAGATTATTACAATTTAATATTACAATCCCAGTCGAAGGACATCCATTGCTGGACATAGATCTCCCCTTAGAATTTCCACGGCTTTCGGCCTTGGATTGATCTGTCCATCGGCTGGCCGCAGCCTTTACAAGGTCGTCTTTCCACCTTATTAGAGGCTTGCCTACGCTGCGTCTTTTAGTTCTTGATCACCACTCCAGAACCTTCCCAATGAACATTGGTTCTGTGATGCTAATGTGCTCTCTCCATTGCCACTAAATTGAGGTAAACCTTCGAGTTACATATGTCGATCACTCACTTAAGTTAAATAAAATTTAGACTGGCCTGATAGTCTAGTGGTTAGTGACCCGCCGGCTGATTCTCTGAGAAACAGCGATCGAAAACCGACAGTTGTGATTGCTCGGTGACGGCACACAGATTGCTAAACGTCAAAAAGGCTCGGTTTTCGCTCTTACGGAATACCGATTTTCAATCTGACATTGACTGCGGTCTCTCGGTTTTCTAACAAAACAAATTTGTGTGACTCATAAATGTTTGTTCCGAGTCTGAATGTAATTTGTGTCCGTGATTTGTATATTTGTAAAATCCTCTACGATACAGGGCTTGTTACCTAGTGCGGGAGTTGTCTTTCACAAAAAACCCAACAACAAAGTTTTTAGTGATTGCATCCTCAAGTTATCTTCCATCTTGTACTGATTATAGACGACCTTGTTGACTCTCATTGTCAATGCCATCTAATAGATAACTTTACTTCAAATACGATAGTGACTGATGAATGAGTATTATATAAAAAAACTCTTTAAAAAACAAATCTCGCATTAGAGAACAATCTTTGTAACACAGGGGGCGAAATCATTGAAATCGAGTAATGATCTTAGTATTGCAAACGTCCATAGGCTAGACTGTTTACCATCTGGTAGGTATAGTACCTACGCTTGTTCGAGAAATATCACCGATACGAAACCATTCAGATTTGGAACGATAATTTATTGAACACAATTTTTTGCCCCGTATGGGACCGAACCCACATTACACCGCGCAATAGTTAATGGCTAAGGTGAAAACTTAGACCACTAAGCCACACGTGCAGTCTATTTAAATAAACAGTTTGTTTTACAGCTATTTATTTTTATTATAAAACTATTTTATTGTACTTACATAAATATTACAAAATCGATTTGTGTGTATTTTAATGTTGTTACGACATAGGTATATTTATTTTACTAATCTACGAAAAGTACCCTTAAACTGAGGTTCAAAATTTTACATTAAGTACAATTTCTGTGTCACTTATGATACTGTACAAATTTAAATTTGATATAAACAATATCAAATTTAAATTTGTCCTTATCAATATTATATTCTTTGGGTCCATACCTACCTCACTCGACACTGACTGATTTATCAACGCAAAGTCTAAACTGCTCGGGCTACAAACATGAAATTTTGCACAAACGTTCCAATGACGTATGTAAGTGACTTAAGAAGGGATTTTTGGATATTCACTATTCAATATATTACACAGGTAAAAATGGTTTAACCCGTGCAAAATCGAAGCGGGCCTAATATAGGTACCTACTGAGGTATATTATAAACTAGCGACCTGCCCCAATATACATTTATAGTATTTACCTACACTACATTTACAAAAAAAACCCGTCATACACTCTACCTTTATAAAGGTTAAATTCAACTTATTTCAAAACGAAACAATAAAAACACCTGAAGAGTTTTCTTACATGGTCAAAGCTTCGAGAAGTTTCGTCATTATTGAAAGTTCGTAAAAGTTGATGGTCAGGTGTCATTATATGTCAGTACACCTTGAAACACAAGAACCTACTACTTACTGTATTGAAACTTGAAAGTTACGACATTTCTTGGAACGTGCAAAATGTCAATAAGTACCTTAAGATTATACCCCTTACTTATAAGTAAAATGGAGTATTATATAATACTGATGCATGCTTGCTGCAATTTAAAATAACCAATTGCTACAGATTCCAGAAATATTTAAAAGAGTAAAAGCATCAAAGATTTGAAGACTAGCTTAAACTCACTACGATTCCTAACTGGAGGAGAATGGCTCGAGATGGAATGCGATGGAAACAGCTAAAAAAGGCTTTTGCCATGCATTGCACAATTGAGAGACATACGATAAAAAAACACTAAAAGAGAACAATTCAGAATGAAGGTGCTTAATACAATTAAGCAAGTGGCTACGGCTGGCAATGTGTAAAGTTTAGGTTACTAAATCTCTTCCGATCTTTCTAGACTTTTTTTTTGCATTGCGCTTCTTATTTTTTCATGTTTTCTAACAATCAAATTAAACATACAATGAAGCAATAATTGCAATATTATAAGCTGACATTATAGCTCAATGTTTTAAATAACACAAAACAATTTTTAACATCGATAACCTTTACATTACAATAGGAGTTACACAAATTACATTGCCACATTTTACATGTGCTGTCAAAATTATTGCGGCATGCGGCATCGCGACGAAGTGCGGAACGGGTTAACTTGCCTTATGTCATGACGTCACTGTTCATAGTGCAGTTGACGTTTGTTTTGTCGTTCAGAAATATATATGATTGATGTTCAATAGGTATCGATAGGTATTTTTTTGGACGTTGCAGGTGCAAAGTTATAGATAAAAGTATCATATTTCAAGTTGAATAAGAGTGTATAAAAGTAAGTATTGTTTTCTCTGGCGAATAAAAAACTGTTCTTATTAATTTTGCTTCTTTTATTGCCAATTTTTCTCATGGCTTTATCCTCGTTTTGTGATGCCGTTAACAAGTATCTTGCATGTGATCTAAATGAGTTCGACTAATCACCTTCAAAGCTTAGACTAATAGAGCTTCTAACAAGCTTATAAAGCTTCAAAGGCAATAATTACCAGAAATAAACAATCATTAATAACATATTCCACAAATGCTAAACCATGAACGATTACTTTATCAACTTAATAATAAAATCATTAAATATCTTTCGCGCTTTGTTTTACACCAGATAAAACTATCAGGAACGAATTGAATAAGATACCCGTAACTGTTAAAACAAAGAATCGATTTGTGCAATCGATACAATCGTAATGGTAATAATGGTAGACAATCGATATTGCAATCGATTACGGACATTGAAACACGGTTTCGGACGTTTTAATAGCGTTATGTGGATTCTTTCATGCCGCAATGTGCTGTTGATATTCATTAAAGTTCTTTATCATATTATAATAACTACTTAAAGTGGATATTGTTGTTATATTATATTAATTTAGAATTATCCGCATCAATCACTCAAAGGTTTGCTGTAAGAGAACTCAATTTTAAGTTAAGGGCACTATCTCAAAAAAATTATAAAAAGAGGTGTAAATGAAACAATTTTTTGTTGGCATTTACAGACAAGACTGCCAAAGAAACATTATTAATCTACAAGATGTGTTTTATAATGTGGTTTTGTAATAAATTGTATATAAATTCTAAATAAATTGTAAAAAAATCATCGTGTCAGCACCAAATTATTGAGATGTAACCACTTTATGACTTCAATTTTTATCAAATATTACGACAAAAAAAGTTCTAATTAAAAATATAATTGCTAAAAGGTTAATTTTTATGCTATATTTTATGTACGTTCTAGCATGTGACCGCTTTTTCATCTGCGAATATGTTGTCCCTTCTTGTTATAGATATAATCCCTTTTCGGTTTGTACACGTATTATTACTATAATAGAGAACTAGTCTGAATCTAAAACAATGCTTTTATAGTTTAGCTGTAGGATGACATATACCTATTCACAAGCAACTTGAAGATAAATATTAAAATAAGTACTTATGATTTGGTCAAAAAAGAGACAAGTGGGCCAAAGTAACCAATGCGCAATTAGTAGATAAAGGGCTTAGTTTCAATCAATGATTGCAACACCAGCTAGTCATTGTCGCACTCTATTTGTCGGGGAACAATCAGGTGATGCAAGGCGCGTTAGGCGCGTGCCCAATCGGAGCGATTAACGATAACTGTCATATTATCTTAAATTAAGATACAGTAAAATTCTAAGTACCTAGGTATTGCATAAATCGATAGAGATAGATTATAAGTATATTATGTTTCAAATAAGTAGAAAATAGAATAAAATAATATAGTCCAACAACCTGGGCCCCAATTCTGCTAATTTATGGATGGCTCAATTGAATCTGAATTGAATCTAAATAGCATTTTTAGCATTCTGCTAATAAATTTAAGACCAATACTTGGAAAACGATTGGTCTTAAATTATTTAGCAGAATACCAATAATGTTATATAAAAAATGCCAATAATTTAAGACCAATGGTTTTCCAACTATTGCTCCTAATTTTTTTAGCAGAGTGCTAAAAATGCTATTGAGATTTAATTCAGATTCAATTGAGCCATTCATAAAATTAGCAGAATTGGGGCCCTGGTAAAGGTCGCGGGCAACCGATGGACAAGGTCAGCTCAGGACCTAATGATGTGGAAATCCTTGGGGGAGGCCTATGTCCAGCAGGGGAGGCCTATGTCCAGCAGTGGACGTCTTTTGGTTGAGATGATGATAAAGTACAAAAATTTTGCTGACTATACTTTAAACTATTTTAGATTCGGGACGAACCATTGCTTCAATACAGGACATGGGACGTAGAAAGACTTTATCGAAATGTGGGACAGAATTTCAGGACGAACGAAGAACAAATCAAAATTAGTTAGATTTATCAATTTAACTACCTATGCTAAACAATGAGTCGTATCCTGTCTTGCGCAGTCTGCCAATCTCCTTTAAGATTGATAAAGGAAAATGAAATAGATAAATAATAATATTGTTTTCAGGTAAATTTAATGATAATAAACAATGATTATGCTAATAACTCACAAAGAAATGTATAATATAGGGCGCTAAAATAACACTTGTTACTGATATCGCGTGTTGATTGATTCGCCAACGATACGATGGTTTCCTTAAGATAACGTTATCATTTGTCATTAACTACAGACAATAATAGTACGTTTTTTTCATTATGCACACGTGTGATTTTGCACGGAACTTGCACAGAATTATCATCACAGCCCTTAAACGTCCCACTGCTGGGCACAAGTCTCCTCCATATACTTGGAGGGATATTAGCCTACTATATCACGCTGGCTAGACGGGTTGGTATAGGGTTTTATTTCGAGTTTTCCCTCTCTTGCAGTGGATATTGTCTGCCTGACGTACTCCCATATTCTTAATCCGTCACCACACGGACCCACACTAACTATTTGGTAATCTGCTTACACACAGAATGTCTTATACTAATTAATAATAATAAAAAAGGTCCTTCTAACCTCGTCCTCTAAATTTTGTGCGGATAATTTTGACTTATGATATTATAAAGCACAGGAGTATTTATGCGCAAATAAAGATACGCAGAGTTGGCAGAAATATATATTTGCATCTACTATAAATGACATATTATTACATATTTTTATTTTGTTAACCTACTGTCATATTTTATCTTTATTTTATTTTTTGTATAATGCTGATTTTTTATTCTTTTATTTTAATGTAACTACTTATCTTTTATGTTAGCTGTGGTTGCCTGTAATTGACAGAGCTCCTGGCACGCTTTCTGTTCTTTTATTATGATTTTTTATGCGTATCTCTTGTTGGCAATCCTAAATAAATAAATATTTTAGTCCCCAGTATTGGTACATTATATTGATGCTATTATTTATACTGAATATAATGATTGCTACCATTATAATTGTCTGTTTAGCTTTCATACAAATCAATTTAATACAATAAACCTGTGACGCTTGTGAGCATGGCTGTATGGATGTTTGTTAATCTTTTATGTAAAAATTACTGGACGGATCTGAATGAAATTTGGCATAGAAATAGATTATAGTCTGGAATAGCGAGAGATTTTATCGCGATAACCGAAAGCCACGCGGGCAAAGCTGCGGGCAACAGCTAGTGATATATAACTTCCAATACTGTCTATAATTTAGATATTTGATATTGCAATTCACCGCAATGATATAGAAACCGCACTGACACGCACTGTCGGACAAATTGCTTGTAAATAATGGTATGTCTACGTTTTGCCGATCATTATTGGTATTATATGAGAAATGAGATAAGTTGTATACAGAAACACTGGCGATATTACTTGTGTTGACTAAGCTTACGTGGGATAGTGTTGGATTTGTTAACTAGCTTAGAATAGAGGTCAAGTATGTGTCCGGCCCCTCTAGACAAATGGCATAAACGGTAATCGAATCTATCGTTTATGTCACTTGTTTAGAGGGCAGCCTAGCTAGACAAGTGGCATAGTTGAATCGAATAGAATAGAATAGAAAACAAATGTATGGGATTTGACATGATGTCATGAACTTTCAACATATTATGCTTTCAATTCTATTCGATTTGACTACCGTTTGTGCCACTTGTCAAACTCAAACTCAAAATTCATTTATTTATTTAGGTTACAAAGTAACACTTATGGAGGTCATACATTATGAATAAGCCAGAAAAAAAAATCCTACGGCTAGTTTGCTGACGTGGAGTCTTGAGAAGATCTAGCAAAAAAACTCAGGCCAGAGGGTTTTGTCTAGAGGGGCTGTAATATGTGTGTAGTTAAGGATCGATTTAATAAGTAGTCCCAGCATTTCATTAGATACTATTATCGCACTATGTAATAGGAAACGTCCCTATCATAATTATACACCAGGCACAACTATAGGCTACAGATTCTCGACAGGCATTCATTGTTTCTGGAGCCCTACCCGCAGGGATAGGGTAAGATAAGGTGTAAGGGAGGCTAGTGGTTACAACCCCCTTGCTTTCCTGCGGGCAGAGCCCTGAAAATCGTGTAATGTAAAATGCATTTTAGGCTATACACCACATTTATAAACCAGTTCTTTTTACAAAAATCTACTTGTCAATGCCAATTGGTATAAATTTAAACAAGTTCATTATATAATTTTATTAAGTACCTACTTAAACTCATTAGTGGAAATTATTATTACATAAACATTTTTTATCCCCTATAAATGATATAATACGACACAGACTGATCGGCGACAAAGTAAAAAATTTTATCTGTTACAATAATAAACGGCCAAGTGCGAGTTGGTCTTGCACACGAATAATCTTGCAAAAGGGGTCTTTTGGCGTACCACAAACGCCAAAAGACCCCTTTTGTAGGTACATACTCTATGAAAAATATCAACTCTCTACCTATTACGGTTTCTGAGATACAGCGCGGATGGACGGACAGCCGATGCTTAGGAATCGAATAGAATAATAAGCAAATGTAGGATTTGACGTAACTTTACGACACATTGTCGTAAACTAATGTCAAACAAATTCCATACATTTTTTCTTTTCGTTTAAAAAGACAACTCCAGCACTAGAGAACAAGTTCTGTATCACAGGGGACTTTACAAACATACAATTCCATATCAACCCACAAACGTCCCACTGCTGGGCACAGGTCTACTCCATACATTTGGAGGGATACTATACCACGCTGGCCAGACGGGTTGGTATAGGGTTTTGTTTCGAGTTTTCCCTCTCTTGAAGTGGATATTGTCTGCCTGACTTACTCCCTTAGTCGACTCTTACGACACCCTCGGGATGGAAAGGGGTGGTGACATTTGTATTCTTAATCCGTCACCACACGGACAACATACAATTAACGGACACAAATTACACCCAGACTCAGAACAACTCTTTATGGGTCACATAAAGTTTTGTCCTGTGTCGGAATCGAACCCACAACCTCGTGCACAGCATGCGCATACTGCGGCCACTGGACCACCAAGGCAGTCAATTCAAAAGTCAATGCTTTCCATTTAATCCGATTCGGCTACCGTTTATGCCACTTGTCTTGAGGGGAAGGTCTTATTCGAATGCTTTGTTTACGGAACCCTAAAAAGAACAACAATGTGGATGCCAACCGCTTCTTGTTTACAACCAAGAACAATGATGGATGATTCTAAATGACGTCAGCAATCATACACGGAGACCGGTCATCAATATCATTATCGAATTCTTGTCTACTGATTGTATTATCTTAGAACGGGTAGTAACTAGAGATAGGTTATTTAGATAGATAGAAAACTCCTTATTCTACACCAATTACATTTGATAAAAACAATAATTAAACGCAATTATCTCCACCTTGTTTTTCTATCGCCTGCTTTGTACCTACCTATTCATCATCATATCATCCCATAAACGTCCCACTGCTGGGCACGGGCACCTACCTATTACATATTATGAAAATAAAGAATTAAAGAAAGATTATTTTATTATGCGGTTTATACCACTAAAGCATAAGCTTACAAGGATAGAATATACTACCCGACTGATGGCAAGCAGGGGCCGAACCATGACCTTAACATATGTATGTTACAGTGATACATACATACTACAAAATAAAAGGTTTTTTTATACTACCAAGATGTCAAACAAGCATAAGCTTTTACTGTAGCCTATGGACGTTTGCAACACCAGGGGTATCACTCGCGCGTTGGCGACCCTTTAAAAACCTTATAACACCATTATATTTTGTGTGCGTTTGTTCGTTTGTCTCAACCCATAAACGTCCCACTGCTGGGCACGGGTCTCCTCCATACATATATTTTGTGTATCAAAATTTAATTCTATGATCTAGTATCTAGTGAATAGGAATACTAAAGAACAGTTACTTATTATCATCATTAGCCTATCGCAGTCCACTGCTGGACATAAGCCATGGTCATGGTCATAAAACAGGTAGTCTTTTAATTTATTTATTACTAGCTGACCCGGCGAACTTCTAACCGCCATTTTTTTTCCCTTGAATATTTAATTTTTATTTTTTTCTATACAAACCTTGTCCTGACAATAACAAACACAAAAAAAAGAATTATCTTATTTGCTGCAGTCGATTAAAAGTTATGCGCGTACATACCTTTGGGGTTTCATTTTAATTTATATAGATTTCAAACAGGTAGGTAGGTAGGTACCTACTTAGTTAACTTACATTATTCAAGTCCAATCCTCAATATTCTTAGTATTTAAATAATCACCGACTAACACTTGATTGTTACAATAAAAACACTTGTGTTTTCTCTCAAACTAATAATATATTATGACGTAAATCATATTAATTCATAATTTTTACTAATTAGCTATGCTAAATGGTGTTTGTTTTATTAACTTTATACCTACAGACAAAAGGAGTAATGATCGAGGTTATGCTACTATGTAATATCAAATTAATTAAGATCGGTAAAGTACCATACAGGCAAGCAAACCTGACTGGGGGAGAACCTCTACCTTACAAAAGGATAACACGGAGTGGTGTAGTTGTGTATCTATGCGCAAGAAGCTGATCTCAAGTCTTGTTTTTGGAATGCATTTTAAGAAAGAAATGTTTACTTATCCCAGGCATATTTCATCACAAAGAATTAGTGTCATTTTTTTGGGTTGACAACACGCAATTAGTCTTGGTAAATGTCCACCATCCATATACTTTAACCATCAAGGGGGGCCGTACGCTTGTTGGCTACCATTCCAGACTCAAAACAACACAAAAATAACACACCAATCCGACTTGGGACTCAAATCCAGGGCCCCACAATCGACCGCATAGAGAAATACTTATTAAGTAGACTGTTTTTTAATGGTAACATTTCCAAAAGGACGAAGACACACTATGACAGTAATGCTTTAAATGAGGATATCTTTTCAAGAAATCATAATTATCTATCTACTATATAAAAATACCGTAAACAGACTATAATTCCCAACCTACTGTCACGTTACTAATACAAGGTAATATAATGATGAAGAAGCTACCTTCCATCTTTACGAGTACTCGGCAGCCATAACAGTTTTACGAATTGACACAACCCCATACGTGCTTTCAATTTGAATATACACACAGAGTTTAATTGCTGTCAGGCACTTAATGATGACCTAAACATATAAACTTTTTGGCTTAGGATGTTTAAGAGCGATTGTCACTGTTCATTTTTTTATGCAATTGTATTTCTGATTTTCCTTCCTGGATTTTGAGCCTAAAGCAATGAAATTTTAACCTAATATAGATATTAGGCATGACAATAACGCATGGATTCGTTTTTTTGGATAAACAGTAATAGAAGTTATGAATGACCAAACAAATATTAAAATAAAACGCATATTTGAGACGGCCACAAATAAACGTCTTATAAACAATATAGATCATAACATCATACTTTGATTCTTTGTCGAATCATTAGTGAAAAAAATATTGAAATCGGTCAAATTTTTTATATATAATATCGAATATGAAACCCCGTTTCTTTACGTTTTTGATACTTTTCGTTATCTAGTTGCATTATAATAAATGTATACGATTTTAGACATTACGTAAAATAAAACAATCAATAAAAATCCTTAAGAACTATTAAAAAGTTTGGTTGCAAATACCCACTTGAATCCGATCCTATATTATTAACATAACACGAGTATCGTAAACCACGAAAAATAGAACGATTGCGTCATAGAATACTAAATATAAGTAAAAACAACACGTGGGTACAGCCAAGAATAGATCAAACGTTATTTTACAAACAAATATTAGGAGTTAGGACCCACATATGGACTTATAACCATTACCCAAGCACCCGCTAATTATGTTGATTGCAGTAAAATCTCACTGATACATGATCAAGATCAAATTAAAGCGGAATTATAGGACTATGATATGATGTACATGTGTATGAAAACGAGAAAGCCCATACCAAGCAAATATTTTCGAAAACGAAAATCCATCATAGTCAATAGATATAATTGCAATGAAATATTACTGGTAAGAAAGAAAAGCGACGTGCGACGCTAGGAACAACGATAATTAATGTAGCGATACGTTCTCTTATTAGTGAGTGACAGTCTGCACGCGACGCTAAAAATACATAAAGAATTAGGTGAGTGGAACAAATTTCCAGACAGACTGGACAGATAAAACGTTACAATGCACAAATATTACAACAAATTGCTAATAATTTTATACAGAAAGTTTGTTTTTCTGCTAAAAAGAAATTTACGTTTGGGCGGATCGAATTTAGAGTAAACTGTCATAGACCTGAGTTTCTCCGGAGATCAAGATATTATAAAAATATTTCTTCGACAGAAAATATCCAACAAGATTCTACGTCACGCGCTTCTAAAGGTAGGCAGGTAAATCATACGAGTAGAAAGTAGACAGACCAAGTTAAATGTGTAAATATATAAAGTGCCCGACAATGTTTCTGCAAATATCTGAGAAAACAATGCCTGCAGCTAAACCCGCACTTAAAACATCAACGTAAACATTTCGACATTTAAGTAAACTAGTAAAACATTTTAAACAAACTTTTACCTAATGAGAATAAGAGTCTTTAAAATTAAGACTGAAATGAATTTGTCACCTTAACCCAAAATATCCGGAAGTCAATATGGCAGTTTTATAAAAGTTCAAGTTTAAGAGTCGATATTAATGACTACAATAAAAACTGCCTCTAGCATAGGTCAACCGATGCCCTTTACGAAGGCTCACACAAAAACCTTATTCATTATACACAAATTGTAAATAAACACACTGAAGTCATTATTGTATATGATAAACAAGGTATAAAAACGTCTCGAAGTTTATTAGTACTCATTAAATTGATACACGATAATAAGCTGATTTGATATACCCAAGTATCAACTGTATGGATAACATGACTACAATCATAATAGATCAATAACGTAACTTAGTAATTAGCCGAAACTCATTTTAATGATAGAGGAAAGATCACTCATACTCATAATTGAGTTACTTATTCAACCTTAACAGAAATGTCACAGAATTCACAAAAATGTGTCTAAATCTAAAATGCAGGAAATGTAGTTAATAATAAAGTTTTGAAACATGCAGTTAAAGATATTCAATGTACATTTACAACTTCCTTCTAAAATTATATTTGAATATCTAAAGAGATCGTGACTCGTGACAAACTCCACAATAAGCACTTATGCAATTATGTCTTACTATCTGTACCGACACATGATAAGTTCTACGATAAGATCAAGACAAATGCAATTGCAATCAAATCAGACTAATTGATAACATGATGTATTCTATAACCAGATCGGTTCGATTATGTTAATTTATGTTATAAACAATTACAATAAGCTTTAATTCAAGTTGAATTACAAGCTGTTTGTGCAAATAAACATGTCGATACAGATAATAAAGGTGACAATTTATGTATTTTTTTGTAATTAGCAAATGAATCATGCAAAACAGCACTAACCAATTTCAACATGTGTAATCCGAAGTAAGAGCCGCTTAAGCGAAATGGTTGTACATACGAAAGCTTAATAAAACAGTTCTAATTGAACCATCAAGCGTCCACAGCACACACACTCACTTTTACCAAACTAATTATTGCCGGGGACCATTCGAAACGCGAGACGAGAGTTTGTTTTTATGTTCCGCCACGCGTCGGTCAGGTAGCTGTTTACAACAATCGATACACTTGTTCACAACACCATACAATTCGTTATTCGAAAATAATAAAACAATTCGTTTACTTTTATTGTTACCGACTTTTCAAATCACACTACGAAAAGAATTTAAAAAAAACTTTTGTACAATGAGAACGGAACGCGACAGGCGATAATGTCGGCGGTTCGCGCGGCACTGGCAAGAAATCGAGAATGAATCGAGTAGGCTCGTATCGTGCCTCTCGCTCGAACGTACAGCCTCATGCCGAGCTGCCCCCCAGAATGTTTTCTGTAGCGACCTCACGCGCACCCAACCTTTTTTTATTGCTCCAGGTGGTTTCGAATCATTCGAGTCCCGCGAGTAATCACGACTAGAAAACGCGTCCCAAATTAAATCCTATTTCTCTTGGATAGCTCGAATTTTTTAATAACATTGTGGACAAGATGATACGGTAGCTGGTTATTAATAATAACAATGGAATTGTCCGAGTTGAAACAAAAGCATATTAAAATGATAACAATTATCGTAGAGTGAGCAAGCATGATTAAATATAAAACATGTGAAGGAGATAGGTATAATAACACTTGAATTGACAATGAATCATATTGTTGCTATTGAATATGAAAAAGGTGTATTTTAGACAAACGGTGCTCGTGTTAGATGTTATTTATTATAGGCGTCAATGAAGTAGATTTTAACTAAAGCCAAAGTCAGACAAGGTTGTGTTTGATGCCCTTGTCTTGTGAAATTTACGATCATTGTTCGCGACTACAGAAGGACAGTAAGTACAATGTGTAACATGTATTACAATTGATTGTCGCCTCGCTTACGACCTTTTTATTGATGTTTAAACAGCAATTACTATCGTCAACGATCGCCATTGTAACTTGTAACAAGTTATTTTCTAAGGCCATTTCTCATCAACCGAAAATATATTTAGACAACAAAACTGCAGCAAAAAACGCAACGTAATAATATTGAACGGTAAATTTAAAAGTAAGGTTGAAACTAAATGACGCAATTCGACATTGCTAACGCAGAGATAATAATCGAAAAATATATGACATGAATACTCATGTTTTCTAAAAACAAAAACTATGTTTCCATTTAAGTCCTGTAGTTCGCTAATTTTAAGTATGCCTTTGAACTTAAAGTAAACTATTTATCTTTGATTTCGAAAATAGATTTTGTAATATTGTATTTACTAAATAAAATAAAATAAAGATACACTGTACAAACTTATTTAAATAACTGTCATGATTGGCTCCAGACTCGTACCTTGTGAAACACCTCTTAGACGTATTTTTTTAATTGGGGTATTTTAAGTACAAAAGTATCCAAAATAAAATAGTGTTACTTGTATTGATTTTAACATATGTTATAAATGAGTCACGAAATTTCAGGAAATCTTAAACATTACTTCATTTTGCACAATATATAGTAAAGAAAACTTAAGAAAATCCTATATCACATAATTTTCCACTGCTGTCAAACCATCGGCTGATAATAACAGATATAATCATCACATGTGACGGTACGGACGTAATACTATTTAGACTGGAAACGACATAACAGTGTTGTTTTTAAACATATGAAATTTGGACCAAGATAATAATCACATGACCGTGCCTCTGGAAGGTCCATCGATACAGTTATCTGCGACAAAAATAAAGATTCCAATTCTATAAATAACAATATAGATAGTTTACATTTCCTATTATGATAGAACTTGACAGATCGAATAATGCGGCAGTGCAATAATAGTGGTTATAACAAGAAAACTACTGCACTTGCAGCCTAAAAGACAAGTGCTTCGTGCCAGTATTATACAAAGCTTACCCCAGAGCTGTCTTAAACTTATTGTAGGTCCTACTATGTAGGATAATGGCAAGCTTCATGTAACTATGAATAATAATATTTTGGGACTGACACACTGCCAAATAGGATAGGATAACTATATATGTAATATCCATTATCATATTGGCAATCCTTTGGCAAGAGTTAGGGCTCCATTGAATCGGGCACGCCGTTATTGCGGCGGTAAGTCCCGTGCTCGACGAGTGGCTGGAGTGTCCCCTGCAATAGGTCGTCTGAGGGAACACCGTGGAATGTTTAGTCGGTAGGACGGTCTCCTGTAGGAGACCGGGGAGTCCGACATAACCACCCACCGACGCCCAGGAGGGTGGTATGCGTAAATGCATTTAAACCACGTAGAAAAAAAAAAAGGGCTCCATTGAATGGGGGGTCTAGGCCACTTGAGAGTGGCCATTAGAAAACAGGGATCTGGCTTTCCCAAGCAATTTTGGGCCCTCTAGATAGTGTTTTGTCAGTTATTACCTCTATCAATGTATGGTATTTAATCAAAAGAAAACAGCGAAGGTGGTAACATAGTAACGAATGTTTCTTTCCCTTTAATTTTACTTTTTAACTTAACTTTTTAGTTACTAACATAGTCTAAGTTATATTATAACTAAAACTATGGATCTGATGTTTTGCCAATAAATGATTTTTATTTTGAACATAATTTGACATTACGACCAAAATAGACAAAGCAATGGTACTAACCTATTATCCAAGCCCTTATTGATTGGCTCTCGATCAATATTGATGACCGATCTTTCTGTTTTCATCTAATGTCTATATATTACTTCATCATCATCATCATCATCTCAGCCAAAAGACGTCCACTGCTGGACATAGGCCTCCCCCAAGGATTTCCATAACTCTCGATCCTGAGCCGACCTTGTCCATCGGTTGCCCGCAACCTTTACCAGGTCGTCGGTCCACCTTGTTGCCTCCAACAAGGTGGATATATTACTTGGGCCAAAACAATTACAACAATAGAAGGAAAGTGCATCCTATGAACATTGTCACTGTCTTTACCGACTTCACCTGGTTCATAACATAGCATTGAATAGTCATCACTAAATATTGAATAATCCATAACAGTCCATGTGGAAACACAACAATCACATGTATCAGTGACCTGAGAAAGAAACGTGATATTCCATAACATGAACATTTCCTTGTTGCCGACATTATACCTAGCGTGGTCGCCTAAACATTTGTGATATTGAACAAAAACAAAGTCGTTCAGTTTGTGTCCATAGAAATCGAAAAGAAATTGATTGATATCTGACTGAGCCACAGCGAAGTATAGTCTTTAGGTTTAGTTTACATTTCTAGGGCGTTAAAATGTATGTAGTAAGAGCGACAAAAAGGGACGGAAGATAGAAGCTATATAGTCCCTCTATCTCTGTCATACTACTCACTGAGAAAAGTACAGTGCAAAATTGTGGGTGTCTGGGAACAACCCTCACGTTTTACTTGTTAGTTATGCATACTAGGCTTTAGTTCATTTTTAATTTTGCACTGTACTTTTTTCACAGTAAACATTTATTCCTTTCTATTTTACACCTATGCTCTAAATACCTAATTTGCTATATATTTTATATTGTCCATTGAATCACTCTTCAATAACCTAAAAAATAATGCCCTAATACCACACATTTCTGATCAATTGAGAATAGATACTGTACTATTCACATATTTAATTCTATAGGCTATTGTTCCTAACAGTAATTTTCCTGTTAACCTAGTCCATAAAATTATAAAGGTTCAAACAGAGCCTAGAACCAACGAGGCGGTAAAATCGAACGATAAACAATCGAATGGATGAATCGATTTTTAATTAAACGCTCGATTTGACGAATAGCAGTGTCAGCGACCGCTTGCTTTTTGTCCATGTCATTAAACCTTCGTGGCTAAATTGATTCTTGGAATAAATAAGACAAACTCAAGTATGAATTCTGAGGCCATTAAAACCACGGCATGTATTTTAATCTGCAGTTTAATTAAAGTGTAGTTAATTCATTTTCTGATTTACCGAAGCTAAAGTCATTTTACCGGCTGACAGTTGCGTCAGTTACGTCAATATGACGCCATTAGTTAAGTCGTATACGTTGGAAACATATACTTTTTAATCGGAACCACATAATGACTACAAGTAACACTTTTCTGTCTTCACGCCTTTTGTAACTATATCAAGACATTACACCATAAAAAGATGAAAATGACATACCTACTGGTCTTAATCTTTATGGTTTATTTAAGAGAGACTAATCAAGCATTTGTTTTTGAATTAACTCCTCACAAAACATTTTGGCCATAATAATACTACCTAGATAATGTTGTATTTTTGCTGGTTAGTCGAGTGCCTTAAAAGACAACTCCCGCACTAGAGAACAAGCTCTGTGTCGCGGGGGACTTTACAAACATCCAATTAACGGACACAAATTACACCCAGACAGAGAACAATTCTTTGTGAGTCACACAAAGTTTTGTCCTGTGTGGGAATCGAACTCACAACCTCGTGCACAGCAGGCGCATACTGCGGCCACTGGACCACCGAGGCAGTCTTCACGGTGGCGACGCGACGCGCAAATGATATTTCTAGCATTATAAAGTTAAAGTAGCTGCTTATACAGGCAGGCGAAAGAGGTTTCATTTTATACTAGCATGATTGCCATCAAACATCCATTTTGCTTTTCTACGAGTATGTCTATATTTTATGATCATTTATATTTTGCAGAACGTCACTTAAAGTACCTGAATTATTAAGTATTCTGTGCTTAAAGCAACATGTCATTTGCTTTCTGACTTTGACATATTCTCTTGACAAAATAGTCGGAAGACGCCTAACAGATCCGCTGTTATCGTGGCTCCTCCTGAACAAATCAAGTCCGAAAATCAACTTCTGTTGAACTACCAGTACCTGTAACCGGATCATTGTCAAAGAAAACAAAAACTAGCCGAGCGACGCATCCGTGACTCGCATCACGTCGGTAATCGGGTAATCATGTTTGGACTTTGAAAAACAATTCACAATAACTTGTTGTTTCTTCCTTTCAACCTTCTTAATTTCTTCTTCCTTTCATACAATAAGGACTTAGAATTAACCTGATCGCCATAATATCCATCCAGTGGTTTATATCGCCACTTGGTACGTCTGAATATTTTTTATTTCTTTCTTTTAGAGATTGGGACCTATTCTGACATCGCTTAGGATAACAACATTAAAAATATATGAGATCTGATGTTAATTTTATGTTTTATTTAATACCAACTTATTTTTTCTCTATAATGAGCTGATTACCTTCGATGATGAGCTGATTATGTTCAAATCAATGTTTTTCTTTCTTTCTATATTAGTTTTGGGGATTTTATTCGTATCAGATATACCAACCCCATCTACCTGTACTGTACCTATAAAAAATAATGTATCCTTACTTATATTATAAATGTGAAAGTTTGTGAGAATGGATGGATGGATGGATGTTTGTTACTCTTTCACGTAAAAACTACTGAACGGTTCTGGATGAAATTTGGCACAGATATAGATTATGGTCTGGAATAACACATAGGCTACTTTTTACAGCGATAACCGACATCCACGCGGGCGGAGCTGCGCGCAACAGCTAGTCTATAAATAAACAGAGAGTACTTATTTAGCTTCAATTCCTGCAACAATTTGAATAATAAAATTAATTAGCAAATGTTGCGCATTTTCAATCATCTGTATAATTTCAATCCAATCAATAATATAGGCACCAATGATTTAAAAAGCCATGTGCATAAAAAATGCTTTTACTAGCATTTCAATTATTTTATAATTAAGTAAGTAATACATCGCCGTATCAAACACGATGGCTGTATACTATCTCAGAATTCGCACAACACATGCAACATGTTAATTAGAGAATCGCAATCATTTTCACTCACTATCACTTTTATTCGTGACCAGGTTTATGGCTCATACAGTTTTACATAAATACATTTCTTTTATTACAATCTATCTTCAACTGAAGATCAATGTATCTTCAACTGAACTAAATGGTAAATGCTAATAATATATATAATCCGAATGTAACTTTTTCCGTCTTATTTTCGCAACTAAAGTGGTGAACGGATCTAAATTACATTTGGCGAGGAAATGGCATTTTTTGAGAAGGACTCATGGTACTTATTATCGCGATAACCGAACGATCCACGCGTGCGGAGCCGCAGTCTAGCTAGTGCGCTATAATTGCGTTTTAACTTGTTTATTTTTGTAAAAAGTCTTGTGTCGCGGGGGACTTTATAACCATACAATGCTCAAACACAAAGTACATCAAAACCCAAAACAACAATTTTCGGGTGACACTAATTAGTGTTCCGTGTATTGATCAAACCCACAACCAGATTTATTGCGCCACGTTTTCTAGTCTAAATTTCGAAAGATTAGTCGTAAGTTTGTAATTATTTCCTATTATATATGCTAACAGTCAGTTACGTGACATCTTTATTGCGATACTGACAAAGTCTATATCTCTACTAGCGTCCCGCCCCGACTTCGACCGGGTTAAACAATTTTTAACCTGTTTAGCAACTAGAAACTGAATTTCCAATAAAATCTTATTGCTCACTTACATCTAGTGATGTACCATGCCCGGGAACACTGCCAAGGACTGGAAATATTGCCGGCAGCGCTGCCGGCAATGTTCCCAAACTGGAAATATTCTGGGAATTTTGGTTAATTTTTGTTTTTTTTTACGAAAGATATATTGCATTTACTTTAGTTTATTATAGCTTATATACTTATAATAAAAGCAGGCAATAAAATATCATATTAACGAAAATTCCCAGTTCATTTCAATATTCCCAGCAATGTTTCCAGTTCGTTGCTGGCAATATTCCCAAGGTTGCTTGGGAATATTGCCGGCAACGAATTTTGGATAAGTATAAAGAGCCAATGATTACTATTTTAAATAAGATTTTTGAATTTTTTGGCTGTCTTTATTAATTGTCGTAATATCCTATATAAATTTTAGGAAAGTAAGGAATTAAAAAACCGTTTCTACTAGATAGCTTCATTTTTCTTATTCAACAAAAAAAATGTTTCAATTGTATTATAACGCAACCATAATTTTAAATAATATATTATGTAAAATGTATATGTATATACCCCGGTATGCAACAAATTAACTTTTATGATCACAAAATATGTTATAAACAAAAACGCGAATTGTAAAAAAATACTATATAAAACAATAATCTTTTAATTTAACTACGTTCGTAACTTGAATTATTGGCATAGAATATAATTTTAACAAAAAAAACAGAGTTCAATACGGCAAGTTTGAAGTAGAACTTTCGAAA
The DNA here is from genome assembly GCA_947095525.1 of Trisateles emortualis. NCBI lineage: Eukaryota > Metazoa > Arthropoda > Insecta > Lepidoptera > Erebidae > Trisateles > Trisateles emortualis. Next base: position 21,264,391 of record OX352731.1, on the reverse strand, counting down.
ACCCTAAAATCCCAAGTCTAAAGTATTTAAACCGGATGAACTTTCATACAAACTCAAATCCCACTTTTCCTTTTGTATTTTTTTCTTTTATTCTTTAATATCTACTGTAAATTAATTATCATCTTCATCATTAATTGTAAATATAAAAGAATAGACATCCTCTTCGAATATTTCTGTGACTGACCTAAAGTCCAATGGTTCCATATCAAAATCTTTATCTGAATCACTTATTGAATCCATATCAAAGTCTTCATCTGAATCATTTATTGAATTAATTTCTTCGTTGTTGATATCTGTTAAACTCACGTCAGATTTCATGTCACTGGAGCGATATATCGAAACAATTTCGTTCATAACCTTTAATTTGTGCGCTATATAGCTATATTTTTTCCTTCTCTTTCTGTTGTAAATTTGTTTCTTTTTCGAGTGTGTATATGAGATAATATAGAAAATGAAAAATCTTAATACCGATGCTGAAGTAGATGGTACTGTTAATTTTTTTATTGTAACAGGACCTGAAGGTGTATTTAAGAAAAAGGTGGTCCACCATTCTTTTGGGTCGATAGAATTAGCAGCCTGCCAAATATATTTTTTACATAACGTCCATTTCGGTATTTAAAGTCAGAGAGTTCTTTTATTACATTGGCAGCAGCAGCATCATTGCTGAGTGCTGACTAGGCTCAAAATAGCATTACATCCTTCTTAATGGTCTTCTGCACGAAGACTAGAACCATGATTTTTGGGATTTAATATCACTGCTGTGAAGTGAATATGTAAGTTTTCTTTCAAGAAACTTGCTTGGCTCGTAGTAGTGGTAAAAGTTGTGACTATATTATATCGTCTGCGTTGTTGCGTTGCTGTTCAATGACAGTGTTTGCTTGCACTAACAAGATGCCGAGCAAATTTTGTACCGTTTTTTAAAGTAAAACTGTGACCACAGAACGTACATTTATAATTTTTACGTCCCGTATCAACGTACCTTGTCGCCTTTGAAATATTCGTTTACTTTTGATTTCTCACGTATTGTAACAAAATATTACGGTGCGTTGGGCCCACGCACCAACAAGACACGTATTCTTTGCAACAAACACGAAGCTACTGCGCAAATCGCGGCGCGTGAGTGGCAGCAGTACGCGGGGAGCGCGCGTGAAACGCGGCGAGCGGCGGGTACTGCGCGTAAGGGGCGAGGCAGCGAGCATAAGCGTGGAGAATAGTGTATATAATTAAATTTTAGATTAAATAATAACATACAGTTGGCTGGGAATTTTGGGCAATATTCCCAATGTGCCCGGAAGTTTTCCGGGCATATTGGGAGTGGAAAGTTTCCGGGAGTGGCAATATTCCCAGACGTACATCACTACTTACATCACAGGCATCTTTTGAGCAAAATTTCAAGTTTGTAGGCCTAGCCAATATTTAATATAAAAAAGAAAGATAAGGTATTTCAATCTATGCCTATCCGATAGCCCACTCGGCAGGGGCTGCATGGAAACCGAGAAAACACCCGCAGGGGTATTCTGTAAGAGCAAAAACCGAGCCTTTTTTTGACGTTTAGTCAATAGATTGTACCGTCACCGAGCAATCACAACTGTCAGTTTGCGATCACAACTGTCAGTTGGCCATCGCTGTTTCTTAGAGAATCAGCCGGCCGCCCACGTCCTTCTGGCATGTAGAAGGAGAGGAGCGTAGAAGACCATAGGTACAAACTCTCAGGAAATCGACCACTCTATCGGAGGCCTGCGGCGACTTCAGACGCCTGCTGGCCTTTTGGAAGAACTTAGGGTGGATGGAATAGCCATAAGGAACTTAATGCACAAAGGCCCACTTGAGCGGCCAGGTGCGGAAAATGCCCCCGTCTAACTAACTAACTAACAAAGAAACCTCAATTTTAGTGCGTTCTTGCTGATAGATTTTATGTATGAATGTGATAGATAATACGTATCGTAATGATACAGAAAGAGATAGAACGATTTCCGCGCGCTAGTGCGATATCTACGTCTATCTTATTATAATATCATTGGTCCTACTTAGAGGTTTTTAGGTTCTGCATTGATGAATCGGTTAGTCACGAAAAGTAATAATATTATTGTCTAGATTTCTATAGTATCAACATATGACGCGTAGGCCACAAATACTTGTCAGCTCGTGAGAAAAAGCACGTCACTATTGGTCAACTAGAGCCAAGTGATTTATCATCAGTGCCTAATGTTAAATTTTGACAGCTATTTGCGACTTGCGTAGGTATAGTTTTAGTAATATCGAGATCATCTTTATTCATCTTGACCTACCTTGGTCGCGACGGTCAATCACAACGACTACTAACCAACTGCGTAGAAGATGTTATTGCACATTATATGTAATAGTCCGACAGGGAGTTCATCCTCACATCCATGCACCTCAAACATGCCGTACCGTAAGATTCCAGAGGAATTTCTAACCACGTACGATTAGGCTGTCGAATGAGCATCCTGCCGAGGTTTTCCCAAGAGACTATAGCATGGGGTTCTTCAAGAAAGGAGTTATAAGGTTTTTAAGAGACTCGGCAACGCGTGAGTGATACCCGGTGTTTCAAACGTCCATAGGCTACGGTAATTGCTTACTATCAGGCGGGCCGTATGCTTGTTTGCCACCTTGGTAGTATAAAAAAAAATAGTCCGACAGGACGACAATCCTTACTAATATTATAAATGTGAAAGTTTTGAGAATGGACGGATGGATGTTTGTTACTCTTTCACGTAAAAACTACTGAATGGATCTGGATGAAATTTGGCACAGATATAGATTATGGTCTGGAATAACACATAGGCTACTTTTTACAGCGATAACCGACATCTACGCGGGCGGACCCGCGGGCAACAACTAGTCTGACATAAATGGAGAAAAAGCCGGCGCAGAACTGGCGGTTTTACACGGTTTTCTTTGCACGGAGTGATCATGCTGTGTTTTTAACATACGGTTACCTGTCAACGGACTGACTGAACTTACTGTAAAGCAAACTAAAATAATATTAAACGAAGTAAGTCTCACAAGATAGGGCTAGTGCCGTTTTAGTATTTTTACAATCACTGCATGAAATGTTCGGAAAACTTTTAATGTAAAAAATAATTTAAAATCGATAGCGTCATCAGATGTTTAACGTGTCATATTTTCTTTTATAACAAATGAAGTATGTATCTGACTCATTAATATAAAAATATCTTAATAATGTACTGATGTCTGATACATCTGTTCCTCTGAAATATAACGCTACATGACATGTTAAGAAAAATAAAGATACGTTTACATATTCCGATCAGTTCGATGACAAACCGGATCAGAGGGCGGAAGCTGTCATCAATACTGAAACCATTCGTGTAAAAATGTAATTATTGTGACTAAATTAATTCATTAGGTCGCACCGTGACAGTATTAGACTAAGTATGCAGATCGATGTAAAATTTCAAATGAGATGCCAATTTGGCTATTGCATTCGTTTTTTGTCCTCAAATTCGCTAATTGGCTGACTGAAAAGACAAAAGCGCTACTTTTGTTTTTTCAGTCAGAATTTCAAGAAACTCTTCGCCCGCTCGTACATTCCCTCGGGAACAGAGCTTTTTTCGAGATAAAAAGTAGCCTATGTGTTATTCCAGACTTGAATTGAAGCCAGATCCGTTTAGTACTTTTTTCGTGAAAGAGTAACAAACATCCATACATTCTTGCAAACTTTCGCGTTTATTATATAAGTAGGAAAATTTAATTCATTCCTAGCAATCTGGATGAGCCAGATAAAGAATAAGACGCCTTCGTAGATGTTCGCCGAAAACAACCGGAATGGGATTGAGCACCCAAAATGTGAGCGGTCGAGTACAAAAATCTGAAGTAAAGATAACTTCATACTTTCCTTCCATTATCGCGTTGGACCGAGCAGTAAAACAAGATGAACAATTAATAAATCGGCAACGCTTTCTGATCAAATACCTAATATAAATCAAGACCTAACTGAGATAGAGCGACAGCAACTTTTGCTTGTTATACGCCAAATATTTATCTATAATTAACGGTTTCTCTATGTGTCATCATTGCCAGATTTCTTTTTGATAGGCTAGATAGAAATACCTGGATATACTACTAACAATATATTTGGCTGAAGAAAGAAGCCCTAGAGCAAGAAAAAATGGCTGAAATAATTGAACAACTTGTATATACGCTGTGCTATTGTATTTTGTTAAATAACTCGATAGGCTATATGAGACAATATATTTAATAAAACCAAAAACAAACAGAGTCAGTAGACTTTCTTGAGTCATTGCCGATGTGACAGATACGCCAGGGCCGCGGTACACAACTGACCCCATAGAAATAATTAAGGCTTGTGAGATCGCCAACGACCTTGAGCATTTGTGCGAAGCAAACACGACCCAATTCTCTAGGCGAGCGCGGGGATACAAACAGATGTACTCTTTGAATGGACGTCTTTTTAATTTTTAATTAATTAAAATTAAAATTTATTCTAAATATAACATTACCAGACTAAAGACCCAAAATATAGGTGTATGTTTTCTTCAAACATTGGTTTTTATTCGTATTATTTGATAAAAATTTAAGTCATAAAGTGGTTACATCTCAAGAATTTGGTGCTGATTCGATGATTTTTTTGACATACTATTATGAATTACTATATAATTTATGATAAAACCATATTATGAAACACATCTTGTAGATTATACTGTATTTTTTGGCAGTGATTTGTCTATAAATGCCATTATTTTTTGAGAGAGTGGCCTTAAAAGAAAGAAATAATTAAAAAATCATTTGCCTCAAATTATTTTGCTCATGATTATTATACTACTTAGAACATCTAAGTTATATGTGCAAACAAGTATTGTACCTACCGAGAGATAATATCCTGTTATATTAAGACAATATTCATATGTTTGTGTTCCACAAGATAATCAATAACCGCGAAAATGTGATACCAAAACAATATAAGACACCGCTCATATGCCCGAGCGTCTCTAGTCTTTAAATGCAATGCAACACCTAGCTTGGATAGCAGGCTTCAATACTTGGACATAAATTGTATGGGTTTGATGTTTTAATTACGAGATAATATATAATAATATTTTCGGGACAACTCACACATCGCTATCTGATCCCAAACTAGACAGAGCCTGTTCTATAGTAACCAGACAACTGATAAACATACTTATATATTTCTAAATACATACATATTATAGATAAATTACACCCAGACACAGAACAAACATTCGTTCTCATCACACAAAGATTTGTCCTGGGTGGGAATCGAACCCACGACCTCCGGCGTAGCAGTCAGAGTCAATAACCACTAGACCAACAGGCCACTACTACTACTATAATCCAATTTTTCCAATCGTGCATCTGTCATTGTCAAAATTTTGCTATGTTGGCTGCATTGGACCAAAATTTTATTTCATTTTGATTGATAGGTATGTACAATAATGTAAATTTTTGTTTTTATTATCCTTACTAATATTATAAATGTGAAAGTTTATAAGAATGGATGGATGGATGGATGGATGTTTGTTACTCTTTCACGTAAAAATTACTGAACGGATCTGGATGAAATTTGGCACAGAGATAGATTATGGTCTGGAATAACACATAGGCTACTTTTTACAGCGATAACCGACATCCATGCGGGCGGAACCGCGGGCAACAGCTAGTATCAAATAAAAAAAAATACATTAGTGTACATAACATAGGATATGGATACTCAAATACCGCAGACGACACGAAAGGTCAATCTTTCCAACCTAATGATTTTGACAGCTCCATGCACAGTTGAAAAATTGGATTATACAAGAAAACATTTTCGAGATTTTAGAACGAAATTGCATGGATCAGCTTAGGCGCAAATATGATGAATACTTTCTTTAGTGGCAACTGTTGCATCTACATTGTGATATAACGTAATACGTAGATGTAATTACTTAGACTGGTACTAACACTGCATTCCTTCACTAATTATTTTAAACCGCAGTAAACGAGCGCATCCATGTTATGTAATTACTAACTACAATATTTATTATAATTAATCAGTTAAGTTTAAGAGAGGTAGGGCACGATACTAGCGAGCAGGCCCGACTGGGGAAGGACCTCCACCTTACAGAAGACCACAGCCAAATAACTACACACAGTGGTGTAGTTGCGTTCCTGTGTGTGAGTACAGGTCTCTAGCGCTCATTTAGGGATGCATTTTGAAAGAAACGTATTCCTATCCCAACCGGTGTCAAAAAATGGGTTGGCAACACAGATATAGATATACATATCTGTGGTTGGCAACACTCAAGTGATAGATATAACTGGTATTGCCAGCGTCCATAGGCTACGGTTACTGCTTAACATCAGGTGGGCCGTATTCTTGTCACTTGCCACCCAAGTACCTAGTATATAAAAAAAAGTTAAAGTACGTATGAACTGCAGTGCAGAGATATTCGATCCCTGGATCGGATGATCCAAACCTTACTTAATAAGTAAGGTTTTAGTTTTCCCATGAAAAAAACTTCTTTTTATACTACAAGCATACGGCCCGCCTAATGTTAAGCAGTTACAGTAGCCTATGTACGCTTTCAATATTAGAGGTATCACTTGCGTGTTGCCGACCCAGTTGAATAATAATATAATATGAAGAATAGCATTTAATTCTTAACATTGGCAGAATAATACTTAGGTATATACCGGCTAGTATACCGGTATAGTAGGCTAATATCCCTTCAAATGTACGGAGGAGACCCGTTGCCCAGCAGTTGGACGTTTATGGGTTGAGACGACGATATACCGGCTGATTGACGAATTTAAAGAGAAGAATATAAATAGTTCCTACCACGTACGATTAGATTGTGGAATGAGCTCTCCCTGCCGAGGTTTTCCCGAGAGGCTATAGCATGGCTTTTTAAAGGGTCGGCAACGCGCGAGTGATACCCCTGGTGTTGCAAGCGTCCATAGGCTACGGTTACTGCTTACCATCAGGCGAACCGTATGCTTGTTTGTTGGGAGTATAAAAAAGTCATATATATACAAAAATGTCTTAAATCTGAATATGTCATCATGAGATTGATTATCTTGTTATGATAAATGACAAAAAACACACAAACAGCTTACTAATGGAAAATACCCAGTTTTCTAGATGACATGTAGTTCTTCTAGTATATACTATAGAAAACAGGGCCGGTTTTCCATATATATATATGGAGATACTAGCTGTTGCCCGCGGCTCCGCCCGCGTGGATCTCGGTTATCGCTGTAAAAAGAAGCCTATGTGTTATTCCAGACCATAATCTATCTCTGTGCCAAATTTCATCCAGATCTGTTTAGTAGTTTTTACTGCATACTTACAAACTTTCGCGTTTATAATATTAGTAGGATTAATCGAAACGGATTCTTGTAATCGAATTAGAAACACGCTAAGTGGTTGTTTTTTTATAAAGACAACTCCCGCACTAGAGAACAACCTCTGTGTCGCGGGGGACTTTACAAACATACAATATTAACGGACACAAATTACACTTTGACCAAACCAGACCAGACCCAAACTGCGAGGTACCGTGTTCGATTCTCGGGTCGGGCCATAAAATGATATTGGATTGTTCTGCCAAGAAATTCACAGTAGATGCCCGGAGTTTGGAAATTGGCGGTGTTTACACCCCCGTGCCACGGAAAGCACGTAAAGCTGTTGTTCCTACGCCTGATCTCTCTCCGGCCGTGTCGGATTGCCATCCCACCGGACTATGAGAGTAAGGGAATAAATAGTGCACTTGTGTTTGTGCACACACTTGTGCACTATAATATCTTCCGTGCAGATGGCTAGTCTCCGTTGAGATTAGCCGCCATGACCGAAATTCGGTTAGGAGGACTTTATTATTTATCACACCCAGAAATTCATCATAACAACACTTTGTGGGTCACACAAAGTTTTGTCCTGTGTGGGAATCGAACTACTGGACCACCAAGGCAGTCGAAAATTGTATTGAATGTATTTAATGCTGATGGGGAATGATAACCATCACTAACAAACACAGTGCCCGAAGTATAACCAAATCGCGCAATGAATTTGAGTAGGTAACGTAAAGACGTAGAACCATGATGCTTAAATGAAATGTATCTAATAATTATAATATGTATAAATAATTTTCCCATGTCTTCACCTTATATGAGCTGTAGACCGTAGGGAGTGAAGTGATGTTTGAAATCATTGTTTTTTTTTGTCACAAAGAAACCACAGCCCACGTACGGAAGGAAATGAAAACACTAAACAAGCCATTCTACATATTCTGTTCGTTAAATAAGCCGGAAAAAACATAGCGTTCACTACTATGACAATCGTCCCGAATTCTAAAACCATTTTTACATTTACAAACATAATAAGAACGTACAACCCATATCAAAATATCCTTCAATATTTACATGACTAGTTATTAAGATATACTTAATTTTAACCAAAAAAAACCGACTTCAGTACGGCAAGTTGTAAAATTTTCAAAAATTTGTTTGTTACAATCGAATGAAATCGACTGAGCGTCGGGCTGAACACAGGTCAAGTAGGTATTAAAAGCAATATTTAATCTGTGCAATCCGCGCTCAACTCATTCACGTCATTATTTCTTATTAATAGTTGCTTAGCAACAATAACCGAAACTTATCTAATCGCCATCAGTAAAATAGGTACTTATTATTGAAAAGTTCAGATGGCCATCTGTGGTCTTCTTCATCAGTTTTACTTCACCAAATTACACTTTCTGAATGCAAATGATTGATTAGTTGTTAAAAATATTGAAATTGCTATATGTGTGCCTATAACTTTTGAGGAGTTCCCTCAATTCCTCATGGATCCCATCATCAGAACTTTCTTTTGATGATAATGGGACCAAACTGGAAGTATGTCTAGTCAGACAAAAAAAGAATTTTTCAAATCGGTCCATAAATGACGGAGTTATGCGGTAACAAACATAAAAAAAAAAAAAAAATACACACGAATTGATAACCTCCTCTTTTTGAAGTCAGTTAAAAAGTAACTTAACCTAAACTACTTCCAAACAATCAGAAATTGTATTTAAAGGTAACCTATAAATAAAAAATATCTGATTGAGGTCGCAGTTCTTAGGAAAGGTGCCCAAAAGACTGACCAAATTGCCACGCTGGATTGCAAGGCTAATACGTTGACCCAAGTAAAGGCCAGCCTTAGGATCGTGAGATGACTTGACTAAATATCAAATTTTAATAATGTTTTCCACGCTGATTTTAGTAAGGGCATGTGTAAACACAGCCTGCTTAGATCTCTCTATTCTATCACTCATTGACCGATAGGACTGCTATCCACTATGACCGCCGAGCGATCTAGCGCTGGATCGACAACCTTACATATATTCTGATACACCGAGGGACCTTATTGAGTTTTCAAAACATAATCATATCATTAACTAACCGACCGCGACAAGCTTGCTTAATCTAACTATAATATAGGTTTTAGATTTTACTAAGATTGCAATGTGATCTCGACACGTTTGTATCTTATTCTTTCAAAAAGAAACGATCCCTCATTACCATACTAAATTTATTTCTTTTTTTTAGCCATTGTGGCCATGTTTCTTAATTCATTAAATACTTATCTACATTTCATTCTGTATGGTATATTGGTTTCCGATCCTTTTCGTTACCACTTATATTGTAACTTATACCAAATTGTAAATGTTATATTCTGGCGATTAAAAAGAGTGACCGGCAGGGGTATTCCGTAAGAGCAAAAACCGAGCCACCGCAAAAACCGAGCAAAATCCATCTGTCAGATTGAAAATCGGTATTCCGTAAGAGCCCTTTTTGACGTTTAGTCAATAGATTGTGCCGTCCCCAAGCAATCACAACTGTCAATTTTGCGATCACAACTGTCAGTTTGCCATCGCTGTTTCTTAGAGAATTAGCCGGCCGAGTTTCTTGCCAATTCTTCTCGGGCACCATAGTCAGCGAATTGGCCGTAGGAAATAAGTATGCTGATATTTGTTTTTAAGACGTTCATAAGTATCGGGACAATCCCATCCACATGCCCACCGCTGTGACTCCTGTGAGCCAGGATTAACAGCGAAGTAACCAACTGATACACCGAGTTTTGACACTCGTGCGTCCCGTGGACAACTAAACCTACTGTCTTGGACCCCGCAACGAATTTAATCAGAAGTAAATAGGAGAATCATAGTTCATAAGTATCATGTATTTGATCTAAATGAATAAATGAGTTTGACTTTGACTAACAGATCAACTGATACAAGCCCCTTAAACAAGAACAACGAGCAGCCGAAGTGGACCAAGATAATTGTGTTAAACGAACATCTGTAACAGCTCGCCTTGACCCCGCCGCTTGCGCAAAGTTCACGACCGAACAATGCAGTCTCAATAATAACCAACGCACGGTGTGGTATTAGGCCCTTAAAGTTGGCCAAAAATGACTTTTTTAAAAATTGGTAAACTATTCCATATTACCGATCCTTTAAAAGTTAGGTAGTTGGTCAATTAAATGGCCGAATAACTCCGTACCAGCTCGCCAACACGTGCCGCACGCTCAGTTGGAAGATGCCGTTTGCTTACAGTGGTCGTGTGATTATTCGATACGCTCAAATTTTACTTGTTTTTAAATCGTGATATTTTATGAACGAACGGTTTTGTGGTGGTTTTTGTGATGGATTCCTCTCAGCCAGGTATGTGACTATATGGAACATGTTTTTTTTCTACAAAAGTCTCAATCAATTTTAATCCATAGGGCTAAAAGTAAGTTGTCATAAACTATTACAAAAATTCTTACTTTTCTATGTTTAAAAGACTTTTTGTTACACTATTTAGCATTCTTTAAATACGAATACTATTGTTTCTTGTAGAGTAGACAGTCTATAACAATTGTATAAAAAACATAGCCGCCCGTACCCGCCCCGTTTTTTTTTGAGATTTTTTTTCGTTAGTACCTTACAATCTTGTATAAATATTCGTTCCTAGAATTAGTCTTATTTTATTACAGGGTCTTCAGGATTGAGGTTTATGAGTCGGAATGAGTTGTATGCTATCATGCAAGGTTCTAATGAGTCAACATTTGACGGAAAATTAACGTTTTTGAAGCAGAAACTACTAAGTTCCTACTCTGATGATGATATAAGAATTCATGATATAAAGCAAAAGATAGCTAATGTACAACACAATTTCAAGCAAAAATGTATAAAATGAAATTTGAAAATGATATTGACGCTAATATTTTTCAAAGTTCTGTTGTTCCTCTTCAATTAGTTTATGGACATGAAAAGAAAATACTGTGGCAAAATCCGACACCTTTATCTCCTCGTTATTGCAGACCTATTAGAATCAGATTCGTCAAGGAGACTACGGATATAACAAAAGAAGATATAGACTACATCACAACACAAATAGATGCGCTTGCCAGCAATGACATTGGGAACAACTTATCAGTGAAGCTAAGATGTTGTTCACTATGGTGGATGGCAAAGTTTGCAATGCAGCAACACATACGAAATCCACAATGATATGCTACATTTGCGATGAAGAAAAGGCCACTTAAAGAGGAACATTTAAGATTCCGGCTGTCATTGCTACATGCTCGTATTCGATTTTTTGAATCAATCTTACACGTAGCATATAGGCTACCTGTAAAAAAATGGAATGTACGACTTTCTATTGAGGAAAAACAAGCGGTGGAAGCCAGAAAACAAGAGATTCAAGATCAATTCAAGCAGACACTTGGACTATTGGTGGATATCCCAAAAGTTAATTTTGGCAACACCAATGACGGTAATACCAGTCGCCGATTTTTCGAAAACTACGAAATATCGGCGGAAATAACCAAAATAGATAAAGAACTTATCTACCGACTTAAGGTTATATTAGACACAATGTGCTGCGGGTATAAAATTAATGTTGAAGCCTTCCAGAAATACTGCGATGAAACTGCCGAGATGTATGTGGCTTTATATGGGTTTTACCCCATGACTCCGACACTGCATAAAGTACTTCGTCACGGACCTGAAGTGATAAAACACGCAATTCTTCCAATAGGACAACTTTCAGAAGAAGCTGCAGAAGCTCGCAACAAAAACATAAGGCAATATAGATTAACTATTCCAGAAAGTTTTCGCACGTAGAGTGCAATGTCGACGTTTTAAATAGGCTTTCGTTAACTTCGGACCTCCTATTAACAAGCATGAGAACAAATCTATATTTTAAGAAAAATAGAAAGACATTGTATGGAGACGTATTAAATTTGCTTAGTGAGAGTGACCTGACCAATGAAAATGTATGTAGTAGTGACGAATAAATATTCTTTTCCAACTGTAATAAGTTTTTTATTACCTATTTTAACATATATACACAAATAATCGTCGTTCGAGTCATAAAATATTTTTGACCAAGTTTTAGGGCCTAATACCACACTGTGCAACGCCGAGCTTTTCTCACGTCGTCGTGCACAAAATTATGGTAATCAAAATTTTTGGCGTGTGGTGTTGATTGAAATTGATGTTATGGTCTGTGGAGGTAGGTATATTAGCTGCCCTACGGCCATTGCCATTCGGGCTTGTACCTGTCGATCTGAAGAAAACATTTGCGATAGACTGGACGCGAAAGGTCAGACGGAAAGAGGTTTATTGATTGAATGTTTGTGAAAGAAATTGTTCAATGTAGGTATTGCCTAATAAGTCTGCAAAAATAATATTTGAGTTAAGTTAATCCGCTACCCTAATAAACGAATTTTAAGTATTTTCAGATTATATGTGTGACCTCGTTATTTTGCATTGTCTGCATCCTTTTAATAAATAAATAAGTTTCCTTGCGTCTGAGTGAAATTCAAATTAATCGGCAGAGAGATCTCCAGTTTATTTTTTGGAGCAATTAAAATTCTGATAAGCTTTACATTTAAATGTGGTGAAAAATACTGTCTTACTCTGCGTGAATATCTTGACAATAAACGACGCTATATATATTAAATATTTTGCAAACTGTAGCCATATTATGATAATATTAAATACCGAGTGTCAAGTGGATTACCTTTCCATTAACTACAGTCGATTATATCGACCTTTTCCGATGTCGCGTCGAGGAAATCATGAATATACTTAAACTTATAAACAATTCAGACGTTTGATTTGAGTTTAATTTTGGAACAGTCCAAATCAAACTCTAAATTAATTTATTCATTTAGGTTTAGTAACACTTATGAAGGTCAAATATTATTAATGTAAGTAACAGATAAGGTAGAAATATAAAGTCGCCTACGGCTAGTTAGGTAACAAGTGTAGATGTATAGCCATGAGAAGAACTAGCAAAAAACTCAAGCTATTCTTTTTAATAGCCATATTCTTTTCAATGTGTGCCTCATAGAACGCCATGCACTCTCTCATCATGATCTTCATCAGCCTATTGCAGTCCACTGTTGGACAAAGGCCTCCCCACTTACGCCACTTGACACGATCTTCAGCCTCTCGCATCCACCACCATCCAGCCACTTTGCGAAGATCATCGCTCCACCAAGCATGAGCGCATCCTACACTACGCCTATGCACTCTCTGTTTGATAAACTCTTTTCATGTGCAGTACTGCTACACCCGTCAAAGTAAGCTTCAAAAATGTTCCCAGCGCTCATTTAGGTATGCGTTTTTAACATAACGTTTTCCTACCCCAGAAATATTCCATCAAAAACCCTGGTATTGACATTTATGGTGGCAACACGCAAGTGATACATCTGATAATGCAAGCGTCCATAGACTACGGTAACTGCTTACCATCAGGCGGGCCGTATGCTTGCTTACCATCTAAGTGGAATAAAAAAAATCAAATTGCGGTGCTGTTTTAAAATAATGTTAATACTTACACATTCAGTTTTGAGTGACCGCCATGACAGGAGGCTACTGCTACGTCGTAGCTGTATCTTGCCTATCCTCATCTCGTGCTCCTGAAACCAAAATATCGTACATTTAATAATCATCTTTTGGGCACCTTTCCTCAAAACTGGGACCTCAATCAGATATTTCATTTATAGATTAATACCTTTAAATAAAATATCTGATTGTTTGTAAGTAGGTTAGGTTAATTTTATTTTACTAACTATTCATGTAAATATCTTTAAGTTAATGTGACAAAACATGTTATGTGAGTTCCATCCCGACCGGGCCGCATCGGCAGTAGATACTGATATGATTTTTTCCATCTGCTTATGGTGATTAAAAACAATGAGAATAAACCAATTTTCTTAGAAGATATTCTAAAAGTATGTCTGATCCACCAACTTTCTACAAATGTCTTCGTAGAAGAGAGGAGACGCATATCTAGTAGTAGGATAGGTTTGCTACTTTGATTGAAGTTCCTAAATCAGAATAACAATTCGCTATGTCCGCAAAGTATATAAAAACGTAAAAAACTATGATACTGGTTTTTCTTTTATGAAGATAACAGGCAACTATTATGTCTAGTGTAGGACGTTACTTAAAAACACAAAGTACACCCAGACTCGCCGGTTGATTCTCTAAGAAACAGCGATCGCAAACTGACAGTTGTGATTGCTCGGTGACGGCACACACGATTGCTAAACGTCAAAAAGGTTCGGTTTTCGCTCTTACGGAATACCGATTTTCAATCTGACAGCAGAGCCTCTAGACAAATGGCATAAGCGATAGTCGAATCGAAAAGTCAAAAACGAAAATGTATGGGATTTGACGTAAGTTTACGACATTAAATCGTAGACTCACGTCAAAAAAATAACATTTTATTTTTTTGACGTGAGTCTACGATTGTCTCAGTCTCAGATTTTGCTCCGATTTTCAAACAGATTTTGTTCTGTTTTCGCGGTCGCTCGATTTTCGCTCTTACGGAATACCCCTGTCGGTTCAACTACCAACGGGATCAAACCCACAGTACTCAGGATGTTAGCCATCACTTGGACCACCATGTCATTCGCTGCAAAGAGTATCTGACGCGTAGGTGAACTTGACGCCAGTCACAGTGTTTACCTTCGGCTGAGAAATAAACGTCAATCAATGGACAATCGCGGGATGTTTAACATAATTGTTGCAGTTTCCTCGTATGTAGGCAGTACACCTCCGTGTTATCCCGGTGACACCTTTGTTCGTATGAAGAAAATTCAATATTATGTAAATCTTTTTGTATAAAGATGTTGATGGGTTTCGACTTTTATGTGAAAATTGAATTCAAAAACTAGTTTCCGCCCGTTATAATCTATTTATGTGGCAAATTGCATTTATATTCGTTTAGCTGTTTTAGCGTGATTGAGTAACAAAGATTCATACATCCAAACTTTTGCATTTATAATATTAGTATATATCCCTTTACTATACCAGCTAAGGAGGCAAACAAGCATATGGCCCGCCTAATGCATAGGGGTATACGCCGTCTGTAATCGAATAACAAGTATACAGAAAGTTAATCTATACTGATATTATAAAGCTGAACAGTTTATTTGTTTGGTTGAACGCGCTAATCTCAGGAACTACTGGTTTGAATTGAAAATAATATTTTTGTGTTGGATAGTTCATAAGCTTTATAACATCACGCTACGACCAATAGGAGCGAAGCATAAATTATACCTTTTTGAGAGCTTTTGTTGCGTGCCATGCGTAAACGAGCTCTGCAAGGTTTCATTATACCCTGAATCGATTTGTACGAAATTTAATATAGAGTAAGCTTAAACCTCAACCTGGCAGTAGGTACCAATGTGAATTTCACTTTGTGGAGTTTATATGTACTAGTCAAATGATTCGCCATCTGCTAACGGTGAAGGAAAACATCGTGAGGAAACCCACGTCTTAGAAGAAATTCTAAAGACATGCCTGATTCACCAACCCGCATTAGGCCAGCGTATGTGAATTAAGGCCTCTCTCTCTTTTGAAAGAGGAGAGGAGACCCGTGCTCAGCAGTGGGACATATATGGGTTGCTATTATTATTACATATAAGCTTAAACCTCAAGAAAGGACATAGTAATATTATTTATCCAACCGCGATAACGGATATTCATGCGGACGAAGTCGCGGGCAACAGCTAGTTAGTTCATAAATCAGGCTTGCGAGTATATTGTATGTAAGTATAGGATTTATTTCTCTAAACAATTACCTACATTAATATTTAGATATATTTTAGATAAGCTTCAGTTAAAATTAAATTTGTATTTTTTTTTCATTTATTCATCTCAACCCATAACCGTCCCAGTCCTGGGCACGGGTTACGTAGTAATTATTTAGTAATCTGTGGCACGGGTCTCCTCCAAACACTTGGAAGGATATTAGCCTTCTATACCACGCTGCCCAGACGGATTGCTGTAGGGTTTTGGTTCGAGTTTTCCGTCTCTTGCAGTGCATATTGTCGGCCTGAATTACTCCCATAGTCGACTCTTACGGCACCCTCAGTATGGAATGCGGTGATGACATTTGTATTCCATCACCACACGGACGAATTTTATATTACACTAGGTGTCGCCCGCGACTTCCGCGTGGTAATTTAGAATATTTTCCCCGATTTTAGCGAGTTCAACCAAACAAACAAACTCTTCAGCTTTATAATATAAATTTTCATGATATTACAAGCATTTTCATAGTAAAGGTTGTAAGGAAGTAAACTTGGCACATTTTAACAACGCACCACAGTCACGACCACACACTACATACTAAGTTAAATCGACAAGGTAATAGATAAATGCGTTTGATTAAATGCAATTTAGTCGGTCATGCACTTGCTGAGGGATTGATACGGTTATTTAAAAACCGGATACTAGGATATAAAATCCTACTTCCTACTAATATCGATTATATTGTATTTATTATTTGGTGCACATAATTGTATTTTATTTAATTTTATCTGAAATAAATGAATTTTAATTTAATATTATTGTGACTGCATGGTTGATTTAGTGGCTTAAATGGTTACCTCGCCATTCGCCGGCGCGGCGGCGCGGCGTGTTGTGGGTGTGTTCAATAAGTTGAATGGTTTAAATGGTTGTTCTGAGGCTGGGTGTACTTTGTGTCCGTTAGCTGTATGTCTGTAAAGTAATCTGAGACACAGGGCTTGTGCCCTAGTGTGGGAGTTGTCTTTATAATAAAATAAAATATATTTTTTAAATTACTTGAGTACGTTAGTGAGGTTGGATGAATGTTTGCTATTCCTTCACGCAAAAATTACTGTTCGGATTTTGATAAAATTTACAATGTTATAGCTTATACACCAGGTTAGCACATTGGCAGTACTATTAAGTATTCTGTGACATTGGCTATAATGTTTTTATTTTTTAAATTTTTAAATATTTTTAAGTTCCGCTGGGAAATTCATGCAGACATAATATGTAAACTTAGTTTTAGAGCAGAAATTAAATAGGTTCTATAACTTAATATTTGAGCTGTGACATTTGACTGCTAGTGTTCAATCTAAGATGATGAGTTTGTGTTAAAGAGAATGTTTTCACAATTCATATGCAAGTAGGGTAAACTAGACAAGACCTAATGTCATGATAGCTAATGAAAATATGTCACTTGGATGTTAACGTAATAAAGTAGTGTGTGGAGCCTGTGCGGCGAATGCTAAATTCGTGAAAGTGTCGTGAAAGCGCGCGGCCGCGACTGATGCGCGTGAGCACGCCGCCGTCGCTACCACCGCGCAGCGCCCGCGCATTCAGAGCCCGTGCTAGGGCTGCCAACTAGTACTCGTATTTGTAGAAGATGCAGCTCTTTGATAATTAGAGATTTTGAGATTTATTTTAGCTCGCTACAGTTCATTTTACTTTACTGTTGCTGGCTTGCACGAACATTGCAAGCCAGTATTGTACCTCTTAATTCTCGAAGTGGATGGAGAAATGGAAGTGAAAGTTTAAGTAGGTACTTAATATAAACTTACCTTTAAAAATGGTATTAAACTACAGTTTATCTATCAGTGACTAGCAGAACATATATTTTCTATTATTTAGTGATTATTACTTATATTTCTTTTGTCAATATACATTTGCAAACGAAAGCTCGTCCCTGCGAGGCTTCTACAATGTACACTTAACTAATAACAAAACAATTAACCTAATAATGTACCTAAATTAGAAAGTGTCAACCCTATATAAGCAGCAAGCGCGCGCGCAGCCACAGAGTGCTCACGAATCAGAGACTACGCAAAATTATATTGTTTAATCGCGCAGCTATTAGACAACTGAAAGTACTCTGAATCATTAGTGATAATTCGCGCTTCTGAGATTGCTTTGCTATTTGGTACTTTCGTTTTAGCGCAGTTGCTAATTACAAATTTTCAAATACAACCGGTACTTCAAACAAAGACAGGAAATTAGTGCATTTGTCTATTCATCTAAATCTAAAAGTAATAAAATTTAAAGGCAATGCAAGTAAATTACCGATTACAATTTTACGATTGTTCATTTAACGCATGTATCTACTTATTATACGCACGCACGTATAATCAGCCAATTATTAGCTGATGTCACTTATTTTTAACCTGGCAGAGCTTGCAGAAAATCTTACAGAATATTGAAAGAAAAAGATAAAGGAAAATCTCTTTTGTTGCTGTGTCTTTCCTTAGGATCTTCCAATGTCTGTTCAATCAGCGAACCCTGTCGGATTGAGCAAATTAACTGACGTTCCATTTGGCATATTTTATCGACCGGCATAATTTAAGTGTTACACACTGTAACACTTAAATTATGCCGATGTCCGATACCGATGGACAAGGTCAGCTTAGGACCCAATGATGTGGAAAACCTTGGGGAAAGCCTATGTGCAGCAGTGGACGTCTTATGGCTGAGATGGAGTGTGAACTATACGAATAAATGATTTTGATTTTGTTACATCGATACCAAAACGTGCAGCAAACTCTACCTAAATCCTATGTTAAATCATAATTCATCACAAACAATGAACATAACGTGACGTATGGCAGTTAACTTACATCATATATTAACGTTATCACAGCACTTCAAGTGTTGACTCAAACTTAACATGATTTCAATCTCAATTGTTTACGATAGGTGTCAATGAATCAATTGTTTCTGTCATCACAAGGACACATTATGGTTAACTTATCGCGTATATTATTTTCATAATATGTGTAAATAGGTGTGTTCCAAAAAGATGATTCAGAGTGAACTTGCGAATGGGTATTTTGCGGAAGATAAGTGACTTGGCAATTGTGCGTGCCTTACTCAATTTTTCAAGTGTTCTGTCTACGATATCTATGAGTTTTAAAAGCTTGTAGGTACACTTTGACTGGCAAAATGCATGATGATACATTAAGAAATTTTAGTGATACAATTCGACGGATTAAAAAATGTAATAAAGGGTTCTTTCAAGGTGCTTCTTAGCAACTCGCCGCTGCTGGTAAGATAAGTATAGTATCTATGTATTTAGATTTTATTAACAATGCAGTATACCTACTTTTGCGGTGGAGGCCGAGTGGGAAAGTAAAAAGTGCGAGTTGATCCCGGGCAGTGCCAATGTGAATTTCACTTTGTTCAGTTTATATGTACTAATCAAATGATTCGCCATCTGCTAACGGTGAAGGAAAAACATTGTGAGAAAACCCATATGTCTTAAAAGTAATTCTAATGACATGTCAGATTCACCAACCCGCATTAGGCCAGCGTGTGTGAATTAACCTCTGTCTCTTGATAGAGGAGAGGAGACCCGTGCCCAGCAGTGGGTCATATATGGGTTGCTATTATTATTATACCTTCTTTTAAAAGTAGGTTAGGTACATAGATAGTTAAGATTAAATGCAAAATTCTTACTTAGTTTTCTATTACCCGGTGTTTCACGATCTTCCTAGGGGTTTCGCGAAAATATTCATATCCCATTATACTATATACAATGCATACAAACACCTCTTTCAGCTGTACCTTTGTGTATTGTAATATAATTTAACAAAGCCATATTCTACATATCTGGAATACTTGTCATGAATGGACACAAGTCTCTGTTGGTACACTACTCTGTGCACAGGATATGCCAGAATCAGAATCAGAGACAGCGTGTCACTCGTCGCTGTATCCGGACTACATTAGTATAATGATGCCCCTTCAAACGGAACTGGTAACTAACACTAGCTTCAAGCTTCTGAAATAAATACATTTTTATTTTTTTCTCTTATGAAGTTTTGGTAAATATACCTAATTTACTTACACACTTATTTTAAAAAAAAGGAATTTAGCGACTAATTTATTATATCATTTTTTTTAGATACTCCAGTTAATTATCACAAAATAGTAATTCAATAATATTAATTCCGATAAAGCTGAAATAGCGCATTTTTTTTATATAATTGCAAAAATTACAGTTACAAAAGTTAAACAAAATAGTAGAGCATTACTACTATTTTGTTTAACTTACTTATTCTTATGGTAAACATAATAATTATTTATACTTAATTATTTTCTCATCATCACATAACAGTAGTTTTAATGTAGTACATATTAAAAAGACTGGTGTCTGTTGTAGGAAATCCTGTAGTACAGATCACCAGGCTTACCCTCCGTCGAAACTATACAATTATATAGCTGGTAACACAAATAAATTTAAAAAAAAGATATTTAAGAATAATAAAAAAGCGGTTTACTGAAAAATACATAATATATCATATAGCAATTCAACGTGGCAATGCTGCCAGTCTTCTGGGCACGTTTTCTAGTAGACCTCGATGCGGAGAAATTTTATGACGCCTTTTAAGCAGTCCCTCCCTCCCCTTTTTCGTGTATTTTCTGTATATATTTTTTTTCCTTTTTTAATAAGTGTAAATATATAGTATGAAATGTAAATTACTTGTAAATAATAAAGAAAAAGAATTAAGTAGTTAAACAAATCCGAAAAATATATATATATATATGTATATATATCATCCACTTATACCACTTTTTACCAATAACCGCGTCATAAAACAATTAAATATCTAACCTTTCTACTCGTTAGCTTCGTATACAACGAAGTACATTTTTTGCGAACAAATGTATACTTTCATGAGTTGCCATATAATAGACGTTTGGTAGATAATAGCAATTACTTGGTGACCGGCCCGAGGTCACGTCAACCATATGGCAGGTCTGAGCTCGGGTCTCGGTCATGTACTTGACTTAGATACATTTAATTATTGCTCGGTAAAGTATAAATAAATATATGTGAAGAAAATACGCAACTAATAGGAAAATACTGTTTTACTATATAGCAAATATGCAAACGGTGTCCAGCGCTCATTCAAGTTTCAAGTTTTAAAAAGACAACTCCCGCACTAGAAAACAAGCTCTGTGTCGCGGGGGACTTTACAAACATGCAATTAACGGACACAAATTACACCCAGACTCAGAACAACTCTTTGTGTGTCACACAAAGTTTTGCCCTGTGTGGGAATCGAACCCACAACCTCGTGCACAGCAGGCGCATACTGTGGCCACTGGACCACCGAGGCAGTCTCATTATTTAGGGATGTGTGTCGACAAAAACGGTTTCCTATCCCAGTGATCTTAAGGCCCTGGTGTAAACAATAGGTCGGCAACACTTACGTGATCACTCTGGTATTGCAAGCGTCCATAGGCTACGGTAAC
Source organism: Trisateles emortualis (assembly GCA_947095525.1). Lineage (NCBI taxonomy): Eukaryota > Metazoa > Arthropoda > Insecta > Lepidoptera > Erebidae > Trisateles > Trisateles emortualis. The sequence continues at coordinate 21,242,801 of OX352731.1, read as the reverse complement.
TGCTTTACATCAGGCAAGCTTTTTATATCATAATACAACTGTAAAATTTAAAAAATATGAGTTTTCTTTGGTTTTATTTTCTTTAAAATTTATTTTCTTCTTTTCAGAGCATTTAAATAAAAGCTTGTTTTTAAAAATATTTTTTACTTATAATTTATTTTCTTCTTTTTAGAACGTAAATAAAAGGCTGTTTAATAAAAGTACAAGATATATATTAATTTATGAAATAGGTATACACAATTTTAACAGTTATTGCTAGACATGATGTTTCTAAGCCTGATCATTTCTCTTAATGCATCATTGTTACACGGTCGCTTGCCTGTTAATTCAAGTTCTTCTATAAGCAGACCTTCTAGAGACTTGACTCTGCTTAATGCAACATATTATGCTTGGTCAGCCGCGAAGAGCTTTGAGCCCAAATAGACAACGGCGTGGTCGACAGTACTCCCCTGCATTTTGTGTACTGTGCAAGCCCAACATAATATAATTGGCAACATTCTTCTTTTAGCAGTACCGTAACTATATTTTGCCGGAAGTTGCACAGATTTTGGCTGAATAACATGGACATTCTAGCAAAAGTTGTCACTTTGTCAAAAAAACGGTAATCAACGACAAAACGTAAACTTTTTACAATATTTTAATCGAATCGAAAAAGACTGTATGGTTGGTTCCGAGGCTTAAGTGGTAACCTCGCCAGCGGCATGTTGTGAGTTCGATCCCAACACGGGACAAAAAATTGTGTGGTCCATAATCTGGCAGGCCCGAATCTAGACGTACTGCGTGTCCGTTTATTTTATGTTTGTAAAGTCCCCCACAGCGCAGGGCTAGCAGTCAAGGTCACTAACCACTAGACCTACATGCCAGTTGTTATGTTGAGGAGTTCCTATGGCTACCTTCCGACTTCATCATTACACCTTGAGCACCCATCTAAGAATATAGTACTCGTCAACATTAATTTAAAACACCCAAACACAACACGGCTATCTTGTTTTGATCAAGAGTTGCCATGACCGCCTTCCGACTTTATAAACACGTCCTGCACACCCATCTAAAAATATAGTACTCGACATTTTTTTTATACTGCTTGGGTAGCAAACAAGCATATGGCCCACTTGATGCTTAGCAGTTACCGTAGCCTATAGACGCTCGCAATACCAAAGGTATCACTTGCGTGTTGCCAACCCATTATTTTACACCAGGGCTTTAAGATGGGAGTACCCCTGGGATAAGAATACGTTTCTGTCAAAACGCATCCCTAAATGAGCGCTGGAGACCCGTACTCACACACAGGAACACAACTACACCGTTGTATCTAGTTATTTGGCTGTGGTCTTCTGTAAGTTGGAGGTCCTTTCCCAGTCGGGCTTGCTCGCTTGTATGGTACCATACCTCCCTCAAAAAAGATAAATTCTAAACACCCAAATATGACACGGCTATCTTGTTTCGTTGAAGAGTTGCCATGATCGACTTCCGACTTCATCATCACATCCTGAACACCCATCTAAGAATATAGTGCTCGTCAATATAAATTCAAAACATCCATACACGACACGGCTATCTTGTTTCGTTGAAGAGTTGCCATGGCCACCTTTCGGCTTCACCATCTTGTCCCGAACACCCATGTAAGAATATAGTTCTCGTCAAGATTAATCCAAAACACCCAAACACGACATGGCTATCTTGTTTCCTTGAAGAGTTGCCATGGCCACCTTCCGGCTTTATCATCACGTTCTGAATACCCATCTAATAATATAGTTCTCGTCAAGATAAATCCAAAACACTCAAACCCGACGCGGCTATCTTGTTTCGTTGAAGAGTTCCTATGGCCATCCTCTGACTGCATCATCAGACCAGCTCCATGGTACCATATTATTCCATTGTCACCGAAGTTACGTAGGTATACCAAATTTCAGCTCCATCAAACACCGGGAAGTACTTCAAATCTACCTCACAAGATTTGCTAACATACAAACTAACTAACAAACTAACTAACATACATTGCAAGCTAAATAAAAGCTTGTAAAAAGTAAAAAACAAAACTAACTAATAATATTGTATACATAGCGTATACTTTCATAAACATACATACTATGACTACATATATTTTTCTTTTTCTATGTTCTACCTATTTCTTTAGTCTAAGGATTTATGTTAAATATATTTAGCTGTTTAACAATATATATATATACATACATGCATAAAGTCACGTTCTGACTGATAGGAGGGCAAACAATAATATTAGTAATTTGTGCATTAGTTAGATAAGAATTTGCGCAGCTGAGTTTTCAAATTCAATACACTTTTTTTAAATATTATATGTATGCGAAAGAAAAGTTGGGAAGTACTGTTTTTGTCCTAAAACCGATTTAATTACGATCTAAATTAAAAATTCGTAAGTATTTAACTTTATTTGCTAGCTTTAAAGTTGTCTTTGCTTACATCGCAGTTGTACCACGGGTCGGGAGCGAAAATTCAAACGTTTTTTTTTTTATTTATTTTTAATACTACTTGGGTGGCAAACAAGCATACGGCCCGCCTGATGTTAAGCAGTTACCGTAGCCTATGGACGCTCGCACCCACCACGGCTTTAAGATGGAAGTAACCCTGGGATAGGAATCCGTTTCTTTCAAAACGCATCCCTAAATGTGTGCTAGAGCTGCTTTTCACACACAGGAACACAACTACACCGCTGTGTGTAGTTATTTGGCTGTGGTCTTCTGTAAGGTGGAGGTCCTTCCCCAGTCGGGCTTGCTCGCTAGTAAGGTACCTCTCTTAGACTTAATTGGTCGTGTTTTTTTTTAAAACTACCACGGTATCAAATAAGCATACGGGCTGCCTGATGGTAAGCAGTTGAAGACGATGCTGTAGTCTACTATGTATACGCTTGTAATACCAGGAGCTTCAATCGTATGTTGTTGACTCTTCATCTGAAATATGCTTTAGCCGTGGGCTAACGTAATCTCATTTTTTCTTGGCACAGAATTCTAGTATTAGCTTCCAACATTGTTATACTTAGTGCCAATCTTCTGTCGATGATTGATGATGATGATGAATATCATTGACGTCTAAACAATACCTAACTATATTATAAAAGAAAAGTGGAGTGTATAGTACGTTACCTAATTACCTCTTTGCCAATATATGACTGCATGGATGGATCTCGGATAACAAATTAACAAAAAAAAATCAAGATATCAATTTAACAAAAAAATGTTTATTCTATATAAATGCCTATTCTGAGTTCTGAGTCTAGGTGTACCGACTATGTGTCTGTGAAGGTATGAGTCTGAGATCGGCTGCAGCCATTTCAGACATCGCTTGCGCACCTGCGGCTAGTGGCTGCGGTTGACCGCAGTGCAACCTGCGGTCGCAGTAGCTTCTATTCCAAATCCGGTAGTGACTGGTGACATGTCGGGGCTGCACAATGCATAGAACCATGCCTCAGTCATTCCAGAACCTTCTGCGAGACAGAGTGTCGGACACTTCTATCGATAGTGTTTTAACTAATGTGCCTTTTGTGTTTGAGTCGTCATTTTTGTACGTGTAAACTCTCTGCGGTTCGCGACACCACTAGCGATTCATGAATTAGTATTTGAAATCGTTTACAAAAAAAACATCCAAAAATTTTTTTTTTAAACTATAACCATTGCCATTGCTCACGTCAAGCAAAAGTTAAAACATAAGCTTAGTCGCGGCTTATCTTGTAATATAAAATTACTAGTAGGTATATTGGTATGCACTACAATTATGACTCATAATGAATTATAGTGCACACAAAAACATATATCTATAAAGTGACTGCATAACTTAAGTTTGTAACGAATTAACTAGAATGTTCTATCAAATTTCTTTTATTAAAAGTTACACAATATATAAAATTAAACAGTATAGTATATATTATTCAACAGTTGTGTGACATTAGGTAACGGTGTGGGTAGATAACGCTTCGGAAATGCGCCGCAGCGCAGCAGAAGCAGTGAGGAAGTGCTTACAGATGCAGGCGCCGTAGATCAACTGTGACACTTTCTCTCGCAGGGCTGCCACTTGCCACTGTTCAAAATAATAAAATGTATATCAAAAACAACTAAATCCTCTTTCATGTGTTCTGTGGGTACAATTTATAATTGTGTTCACGAAATTAAAAGAACGAAAACATATTTTTTACGAGCCGAGGATCATGCTGAGTGGCATACATTGAGAGAGGCATATTTCTCGCAGTTGATTATAAAATACATAATCTGCCTGCAGCAGATTATGTATTTTATTTGGGCCTAAAATGTATTTTAATTTTTTTAAAGAAATAAAATTAATTTTATTGTCCAATAAATACACTTAAAAATACGGAAAGTTAAGTGCCGCCTCTATACCGCATTGAACTTCTAAGTAAAAATAAACTATCAAGAACAAAACCTCAACTACCACTTAAGTTAAACTAACCAATTTTTACGGCCAACCAACCTAAATGCCAAGTGTGTGGTGTTTGTGGCCAACACCGTGACCAGCACAATGGGTGCGCGGGTCAAATACTCGCGCGAAATTAATATATTTATAGTACTACTTTTGTTTTTATGCGAGCTCGTGTGTATAAAGGCAACAGCCATATTGTGAGTTTTAATACCAAGTTTGTTTTTAAGTCTCACTTTGTTATTTACTTGACGGTTATAAGAGGTTTTTCACTGATAGAGGGCTCATATATTCATCATCGTTATCGGCTCAGCCAAAAGGCGTCCACTGCGTGACATAGGCTCTGTTGAGGCTGAAAGTTTCTAGAGTGGCGGCCACGAACTGGAAGACGAAGCATGGACAGGCCTCCAACAAGGTGGACCGACGACCTGGTAAAGGTTGCGGGCTCATATATTATTATAATGTTATTATATGTATTATTATTGCTTTTTTCTCTAACATAATAATTCTTGAAGAATTATTGTTATACATACATAGATTGGATTTTTAGATTGTCCGAATAAAAACTATTATTATTATTATCTTCAATAATGTTGCATGGAGAAGTCATCGACTTACACTGGTTTTTTTTTATTTATACCGTCAGAATTACCAAACGAGCATTATCTACAGTCCGCGGATTCCGGCTGATGATAAAATGTGACAGTAGACAACATTTTTTTTACAACTTCCGTACGATGAAACAAGTCCTGTGTCGCGGAGGACTTAACAAACATATGATTCACGGACTCAAAGTACACCTCGCAAGAAACATGAATGGATCTCACAAAGTTTTGTATTCAGTGTGGGAATTGAACCTACAACACTCGGTACCGTTTTAGTGGCGAGATCACTAAACTTGCAGTCATAAAATGATTTCGATATAAACTAAAATCAACCAAAGTGACCGACATAGCTCGAATGCCTCAATTAAGTGGCAATGGGCAGGGCATATAGCTCGCAGAGCCGATGGCTGTTGGGGTAGAAAGGTTTTAGAGTGGCGACCACGAACTGGAAGACGCAGCGTGGGCAGGCCTCCGACTAGGACGGATGACCTGGTAAAGGTCGCGGGCAACCGATGGACAAGGTCAGCTCAGGACCGAACGATGTAGAAAACCTTGGGGGTGGCCTATGTCTAGCAGTGGACGTTTTATGGCTAAGATGGAAACTAAAATCTATTTTCCGATTTGAATACTTGACTGCCTTGGTGGTCGAGTGGGTGCAGTATGCGCCTACTGCGCACGAGGTTGTGGGTTCGATTCCCACACAGGTACAAAACTTTGTGTGACCCACAAAGAGTTGTTCTGAGTCTGGGTGTAATTTGTGTCCGTTAATTGTATGTTTGTAAAGTCCCCCGCAACACAGAGCTTGTTCTCTAGCGCGGTAGTTGTCTTTTTTAGAAGAAAGAAAAGAAAAAGAATACGTGACAACCCTAACAAATGTATGTGACTGCACACAGTGCACATATAACAGTTTCTTCATGTTTGCCAAAACAATTGTCGAATTGTGTCTCCAACATTCAACTCCACATTTGTGACATTTGGTATTCCGTTCTTATATTGTCTGTTCATCTTTTGGTTACGTATTTACTTCACATGTATGTTAAACTAACAATTTAAATTCCGATTTTATGTAATTTCGAGCATTATAAAGTGTGTCTGTTTTTATAATCTTGCTAACAAGGCGTTTTATAAAATGGCTGAAATTAAATATGTATCTTCTAAAATTGAAAACGGTTAAGTTTTGTAAGAGTACCTACGTAAAGCCGTTGGTCATGCGATATCAGCTGATACCTCTGACCCTCTAGACAAGTGGCATATACGGTAGTCGAATCGAATAGAATAGAAATGTATGAGATTTGACGTAAGTTTACGACATTATATCGTTAACTTATGCCAAATCCCATACATTTGCGTTCTATTCTAATCGACTACCATATTATGCCACTTGTCTAGAGGGGTTAATATCTCACCTGAGTTTACGCACTTATTTCTACACTAAAATATAATTGTAAATGTATGTACCTAATTGTTGAAGATGCAAAAAGGTTTCATACCTTATCGGTAGTCTATTACGATTCGTTTTATAAATTTTGATTGTTCCTTTTATTTGTTCATTTTTGTTTCATTTTTTATTCTTTTTTTTTTAAAGACAACTCCCGCAATAGAGAACAAGCTCTGTGTCGCGGGGGACTTTACAAACATACAATTAACGGACACAAATTACACCCAGACTCAGAACATTTTTTTGTGGGTCACAGAAAGTTTTGTCCTGTGTGGGAATCGAACCCACAACCTCGTGCACAGCAAGCGCATACTGCGGCCACTGGACCACCGAGGCAGTCATTATTTATCTTCTTTTGTTTTTGTACACTTTTTTCTAATAAAATATATCTCTCTACATACGTGCTGTCCAACATTACTTTTCGTATTTCATTTACAAATCTCCAACAATAATGAAATGAATGATCATATTCACCTTATCAATGAACGATAAGACTGTTACAATATATTATGCTAAGTAACAATACACTACATACATTTGTACCTATATAACTCATGAACACGTGCTTTCAATACAAACAATAATAATTTATCGAAACTTTTCTCACACCTAGCAAAACCGTGACTCTGTATTGTTCGGAGGCTAATTCAATTTATTTAGGGCTGTCTCTCACTCATAAAACGATTTAATAAATTTTACTGGCTCTTGTTTGCGGATTTCTTTTTATTTGTCAATAAAATATAGCTTATGTGCTATTCTGATGTATAAGCTATGATATTGTAAAATTTCATCAAAATCCGTCGAGTAGTTTTTTCGTAAAGAAGTAACAAATATCCTTACAAACTTTCGCGTTTATAATATTAATATCCTACTTATATATAAACACAAGTACAGACAAGTTAGACATCACGCGTTTTCCCCTTTGGTGTAAGTAGAGGTGTATTTGTGTTTGCATTTTCTTTGAGTACTGTCTTAGTCCTCGTTTTGTCCTATGTAATAAGAGGTCTATTGCCATATGTATAACAGTGAAGGGTAACATTGTGACGATACCCACATGTCTTAGAAGAAATTCTAAAGGTATGTTCGATTCACCACCTTATTTAGGCCAGCGTTAGGACCTTCCAGCTCTCTTGATAGAGGAGAAGAGACCCGCAAAGGTATTCCGTAAGAGCAAAAACCGAGCCACCGCAAAAACCGAGCAAAATCTGGCTGTCAGATTCAAAATCGGTATTCCGTAAGAGCCCTTTTTGACGTTTAGTCAATAGATTGTGCCGTCACCGAGCAATCACAACTGTCAGTTTGCGATCACAGCTGTCAGTTTGACATCGCTGTTTCATAGAGAATCAGCCGGCCGAGCTCAGCAGTAGGACATAATAGGATTGCTATTATATCGAGAAAACTCATATTTTATTCTTTTCCTAGACACTTAGTATTGTTACAACCCTATTGCAGAATAATAGTAGTTTAGTTCCGTCGATTTAGTCCGCAAATGACCGTGATGTCGACTAAGCTGCACGATAAATGGGCTGGAAACAATGTGCTCTATGATTATAACGATTTAGGGAATATACTGTGTCTAATACTATTGTGTTTACCAACTTACTTGTTTACTTCGAGGGGTTGGATTGGTTTAGTGGGAGTGACCCTGACTGCTAAGCGGGTTCGATTCCCATATGAAACATGCCAAGATTGAGATAATTTTTACTGTTTTTGGCCCTTAGCTGATCTTGTAATCGTAATGACAGTTCATACTAATATTATAAATGCGAAAATAACTCTGTTTGTATCATTGTACTTATGTAACTTTTTCACGACTAAACGGCTGAACGGATTTTAATCAGATTTGGCAAGGATAGATAGATGCTATCCTATGGAAGGACAAAGGCAACTTACTTTTTATCATAGTAATGGACATCCACGCAAGCGGAGCCACGTGCAACAGCTAGTTACCTATAATCTTCTTCTTATATATAAAAATGAATCCCTATTTCCTTTTGTCACGGCATCACGCGTGAACAGCTGGACCGATTTCAGTAATTATTTTTTTGTTTGTGTTTGTTATTGTCAGGAAAACAAAAAACTGGAACTTGGAAACTAGTCTCCCACTACTTTGTCACGACAACATTGTACCTTATATACTGTAAATTGGGAGATAATAAATACATTTATTATTATTATTATTCTTAATCCGTCACCACACGGACAGATTGCATCATATTCACCCAAAACAGTAGATCCACCAAAATAATAATCATAATAATCTTCCATTGTCTGTTTGGACGTAGGTATGTAACTGAGAAGTGAATGGGTGCTCATTTCTGTCTTCATTCGCCCAGATTAAAAACTACATACTATATTAAACAATGAAACAATAGGTTCATATTGTTTATATAGCGAGAATTTTTGACGCTAATAGTATAACGGGGAACTGCACCCAGGGTATGTGAACTAGTTATAATTGTGAATGAATATGATTATTATTATTTGACTATATATGGGCTATATATAAAACTCGAAAAATGCCTAACGAATGAATGAATGAAAGATACTCACAAATAACGTGGCTTTCTATTGAAGTCCATAAGCTACAGTAACTGCTTACCTTTAAACGGGCCGTATGCTTGATTGCCACCTTAGTAGCATAAATACATATTAATATCTCCAAAGCTAATAAACATTGCAAATGCACTCAACATCCAACTACTTGGTTCGATTTTCAAATGTCGCGTCGCCGCTTTTAGAGTTTTGAAATTCGAAACACGAACAGGGAAGCATTCTGACACAAATTATTGTGTAATATTGTCCCTTGCTAATGTTTATATTAAAGACCAGTTTATTGAATCCCTGGGGAAGTAAAACGAGCAAGTTGCGAACGAACGAACGAAGCAAGCAACATTTAAATTATTTTTTTTTCTTCATTGTTTTTTGTTTCCTTATTACTTAAATATTTTTACCTAAATTTAACTTTGTATGGTATATGGTTTCCGTCCCTTTTTGTTAACACTAATATTGTAACCCATACTAAATTGTAAATGTTATAATTTGTCGATAAAAAGAGTGCTTCGAGTTTCTTGCCAATTCTTCTGGAGGCACTACCTTAGTCAGCGAATTGGCTGTAGGAAAAAAGGATGCTGGCATTTGTTTTTATGATGTTCATAAGTATCATGTATTTTATCTAAATGAATAAATGTGTTTAAGTTTGACTTTGACCTCTGGAGACCTGTACTCACGCACAGGAACATAACTACACCGCTGCGTTTTGTTTAGTCTGCTGTCCCACTTTACTATTTTTTTTATAGACAACTACCGCGACACAGAGCTTGTTCTCTAGTGCGGGACTAGAGAACAAGCTCTGTGTCGCGGGGGACTTTACAAACATACAATTAACGGACACAAATGACACCCAGACTCAGAACAATTCTTTGTGGGTCACACAAAGTTTTATCCTGTGTGGGACTCGAACCCACAACCTTGTGCACAGCAGACGCATACTGCGGCCACTGGACCACCGAGGCAGTTTACATGCCAACTATGCCATTGACATATATTTTTCCTTACTATACCCTCACTAGAAATCATTCCTGTGTCCCTAAGGACTACTACACTAAACTATGATGTAAGTATTCATGTGACCAACAAATGATAGTTGTTCTAGTAACTATGCGGGGACGGGAATCGTTCAACGCTTTCGTTTCCTGCACTTTATAATTCAAACTTATTCAAATTTACTATATAATTGTGTTTAGACTGCATCAATCAATCAAAACACAATTTTATATGTAGTAAATTTGGCGATTAAAAAGAGTGGCCTGAGTTTCTTGCTACTTTTTTCATAGCTCATTATTCATCATTGGCAAATTAGCTGACATCATCTTTCTTGCTTATTCATAATTATGACCTTCATGAGTGTTACTTTAGAATTTAAGTAATGGACTAGAGAATTCAAAGCTAGCCGTTCAAGATCGTTGAAAAATTCCATCGAATACGGGACTAGCAATAAATAACTAAACCTATATAGGCAATTCGATAACGTCAACCTCTTTGTTACGTTTGTTTACGTCATCAAGACTCTGTACTTAAATGTCGATAAATAAATCAGTTGATTCTGAAAGACAATGATTACGATCTATTGATTTTATCTATAGACCAAACGAAACGGAAAATTACAAAATAACGCTATATTTTCGTTATTTTAGTGGAGTACCTACGTTGGAGTATGATTATTCGTCATATGTCGTTTTTTAAATACAATACTGATTGTATTTAAAAAAGAACACTAGATTGTACTTTAAGAGAACACTGGTTCTCAAACTCAAAAATTATTTATTCATTACAAAGTAACACTTATGATGGTCATAAATTTATGAATAAGCCAGAAAGACGATGTCAGCTGAATTTTCCGACGGCCTCTCGCCGCGGACATAAATTACTAAGCCATCTAGGCAGTTTAAAAATCAACATTTTGATAACATTAGTAAACCAGTTTTTTATGTTCCAAATTCAAATTCTATAAACGTTTGCTTACCAACATAAGGAAATAAACCACCGGAAACGCGTACATACATAATTAGCGTAGAGTCGAAATTGGATGCGTTCTGTTTTACGTAATATATACGCGATTGTTATCTTCTGTTAGTTTGTTACGTCACTGAGATGAGCTCTGTGCGAACTGCTCCACATTTAGAAATTATTCACTAGCTTTATATTTGTTTAATTATAACTTTGATCTGTATATATTATATAGATAGATGCATCATTCTTTATTTTACATCTTAGAAAACAACAAAATATAAGCACCATAAGACCCTTTATACACTAAAGGTTTTTATATATTGTACTTATGTTTGTAAAGTCCCCCGCAACCGCGACACAGAGCTTCTTTAATAATATTTATCGCATATTTCTGAATTACAGAAATAAAAAAAAACAAATTTGGAATTCAATGACCACGCCGAGGATAAAATGATATAACATTTAAATAATTCTGAATTAAAAGCCAACAAAGGAATGTGAAAGCGATGTTCCTATTTACCTATTTCATTTTGTTATAAATATAAATTTAAAGAGATTAAGTATATTTTATTTATTTATTATAAAGTTATTTTTCAAAACGACCTTCCAAGCGACCTACGTGACGTAACATCCGATTTCCATAACGGATGTATGCAATACTAACTTGTTGTGTAAAAAAAAATGATATAACAAGTGAATTCTTAAAAAACTTGTTTTTGTTTTTAACAGAATAATTAAGAAATCTTGACAGGTATTGTTATATTACTGCCATTTTTGTCGATAAAATTAGTATAACCCATAAAGTTCCGGGCGTAAATGGACGCAAATGGAGGCAATTTCTTTAAAAAATCTTTTCTCTATGAGACAGGTAAGTACTCACACACAGACACATGAATAACTACACTAATGTGTGTAGTTATTTAGTTGTGGAGATCCTACCAAAATCGGAAGTGCTCGTGTGTATGGTTCCCTACCATTTAAAATACAATGAGAAAATTGTTGAAAAAAAAAGTGTAACAACTAAACTAAAAATCCAGTAGCATATCATCGAATTTCACGCCCTCGCAGCTAAAATAACAATAAAATATATTATAAAACTGACATCATTAAGCGTTTTGCATATTAAGCAATAATTTAGCTAAGGTCACTATTAAATCGCAATCTTATTGGAAAAACAGCATAAAATGAGAATTGCCACTACCAATTTTAACCTTATACCAATTGAATCAAGGCGACAATTGGCAAATAAATATATCTCATCTTATGGCCTTTTTCTACTGAGAGTGATTATTTAATATGTGAATAATGAATAGAACTATGTCAATGTCTGCAAGGTGCGCTTCCCTCTCGTAATGGTGCGCGGGCGCAGCCGGCTAATGACAGATGCGTGCGCGCATCATTTGTGTACAAGAGCACGCGATTATCTCATCGATATCTACGAGTTCAGAGATCGTAAGCAACAAGAAATAATAATTATAGCAACCCTTATTACTTATATGTATGTTCAACTGCTGGCCATGGATCTCTGCTCCTCTATCAAGAGAGAGGGGGTATAATCCACATACACTGGCATAATGCGGGTTGGTGAATCAGACATACATTTCGAATTTCTCCTATTTGTATTTTTCCTTACAAATAGTAATAGAAATAGGTTAATTTACACACCCGCGGCGAGCTGTGGGTTTGATCCCCACACGGGACAAAAAATTGTGGGATCCATAAATGGTTGTCCCAAGTCTGGGTGTAAGTCCCCCGCGACACAGGGCTTGTTCCCTAGTGCAGGAGGTTTCTTTAAAAAAAAACAATAAGAAAATAAGCTAGTAGTCATAAATATCAATTTCATTTGCATAATATATCTTGAAAGGTATTTTGTCTAATGTTAGTTGGTGCTTATAATTGCTTTTGTTACATTTTGTATGGTTATTTAAATGAAATAAATGTAAATGAATTTGATTTCTATTTTTATAGTCTAATTATTTATTTAATATTTATTACGTTTGATGTCTTGTGAAAGTAGTTGTTTGCTAAGTTATTAATGAGTAAGCAGGCGACGGCGCAGGCGCAGCGTGTTTCAGGCTTCGATAAAATATAACATTGATAAGATGTACCTAGAATGTACCTAGACGTACATCACAAAACATGCATGATCCACAAATAGCTGGTCTGGGTCTCGTAGTGATTCAATTCATTCTTTCATAATACCGAATGTAATTTACAAAACATTTTAAGTAACTCTCCGACGATTAAAAAGAGTGGACTGAGTTTTTGTATGTTCGTGTAATCAGTCTTGATATCTGCTTAACATAAAGCATGCAATGCAAAAGCAAGTTGCTGGCGACATTTTTGTTAGCCGTTAAGAAGAGATCATTGCAACGCTTACCTTTCAACTCACCATCGGTAAGGCAATACCATTTGTTAAAGCTAGCTAATATAAATAGAACACAGTTTCTTGCTATGCCGTTCAAAGGTATCATTATATATTCTTTGATCAAATAAGTATGTATGATCTTATAGATAGGTGGTACTCATCGATCTTGGGGCGGTGGATACGACTGCACGCAGTTAAGTAAACATTCCCCAGGATCGAATCAAATAAATGTTACTAACACTAGTTTATAAGTTTATACTCGTATTGTTACTAACAATTATGGAAATCATTCTGAACTGTTTATTATCTTACTAAGTCCTTACTAATATTATAAATGTGAAAGTTTGTAAGAATGGATGAATGGATGGATGGATGGATGGATGGATAGATGGATGTTTGTTACTCTTTCACGTAAAAACTACTGAACGGATCTCGATGAAATTTGGCACAGAGATAAATTATGGTCTGGAATAACACATAGGCTACTTTTTGCAGCGATAACCGACATCCACGCAGGCGGAGCCGCAGTCAACAGCTAATAATAATAAAATATTATGAACGCGAATGTATGGATTTTTGTTACTCTTTCACGCAAAAACTACAAAACGGATCTGGATTAAATTTGGCATAGAGATAGATTATAGTCTGGAATAGCATATAGGCTGATAAAAACTCTGTTCCCGAAGGAACGTACGCGCGGGCGAAGCTAGTTATTAAATGAAAAAAAGTATTACTTTGAGTAAACCCATTTCACCACGAGTTCCTTGAGTCCACAGGTATTGCAACTAGTCCCTTTAAGTAAGTTAATCGCACCGTGCCATGTCTAAGATAGTGACAGAGCATAAATAGCAACAAGTTGTTAAGATACAACCTCTCAATTAAATTGTGAGATGATAAGGGACTTGTTGCTAGGTATTCTGTTACCTACATCTGTTCAAGTCACCGACTATCTATATTATTTAAATACATATAAACAGTTAAGGCCTTCAAATATTTAAATACATTATCATTATTAATAGAGGCAGAGCACCATACTAGCGAGCAAACCCGATTTGCGAAGGACCTTTCAGAAGACCACAGACAAATAACTACACACAGAGTTGTAGTTGTGTTCCTGTGGGTGAGTCACAAGTCTCAAACGCTCATCTAGGGATGTGTTTTGAAAGAAACATCTTCCTATGCCAGGAATAAAAATATACCTTAAAGCCCTGGTGTAAAAAAATGGCTCGGCAACATGCAAATGATACCTCTGATATTGCATGCGTCATAACATCAAGCGGCCATATGCTTGTTTGCCACCTTAGTAGTGTATAAAAAAGTTAACTAATCCGCGAGTATCTTACATACTTAACATTACATTCTTTAGATACAATTCCGTATTCTTTCAATCAAGTTATTGCATCGATTAGTAAATAAGTAAAAGGTAATGTAGAGATAGAGAACAAGGGTTAGAGCCACATCTAATGCATTGTCTGGGGCGCCATCAATTCCTCCTGCGTGCAGTTGTTAGGACAGTGCACGATGTACGCTATGGACAATTATATACAACGAATATAATGATTATAACTATAATGGACAACGGGTCTAAATCGCGTAATATTTTAAAGGTTTTCATACCTTCTTGTTTCCCGACGTTTCGGTCGAATTACGCGATTTAGACCCGTTGTCCATTATAGTTATAATATGTGTACAAATCGTGAAAGTTTAAAAGAATTTATTGAATATAATGATGTCTGGCCTGTTGGTCTAGTGGTTAGTGACCCTGATTGCTAAGCCGGAGGTCGTGGGTTCGATTCCCACATGAGACAAAACTTTGTTTGATACATAAATGATCGTTCCAAGTCTGACTGTAATTTGTGTCCGTAAATAATATGCCCGCGACACAGGGCTTGTCCTCTAGTGCGGGAGTTGTCTAAATAAAATAAAAAAATATAGAAACACCACTTGAATATTAAGAAACGGAACGCTAATATTAATATACCTAGCTTTAACGTAGTAGTAGGTCGAGCCATTTCGGAGGAGTTTATTATGTACAAACACTGTGACACGAGAATTTTATATATTATTATAAGAAATAAATAAGTTATAAAGACTACTTATATTTAGCCGTTAAGAAGACAATCATTCCAACACAATGACAATCTTTCAACTTACCATCAGTAGGTTAATACCATTGTATTACCCTACTGATGGTAAGTTGAAAGATTATAAAATTCTCGTGTCACGGTGTTTGTACATAATAAAACTCCTCCGAAATGGCTCGACCGAATTTGTTGTGCTTATCGGTTAGGTCTGCGAATCGGACAACATCTATTTTTCATTCCCCTAAATGTTAAGGATGGTCTTAACCCCTATATTTTTTATTTTATTTTTTAAATAACATTTCTTTTTTTTATGATACAGCATACAAAAATACATACAACCCTTAATTTTTAATAGCGATATTACTATTTTAGTAGCAAAACGTTTGCTGGGTCAGTGGTTTATAATTTTAGATAGACTATCTAAAATTATAAACTAATGCTATATATATGCGGTCGGTATGTAGATATGTAGGTACATCCAACGTCACTTTCCTTCAATGAACAACGCTGACGATAACTATGCATCCGGCATTTCTCAAGCGTTAGTCGTATAAGGCTTTATTTGCACCTGCACTAATGTTTATTGTAAAACGATCACGTATACACCATGCAGTTTTGTATCTGTTATAATTATACATAGCCAATTTTGTTGCAATCAACATTTTTGTAGCTATGCTATCTGTTCCCCGTGGCATTGTGTAAGGAAGAATCTCTCTTTATATAGTGAGGACACTGACGCGTTATCGGGACAATCCCACCCACATGCCCACCGCTGTGACTCCTGTGAGCCAGGATTAACAGCGGAGTAACCAACTGATACACCGAGTTTAAACTTTTGTGTGTCCCGTGGACAACTAAACCTACTGTCTTAGACACTAGGTTTAGTTGTCCACGGGACGCACGAGTGTCTGACGCGTTATGTCAAAATAAATACCTACTAAACCGGCCGGCTGATTCTCTAAGAAACAGCGATGGCAAACTGACAGTTGTGATCGCAAACTGACAGTTGTAATTGCTCGGTGACGGCACAATCTATTGACTAAACGTCAAAAAGGCTTGGTTTTTACTCTTACGGAATACCGATTTTCAATCTGACAGCCAGATTTTGCTCGGTTTTTGCTCTTACGGAATACCCTTGCGGTTTGGACATTTAGACTGGATGGATTAAAAAAGAATAACAACAGAGGTATATCGTGCAAGAATGAATGGAGATGTCGGTAGGGACCGCCCTAGGAGAACATACAGCGAACAAGTAGGGGATTTGCTAAAAAAGGGCCA
This sequence comes from Trisateles emortualis, assembly GCA_947095525.1. NCBI lineage: Eukaryota > Metazoa > Arthropoda > Insecta > Lepidoptera > Erebidae > Trisateles > Trisateles emortualis. The sequence continues at coordinate 21,226,112 of OX352731.1, read as the reverse complement.
AATCAAAAGTACTCAGAATTGACGTTCATGCATGAAGAGGTTGATAAATGTAGAGGAGGCGAAGGAAGTATTTTTGGATCGAAGCAATGGCGTACCATAGTCCCTGCCTACCCCATTGGGACACAGGATGATATGTATATGTATGTATATACCTACTACTGACCAGGGCGCTCACGTACTAGCGCGATTTATATTGCCAGCCCTTACTTATATGCCAAGTAAATAGGTCCTGAACTGTAGGTATTTATTTTAACAGATTGCTGCAGTATCCTCATTATATCTGCTTCTTATCGTTTGGTTAGTGGCCAACCTGGTGACAGAGTTATTTAGATCGCCTATATTTAGGCCTCTGTCATGATCTAAAGACTGTTAACAGTCGGGACCGAATTTTAACATGCCCTCCGAAGCACGGATACGCTCAGATGAAATACCACTTGGTAACTTAACCCGCTGATCGTTTACCAAACAGCGAGTGCACCTAGCTATGAGCATATCATTATATTGAGATAGATTCTTGAAAAACGCTGTTTGGTAAAAGGTCAGCGGTTTAAGCTACTAAGGGCGCGACAAAACCTATATATGAGTGATATTGTGGTATTTCATCTAAGTATCTCCGTATACAATATTATAAACTTATTTAGTCTATATTTAATGCGATGACGTAACAAGACATAACAATCATATCACTAATAAACGATTGAAAAACAAATATAAATCAAACTGTCTCCATCTCGCCACGGACCATTGTCAATCAATGCCGGTCAACATTGTATATGTATATTATCAAACATTTGTTTTGTACCTACTGTGATACAATTGTACTTTGCATATAATAATATATATGAAGAACAAATAAACAGACGGACATGTTTACTAATAACGTTTATATTAACAATCTATATCGTTAGACATTGCCTGCGACTGTTTGACCTGCAGGGGAAAATCGGTATTCCGTAAGAGCGAAAATCGAGCCTTTTTGACGTTTAGCAATCGTGTGTGCCGTCACCGAGCAATCACAACTCTGTCAGTTTGCGATCGCTGTTTCTAAGAGAATCAGCCGGCCGGTGCCTTTCATAAAGCGCCACTCGACTCCGCAGCAGAGTTTACCCGTACCAACTGGAAATGAGTTCGCTCAGCATGATTCGCTTCTTGCGTTTAACAATGAACTACCTACTGCGGTGCTACGTCACATGTCCTCCTTCGAACGGGGAGTGATAAACTATTAGGTTTAAGTATCGTAGCGAATTGTTAAAATTTATCAAAATATTGTGTAGCTTCGAGAGAGGTAGGACACCATATAATCGAGTAAGCCCGACTGGGGAAGGACCTCCACCTTACAGAATCTCCAATCTATTTTGCTTGAAATTTTCTACAATTGTGGTAACAATTTTATTCTATGAAGTACTTTACTAGTGGGCGCCTACATTACCTAAGAAAGGATTATAAGTTATGTCTTTGTTGTGTCTTTACAAACATACAATTAACAGACACAAAGTTCACCCGACCCGGTATATCTATTTGTAAATAACCCAATTTTTTGTCCCTTCTGGAGACCGAATCCACAACACGCCGCGTACCAATAAATGGAAGGGTAACCACTAGAGTAGGTAAGACTCTAGTTCCAGCATCGTTAGTCTTTACCTACTAAACGATGACATGCCAGTATGTCAGCTATTTCTTTTATACATAAGACTAACAGAAGATATGTTCAATAGCTAATTCACTACTTAGTAGACAATGGTTATAAATAGGTATTCGTTCCTACAATCCTTAGATGATACTCTACAGTATAAAGAATGCCTTAAGAAATAGTTCACAATGATCTTATTCAAATGGATTATAGGTTTTTTACTCGTAAGTGCATATTGTTCTTCGTCTTTATTTAAAGGTCTACATGAGTAGCGTAGTAAGTAGTGACTGTGGCCAGTGGCCTAACTGCTGACATTCTTATTGCATGAATAGGCCCGTGGGCAACTCTGCAAGAGTCTTTGAATAGAACTGGTAAAACACCGATATTTCTTTATTCCCAGAGATTTTTTAAATCGTTATACCCCAATATTAAACCCTAATCAACTTTTTAATTTCAAGAAAATTAATTGAGTACCTACCTATGTTCAAAAGTTAGTTTCGGCCACCAGACACAAGTTATCAATTGTCTGACTGACTGATTCACCAACGCAGTCACAAACTTGAAATGTTGCTCAACGTTTCCTTAAATCATGTACTTAAGTGAGAGCCGATAAGGAGTTATAAATCGGTAAACTCGCTAGTATTCTTAAATATTTTTAGCAATTTTGCTATGCAATCAACTTAAATATAATCAATGTGGAAAAGGTCGAGCCTGGAGCAGGATTCGAACCAGCGCCTCTCGGGTGTCAACTTGAATGAAGCTGACGTCACTCCAAGACGTAAATAAGCGGTGGACAAATTCGAACTCCGGAGTAGGAGCACAGTTGATAATGAGTTGGGCCGGAACCCGAGAGGCGCAGCTTCGAATCCTGCTCCGGGCTCGTCTTTTTCGACATTGCGTTAATATTTAAGTATATCGCTAGTATTCGATGAAGAAACAGGCAAACACACAGAACCACAAGCTTAATATAGTATGGTAATAATTGAATACCGACGCATCCACCTGTCAATACTAATGCATACAGATGCACCTTATAACCCGAGACACGGCCGTACATTCATGTGCACATTTACATAACAATTTAGCACATTGCCCACGTCACACGTCACTTGTACGAGAGTAAAGAACACTTACACGTGACCAGGAAAATCTTTTGTGCCATTACTTTGTATCACTTGTATGAAACTCGCAAATAATTTGTTCGCCGTGCCTTTATTTGCATGGTATTCCTTTTAAAAGGTTTTATAAAGAGGGCTGTGTATACCTTCTAGCATAATTAATATCTACTTTTAAACTAAATTCTTTTTTTTTTTTTGTTGAAGGTAAATGCTTTACGCATACCACCCCACCCGGGGAAGCGAAGCGGATATATCGGACTCTCCGTCCTAAAGGTGGTAAGCGGCCTTCACGGGTGGACCACCGGAACCTGATAGGATGTCAGTGGTCCACCCAGTGGCTGCCCGCGCTACGCGGGCTCTACTCCAGTGACAGCGTCTGGGTGCACCGGGAACGCTGTCCCTGCGCGGAAAGGTGCGGGCGTCAGCTGATGCCCCGACCGCCCGCAAAACTTAACTCATACATGTCCCAAGGTCGGCTCAGGATCGAGTGTTGTGGAAATCCTTGAGAGAAGCCTATGTCCAGAAGTGGACGTCTTTTGACTGAGACGATGATGACATGTCCCAGTGCTAGCTAGTCACTGGTCTCTTCTCCTCTATTGAGATACAAATGCGGGTAAAAATAATGCGGGTTGTTGAATAAGACATTTATCTAATGTAATAATTTGGCATGTAAGTAGGTTTCCTCACAATGTTTTCCTTCACCGTTAACGGATGGTATCAATTCCACATTTTAAAAAAACGGAAACGGATCTTTGCCTATTTGGAACTTAAAAAGAAGATAGATGCTGTAGGCCTGTACAAACGCTGCCCTAATGCGGGTTGGTGAATCAGACATGTCTTTAGAATCTCTTCTAAGACGGGTTTCTCACAATGTTTTCCTTCACTGTTAGCAAACATCACATAATGTAAGTATCGTCCCTATGGTTGTAGAAACAATACTAGGGTACTACTTAACATTACAATCAGAGCATCACAATTCACAACATGATTCCACTAAAATTACACCAAATCTTATATGTATATAGTATAATTGCGTAAAAAACACTACAATATTATATTTACCGTCTGTTTTATAATTTTAAACCTTATTGTAGGCAATATAAGAGTCTATTATATAAGGGTATAAAGATAATGTTTATACAAGAAATTATGTGAAATAATTATCGTGCATCTTGTCATCACATACTTTATGATATGGGTAAAGATTTTTTTACACTACTGAGGTAGCAATAAAACAGCGCCTGATGGTAAGCAGTTACCGTAGCCTATGCTTGCTATATACTTAAGGTAAACGGAGCGCGTTCCTGACTGCGTGTGTTTAGGCTACCCTTTGTATAGGAAAATGTTTATTCAAAAAAACAAACTTACTTTCAGACGGGCCGTATGCTTGTTTGCCACTTAAGTAGTATAACGAAGCTGTTTAAACGAACAAGCCCTTGAGGTACCAAGGAAAGTACAAAACAAATATAAAAAATCTTTAAAAGCATGCTTCTAGGAGGTGTCTCGACGTGTGTTTTGAAAATATAACTTAGCTGCGAGCCTCTCCATAAAGTTTTAGAATTTCTTCTTATTTTTCTTATCGTTTGGTTTGGTTGAGGCGCTCATAGCTAGGTGCACTCGCTGTTCGGTAAACGATCAGCGGGTTAAGCTACCAAGGGCGCGGTAACCCTATAGATGGGTGATCGCATAGTGGTATTTCATCTGAGCGTCTCCGTGCTTCGGAGGGCACGTTAATAGTCGGTCCCGACTGTTATCAGTCGTTAGATCACGACAGAGGCCTAAATATGTGCGATCTAAATAAGTCTGTAGCCAGGTTGGCCACAAACCAAATGATAAGAAGAAGATCGTTTGGTTAATGGCCAACTTGGTGACAGTTCCTTCTTAGATCGCCAATATTTAGGCCTCTTTTAACGTGCTTTCTGAAGCACAAATACCACTATACGGTCACTATAGGGTTATCGCGCCCTTGGTAGTAATCGATAAACGGGTTAACCCGTTGATCGTTTACCGAACAGCGATTATCAGATCTAACTATATAAAAATACCTACTTGCTAAATTAATACGTTACTAGTAATTAACCTCTCGTTAGCTGATTTTTTAAACTAAGTTATATAATACATTTCAATTGTTTGCAACTTTCTAAGAATGCGTTGCAAACATTTTGATTAACTATAATATACTTAGAAATACTTTTATCTGTTACCTAATTATCTTAGTAACAATAGATTTAATATTATTAATTACGGATAGATGCATTTTATCATTAAGTAGTCATTTCGCAAGAATTATAGACCGATATAAGGACCCACTTAGAGAGTTAGTAGCTTTTAGATACCTAAGTGAAATTTAATATATAATAATTTTATTTAATATATAATAATTTTCCGTGTGGTGACGGATTAAGAATACAAATATCAACACCCCTTTCCATCCCCAGGGTGTCGTAAGAGTCGACTAAGGGAGTAAGTCTAGCAGACAATACCTATCCACCGCAAGAGAGGGAAACTCGAAACAAAACCCTACACCAACCCATCTGGCCAGCGTGGTATAGTAGGCTAATATCCCTCCAAATGTTGGAGGAGACCCGTGCCCAGTAGTGAGACGTTTATGGGTTGAGATGATGAATTGATTGCCATTAGTACACAATGTTTCATGCATAAATTGTTGAGATCTTCTATTAAGTATAAAAGATAATGCCTGTATCAAAAGACCACACTCTTCCGAAATATTTAGACAAAAATATATGCAAGCGAATAAAGCTACCTATTTGATAAACGAAAATATTAAGTTTATGTAAGGCAGGGTACCGTACAGGCAAGTAAGCCTGACTGGGGAAGGACCTCCACCTTACAGAAGACTACACAAGCAGACAACCATATAACTACACATGCAGAGATAAACTTAGTCAAAGGCGTAAAATTTAGAAGAAAACAGTATTAAACTAAAACAGAATATCGTTAAATATAAATATAATAACATAAACTACAAAGATGGAGAGCCATCTTTAGCGACAGATGTGGATTCCAATGGATGCAAAAAGCACGGGAAAAAGAAATATCCATGGAAAGTATAAGGAGCCGCCGCAGAGGCGATTGCTACTAATCTAAATTATTTTTGGACTGTATAAATTTCTTTTTTAATAAGTAAGTACATAAATAATATTATTATTATTTTTGTCTCTAATATGTATAGTATATTTTATTTTTTTATATTAATCTTATTTATTAAAATTTAGTACGCCAACAACTACCACTGAATCCAACCAACAAGTCCATCCAAAGGTTGCCTGGTAGAAATCTCTCTTAGCGATAAGGCCGCCCATTATACAAACCTATTTATAAGCAGTTCTTTGTAATAATATTATTAATGGTGTACAATAAAGTATGTATAATAATAATAATATTAATAACCTTATATACGTTTTAATAAAAAAAAATGAATAAATGGTTCCTTTTTTTTTAGGTATTTAACATAAACTACATGTTAAACTAAATACATTACTTCATTATGCTATGGTAAGTACAAGTAGATAACTACCACATTAGGTACCTACCTATCAATCGACAAAACAATGCAATGTCAAAATTATATTAATCATGATGATTGATCATCTATAGATGTAAATAATATGCAAATAATCTGTCGACAAATATTGCGGACAATTTACTTGAAAAAAAAACAAATCAATTGTCATAAGTCATAACTAATCTTTCTTCCTACGCAGTCGGTCACGCGTGTTAAATAATTACCAAGATGCGTAGGCGCATGGCTCTTGAACTTGTAAATAGGCACGTGTTTTATAATTAGGTATTTACTCGTGTTGTGGCATAGGTCAAGTGGTGGATGTCGAGTGGGAAAGTAACCAACTTAAAGTACAAAGTATACATGAGATGTGAGTTCGATCCCCCGTGGTGGTAACAATGGGAATTTTATACTTACTAATCAAATGACTTGTCCGTGTGTTGACGGATTAAGAATACAAATGTCACCACCCCCTTCCATCCCGAGGGTGTCGTAAGAGTCGACTAAGGGAGTAAGTCTACCAGACAATATCCACCGCAAGAGCGGGAAAACTCGAAACAGAACCCTATACCGACCCGTCTGGCCAGCGTGGTAATATATCTCTCCAATAGGCTAATATCCCTCCAAATTTTTGGGGGAGACCCGTGCCCAGCAGTGGGACGTTTATGAGTTGAGATGATGATGATGGATGATGATGAATCAAATGATTTACCAATCTGCTAATAGTGAAGAAAACGTGAAGAAACCTGTATTACCTACCTATCTTAGAAGAAAAAAGGCATATCTGATTCGTCAACATACATTAGGCCAGCGAGATCCCTACGGAGGCCTAAATATCGAGGGAGAGATCTAAGTAATTCTGTCACCAAGTTGGTCACTAACCAAGCGATAAGAAGATAGGAACCAAACCAAAAACGGAACCATTCGTCTTTCTGTCATGTGCTATGCTTTACGGTGAATTTCCAGTGTTATTTACAACTTCACTCTATCCTACCTCACGTAAAAACTATGGAACAGATCTGGATGAAATTTGGATTATAGTCTGGAATAGCGCATAGACATCCACGCGGGCGCAGCCGCGTGCAATAGCTAGTCACTATATATATAATATCGTCTAAAAAAAGCATTGAAACCTCGAACTTGTTATTTGTGTATTTTTTTTATACTACTTGGGTGGCAAACATGCATACGGCCCGCCTGATGTTAAGCAGTTACCGTAGGCTATGGACGCCCGCAATATCAGAGGTATCATTTGCGTCTTGCCAACCCATTTTTTACACCAGGACTTTAAGATGGGAGTATCCCTGGGATCGGAATACGTTTCTTTCAAAACGCACGCCTAAATAAGTGCTAGAGACCTGTACTCACACACAGGAAAACAACTAGACCGCTGTGTATAGTTATTTGGTTGTGGCCTTCTGTAAGGTGGAGGTCCTTTTCCCCTTCCCTCTTCCTTCCTATGTCTTAGAGTAAACATTGTTTTCTTTCTTTCTTCTTCTCTCTCTTCTCTATCTTTTTACTCCTGCCTGTATACCTAACCGGTAGGTTACCTTTAGTCCGGGAATTGTATGTTTGTAAAGTCTCCCACGATGCAGGACTTGTGCGGGAAATGTCTTAAAAATATATCTAACTATTTAATAATAATAATAATATTTCGGGACAACTCACACACCGCCATCTGACCCCAAACTAGGCAGAGCCTGTACTATGGTAACCAGACAACTGATAAACATACTTATATATTTCTAAATACATACATTTTATAGATAAATAACACCCAGACACAGAACAAACATTCGTGCTCATTACACAAAGATTTGTCCTGGGTAGGAATCAAACCCACGACCTCCGGCGTAGCAGTCAGAGTCACTAACCACTAGACCAACAGGCCTGTCATATTTGCACCGAAGTATATTTACACATATAGACATACACGCTCACATTACTTTGACGAGACACAAGCCACGTAGGTACAATATGTTACATAATCAAGATGTTTTCAAGATACGCCCCACAGACAAACGCACATGACATCACCACTGAATCCATCAACTCCGTAATATATATGGGAGACATGATACAGGCTGCGGTTTTTTTATTCAACTTGTGCAGTAGAAAATAACCCTGTGGACGCTTGGAATTTCACAAACTTGATACAATTTGACTGCCTCGGTGGTCCAGTGGCCGCAGTATGCGCCTGCTATGCAAGAGGTTGTGGGTTCGATTCCCACACAGGACAAAACTTTGTGTGACCCACAAAGAATTGTTCTGAGTCTGGGTGTAATTTGTGTCCGTTAATTGTATGTTTGTAAAGTCCCCCGCAACACAGAGCTTGTTCTCTCGTGCAGGAGTTGTATTTAAAAAAAAAAAAAACGAACACAAACTTCATAGGTACAACCTGACCACACAACACTCGACGCGGTGTTAACAACACTCGACGCGGTGTTAACAACACTCGACGCGGTGTTAACAACACTCGACGCGGTGTTAACAACACTCGACGCGGTGTTAACAACACTCGACGCGGTGTTAACAACACTCGACGCGGTGTTAACAACACTCGACGCGGTGTTAACAACACTCGACGCGGTGTTAACAACACTCGACGCGGTGTTAACAACACTCGACGCGGTGTTTACAACACTCGACGCAGTGTCAATGGGGAGGTGTTTAAATTATATTATACACTATGTACTAGCGGCCCGTCCCGGCTTCGCACGGGTGAACATTTATTAAGTTTTCGTAAAGAACTATAGCCCATGTTATCCGCTGAATGCAGCCTTATAATGGTGAAAGATTTTTTTTAAATCGGTCGTGTAGTTTTTCGAGTTAAATCGTATAAAACAAACAGACTAAAGATCTAAAGATTGCATAAAAAACTCATCAAAATCGTTCCAGCCGTTTGGGAGTCTATAGGGAACATATACACCAACGATTTATATATAGATACTAGCAGCCCGCCCCGACTTCGTCCGGGTTTAACTATTTTCAGCGCAACTTTTTTTTTACATAAAATAACAAACACAACAAAAAAAGAATTACCGCAATCGTTCCAGCCGTTCACGCGTGACAAAGAGAAATAGGGAATCATTATTATATAGTCGATATACCTAATTATCGATGTCAACCACATAACTAACTCTCAGGCGAATTCTATAATTTTTTATATGGTCCTCGTCTTTGGCTAATTGTATGCATAATTCCTAACAATAACAATTAATATTCAGATCGATATCAGTATGCTAATGTTAGACTAAATCGAGTTGTGCTAACACATCGTTTGTAATCGATTACCATATAATATGACATCACTAATTAACTTGTGCACATACGTATAGATAAAATACAGGCTACATTATCATTAATCGATTATATACATTGCCTAAGGCTCGGGGGATTTTGTATGTTCATTAGTTTTACGATCGTATCGGTTTTAAAATTGAAATATGTGTTGCGATTAAATCCACGGGGTAAATTGATAGGTCTCTATCCTACTAATATTATAAACCTGAAAGTTTGTAAGTATGGATGGACGGATGGATGTTTGTTACTCTTTCACGTAAAAACTACTGAACGGATCTGGATGAAATTTGGCACAGATAGATTATGGTCTGGAATAACACATAGGCTACTTTTTACAGTTTTTACAGTGATAACCGACATCCACGAGGGCGGAACCGCGGGGAGCAGCTAGTATTTAAATAATACAACTTGGGTGGCAAGCAAGCATAATAGCCACGTTCCAGCGCTCATTTAGGGATACGTTTTGGAAGTAACGTATTCCTATACCAGGGATACTCCATCAGCCCCGGTGTAAAAAAATGGGTCGGCAACACGCAAGTGATACGTCTGGTATAGCAAGCGTCCATAGGCTATGGTAACTGCTTAACATCAGGTGGGCCGTATACTTGTTTGTCAACTAAGCAGTATAAAAAAAGCCCGTCTTATAGTAGATAGGCATACCATCGGGCGGGTAGTTTGCTTGTTTGCTTCCTTAAAAAAACTGTTTTAACTGTTAACCATTACACTGTTTTTTTAAAGTGAAAACTTCTTTAAGCACGGTACTTACGCATATTTTTTTAGATGAGATAAAATCTCTGGATTCGCGACACCGTTACGAGACGCATCTTGACAAATCCGAAAAATCTTTCTTCGACTGTCACGTTATTAAAACAAAGAGGCGATATATTTATTTATTTATTTATTTATTTATTAAAAACATTATAAGCTAACAGTGTGAACCAAATCGCTTACATGTTATACTACTTAACAAAATTCTTATAAACTGACTTACATTCTTATCAATAACAGCTTTATATATACATATTTATACCTATACCTATTTATTATAATCTAAGCACTTATATTGCAGCATACATTATTGAGATCAAAGTTATATCAGGAGATCTTAAAATTATATTATTATATTTATTTATATTAAAGGATTTTATCTATTATTTTACTTTTTAATAACTACGAGTATTGCACACAAAATATTACATAAAACTAAAATAAATACGAGTGTTTTTAGCCAACACTGCAATATGGTCAAAAAATATGTCTATGTCTGCATTGGCCTGTAGAAATTTATTTATTAAAATAATAGCTCTGGCTGTTGGACTATTAAGAGGCAACCTCCACGTGGGTGGACAGGCGAAGAGTAGGTGACGCCGTCTCCCTGAACCACGCATGTACTGGTCAGGTACATAAAAGTTTATACACTCTCTTACTTCTGGGTTATCAATTTTGTTAGTAAGTAGTAAACAATAATGTATAACTAAGGTGGAATTTCGTCTAAGCTGTAAGGTGTCTAGTCCTATCATACCAGATACAAATGTTGAAGGGTATAGAAACGGATAGTAGCCAAGTTCCTTCTTATACAAAAATCTCGCAAACTTTCGCTGTACTTTTTCGACCATCAAAATGTATAATTGTTCATGAGGATTCCAAATTATTGCATTATATTCTAATTTGCTTCTGACATACGCATTATAGAGTAGTTTTATTGTTTGTATTTTTTTTAATTGGAAAGAGATTCTTATTATGAAACCTAGTAATTTATTGGCTTCCTTACTTATTGTGGCTATGTGCTGATGAAAATTTAATTTATAGTCAAAAGTCACTCCTAAATCGCGTATAGTATCAACCCGATCAAGAGATGTACCCTCTAAATCGTATGACATGGTAATAGGAGAACGAGCTCTAGAAAAACTAACTATTTTACATTTGGAGGTGTTTAGTGATAGTTTATTATTTATACTCCACTTAACAACCTCATTTATGTCATGCTGTAACTCAGTACAGCTTTCTAAGTTACTGATAGACATATAAAGTTTTAAATCATCAGCGAACATTAAACATTTCGTATATTTCAAAATTTTTGGTAAGTCATTTACCATTATCAAAAATTGAGTGGGGCCTAATGTACTACCCTGGCTCACACCAGATCGGGTGTAGTATTCTCCTGATCTATAACCTCCCATCCGAACAAATTGCTTACGATCCCGAAGATAATGTGCCATAAATTTTAGGAGCCCAGAGTTAAATCCTAATGACGCAAATTTTCTTAATAGTACATCATTATCAACGAGATCAAAAGCTTTAGAAAAATCTAAATACACAGCATCAACTTGGCCACCTGACTTCATTTTTTCACACAGATAATCTACAAATGCAATATGATTAGTTAAAGTCGAGCGCGCAGGTCGAAATCCATGCTGTGAGTTATCCAAAAGGTTATTAATTTGACTAAATATTTGCCTATTGATTATGGATTCGAACAGTTTTCCGAATACCGACAGAACTGCGATTGGTCTAAAATTAATAATATCAATTGATGACGTATTTTTTGGTACAGGCGTTACTCGCGAAACCTTCCATTTACTAGGATAAAAACAGTGTTCAAGAGAGAGATTATATAGGTAGAGTAGAGGTTCCTCGAGAGCTCTTAAACAATCTTTAACTAGGAAAGCGGGGATATTATCAGGACCATATGCTGACGAGGTTTTTAAACGGCGGACTGCCTTTTGTAGTTCTGAAGTGCTAATAATTTTATCTATGGTAACTGTTATTCCGGATACATAGCCAGAGTCAGATGACTTACGCTCAGCTGCCTCCGGGTCTAGTACCGGTGAATTTTGGTGGAAAACAGAACTGAAATATTTCGCAAACGCATCTACGGCCTCCTGTCCTTCAACCGTCTTACCCTTGTAAACATATTCTTTAGTTGATTGCCGATTATTACGCTTATCTTTAATATATTGCCAAAAAGATGAGGGGTCAGAAGCGATATTATTCTGTATCATATTAATGTAATTCTGATACGCGCTTTTTATAAGCTCTTTTACTTTAGACCTATAATATTTAAACAATTCTTTATTAACCTGTAAACTACGTATTTTAAACATTTTTAAATTGTAATATTTCAATTTTATATATTTAATTATTTCACTAGTATACCATGTCGGATAGTTATATTTATTATTATTGAATGTAGTTCTTTTTACAGGCACATTATCTTTAATTACATTATTTAACTTATCGTAAAATATGCTAACAGCCGCATCAGTATTGCTTTCGCACAAAAGGTCAGTCCAGTCTATATTAGTTATATTAGAATATAATCTCTGAAAGTCTGCTTCTCGAAAATTCCACTCTATATTTAAATCTATATTAGACGGTTGTGAACATTTACTATTTGTGTTCTTGACATTAGGCAAGGTAATAAGTATTTCTAATGAAGGGTGATAATTGTCTATTGGTACTAGGGGACTGTCACTTGATACTACATTAATGTCCAAGGGTTGAAAAGATGTTATTACCAAGTCCAAAATGCATCCATATTTGTTATACACATTGTTGCACTGTTGAAGTTTACAATAATCTAGAAACATATCAAATAGCACTTTCGTAGATTTATTACATGATTCTAAATTAAAATCACCAAGTATCACACATTGATACTCTGAGTAAGTACTAACACCGTTTTCAATACAAGTTATCACATTCAAATATTGCGTGCTATTATAGCTAGGTGGTAGATATACAACACATACAAAGAATTTAACATTTTTATATGTAACAATAGCAAATAATAATTCCATGTCATTTGTCAAGCCATCTATATCTGTAATTCTTTTTACCGTGTAGCAGTCTTTCACTGCCAATAGAATGCCACCCCATCCGACGTCATTAGCCCGATCTTTACGTAGTACTACATAGTTAGATGGAAAAAGCTCTCCATTACTAACAGAGCTATTGAGAAAAGTTTCAGTAAGCGCTATGACGTCGCATGAGCAAGACATTACGTTACTGTAAAAAACAGCTGTTTTAGAACGTAGACCTCTAACATTTTGGTAGCATATTTGGATTTTTTTGCATTTGTTTTTACATTTGTTTTTGTTGGTTGGATATACATTTTTAACAATTGTTTTACTACCTTTCTTATTGCAACTTATAGAATCGCTAGCCACGAAAAAACCAACCATTATCACAAAGTGCATTTGTTGTTTTTGATTCTGTAGGATAGCCAAAATTATTTAAATCAATTTTTATATTCTCAGCAATTTTTTTATAAATGTTTCTTATTCCATTTTTAGTAACTTTGCCTGTCTCATTTGAAAACATTTCATATGTTTTCAAATGAGACAGGCAAAGTTACTAAAAATGCATATGCATGTACATATAGCAGACCGCGAACGCGTCTAGATAAATTGAAAAAAAATTATTGCTATAAAATTTTGCCTAGTGTTTTCACTTCTGTCGGCACTCTGATTAACTGAATTAAAGAACACGTCATTTTTATAATGTTGTTAGAGGTCCTTCCTACTGTGGGTTGCAACTGAAAACCAGTGCTAGGTGTTCATTGACACCTGGCAAAATGCTGAGTTGTCAACCCTTTGGCATACAAATATTATTTCTTTTACTATATTTTGTTGTGTATGTTGTGTGTCAATAAATGATTCTTTCTTTCTTCCTTCTTTCTCTTTCTTCTTTTTTGTAAGTACTTCTTATGTTTCTAGTTGCAAAATGAAACATACTATGTAAGCGATGTCACACCGAATAGAGCCGCTTGTTTCTAGTTCATTGGCCTGAAAGTAACTAACTATTGTCTCGCAGCTATCTGTGCCTCTGCATCTCGTGTTCATTATTTCATAAAGAGGCTGCACCAATGCACCGAGGCACCAAGATTGTATCTGATTGTACAATAAGGATGTGTATCATAATTATATAATTTCTTAACGCGATATTATCACGTAGAATAAAATCATTCTTAAGGGTTCTTGTTTTGACTGCCTTGGTGGTCCAGTGGCCGAAGTATGCGCCTGCTGTGCACGAGGTTGTGGGTTCGATTCCCACACAGGACAAAACTTTGTGTGACCCACAAAGAGTTGTTTCTGAGTCTGGGTGTAATTTGTGTCCGTTAATTGTATGTTTGTAAAGTCCCTGCGACACAGAGCTTGTTCTCTAGTGCGGGAGTTGTCTTTAAAAAAAATGAAAAAAAAAATGTTATAAAGTTTTCAAAAGAGGTTCCAAGGTAGTAAGAGAGCAAGGTCCACTAGGGAAGGAGCTTCACCTTACAGAAGAAAAATATAGTCTACTAGCTGTTGCCCGCGGCTCCGCCCGCGTTGATGTCGGTTATCGCTCTTAAAATCCCTTTGTATTATTCCAGACTATAATCTATCTCTGTGCCAAATTTATTACAGATCCGTTCAGTAGTTTTTACGTGAAAGAGTAACAAACATCCATCCATCCATACTTACAAACTTTTGCGTTTATAATATTAGTACCTAGGATTGTCATTATATATGACCACGATGGGTATCCTATTAAAGCATACAACAATATATTATCAATAGACCAATATTGTCTATGCAAAGTATGTATTCTATAAACATATCAAAGTAAATGCAAACAATGGCAATGCAACGTGCACAGCCTAGTTGTATGAGATCAACATACAAGGACCTTAGGCAAACACGTACCTACGTAGTGTACAAAACGCGAGTAGAATCTTTAAACGTATAATAAACTAACATAGACATAAAATAACACATGTTTTGTTAGTTGGTACTAGTGAGGGCAATTTAGGAACAACAGATACAAATAGGTACGTTATATTTATATGAATGAAATGGAAAAAAAATGAAAAAGTATTTATTTTGATATTTAAACATATTACATAATTATAACACTTCTGACAAACTGCATAGCAGTTTGTTGGCAGACGTAGCTCCTTTCTTATATAAGTATTTTATTTTAAAACATTGTTACACTTTCTCATATTAATTACAAAATTATAAATAAATTACACTTAGTAGATAATAATTAATAATAATAAATTGTTGTAAAAACACGCGCGCAGTCGATTTGAGCCGCTAGTGAGTACGCACGTCTAAACACGTTTTGACAAAATATTATTATAATGCCGTATTGTGTAGTAAAACGTTGTAAAAATACTTCAGAGCGGCTCAAATCGACTGCGCGCGAAAACTAAAACGTATGACATTGCTATTTAGTATGACTTTTGGCGGCTTCACGCGCGAGTTCTACACGCTCCGTCTATCTTATTCTATTAGTCTGAGACAATAAACAATTTAAGAAGTCTTTAATTAGCAAATTTTTATTTTATTTTTTATAATATTTTGGGACAACTCACACTTGGCCATCTAATCCTAAAATAGGCAGAACCTTTTATGTTGGATTACCGTTGTATATTCCATGCGCTTGAGGGAATATAGAGTACACCTGGTTTTGCGCACACAATTGAGCACTATAATAAATCCTGCGCAGATGGCGAATCTACGTAAAAAATAGCCGACAAGCGCCGGGAATTGAACTCGCGACCTCGACCTCTGCACCGCATTCATACGTAATTATACATAGTTAAAATCACTGCGCCTTCGAGGCACCATTACAATAAAAAATTACAAGATGGTGTTTTTATTTTAATAGTAAATATGTATATAAGACGATTAATGATCTAATGGTCGGATATTTACATTATATCTATGCATAGTAATGAGGAACACAAGGTCTTACAACTAGAGGGACATGTAGCGAGCTCACGTGGAGACAAGTTATGTTGAATGCGTCACAAACCTTGGAATATGTAAGGGATATGATAATTGTTTGCATACAGGACTATTGTCTATTATGTATGTTTCCATTCATAAATTGTTGTGTAATATTATATTTATATAAGTCTTTTCACTTACAAGGTCAGGTTACAGTTACTATCTAAACTTCTAGATGCATCTTAACAGCTTGGTGAAATTATACTGGCAGACATAAAGTTAAAATATATGAAAGTTAAGCTACCACATTACCATACTATATAAATAAGAATATCAATAAATTCAATATTGACTTCAAAATGCTAGAGTATGCGCCCCGCTACCGACAGACAACCGACAGACTCTCATGTTTTCTATCCTACCAGTTTTTCACCCTATTGTGTTTGTATGGTGTTTTTGATTGCATCACTTTCTGCACTAACTAGGTAATTGTAACACTAACAAAATTGTAACCACATATCTGGCAATTGAAAAGAGTGGCCTGAGTTTCTTGTCGGTTCTTTCCTTGGGCTCTACCCCTGTCTGTTCAGTCAGCGAATCCGGCAGTAGGCAAATTAGGTGACGTCTCATTTGGCATTTTTCATTGACCTGCATAAGTGTCACAGTGTGATCTATATGAATAAATGATTTTGAATTTGATATTGAATTTTAAAAAATACATATATTATGTAGGTAGCTAGTTAGTTAGTTTATACTAAAGACTTAACGTAAGTCGTTCGAGCGAGAAAGAGAGACGGAGCTTCTTAGCATGTTGCTCTGTCCCTCTCTCAAGCTCGAACGACTCACGTTTAACAAGCCATAGTAAACCCCTGGACATTTTCCGCAATTGGCCACTCAGATACGTCTCTACATAGCTATTGAAACATCGGTATGATGCACTCTATCGATCCCTAGGAAAAAAGGCGTAATGCAAAATTTACTAAAGTAAATCTTTTACGAAGCATTCGCCGGTGCAGTAAATATAGGTACATACTTATAAAACTTTATACACCTATTGTAAATTACAATAATTGCTATCTTCCGGCTAATTCTCTAAGAAACAGCGATGGCAAACTGACAGTTGTGATCGCAAAATTGACAGTTGTGATTGCTCGGGGACGGCACAATCTACTCGTATTGACTAAACGTCAAAAAGGGCTCTTACGGAATAC
Organism: Trisateles emortualis; assembly: GCA_947095525.1. NCBI lineage: Eukaryota > Metazoa > Arthropoda > Insecta > Lepidoptera > Erebidae > Trisateles > Trisateles emortualis. The sequence goes on along the minus strand of OX352731.1, from coordinate 21,208,614 downwards.
CGATTTTCAATCTGACATGGATTTTGCTCGGTTTTTGCTCTTACGGAATACCCCTGCTTATCAAGCCAATTGTACGCTCCATATGACGTCAAACCCCTTCCGCTAATGGTGACAATAAAAACTAAAAACTGTTCACAGTTTGACTGCCTTGGTGGTCCAGTGGCCGCAGTATGCGCCTGCTGTGCTGGTGGCTGCTCTGTGGTAATTCCCACAGAGGACAAAACTTTGTGTGACCCGCAAAGAGTTGTTCTGAGTCTGGGTGTAATTTGTGTCCGTTAATTGTATGTTTGTAAAGTCCCCCGGGACACAGAGCTTGTTCTCAAAAGAAAGAAAAAAAGTTCAATCAATCAATCAGCCTATCGCAGTCCACTGCTGGACATAGGCCTCTCCTAACACTAAAAAAAGTTCACTAACCATCAAATGATTGCAACACATTGATACGTGTGTTTGATAAACACAATAAAAATTACGTCAACATTTAGATAGAAAGTTACTCTAGTGTTTACACTGGCTGCTTAGAAAGATATAACTGGTTTTTTTTTTAAGTTTCTTTTGTTTTATTATTACGTAATACACCTACTATGTATATTTTGGGTTATATGATAGCTAGTTCGACCGCGGCTCCGTCCACAAAAACAAAAGCAAATCTATCCCAAGTACATTATTCCGGGATAAAAAGCCTAAGTGCTTGCTATTCCAGACTATAATCTGTCTTTGTGCTAAATTTCATCCAGTTCTGTTCAACCGTTCTGCACCCATCCCATCACTTTTGCATTCATAATAAAAGTAACGCTGTACCTACTGAAAAATCAGTTGGAACAATATTTCTCCATGTCCAGAAATATATATTTAGCAAAAAGATGAGTGAGTCTAGGTTTAGCTAGCAAACTATTTGCGACATCGGCTATACGGACTATTTGGCTAACAAGAATACGTCATTGCAACTTCTAGATTATGTAGCTTATATCAAACAATCAGCAGAAACCGTGAACTGACTTGTTGGAGATACAAATAAGTAAATAATAGATGTAAATATTATTCTACAGCGTTTTGACCTTCACCGCCCAAAAGAATTTAATATATACCGTCGCTGTTATTTACCGTCCTTCCTTCC